>OY751354.1:12519105-13769105 GCA_963564715.1 Catocala sponsa
CAGAAATTTGATTTCGTCATGTCATTACGTTATACCTATCTATATTTATTGTAAGCAAACAAAAATCTGGTCTTGAAGTTAATGCGACTCTGTGCATGAGGTCTCGGGTTCACGCTTCGGGTCAGGCACTATTGTATTAAAATAGAAATTAAAAAAACTTCGATCCAGTGGGATCTTTTGTGTCGACACTCCCAATAACGACTGCCATAGATGTTCATGGCAGTCGGGACCGACGGCTTAACGTGCTCTCCGAGGCACGGAGCAGGCGACAATTGTCAATCAATACGCACATAATTTCGAAAAGTCATATAACTTCCGAAAGTCAGAGGTGCGCGACGTGGGTTCGAACCCGAGACCCTCTGCATTGCAGTCTGTTGGTCTCCCCATTGAGCTATCGCTGCTCAAGGGATATGCATAGTCGTAATACTATATTTTCTTGTTCCAGCTCGGGCCGTGGCTAGCGGTGGAAATACCAGAGCTAATAGAAAAAGGAGTGATTACCTACCAAGAGAAAACGGAAGAAGCAAAATGACAGAACTAAGAATAATAATTTTGTACATAAAATGTATTATAATACAAATATATATGCTTTTTATTTTGTTGTTTTATTCCTTCACATCCGTTTAGGAGGTTCCCAGACTTTTTTTCATAGACCACTTTCAAAATTTAGCTGGTTCCGGTGGACCCCCTGCAGTTACATTTCTACCATATTCTAATGTTGGATTTCTCTAACGACTTCTTAAAATATTATCTGCCTACACTGATGCCACTATTTTAATTATTCACTATCGAAAGCAATAAATTTTCTCATGGACCCCCGCTTACGAATTATGGACCCCAATTTTTTTGTCACGCCAACGTAGACCCCTTTCGAGTCTCCCGTGGACCCCTGGGGTCCACCTACACCATTTTGGGAACTAATGGTTTAGGAGGTCATTAAAGTATTATGATGTCGAACCCACAACACTCGGTGCGGCGGCTTTGGCGAGGCGGCCACTTAAACCATTACGCCATCCGTGCCTACCTACATACCTACTTCTAAATATATGCGTACGAAGTCGGGGGCAAAAGCCAGTTGTATGATAAATTTTATTTTCCTCAATAAAATTCAGTTATTGCTTTCGTCAAAATAAAAACAATCAATTTAAATAAAGATATAAAACGTTTTATTCGAGAAAGTAGTCTACGCAACATATTACATGTTTTGAACTTGTAAGTGTTTTCAATTTATACTAATATTATAAAGCTAAAGAGTTTGTTTGAACGCGCTAATCTCAGGAACTACTGGTTCGATTTGAAAATTATTTTAGTGTTGGATAGCCTATTTATCGAGGAAGGCTATAGCCTATAACATCACGTTACGACCTATAGGGGCGGCGCAGTAACGATAAACGTAGGTGAAACCGCGGGAACATCTAGTAAATAATATTAGCCTCGATATAAACTATTCTTCTGCTGGGCACGGGCCTCTTCCCAGTGTGGAAGGGTTGGGCCATAGTCTACCACACTGGTCCATTGCAGGTTGGCAGACTTCATCACTTCACATATCTTCGCGAACATGGAGAACTCTCAGTGAGGCAGGTTTCCTCACGATGTTTCTGGAACCCTAATCGCGTCTGTGTCTTATCCGTTCTTGCCTGCGCCATGCCGTCGCCTTACGACTTTTTTGTATAATTTAGGTACGCCTTAGCTGTTAAACTGACTGTTTTCAATACATAGAGCATATAATCCTTATAAATTCGAAAGTAACTGTCTGTCTATCTGTCTGTCTGTTAGCTTTTCACGGCTAAACCAATCAACCGATTTAGATGAAATTTGGTACAGATATAGTTTAAAACCTGGGGAAGGACATAGCCTACTTTTATTGATATAGGTACAACGCGGAAGGAGCCGCGTGCAAAAGGTAGTTAAGTATAAGCTTACGCCTGTACTTATTTGCCCGAAAAGATAAGCGAAGATACACCCAAATTTCGTCAACTATGTTTTATTAAACGCCACGATATAGGGGCTAAGATCTGTTGGCAATCCCGTGTTGAGATGTTCCTTATAGAAAATGTCTCCAGCAATAAGGTTCGAGCGATAGCTCAGTGGGGAGACCAACAGACTGCAATGCAGAGGGTCTCTGGGTCAAACCCACGTCGCGCACCTCTGACTTTCGGAAGTTATATGACTTTCCGAAATTATGTGCGTATTGATTGACAATTATCGCCTGCTCCGTGCCTCAGAGAGCACGTTAAGCCGTCGGTCCCGGCTGCCATGAACATGTATGGCAGTCGTTATTGGGAAGTCAGTGCCGTCTAATATACACTGGTCTAGCCTTTGGGTTGCGGAGGTCAGATGGCAGTCGCTCCGTGTAAAAACTGATATTCAGTCAAATCCGGTTAGACTAGAAAGCCGACCCCAAGTGACTTGGGAATAAGAAAGGCTAGGGAGAAGAATAAGGTTCGAGCTTTAAAAACGACAACTATCGTATTAGCAATAAATCCTGTGTCCCGGGGGACTTTACAAACATTCAAACAACGGACACAAAGAACACGCAGACTCAGAACAATGTCGGCCTCGATGGCGTAGTGGTTAGTGTAACCGACTGCCACGCCTGAGGTCGCGGGTTCGATTCCCGCACAAGTCAAACATTTGTGTGCATGAACATGGATGTTTGTCTTGGTTTGGGTGTTTCTATATATAATACGCATGTATTTACAAAAAAAGAGTATATACGTATGTTTATCCATTGTCTAGTACCCATAGTACAAGCTCTGCTTAGTTTGGGCTAGATGGTGTTGTATGTATGCGGTAAAATATTAATAAAAAAAAATGATTTTGTGGAACGCACAAATTTTTGTCCCGGATCGAAAGCACAAAATTCAACGTAGTGGCAGTGCCTAGGCTACTGCTAATACTCCATCCGGTCACCATCAGTACTAGTCATTGGTAAGAAGGCACCAGTGATAAGAAACGAAGGCAAGAAATAAACGAGATGGGTGTAAAAACCCAGGATTCAACCTCTTTGTCTTCATGTGACCTTGTGACCCCTATATCTCGGGGGTCTTTTGATACACAGGGCCTATATTCAAACTCGACCGAGGGATGACCCCAAGGTGTATGCACACCAATTTACAAGTCAATCGGTCCAGTGGTTCCGGAGCTATGCCTGTCACTAACGGACAGATACACAGACCCACAAAGTGTTTTCATTAACCTCTTCGAATAAGACTCATCATCATCATCATCAGGCTATAATAGTCCACTGCTGGACATAGACCTCCCCCAAAGAGCGCCATAGCGCCCTGTCTTCAGCTTGCCGCATCCAGCATCTGCCTGCAGTCTTTCGCAGATCGTCATCCAACCTGGTCGGAGGGCGTCCTACACTACGTTTGCCGAGTCGCGGTCTCCACAGCGGTTGTCGGTTCTTCGCGCGATATGGCCAGCCCACTTCCACTTCAGCTTGCTAATTCTCTGAGCTATGTCGATGACTTTGGTTAATAAATATTTCCTTTTTGTTTGATCTAACACTACTTATATTTTCCACAGATTATTTACCGTATAATGAAGTCTGCTGCTATACTGCTACTCTTGGTATGGACCGTCGTTGAAGGTGTACCGGCTGTAAGTTTTTATGTTCTACTCGTTAACATTATATAAGATCTTTTAAGGCATTACCAGCCGGCGGGCATAAGCCAGGTCCGTAGCTGGTAACCGTTAGGGTTATAATGAAACACGTAGACTGATTCAACTGAGAATATATTTTTACTTTTTACGCCTTCTTATATCCCGTTTATTGTTCATACAAGTAACACTAGCTCTAATGTGTACAATAATCATTTACACCAATCAGCGACGAGTAAACAAAATTCTAACATTTACGAGGAGATCTTGTGCGTGTGTGCGTGCGCATAAATACTGCCACTATAAAAACAGATGGGCTCTTCGCGCGTCGCTTAGTTCATCAGTTGGCTTCGTCGTGGCTAGACGTATGATGCTCCGTTCGATTCCAGGTTCCTAATAAACTTATGTTGATTGTGCGTATATACGCCACAATCTTTTTGTTTTATTGCGAACTAGCTGTTCCCCGCGGTTTCACCAACGTTTATAATTATTACGCCGCTCCTGTGGCTTGTAGCACCATCAGACCACATCACCTAATATATGCGTGCAAATCAATGATTTGATAAGAATTTAATAATAATACCTTCGTTTTTCATCCATATTTACAATGATAGATACCGGGCCATCAAACAACCATCTCGATAGCCCAGATATATTAGAGTCCATACGTAGTAGGTTCTACGCCAGCTGTGGCTAGTGCCGCTGTAGGTGTTACATCTCACTTTAAATTAAAACTCACGAAGAGCCTCTTCACATTGTAAGATTCTGTGGTTCTTCCCTTAAAGAACCACGTAGGAAGCCTTAAAGAACCACGCTCTGTGTATTGTTCGCGTAGAATTCTTATAAAGTGTAATTCATATATTATTACTTGTTAATTAAAAGTGTTAATTGTTGTACTATTTTTAAATCATCTCTGCTTAACATAACCTCAAGACACCACGCCCCTACAGCGTGGCCTGTCGTATTCCTATCAAAACCCTTAAGGTTACATTGTTGTCTTGTGTTGTCTCCGTGTAAGCCTCCTAAAAAGCCAGGTATTGTTTAATGTAATAGAAAAATATAAGTGTGTTGCTGGGCACGGGCTTCTTTGCAGTGGGAGAACGTTGGCCCAGTGCATGTTGGCAGTCTTCACATATCTTCGAGAACATTACGGAAAACTCTCAGACGTGCAAGTTTCCTCTAGATGTTTTCCTTTACCATTAAAGCAAGCGATAATGAACTATTGAATAACTACGCACTTAACTTTGTAAAGCCAGAGTGCCTTGGGATTCAACTCCAGACTCTGCGTGGCACTCCAATGGTCTCCTACTGCTTTCATTGATTTGAATTAAATTTATTCGTCTTGATTTGACTTAGTTTGCTTCGATGTGATTTTTATTTCTCTACACAGCCTCAAGATGATGAAGAGGGTGGCGATGCAGAGCCTGAGGCGCCTGGCGGTGATGCGGAAGGTGGCGGTGATGATGCGGGTGGCGGTGGTGATGCGGGTGGCGGTGGTGATGCGGGTGGCGGTGGTGATGCGGGTGGCGGTGGTGATGCGGGTGGCGGTGGTGATGCGGGTGGCGGTGGTGATGCGGGTGGCGGTGGTGATGCGGGTGGCGGTGGTGGTGCGGGTGGCGGTGGTGGTGCGGGTGGCGGTGGTAATAATTTTTTTTGTTTTTTACCTCTCACCTGATGGTAAGTGGTCACCGTAGCCTATGGACGCCTGCAACACCAGAGGTATCACTTGCGCGTTGTCGACCCCTTAGGATAGGAACTGGGAAGAAGAAGGAGCGGGAAGGAGAAAAGAGGGTGAAAGATATACCTACCATCTCCTGGTCCATGGTACTTCTTGTGTAATTGGTTGCGTTACTTTTAACCTTGTGGAGGAACATGGTCTGATGTCCCTCTAACACAAAGGGAGGATCCTCCGACTAGGCTGGGTGATCTGGCATGGCGCGGCCCAACGGTTGATGTCGGGAACTTGTATATATACTTAGTCGTTGTGTAAACACCACTTGTGCGATTCAGCATTTTATGGGAAACGTCATTTTAAGCTCTTATTGTCTATAGCGCCATCTGTTAGATGTAAGCGGAACTTCTTCGTATATGCGGAGTCGCCACAAAGTGACAAATTATGTTGAAATTAAACTACTTTGTACGGATTTTGTCGAGTTGTTTATTTTAAAACACTTTTATTATAATAACTAGCTGACCGGACAGACATTGTCCTGTCTTGACGAACTGTCAAACTCGCGCGGTTAAAATAAACGTTAATTTTTTTTATTTTATGCGCAATTTTCCTAACTTTTCTTTTAGTAAGAACCTTCAACAAAGAATTAGAATACTTAAAGGAAACTTGACTAAGGGAAACAAGGATTCATTTTTATATAATATATAGACTAGTATTTCGCGTGGTTGCGCGGACCGCAAGCGGCCCGCGGGGAAGAAAAATAATAATCAAAAAACTAATTTCAGATTCGGATTCAGGGACCTTGAAAACTCCCAAAGCCAAAAATTACCGATGACCCCGGTGACCTTGAAAATGACCTTTTATGGAACGATTTCGTCTACCGCTATGACATTTGTTCGAAACCACTTCCCTATCTCTAACCGTTTCGGAGATATTAGAGGTCAAAGTTTGTATGGCGGCAATGTTTTTTTGTATGAAAGCCATGTTGTTTTTCGCCCCTCCTAAAATTTGCCAGGGTTTTAGGAAGGTTCTGTTCGAGAACAACTCCCGTGGATATTACCGTTTCCGAGATCCGCCGAACAGAACAGATTAGCGCGTTCAAACAAACAAAGTCTTCAGCTTTATATTAATACTAGTATAGATGGATTTTAAAACTTAGATTCTATTCTAATATTTCATTCTTATATTTTCTATGTATAATATGTATGTATTTACAAAAAAAAGTAATATATGTATGTTTATCCATTGTCTAGTACCCATAGTACAAGCTCTGCTTAGTTTGGGCTAGATGGTGTTGTGTGAATGTGGTAGAGTATTATTATTATTTCAATTATTAAAACTATTTAAACCATTTGTCGGCCTCGATGGCGTTGTGGTTAGTGTAACCGACTGCCACGCCTAAGGTCGTGGGTTCGATTCCCGCACAAGTCAAACATTTGTGTGCATGAACATGGATGTTTGTCTTGGTCTGGATGTTTCTATGTACCTATGTATTTACAAAAAAAAGTATATAATAATATGTATGTTTATCAAGTATATAATAATATGTACCTATGTTTATCCATTGTCTAGTACACACAGCGACGCATCAACCTAGACTGTTTGGACTTTGAACTATTAGAAGTTGAACGCTGCGAATCGTGCGAGAGAGAGCGTTATACTTTTGTTATTTTGTCTCATTCACGCTGAACGGGACGCGACGCTCTATCCTTACCATTACATCGACACCACCATGCGCTGTCCCTTTCCGACAATTCTCTATTTTGTATGTAGCGTAGTTATGCGTATATAGGGTGTCTAACTTGATGTATACCCATAGTACAAGCTCTGCTTAGTTTGGGCTAGATGGTGTTGTGTATATGTGATAGAATATTATTATTATTTACTAGTTTTCACCCGCGGCTTCGCTCGCGTAAATGTAAGTTAGGTTAGATTAGGTTTGCAACAGTTATTTTTTCTGGGTGAAAGGTACCCTATGTCCTATTCTGTACCCCATGTAAATTTCATGATGATCGGTTGAGTAGTTAAGGCGTGAAAGTGTAACAAACAAACAAACTCATTTTCGCATTTATAATATTAGTTAGGATATTTAAGTTTGCACTTTTCGCGACTTTTCTTGCTTTTCAGCAGCCATATTCACGGGGAGACTATCAGTGTAAACGTAAAACAATCATCATCATCATCATCATGTCAGCCAAAAGACGTCCACAATATTATAACAAATTCTGATTTAGGTGGTGGTGGAAAAACCCCACCGGCAGGTGGTGCCGACGCTCCCAAAAACGATGGCGGTGGTGGGGATGACAAAAAGGATGGTGCGAAAGATAAAAAAGATGGCGACAAAGAAGGCAAAGCAGGTGGTGGCGAAGGTGCTGTAAGTACATCAAAACCAACATTTGTTTTCTTGATAAAACAGAGATTTAACTTGAAATTTCGAAGTTAGGCAATTTGAATTCTTAGCAACACATTTTTGGTTCAAAAGACAACTTCCGCACTAGGAATAATTGAGGAGTATAGTTTCAAAACCCGCCAAAACGACATCAGAACAAAAATAATGTTCCGATTGAATATGAAGCTCCTTCGTTGCTTCTATCGCATAGCACTGATAGTTTTCAACAAAACCCACTCAAATTCTATTAAATCAGCTCACAAAAATAGCATTTTGTTGCAAACACCGCTAAAATAATTTATTTATATTATGTCTTAATTTTTTTTTTGAGATTTACCATTATTTTTTGAAAAGTATTTTAGAGGATTTTGAAACTAAATTACTCAATTCCCATATCCCGGGGGACTTTACAAACATTCAAACAACGGACACAAAGAAGACGCAAACTCGGAACAACCATTTGTGGATCACACAAGGTTTTGTCTCATGTGGGATTCGAACCCACTACACCCGGCGCAGAGACAGTGGCGAGCCACTACGCCATCCGTGCAGAGTGCAATCTTGTTGAAACTTCCAAAGTTCGAGTTAAGTCTCTATTTTATAACAACGGCATATTAATAACTCTAAACTTTCGCGTTGCATGATATATACACAGTACGTTACGTATGTACTAACGAAAGGCGTTCCCTTAAACTGACAATATAATGGCGTACGTAGATCCTAAAAAAAATGTTCCCATAAAAAACAAGAAATATTTTATTTTAATAACTTCAAAAATTATTAATAAAACATTATAAACAAACACGAAAAAGAAACACTCTTTGCATACGCACAAAAGTACCAATGCAAAACGGCAACGTCGCTTTTTACTTAGTTATGAATTTTTAATTAAAATGACGGCCTCGATGACATAGTGGTTAGTGTAACCGGCTGCCACGCCTGAGGTCGCGGGTTCGATTCCCGCACAAGTCAAACATTTGTGTGCATGAACATGGATGTTTGTCTTGGTCTGGGTGTTTCTATGTATAATATGTATGTATTTACAAAAATAAGTAATATATGTATGTTTATCCATTGTCTAGTACCCATAGTACAAGCTCTGCTTAGTTTGGGCTAGATGGTGTTGTATGAATGTGGTAGAATATTATTATTATTATTAATTAGTTTTACATTTAATTTATTTTTCATGCTTGCATTTTTCATGCTTATTTTTATATGTAAATATATTCATTTGCATCTATTAATGATGTATAATAACCGCTTTAAGGGAACGCCTTTCGTTATGTTACTTACTGTATCTATTTGGAATTTCTTTCTACATAAATCCCCCAGGGGATCGAAGCATCCTACTGGACGGAGGCATTTATTTGGTTGTCTTTTTAACTGTTGTTGCTTTATAAGAAAAAAATTGTAGTTAGTCTTTGTGGCAATAAAGAAAGTTTTCTTTCTTTCTTTTTCTTTCATCCAGAAAAAAGTTCTGTTCACGAGAGATAGAAAATTGACATAATTTACATTTGTAGTGCAGTAGGTGAGAACCCACGACATTTCGATCGCAAATCTGATGTTTGTCCATTGCGCTACTCCCGCGATATAAAAATAAAAAGTAACACTTATTTGTTTTACTTTTTCAGGTTGAAGAAGCAAAGGTTTGTGATATTTATAATAATAACAATGTCCTCCAGACCGAATTTCGTTCACGGCGCGGCGGCCAGTCTGAACGTAGACTGGCTATCTGCGTAGGAGATATTATAGTGCACAAGCGTGTGCGTAAACACAAGTGCACTCTCTGTTCCTTAACTCTCATAATCCGATGGGACAGTAATCCGAAACGACCGGAGAGAGATCAGGCGCAGGACCAACGGCTTTACGTGCTTTCCGAGGCACGGGGATGTCTAACATCGCCAACTTTCTAATTTTGGGCTGCTATTGAGATTTCTTAACAGGGAAACTCAATAACCGGGATTCAAACCCGAGACCTCATGCACAGCAGTCGCATTCACTACCTCTGTGCCATGGAGGCAGGCAAGTTTATACAATCTATACTAATATTATAAAGCTGAAGAGTTTGTTTGTTTGTTTGGTTGAACGCGCTAATCTCAGGAACTACTGTTTTGAATTGGAATATTCTTTTAGTGTTGGATAGCCCATTTATCGAGGAAGGCTATAGGTTATATATCATCACGCTACGACCCACGGGCGCGGCGCAGTTTAGTTTTATATTATTAGTATTATAATAAAACAAGTAAAAAAGAGAAATTTTGAATAGCAAGACTCAGAATACACGGCTGAATAAAGGGCAATGACTTACCTTATTAGTATGTGGAATCCTAACTAATATTGTATATGCGAATGTGAGTTTGTTCGTTTGTTACGCTTTCACTCCTGAACTACTTGACTGATAATCATGAAAGTTCCCATACACGTTGTCAGGGGCCCAAGTCTGCTATTTTTATAAACTCGTCATTCCGACACGACGACGTAACTGCAATTCCATTGTCATTTTGCTAAAAGTTCGTAATCTGCTAAATTCATAATGGTCGATCATTGGTCGGTCAATGGTCTCGTAATAGGATTGTGGTAGAATGACATGTTGTTTTGACATTATTAAAAAACCCGTTAGTACAAGTGATTTATGAAAAACTACTACTTTGAACATTTATTCATGCCAGATTTTGTTTATATATATTTTTACATATTATATATTAGTGATTAAAGCAATTTGATCAAAGGAACTGTCAAAATAGCAGATTATCGCATACGTCAGTCATTCATTTGTCATTGTGTACGAGATTACCATTCTATGCCATTTTTCAATGGAGGATCAGTGGTTGACCATCGGAAAGTCATAATGACGCCATTATATTAGTAGATTACCTAACTTGTCAAAATCAACAATTATGAAATCAATGATAGACCATTCTAACACTATTGTAGTAGTAGACTTGGGCCTCAGGGGTACAGAAAAGGACAGAGGGTACCTTTTATCCAGAAAAAAACGATTTCTATTTGTATTGATACAACTAATATGGATCTTAATATATTTTAGGTTACCGTAAGTACCTCTATTTTACTACATTGACAAAATGGCATCTGAATTATAAATATTTATATTTTATTTTTATATAATTCTAGATGAATGTAAGTATTCTAATAATTATTGCAACTGGTCGATGTCTGTACATAAAGAATACTTAAGTAAGACAAAGAGCGGTCTCTAAGCTATGTAGGCCGAAATAATTTAGAGGTTGAAATTTTTTGTCTGTCAATATTGGAGTAATAGTATGAAAACTGCGAGAGCGGCAACCCCTATTATTTTTTCTATCTTTAAATCAATGCAAATGTAATAAGATAAATTATCTTCTTCTTTTCGTGTGGTTAGTGGCCAACCTGTTGTCAAGAGTTGTTCACGCCGCCCGTAGGCCTCTGACATGGCTTAACGACTGCTGTCAATTTGACAACAACCGGGACCGACTTTTTACGTGCCCTCCGAAGCACGGAGACGCTCAGATGAAATACCACTAAGCGGTCACTCGTCTATAGACTGACCGCACCCAGCGTTGCTTAACCTTGCTAATCGTTTACCGATCAGTGAGTGCAACTGGCTATGAGCACCTCATCAATTATTATTGTTATATATGATTTAGCGAGTTGCTGACGGCTCTGACGCAATATCTTCAGACAGTGTCCGAATTGACACATGTATCATCAGTAAAAATATATTTTAATTAAAATGTGTCAATTCGGACACGGTGTCCGAATATATTGTGTCCGAGTTATCAGCAACCCGATTTTTTTAAGATAGAGGTAAGCGCGATGTCTGTGCTTCTATAAACTGTGTGACAGATATCGGCCCCTTCCTCTCACAAGCAAATTATAATCGTTATATTTTTATCTACAGCCAGACGAAGTAAGTTTTTTTCACTTTATATGATAACCTGCTTCCACACCCTCGCGGCCTAATCTCTGTATTGCGGGTGGCTTTACAAACACTCAAGCAAGGGATAACACTCGGCAAAGGTAGAAGTGTATTATAGATGGAATATAATTATATCGTCGCTAATCTGACTAACTGACGTATTTGACATTTTGGGCTAAACTGACTTAGCCATACTGATTTGGTCCATTTTCAAAGCCGAATCGATCTGTCTAAGCAGTGTATCTGTATGTCTTACCGTTCCCAGGATAATACAAAAACCGAGCCAGATGTATTTACAGTTTACAAAAAAAAAAGATCGTACTAAGGGACCTAAGTGACATAGGTCTTTTATTAAGATTCATTAAAAGTCATTTGTTGCTTAAAATGGGGTCATAAGTCCATCTTCATCCATCCATCCAAGAGACGAGTTTCATTACTGCCGAGGAAACAGTTCACGTGAATATTTGCATTCAGACTTATCTATAACGAAAATGTATATCGGTCTACAATTTCACAATTTATCATATGACTTCGAGAGATTGTTTTTGTTTTACGTGGCATGAAGGGCAGAGCAAGAGAGCAGCCTCTGAAATATCCATAGCTCTTAACAGTTTTCTAAAAATAGTGATCAAAAGGGCCTGAAGGTTGTTTATTTATTCGCTGATGGCTGCAGTGGTCAAAACCGCAATTCAATTGTGGCTTCAATGTTATTGTTTGCTATTTACAACGCAACCAATCTTGAAGAAATTACATTACAATTCTCTGTGCCAAACCATGGTCAGAGTGAGGGAGACTTCGCCCATAGTGTAATCGGCTATGCTTTAAGGAAAACTGGAGATATTTTTGTGCCTTCTCAACCGATTCCAATATTTAAGTTAGCAAGAAGAAGTAAACCTTAGTTTTTAGCATGGTTTTCAGCTACACTGTTTTTCTTAACTTTAAAAAGTTATCTACTGATTTACGTCTACTATCGGTAAGAAGTGATAACCAAGGATTTCTAGTTAACTGGGCTGAAATGACAGCATTTTCTGTTTGAAAAGTGACTCTATGACTCTGTTCTATAAAACAAGCCACACCGAAGAATCGTACAAGTCATTAAATCTGAAACCAAGAGTACCAAGTTCCAAGAACTGATTTAGTTTTATAAAAAGTATAATTGTTTGAGTTAAATTGTCAATGTTCAATAATTACGAGTTATATTATGTTATATCTGTTGATTAAAGCTGATTTTCCTATAGTACCAAGAATTATTTTTCAATGTTATAACAAAATGTCCTGTGCTATCTGACAACGTATTCCGAACAAAATAAAAACAAAGATCTCACGAAGTTGACGTATCTGTATAAAATATTTATTATTTAAACAAAATTAACACGATAACAATAGTAGTAACACTAATATAAAGATCTCAATCAGGACTACACACGTGCACATTTTTGTATCAATAGAATTATGCTGGTAGCATACAGCTACCCTCAATCATAGGTAACCTTCAGCCGAGCTTGCCCTGTAAAATATGCTTCGAGTTAGTTACGTCACTTAGTCAGATTAGCGACGATATTTGTAGTCTTTTATCTTATCTTATCTTATGTGGGGGCCAGTCAGTGCAGACCGGCGACACTTCGACCCAGTGAGATCTTTTGTGTCGACACTCTCCCAATAACGACTGCCATAGATGTTCATGGCAGCCGGGACCAACGACTTAACGTGCTCTCCGAGGCACGGAGCAGGCGATAATAATTGTCAATCAATACGCACATAATTTCGAAAAGTAATATTATTTCCGAAAGTCAGAGGTGCGCGACGTGGGTTTGACCCGAGACCCTCTGCATTGCAGTTGGTCTCCCCATTGAGCTATCGCTGCTCTGTGAATGGGTTAAGTATGCATATTACGCATTCAAAATTATTTACATAGTATAAGGACTACATCTACATCGAGTGCTGCGGTCTCAATCTCACACGATACAAACATTTGAGTGATTCACAAATAGTTGTTTCGAGTCTGAGTATTTTTTGTGTCCGTGGTTTGAATGTTTGTCCCCTGTGATACAGGAATTATTCCTAGAAAAGGAGTTGTCATATAAATAAAAGCAAAAAAAAAGAAGTGGTGAAGCGATTACTGCGTCATTTTAAAAGTTCAATTTAATAACTCCATTGAAATTAAACTACTATATACGGATTTTATCGCGTTGTTTATTTGACACTTTATTACATAATCCTAAGCCTAACTAATATTATAAAAGCGAAAATGAGTTTGTTTGTTTGTTACCTTTTCACACCTAAACCACTGAACCGATGATCCTGAAATTTTGCATATACGTTTACAGGTCTAAAGAAACGGACATAGGCTACCTTTCATCCCGAAAAAAATTACTGTTCCCGAGGAAAACAATAATAACGTTCTTATGATAATAGATGGCGCCACGTGTCTTTCGAATCATGATTTAATTATATTATTACAAGCAGAGTACAGCCCTAATTGATTGTCAAATTCTAAATTAACGCGACCGCAGCCGCGGGCAAAAGCTAGTTTAGAAATAATTTAATAGTAATAGTAGTGTAACAGTTTCTAAATTATGTAATAGTGTCAAATAAACAACGCGATAAAATCCGCATATAGTAGTTTAATTTCAATGAACAACATTCGCGTAAATAGAAGACAATATTAATAACTCTATTTTATACGTTACATAATTATTTTCTTATATATTCTAGGAAATGGTATGTATTATTTTTAAATAAATAAACACACGGCTGTATATCTACACAAAGGTTAATTAATAAGCGTAATTTTATGACCAATATGAATTAATGACTTTGAAGTAAATGACACTCAGTCAGGTCAGGATCATGAAAATCTTAGTAGCGGTTCGTTTAAGCGTAAATTATACAGAAAAGGCATGACGCAACGGCATGGCATATACATGAAAAAAATTATACAGAAGAGGCGAAGCGAACGGCAAGATGTGTCATTATACAATTAGATCTTGGTGTGTCACATGTCTTCTTCATAAGTACTGTATAACAAGCGATGTGCCTCCTGCGCGGCGCTTGGGTCGCGTATGCAGGAGTGTGTATAATTGGTTGCCACTTGTGTATAATTTACGATGCGTCGCTTTGTTACATTTTGTAAGGTAAAGTTTGAAGCGGTACAATAGCTCTGCTGCTTCTACGCCGCGCCTTTGCCGTATGCCGCTTCTGTATAATTTACGCCTTTACGGCAACAAGCTCAACACTTTCAGGAGGGGTCATTTTAGATGGCAAAATGTGGGTGTATACCTCTCCGCTTGCCTCTTTGGGGATATAGGAGCTGTGAGACTATGTATACAGGGTTACTGGTAACTCGACGTGTTCCCGGCAATAATAGATAGAGGAGCTAAAATGCAATTAACTCCCATATTTATGGCGAAAAGTTAACCGTTTTCGAGATATGCTGAAATTAACTACTTTTTTTAAAATATCCATTTTTTTGCCCTTACGACAATAAAAAAATATTGGCTCATTGGATGTCTTTTTACATTATTTTAATTTATAAAGAACCTAGTAATAAAGCTTAATAAGTTAAAAAATATTCATAACTGCGTAATAAACAATAACCATGAGTAAAAATGTTTTTAATCTAATTGATAATTTTAACGTTGCTCGAGTTAAAGTGTTTTTTTTTAAATCGTTAAATTCGGCATATCTCGAAAACGGTTAACTTGCCGCCATACATATGGGGGGTTAAATTTATAGCATTTTAGCTCCTCTATCTATTGTTAAGTCGAGTTACCAGTAACCCTGTATATAAATGTTTTTATTCATAGACTAGTATTAAATTATTAATGACATATGTGTATATTTTCAGCCTGAGGTATTTTATATAAAATTACTTAATTACATTTGTTAGTGATTTGTAATACATATATCTAAAACTGTATTTTTATTTTGAATACACAGCATGCGGTATGTTTGCATTATATATTATAACAAATATAGAGATAGTATTATTATAAGAGATATGAGATATTATAAGATATGAGATAATAATAATGTTTATATTATATTAATATTGCATTATTATTTTCTAGGTATTGGTATGTCTATTTAAATTATAAATTTATTTTTGTTATTTTGTTGGCTTGTATTTTAAATCATAACATTTTGTGTTTATTGTTTGTTTCTAGGACCGATACGTAAGTTTATTAACTTTATTATTTTAATATAAATTTTTTTAAATTATATTTATCTATAATTATAATTTTCTTTTTGTTTCATGCTCGGATTTATGTATCGGTAAGTAAAACTTTATACATATCATTTATACAAGGGTGGCAGACATCTTGCTACACAGACCTTAAAATAATGTGGAGGATGTCTTTTTTAGAAACGAAAACAAAATGTTTTATTTTTTATTATTTTTTATTTGGGAATCAAACAGATAACATTTAAAAATAATTAATGTTCAAATTAATTACACTATTAATCCAAAGCAATTTCCACATATAAATATATAGTAGCGCCAAAAAATATTTGAAGTTATAATCTAAAATAACAATTGCACAAGTAATTAGCAATAACAATTCATAAATTGTAAATTAGATTTTGGCTGTGGATATAAATATACATGCTAAGCTTTACCATGACTAAATCCATTTGAAATTAAATCGGAAATCCCTAAAATCTTACTATTTGGGCTTTTCCGATTTAATTTCAAACAATCCCTAGAAAGTGCTCAAAGCCTTATTGTATATTAAATAACTAGATGTGCCCGCGGTTTCACCCGCGTTTATGATTACTGCGCCGCCCCCATGGGTCGTAGCGTGATATTATATAGCCTTCCTCGATAAATTAGCTATCCAACACTAAAAGAATTTTTCAATTCGGACCAGTAGTTCCTGAGATTAGCGCGTTCAAACAAACAAAGAAACTCTTCAGCTTTATAATATTAGTAGATATAGGATATTTAATATAATAGTATCTGCTTCTGTCAATGCGACTGCTGTGCGTGAAGTCTCGAATTCTATTCCCTGCTCGAACAATGTGTTACTGTGTATTTCTTACAAGACAAATCCCAGTAGTAGCACGGAGTGTGGGATTGTGCCCGGTACTGTTGTGTTTCGTTCGGTGAGTGAGGGTACCGGAGGCCCAATCACCCCCTTTCCCCCGTCCCGCTCCCTTTCCTTCCCACGTCTTTTGCTAAAGGGTCGGCAACGCGCAAGTGATGCCTCTGGTGTTGCAGGCGTCGATAGGCTACGGTGACCACTTACCATCAGGTGGGCCGTATGCTTGTTTGCCACCTTAGTTATATAAAAAAAATAAAAAAAGACATCTTGCTGTCTATTACATGAGACCTAAAACAGAAAGTAGCTAAAATATGACTTTAATAAAACTCTGCCTACCTTTACATCAGCTAATAATATCTGTTGGATAACTTTTTAATGTATGCTTTTTTTACAGTCATAGGGTGTAAGTATCTACTTTTATTTATACAGAAATAATTTTACCTCAAAAAAGAATGTGTGAGGTCAGTCGAGACGAAAGACTTTGCATGTTAGTTATCAGTGACATGCATTTGTTACCGAATTATTCGAAATCTATTCGACGCCACATTCGATTGATTTTGTTGAACCTTTATTAATAATCGAGTATTTAAATAACTTATTTGTTAAATCTTATTTATTTGAGTAAGATCTAGAAATTAGTTAAACCACGACGCTATCTGTAGGTATATTATCGTGTATTGCTAGAGCAGTAATTAAAAAAGATATCAACCCTGTCGACCTATCCTCATGTTGGACTATGGCCTCTTTTCCCCAGACGTCCAAGTTACCTGACAATGTTTCCATACCTATAACTACATGAAAGGATTTGACTATGTATTCATGCATAATTATATCCCTTCATTCTACCGGAAGCACAAAGGCCTCGATGGCATAGCGGTTAGTGTAACCGACTGCCACGCCTGAGGTCGCGGGTTCGATTCCCGCTCAAGACAAATATTTGTGTGCATGAACATGGATGTTTGTCTTGGTCTGGGTGTTTGTATGTATAATATGTATGCATTTACAAAAAAAAAAGTATATATGTATGTTTATCCGTTTACCCATAGTACGACCACTTAAACCACTACGCCATCCGTGCAATCCGAAAGTATAAATATTCCTCTTTTATTCAAATTTAAACGCGTCTCTCTATTTTCGAGACAACTTATTGAATGCTACTCTGCTTAGTTTGGGCTAGATGGTGTTGTGTGGATGTAATAGAAAAAAAAAGAAAGTATAAGTACAACAATATCATAACATAATAATATAAAATCATAATAATAACTAACGCTATATACTTTTTGAAATTGCAGAACGCTGTAAGTATTTAAGTTAGCAAAATATTACTTTAAAAGAGTTAAGAAGGTAGACGAGATAAATTTCGCCTGGAATCTTGATACTGCTATTGAACAGACCCAAGTCAATATCAGCTATCCAGCTCTCAAATTTGATACACATACATTTCCGTGGAAATTCGGACATGATATCTTATCTTATCTTATGTGGGGGCCAGTCAGTGCAGACCGGCGACACTTCGATCCAGTGGGATCTTTTGTGTCGACACTCTCCCAATAACGACTGCCATAGATGTTCATGAGAGCCGGGACCAACGGCTTAACGTGCTTTCCGAGGCACGGAGCAGGCGATAATTGTCAATCAATACGCACATAATTTCGAAAAGTCATATAACTTTCGAAAGTCAGAGGTGCGCGACATGGGTTCGAACCCGAGACGCTCTGCATTGCAGTCTGTTGGCCTCCCCACTGAGCTATCGCTGCTCTTTTCGGACATGATAACTAACACACAGAATTTTACCTGCATTTCATTCCAATCACTAAACGTATTTTCATATATAATTCAATGATATATGAAAAGCAAATTTAAAAACAATAATAATCATTTAATATTTCTTAGGCACGTCATTTAAAATATTACTATTATCATACTTAGCAGTAACTGTGACCTAAAAAAAGGAGAAAAAAAGGATTTAACAGGAATTGGGCTTTCAGCGTTCTCATCTTTGACGTGGCTATGGATATTGATATTCTTTTTATATTTTTCACAGCAAACGGTACGTAAAGAATATTGTGTATTTTTTTAAAGGACGCCTCTCTCACTAGGTATATTAATAATGTCCTCCAGACCGAATTTCGGCCACGGCGGCCAGTCTTCACGGAGAATAGCCATCTGCGCAGGAGATATTATAGTGCACAAGTGTGTGCGCAAACACAACTGCACTCTCTGTTCCCTAACACTCATGATCCGATGGGACGGTAATCCGACACGACCGGAGAGAGATCAGACGCAGGACCAACGGCTTTACGTGCTTTCCGAGGCACGGGGGTGTCTAACACCGCCAACTTCCTAACTCCGGGCTGCTATTGAGATTTCTTAACAGAAAAACCCAATAACTTTTTGTTGGCTCGACCCGGGATTCGAACCCGAGACCTCATGGACAGCAGTCGCATTCACTACCGCTGCGCCATGGAGGCAGTCATAGTTATAATTCGTGTGTCGCAGAAGACTTTATAAACATTCAAACAACGGACACAAAAACACCCAAACTTGTAGCAACTATTTGTGAATCACACAAATTTTTGAACTGTGTGGGTATTGGACTCTTGCCACAATACCAGTGGTGAGCACCACCACTGGCGACCACTACGTGACTGTTGCAGTGCAGTTTATGTACTACATTTTAGTTGTAGTTTTCTTTACATGATTATAATATCAGCCCTATAGGTATATTAACTGTCCTAGGGACACTAGGCCTTAAGCACGGGCTTCTTAGTGTGAGAACGGCTAGGCTATAGTGTACCAGAACCTTACGATGATTGCCTTCCCTGCTAAAACTTAATAATTAAATATTTAATACACACACATCTTTCGACGGCATGGAAGTGGATATAGTGACAAGAATAGAAAAGGATATGTTAAGCTGGTTTGGACATGTAGAAAGAATGGACGAGGAAAGACTGACTAAGAAAGTTTATAAGGCTAGTGTGAATAGAACAGTCGCAAGAGGAAAACCTAGGCGAACGTTTCTCGATCAGATCGGAGGCGTTCTGGACAAAGGCCAGGTTTTTTTTTTTTTTTTTTATTTTGCTCGTCAAAATGACCACACTCCACCTGATGGTAAGCAGTCGTGTGGTCTAAGAGCAGTGGCCTCCACATCGCCCCCACAGTAGCCGAGGCGATGTTAAGGTCTCTACATTGACGGCCTGAGAAGATGCTTTTTCACGCCCCGCTTAAAGAACCCAGGATTGAAGGAAGAAGGAAACAAGTGCCTTGGCAGAGAATTCCATGCCTTGGTCGTTCGGCAGAGATATGAGGACCCAAACTTTTTGGTGCGCGCTCTAATCGACTCTACCGTGTAAGGATGGCATCTGAGCCCAGCACGCGTTGTTCTGGATAGGAAAGGGGAGGGCGGGATAAGGTGGAATAACTCTTCAGAGCACTCCCCGTGGTATATTCTGTAGAAACATGCCAATGAGGCAATGTCCCTACGGAGTTGCAGAGGTTCCAGTGAACTCGTGACCTCTGGATCTCCGATGATACGGACAGCCCGCCGCTGTAACCGGTCGAGAGCGTCCAGTAAGTACTGCGCGGAGCCTTCCCAAAGATGAGAACAGTACTCCACGCAAGGGCGCACTTGTGCCTTATACAATAGGCACAGTTGCCCAGGCGTGAAGAACCGCCTCACCCTGTTCAGAACTCCGAGTTTTCGCGAAGCTTGCTTAATGACGCTCTCGATATAGGTTTTCTGATTAAGGGAGCGGCAAACATCCATACCTAAGATGGAGAGACTGTCACGTATCACCAGTGGAGTGTTCTTCAGAGAAGAGAGGGGAAGGAACGGAGACTATTTTGTTGAGAACGCGCATGCCTGGGTCTTCTTGGCGTTGAACTCGACCAAGTTCTTGGCACCCCATTCATAGATGCGGTTTAAGGTCTGGTCAAGTTCAACGACAAGATTCTGCCTTTTCCCCTCAACCTCAGCCTGTTTAGCCCCAGGATGTCCGAGATATCGCCCATGCACGGTACTGTCGTCCGCATAACAATGTATGTTGCCGAGATTCAACATATCATTGATATGCAGAAGAAAGAGCGTAGGGGATAAGACAGAACCCTGAGGCACTCCTGCATTGACCTGCATATATTTGGAAGCGCGACCGTCGCAAAGGACCCGAATACGACGCTTCTGCAGGAAACTTGCAATCCAGGTGCACAGTTGAGGGGGCAAGCCATAGGCCGAAAGCTTGGAAAGAAGAGACCGGTGCCAGACTCTGTCTAAAGCTTTGGCTATGTCAAGGCTGATAGCCAAAGACTCGCCGTGCTTGTCCATAGCTTCACCCCAGAGGTGCGTGACGAACGCTAGAAGATCACCCGTTGATCGTTTAGCCCGAAAGCCGTATTAGCGATCATTGATCAACGATTGATCCTCCAGGTAGCGGACAATTTGGGAGTTTATAATCCGCTGGAACACCTTGGAGAGCACCGAGGTGATAGCTATGGGACGATAGTTGCTTGGCTCGGAACGGTCCCACTTTTTGGGAATCGGTTGAACGTTCGCCTCCTTCCAAGCCTCAGGCACAATGCCTGCGGCGTAAGACGTCCGGTATAGGCGCGTAAGCGTGGGAGACAACTCCGCTGCACATTTTTTAAGGACCACAGCTGGGATGCCGTCAGGTCCACTGGCTTTCTGAACATCGAGAGACTGCAGTATCGCACGAACGGTTCGTTGCCTGATACATGTATCAGGCATGGTGTACCGCAGTTGGCAATGTTAGGCGGCTGCGAACCGCAGTCATCGATTCGGGAGTTGGCCGCAAAGAGATTTGCAAGCAGATCTGCTTTCTCCTGCGGCCGATGAGCCAGTGATCCATTCGGATACCTCAGAGGGGGCAGCAAGGTCTGGCAGAAGTTGGACTGCACGGCTTTGGCCAGGCGCCAATAGCTACGACTGCCCGTAGGATGCGCCATGAGTTCCTGGCCGAACCGTGCGACGCGCTGGGCATCCGCTCTTAAGTATGCCCTCTTGCAGACCTTTGTGGCTTGGTTGAACGCTGCCTTCAGGTGATCCACGTTAGGGTCGTGGAGAGTGCGAGCCCTGGTCCAAGCGCGGTACGCTGTCTGTTTGCGTTCAACAGCATCAGCGCATTCACGACCGAACCAGGGCCTTTTCCTGCCGCCGCTCGTGACATCACTGTATGGAATATAATATTCCATACCCAGGATGATTTCACCAGCGACAGCAGTAGCGCTCTCTGATGGATCCCTGTTCTCAAAGCAGCGTTGAGCCCAAGGGATGGATGCGAAGTACTCCCGCATTCCATCCCAGTCTGCCGACGAGTAGTGCCACAGTCGTCGTCTTGCCTCCTCGGGTCGTGAAGGCGTAACAACAACAGCTGTGGCACAAACCAGACAGTGGTCTGAGGTGCCCAGAGGAGCACGTACCGACACACTGTACCGGTTCGGGTTACTCGTCAGCAGCAGATCGAGCAGAGAGGGCGCCTGACCTGCAATGTCTGGTATCCGGGTGGGCTGGAGTACCAGTTGAGACAGATCATGCGTGAGAGCGAACGCATGGGCAGTTCGTCCCGCGTGGTCTTAAGAGCTTCTTGAACCGACGGGCGTGTATGAGGAATGTGATGAAAGTGAATGAAGCCAGAGAAGTGTGTCAGGATCGTAGCAAATGGAAATGCGTAGTCTCTGCCTACCCCTCTGGGAAACAGGCGTGAATCTATGTATGTATGTATGTATGTATGTATTTTCGAAAAGTCAGAGGAGTACGTGAGCCTTGACTAGACTATCGCTGCTACACATTTTGCCATCAATATTTAGTCACATTTAAGGGCACAAGCAGCCATGGATGCATTGAGTACTTCGATGAGCATGTAAATGTGTATGTGTAAATACCATACCAATGAATCAGCTATGCCTTGATCGAGCATTACGTGCAGTAACTGAATTGATATTGCGAGAATAGCTTAGATAGGCCCTAGCCTCCTATAAAAATTAAAGTTTTTTTTTATTCAACTAAAGTGGCAAACAAGCATACGGCTCACCTGATGGTAAGTGGTCAACGTAGCCTATGGACGCCTGCAACACCAGAGGCATCACTTGCGCGTTGCCGACCCTTTAGGAAAGGAAGTGGGAAGGAGAAGGAGCGGGAAGAGGGAAAGGGGGTGATTGGGCCTCCGGCATTCAAGATTAGGTCGTAGTCCTATACGCTGGCCCAGTGCGATTTAATATATCTTAGCGAAAATAAATCTATATGTACTAATATTATAAAGCTGAAGAGTTTGTTTGTTTGTTAGAACGCGCTAATCTCAGGAACTACTGGTTCGATTTGAAAAATTATTTTAGTGTTGGATAGGTTATTTATCGAGGAAGGTTATAGGCTATATAACATCACGCTACGACCCACGAGGGCGTCGCAGTAATCATAAACGCGGGTGAAACTGCGGGCACCTATATAAAATAAATAGCTTGCTTTATTTTTCAGACGGAGGTAAGTTTTATTATATTTAAGAGAAAATAAAAATCATCAAAGATTTAGATCACGAAGTAACCTTTGTGAACGTAAAGCTTTATTAGTTAGTTTACTGAGTTAAATAGTAATAATTAACCTCAATATTATAATTATTATTGAACTAGAATTAAATAAGTTCTATATTTCCAATCATTTCAATATTGTACGGCAGGAGTAAACTCTAAATTTTCTTTGAATATCTGTATATTAATACGTGAAGCAAAAACGTTGTACCCCTTTTTACGAAAACTGCGCGGACGGAGGAGTATGAAGTTTGGCACAGTTAAAGTTTATATTGAGAAGGAGGGGCGAATCCTAATATTTATATAAAATATGCATTAGCAATACATTAAATTAATGAAAACACACTACATGCACACACCCATGCATTTGACACGCAGCGTAACTATGGTTACATATATCAATATTATATAATGACATATATAAGCAATGTCTTACAGGCAAACTTTGATCGAATTTCGAGCACTAGGCGACCGCTAGTTCTGATAATTATTTTCACTTTAGAAGAGGTATATTTCATCGGTTTGTACTGATATTCACACAAATTTTCTGCTAAATCTGGACCCTTATAGGAAATAACAAGGCTATAATCTGTATTATTCTCAATATAAGAACAGCGGAGTTGACACCCATTTTTTATCATTTATTATTTTTTTGAAATGTTACCCATGAAAATAAGATACCAGCGTTCAAATCTGGTAGTAGGAGTTCACGTCGATAGTGCAATAAATAGGATTCGAACCCTCTCCATCTCGATATCCAGTGGGCTAATCCTAACTACTTTTTCATCGTTTATTTATTTTAAATATATAATGATTGTTTATAACTTTACAGAATGTTGTAAGTATAAAATATAAGCCAGTATTATATCCTGATAATAATAATGTCCTCCAGACAGAATTTCGGTCACAGCAGCCAGTCTTCAGAGACTGGCCATCTGCGCAGGAGATATTATAAAATCAAATCGAAATCAAAAATAAATTTATTGAAGTTAGGTTACAAGGTAACACTTATGAATGTCAAAGTTACACAATTTTTTTTCTGTGAA
Source organism: Catocala sponsa (assembly GCA_963564715.1). NCBI lineage: Eukaryota > Metazoa > Arthropoda > Insecta > Lepidoptera > Erebidae > Catocala > Catocala sponsa. Next base: position 12,543,317 of record OY751354.1, read on the forward strand.
TTAACATTTACTGCCAGGTTCAGCAAAGCAAGGGTGTAGGGCTCATGAGAAGAACGGGCAAGAAATTCATGGCTACTCTTTTTAATCGCCAAGTTTACAATAAAATTTTGTTTACAAGTCATGACTGTAAGGTGCTGCAACCATTTCTCCATAATATAGTGCATAGGTGTGTGCGCAAGCAAAAGTGCAATCTCTGTTTGCTATTATTCTTCGGCCGTCCGACACGACCGAAGAATGGTCAAACGCAGGATCAACGTCTTTTCTTTACTTGCTTTCCAAGGCACTCTCCTAACTCCTGCTATTGAGAATTACCTGGTAGGAAATCTCAGTAGCTTTCTAGGGCCAAGTAGTCGAACCCAATGCCTCATGTATAGCAGTCATTTTTCAACTACTGCACCACGAAAGCATCTAATACAGAGCCATGAATACGCAAGCTTCCTACTAGAGTCCTATCGCTTCTCATATTGTATACAACCTGCATATCGCAGTGTCATCTACCTACAAACGCGACACAAGTCACTTATATTTCTTCTTTCTTTCTTCTTTTCGCGTGGTTAGTGGCCAACCTGACGTCAAGAGTTGTTCAAGCCGCTCGTAGGCCTCTGACATGGCTTAACGACTGCTGTCAATTTGGCAACAACCGGGACCGACTTTTTACGTGCCCTCCGAAGCACGGAGACGCTCAGATGAAATACCAATAAGCGGTCACTCATCTATAGACTGACCGCACCCAGCGTTGCTTAACCTCGCTAATCGTTTACCGATCAGTGAGTGCAACTGGCTATGAACGGCTCAGCCACTTATATCCCTGAATTGACGGTACTGGCTTCGCTCGGCGCCTATGCAGCCCTGTTGATTCTGTTTTCTTTTTTATCGTGGGATATGTAATATAATGTATTTGTGGATTCCTCTCCGCGGGCCTGGCGGAGAGGTTATATCGGCCTCACCCGGGGAAAGTCGAAGGTCCCGGGTCCTACCGACTAAACCTACTACTGTATTTTGATTCCCTCACGCTTATCTTGTAGATGCAATCCTGTCCCTGTACCTCTTCTCAAAAACCATGCTGACTCAGGGACCCATCCCAAAATCAGGGATCAATCCTGCTACACCACGACGACAGGCTTTTTTTTCTTTTAAATTAAAATTCATTATTTATTTGCCATAGAAAATAATGAAAACTGATATATTTAACTAAGAAAATATGTTTTATTCAGCTGGAAGTAAGTACTCCTTTATTTATTCTTAGTATATTTATACAAAGTTTCTGAAAGGCTGATAAACATAATTTTAACTGACAGATCTCAACTGCTTTGACAATCTTAATCTCTTTGATAGAGCTACCGAGTAAAGTATAGTTCAAAGCATAATTGTATTATTCCCTTTTAATCCTAACTATCCTAATCCTAACTTCCTAACTAATATTATAAAAGCGAAAATGAGTTTGTTTGTTTGTTACCTTTTCACGCCTAAACGACTGAACTGATCATTAAATCGAACGATCGATCATGAAACGGACATAGGCTACCTTTCATCCCGAAAAAAATTACTGTTCCCGAGGAAAACAACAATAACGTTCTTATGATAATAGATGGCGCCACATGTCTTTCAAATCATGATTGAATTATATTATTACAAGCAGAGTACAACTCGAATTGAAATCAAATTCTAAATTAACGCGAGCGAAGCCGCGGGCAAAAGCTAGTATAATATAAAAATATCAGCTCTGTATTAATCTGTCCCACTGTTGGGCACGGGCCTCTTGTTAGTGTAAGAAGTGCCAAGCCATAGTTCACCACGCTGGCCCAGTGCGGGTTGGGAGACTTCACATATCTTAGAGAACATTATGGAGAACTCTCTCACATGTAGGTTTCCTCACGATGTTTTACTTCACCGTCAAAGCAAGCGATAATTAACTATTCATTACGCACATAACTTTGAAAAGTCAGAGATGCGCGCTTAGGATCGATCCCGAGACGTCTGCGTGGCAGTCCAACGGTGTCCCACTAGGCTATCGCTGCTTTTGTATGGTTTAGTTTGTAGTATAGTCAATATCTTTCTTCAATGATAATGAATAAAATACAAACCTAATAAAACATATTAATAATTAACATTTATTTATTTTAAGGTGTCGGTAATTATATAAAATTTGTTATATGTGTTTTTTATTTCGATCTTATTTAAAAATAATGTTAATAATTACTTAATTTTACAGTTGCCTGTAAGTTTATTTGGAATTTTATGATATTTTTTGTCACTATAAGAAAATATTATAATTGGGTAAATCAATAAATGTTCTTTTTACTTTGAATTACAGAGTGGTGTAAGTATTTTATATAAAGAAAATTAAAATGATATAATTTTATTATAATAAATAGAGACTAAATATAATTTACTTTTATTTATTTATTTTAGGTTATCGTAAGTGATTTTGAAATTATATTTAGTTTCGTAAATTATTGATGCAAAATTCGTTATTTATATAAAATCCATAATATAATTATTCTATATATTACGTGACAAATAATTTTACAAAAATAGGATATTATAAGAATAATTCAACTTATTCAACACGTATCCATTAATATTGAATATTTATGTTTTTAGCGCATAGTCGTAAGTATAGTTCAGCATTTAATTCTGCATATAAATATATACATATAACGCTATTCAAAGCTATATGCCTAAAACCTCTCGAAAAATGAGTGCATGAATAAAATCTAGTATCCTTTTTCGAGAGCACGAAGCTATTTTTGCTCGCTCAGAAGTAAATACAATTTATACACTAAAGTTGATTATCTTTACAATAAAAGTACACAATATATTTTGTATGTCAGGATCGTAGCAAATAGAAATCCATAGTATCTGCCTACCCCTCTGGGAAACAGGCATGATTCTATGTATGGTATGTTTGTATATTTTGTGTATGTATAAACATAGAATAAAGAAAAAATTGCAACTAGCCCGTGACACAGCGATGTCATAAATACTTTCTTGTCACCTGCTGTACAGCGCATGTATAATTTAGTAACCGAATCTTTCGAATTATTCGAATGCTTGGGAGGAGGAGGGTGCGGGTAAGGCACTCCAGCCGCGACACACGCTACCTTTCATAATTATTGTACATATACAATGAATATTCGATACAGTCCGCTCTTTGATTTATACGAGTGGAGGTCTAAAAGTTCGCGGAATGACAAGGAAGGATAATGAAATGAAACATCAAAATATTTTTCCTTTTCAATGTATTCTCCCTTAACCCTAATACATTTATTACATCTGTCAAATAACTTATTAATACAGCCGAAAAAAAAGATTTGTTTTGGACGTCAAAAATGGCCGAAATTGCCGATTTTACTTCATCATCGTCGCAAAATTTTTTCCCAGGCTGTTCTTTCTTCATTTTTGGAAACAAAAAATAATCGATTGGGGCCAATTTTGGGCTGTAGGGTGGGTGGAGCAGTTTTTCAAAACCGCACCTATGAGAAACTGACGGCGCGATATTCAATTTTCTCCATAGTGGCTAGTTTCTTTTTGAATTTGATTGTTTACTCGTTGAAAACTCAAAAGCTACTGACCCGATTAGGCTGAAACTCGGTATATATACTAACAATGAGTCACTCAATTAGCGCCTATATGGATGAGTAAACTCACCCTTGCCAACCCCGCCATTCCGCAAACTTTTTGTCCTCCTCTCGTACATGTAGACCCTGATACACGATTTAACACTTTTAATCTACCACGTATCACTAATTTGTTAATACTTAATGTGTGACTATCTAATATCTTTTTATTTTATGTTTTAGTCCCAGGTATGCATGCACTTATTATAAAACCGTTATAGTTCAATAATTTAAAATTTCTAATTTATTAGCAATGTGTCTACTTTTTACAGTTATGGGTAATGTATATCTCTAATTAGTTATTTGAGCGCAAATTTATTTTTTCCTTGATTTTATGGTGGTTTCATGCGGCGAATGTTTGGAGGGATAAAAACACGTGACTGCATGAACTGCGTCGTAGTCACGATACTAGTCATAGAAATTCTAAAGCGTCAATTATACAGAAGCGGCACTCGCTTGTAATACAGTACTTATAAAGAAGTGGCAGTCGCTTGTTATACAGTACTTATAAAGAAGTGGCAGTCACTTGTTATACAGTACTTATAAAGAAGCGGCACTCGCTTGTAATACAGTACTTATAAAGAAGTGGCAGTCGCTTGTTATACAGTACTTATAAAGAAGAGACAGTCGCTTGTTATACAGTACTTATAAAGAAGTGGCAGTCACTTGTTATACAGTACTTATAAAGACTCTTCTTTACAAGTACTGTATAACAAGCGACTGTCTCTACAGTCGCTTGTTATACAGTACTTATAAAGAAGAGACAGTCGCTTGTTATACAGTACTTATAAAGCAGTGGCAGTCGCTTGTTATACAGTACTTATAAAGAAGTGGCAGTCGCTTGTTATACAGTACTTATAAAGAAGTGGCAGTCGCTTGTTATACAGTACTTATAAAGAAGTGGCAGTCGCTTGTTATACAGTACTTATAAAGAAGTGGCAGTCGCTTGTTATACAGTACTTATAAAGAAGTGGCAGTCACTTGTTATACAGTACTTATAAAGAAGCGGCACTCGCTTGTAATACAGTACTTATAAAGAAGTGGCAGTCGCTTGTTATACAGTACTTATAAAGAAGAGACAGTCGCTTGTTATACAGTACTTATAAAGACTCTTCTTTATAAGTACTGTATAACAAGCGACTGTCTCTACAGTCGCTTGTTATACAGTACTTATAAAGAAGAGACAGTCGCTTGTTATACAGTACTTATAAAGCAGTGGCAGTCGCTTGTTATACAGTACTTATAAAGAAGTGGCAGTCGCTTGTTATACAGTATTTATAAAGAAGTGGCAGTCGCTTGTTATACAGTACTTATAAAGAAGTGGCAGTCGCTTGTTATACAGTACTTATAAAGAAGTGGCAGTCGCTTGTTATACAGTTCTTATAAAGAAGTGGCAGTCGCTTGTTATACAGTACTTATAAAGAAGAGACAGTCGCTTGTTATACAGTACTTATAAAGAAGTGGCAGTCACTTGTTATACAGTACTTATAAAGACTCTTCTTTATAAGTACTGTATAACAAGCGACTGTCTCTACAGTCGCTTGTTATACAGTACTTATAAAGAAGAGACAGTCGCTTGTTATACAGTACTTATAAAGAAGTGGCAGTCGCTTGTTATACAGTACTTATAAAGAAGTGGCAGTCGCTTGTTATACAGTACTTATAAAGAAGAGACAGTCGCTTGTTATACAGTACTTATAAAGAAGTGACAGTCGCTTGTTATACAGTACTTATAAAGAAGAGACAGTCGCTTGTTATACAGTACTTATAAAGAAGAGACAGTCGCTTGTTATACAGTACTTATAAAGAAGTGGCAGTCGCTTGTAATACAGTACTTATAAAGAAGTGGCAGTCGCTTGTTATACAGTACTTATAAAGAAGTGGCAGTCGCTTGTTATACAGTACTTATAAAGAAGTGGCAGTCGCTTGTTATACAGTACTTATAAAGAAGTGGCAGTCACTTGTTATACAGTACTTATAAAGACTCTTCTTTATAAGTACTGTATAACAAGCGACTGTCTCTACAGTCGCTTGTTATACAGTACTTATAAAGAAGAGACAGTCGCTTGTTATACAGTACTTATAAAGAAGTGGCAGTCGCTTGTTATACAGTACTTATAAAGAAGTGGCAGTCGCTTGTTATACAGTACTTATAAAGAAGAGACAGTCGCTTGTTATACAGTACTTATAAAGAAGTGACAGTCGCTTGTTATACAGTACTTATAAAGAAGAGACAGTCGCTTGTTATACAGTACTTATAAAGAAGAGACAGTCGCTTGTTATACAGTACTTATAAAGAAGAGACAGTCGCTTGTTATACAGTACTTATAAAGAAGTGGCAGTCGCTTGTTATACAGTACTTATAAAGAAGTGGCAGTCGCTTGTTATACAGTACTTATAAAGAAGAGACAGTCGCTTGTTATACAGTACTTATAAAGAAGTGACAGTCGCTTGTTATACAGTATTTATAAAGAAGAGACAGTCGCTTGTTATACAGTACTTATAAAGAAGAGACAGTCGCTTGTTATACAGTACTTATAAAGATGAGACAGTCGCTTGTTATACAGTACTTATACAGAAGAGACAGTCGCTTGTTATACAGTACTTATAAAGAAGTGGCAGTCGCTTGTTATACAGTACTTATAAAGAAGTGGCAGTCGCTTGTTATACAGTACTTATAAAGAAGAGACAGTCGCTTGTTATACAGTACTTATAAAGAAGTGACAGTCGCTTGTTATACAGTACTTATAAAGAAGTGGCAGTCACTTGTTATACAGTACTTATAAAGAAGTGGCAGTCGCTTGTTATACAGTACTTATAAAGAAGAGACAGTCGCTTGTTATACAGTACTTATAAAGAAGTGGCAGTCGCTTGTTATACAGTACTTATAAAGAAGAGACAGTCGCTTGTTATACAGTACTTATAAAGAAGTGGCAGTCGCTTGTTATACAGTACTTATAAAGAAGTGGCAGTCGCTTGTTATACAGTACTTATAAAGAAGTGGCAGTCGCTTGTTATACAGTACTTATAAAGAAGTGGCAGTCGCTTGTTATACAGTACTTATAAAGAAGAGACAGTCGCTTGTTATACAGTACTTATAAAGAAGTGACAGTCGCTTGTTATACAGTATATATAAAGAAGAGACAGTCGCTTGTTATACAGTACTTATAAAGAAGAGACAGTCGCTTGTTATACAGTACTTATAAAGATGAGACAGTCGCTTGTTATACAGTACTTATAAAGAAGAGACAGTCGCTTGTTATACAGTACTTATAAAGAAGTGGCAGTCGCTTGTTATACAGTATTTATAAAGAAGTGGCAGTCGCTTGTTATACAGTACTTATAAAGAAGTGGCAGTCGCTTGTTATACAGTACTTATAAAGAAGAGACAGTGGCTTGTTATACAGTACTTATAAAGAAGTGGCAGTCGCTTGTTATACAGTACTTATAAAGAAGTGGCAGTCGCTTGTTATACAGTACTTATAAAGAAGAGACAGTCGCTTGTTATACAGTACTTATAAAGAAGTGGCAGTCGCTTGTTATACAGTACTTATAAAGAAGAGACAGTCGCTTGTTATACAGTACTTATAAAGAAGAGACAGTCGCTTGTTATACAGTACTTATAAAGAAGACCAGAGGCCCAAGTCTGCTATTTTTATAAATTCGTCATTCCGACACGACGTAACTGCAATTCCATTGTCATTTTGCTAAAAGTTCGTAATCTGCTAAATTCATAATGGTCGATCATTGATCGGTCAATGGTCTCATAATAGGATTGTGGTAGAATGACAAAAAACCCGTTAGTAGAAGTGATTTTTGAGAAACTACTACTAAATTTGAACACTTATTCATGCCAAATTTCGTTTATATGTATTTTTACATCTTGAAGGAACTGTTCAAATGGCAGATTACCATCAGTCATTCATTTGTCATTATGTACATACCAGATTACCATTCTATGCCATTTTTTCAATGGAGGATCAGTGGTTGACCATCGGAAAGTCATAATGACGCCATTATATTAGTAGATTACCAAACTTGTCAAAATCAACAATTATGAAATCAATGATAGACCATTGTAACACTATTGTAGTAGTAGACTTGGGCCTCTGTTATCGCTACAAAATCGATCTGAATAATCACGCATCTTGCCGTATCTTTGCTTTCTCTGTTTTAATCGCGTCAGTGCCTGTATTTGTTCCACGCCTGCGCCGTATAGCAGCTTATGCCTTTTCTGTATAATTTACGCCTAAAGGAAATGTACCTTTTGTTTAATCCGTATGGCCACTGTTACTAATTTTTATTGTCCCATATTCTCTTTTCTCCTATTGGAACTCCCGTAATTGTATAGTTCTAATGATTTCTTGATGATTAATTTTACTGTATTAGTCAATCTAATTGTAAATGTTACTAATGTTTTTTTTAAATTTTATACGAACACAGGTCACGGTAAGATTCTTTGCAATTGTTTGTTTTAATGATTTACGTAAAATATTTATTATATAATATTATATTGTTCTTATAGCGCTATGTAAGTATACAAATCATTTTTTTATTTAACATCTTTTACTTTTATTTTGCTACATAGCGTGATGTTAGCCTATATATACCTAATAATATCAGCCCTATATTAAGCTGCGTATACATTACGCGCGGCAGCCGCTCGAGCCTATGTTCGACTAGAGCAGACAGCTACATTTGCCGCGCGAGCCAAAATAAAGATATGCACTATTGGCGGACCAAAGGGCAATAATTTTGGTGTTAGCTGAAAATCAGCGCTGTGTAGTGCTTGCAGCAATGCAAGTACCACAGCATTATGCTGAGCGCATCACCGTTGTTTTTGTGCCATCAGGTGGGACGTGCATCTGCACATAAACATTTTTATTGTTTTTAAAATTTCTTTATACTTACACTAGCTGTCCCGACAGACCTTGTCCTGTACAAAAGAGAGAAAAAAAGCATATTTAAACCATCCTCGAATCCACTTGAACACACACAAAAAGTTTCATTCAAATCGGTTCAGCCGTTTAGGAGGAGTTCACTGTCAACACACGTACAGAAGAATTATATATATAAAGATATTTTTATTTACTTTTTGTTATACTCGCATTCTATAATAATTGATGATGCATGTCATGATGGTACTAAAATAAAAATCTTTTCATTTCATTTTATTTTCATTTATATGAATTTAAGTAGATCGCGGCTGCCGCGCGCGGCAAGCGATCCATCTCGAATATCCGCGGCAGATATTCAGATCAGTTAGTTTCACAACAAATCATTGGCGCCGTACATTCGTATGAGTAGACGACACTTTTCGTTGTCCATTCTGCGTATTGCCGCGCGAGCCAATTTTAAAATCCACAACTGTTCCAGCTGCGCGCGAGCAGGCGACTGAAGATCCTTTGATACGGCCTCAAAAACCGACAATGATCGGTTCGCTCCGCGATACGTTCGAGCGCGGCAATGTTCGAGCTGCCGCGCCCGGCGACCCGGTCTCCATAGCGCGCGGCAGCCGCGGGTACCAATGTTCGAGGGTTTGCCGCGCGTAATGTATACGCAGCTGTACACTGCCCCACTGCTGCGCACGGGCCTGTCTCAGTGTGAGAAGGGTTAGGCTATAGTCCACCACGCTGGCCCACTGCAGGTAGACTTCACATATCTTGGAGAACATTATGGAGAACTCTCAGACAGGCAGGTATCCTCGCGATGTTTTTCTTCACCACGCATACGCATATTACTTCGAAAAGTCAGAGATGCTCGCCATAGGATCGAACTCGAGACCTGCGTGGCAGTCCAACGGTCTTCCAAATTTGATACATATCTATATGGCAGCACGTTACTAAATTAATAAACTAACCGCATTTGTTTTCTATTACAGACAATGGTAAGAGTTTATTAGTGGTATTAAATTGCTAATAAAATAATATCAGCCTGTATATAAACTGTCCCACTTCTGGGAATGGACCTCTTCTCAGTGGGAAAAAAAATAAATGCATAAAATGATTTTTCGTTATTGCAATTTCGTTTTTAATAGTACTTATCTCATTTCCAATTTTTTATTTTTTTATTTTGCTCTTCAAAATGACCACACTCCACCTGACGGTAAGCAGTCGTGTGGTCTAAGAGCACAGAGCAGTTTATTTTAATTATATTATTACTATAATACTTAGTACATTTAAGAAGAACATTACATTTTTTTATTATTGAATTATTTTATTATTGATACGATATAACATTAAAATACATTATTTTCTTTATTTTTCTAGCCAGCAACGGTATGTTAAATTTAAATAAAAGAAAAATAATGTACAATATTATATTAATTAATTTAATTACCAGTTTTATTAATATTTTCATTATATTTTCTTTTAGAAAGTAAGTACACTTTCCGTTTTTGTAATGATATTCATATTTTGTATTAAATTAAATATTTTAATTAATTATCTATTTTATTAATTTTAATTAATTATCTATTTATTAATTTTAATTAATTATCTATTTTATTTTGTAGCCTAATGTAAGTTTACGTTTATTATAATATTGTTTTATGTTTACGCAAATACATTAAAATAGAAGTGATAGTCCAGTCATGTTAGGCCAAGAAATAGGGGTATGTACCGCTATATGTTAACCATCCGAGACAATTTTAATTTTTTACTCATTATAAAAATACTGGGTGTAAGGAACGGCGTACCGAAAACTTTAGCAAGACGTCTTTCTATAAGTACTTATTACGACGCAAACTTCAATTAATAAAAAAACGCAAGATTTAAATGTTATGTAGATTAACATTATTACGCGGTACGCAATGGATTGCTACCAATACATCGCACTCGACATACCGCGCGCATAAAAACAGCTGATCTATTTAAATCACGACCATTTAATTACATTGCTGTATTGTAGAAAAATGTGACAGTCAGAAAAATGAAAAATTGCAGAAAAGGAATTGTGATTATTGAAAAAAATTCCAACTCAGAATAATGGTCTGAATCTACTATTTCAGTTTTCGGTACACCGTCCCTTACACCCAGTATAGTATCTTATTTAAATTGTTAACTAGCTGTAAGTTTTGTAAACTTGATAATATTGAAAATTTAAGAATATGACAATGATTAGCCGGTATGATCGTTAAATTTTAGTATGAAGGACAAATATTTCTTTTTGTGTTAAAATATAAAATGAATATCAAATAAAATATAATGGAATATGGAAAAACGCGTTGGAAAGTAAATTGCCACATTAAAAATAAAAATAAAAAATCGGTACATTAATTTCTTCAAAAATATAATTCTAATAAAAAAATATATGGTCAGGCTTATCCAATACCACCAGTAGAAAGCGTGGTTAAACGGAATTACACGATTTCAAAATCAACCTGTATATTTTGTGCTTTCAGTGCATGTGTTTGACAAGAGGACCTCTCTCCCTGTTCAAATTGAGGGGTAACTTACATTTCAAGCACGTCAGAGCACGCGTAAGCTAATTTTACCTAACATAATACAACTCATACATTATAAGTGTGTCAGGATCGTAGCAAATGGAAATCCGTAGTCTCTGCCTAGCCCTCTGGGAAGCAGGCGTGAATCTATGTATGTATGTATGTATGTATAATACTGCCGCACTAGGAATAATCCTTGTTAAGCGGGGGTCTGTACAAACATTTAAACAACCGACGCAAAGAACACCCAGGCTCAGAATAACCAGGGATTCAGACATATCGTTGTCCCGTTTACCAGTTTATTGAAATATCGATCTTAACCCTTACTAAATTAGTCTCAATTTTGAATACTCTCTAACATGGTACCACAGCGCATACCAGTTCATTAAAATTCAACTACTTCAGGAAAAAAGTTAACAGCTAGTCACAACCTTACCAGTTCATTGAAAAATCGATCTTAACTCTTATTAAATAAGTGTTAATATTGAATACTCTCTAACACGCTACCTGTTACTAAAGGTTGTTAAGGTTACTTTTGTACTTACGTTTGAATTTCCAATGGCCTGGTAAGTGCTGGGCTTTCCAGGCCATTGAAAATTCAACCTTAATTTAATCAAAATAAGTTCTAATTTTGCATAATCATTTACAGACTGTAGGAAGGATGTCAACCACAGAAGCAGTTGTGTCTACTCTATGTCCACCTTGTGACTGCAGCTCCTGCTTCACTCTCACCGAGGCGACTACCACTATGAGAAGTACTTTATGCTGACTGTACACTTTATACAACGTGTTACAGTTATGTGTGGTCATGTGTTAAGGTACAATTGGCCAAGAGCCAGTCTACCAGTTTTGACCAAGAGAGATCTAACTATCGCTAAGGTTGACTTTTTTAACTTGACACATGAAATTACATAAATATAAAACATGATAAAGAGAGCAATCGTCACTGTTATAATATTATTGCAAGGAGAAATCGACCTTGTTGTTTCATAACGTTCAAATTAACCTCAACCGTAGGGTAGACCACATTTTTGGCCGACCGTTCTAGAAAATTCGAAAATAAATCTGACTGCATAAAACTGTACTTTAAAGTCAAAGTCAAAAATCATTCAGGTGACAAAGTAACACCTATGAACGTCAAAGTTCATGAGTAGTGTTTAGTAAACTTACTGAAGCTATATTTGAGTTAGTTCCTAGATTGAAGATATCTGCAAGAAAGTCAAGGCTGCACTTTTAAATCGCCATTCAATAAAAGCACCTCAGGCTGTCAAAGTAGAGACCTCAACAGGCCTCCACACCGCCCTCATAGCATGAGGGTGGTGTGGAGGCCACTGCTCTTAGACCACACGACTGCTTACCATCAGGTGGAGTGTGGTCATTTTGACGAGCAAAATGAAAAAACAAAAAACCGCAGTATTTTACAAATATTATTTTTTGGCTTAATATGACAACTGCACTAGGAGTAATTCCCGTATCGCGGGAAACTTTTCAAACATTCAAACATTGGGTACAAAGTTCATCCAGAGATCATCCAGAATCGGAACAACCATTTGTGGATCACACTAATTGTCCCGTGTGTGATTTGAACCCACACCACTCGGCGAAGTAGCAGTAGTGAGGCAACAGGTTAAACCACTACGCAATCCGTGCAGTCAATATGATATCAATATCCTAATCCTAACTAATATTATAAAAGCAAAAATGAGTTTATTTGTTTGTTACCTTTTCACGACTAAACCACTTAACCGATATCCTGCAATTTTGCATATACGTTGTCAGGTGTACAAAAACGGACATAGGCTACCTTTCATCCCGAAAACAATTACTGTTCCCGAGGAAAACAATAATAACGTTCTTATGATAATAGATGGCGCCACGTGTTTTTCGAATCATGATTGAATTATATTATTACAAGCAGAGTACAACCCGAATTGATTGTCAAATTCTAAGCTAACGCGAGCGAAGCCGTGGGCAAAAGCTAGTAATATATAAACTCACTAACCCTTTGTACAAAGTCAAGTCAAAAGTGATTTTAGGTCTTATGTTACTTTGTTAACCTAAAATCATTTTTGACTTGACTTTGTACAAGGTGTTGCAGCCATTATACCATTTATTACTGTTCATTAAAACCTGAATTATAAATAGTACACACGACTACACATCAAGTTAGACACCCTATATACGCATAACTACGCTACATACAAAATAGAGAATTGTCGGAAAGGGACAGTGCATACTAGTGTAGACCCATCACGGTGCACTAGCGCGTGCGGCGATGCCCGCGGCCCGTTCAGCGTGAATGAGACAAAATAACAAAAATATAACGTACTCTCTCCCACGATTCGCAGCGTTCAACTTCTAATAGTTCAAAGTCGAAACATTCTAGGTTGATGTGTCGATTTATGTACCTACATCGTTATTCCTAGAAAGCTTCACGTTAGTAAAATTCCTAATTATATTAAACTAGCGACACGCCCCGGCTTCGCACGGATAGTTCAAAGCCTTAACAAATTATACACTTAAACCTTCCTCATGAATCACTCTGTCTATTGATGAAAACCGCATGAAAATTCGTTTAGTAGTTTTTGAGTTTATCGCGTACAGACGCGGCGGGGGAATATGTTTATGTATATGAAGCGTTTTACACTTTGCGGCCTGTTCCTAAGGATCAACATTGCATATAAGTGTAAACTAAGTAAGCTAAGCAAAGTACTCATAGACGTGAGTGAAACCGCGGGGTACAGCTAGTCACCCATACTTTAATATCTTAATTTATGACCACACTTTACTGTTATACGCTGTATATAGTATTAGGATTACTTTATCTATGTAATACATGTAAGCATATTTTAAATGATTGTACTTATATAAATATAATCGGTCTATTTCTATAATATGTAATATGAGGGCTATCGCGCTTGGATTCGCCGCTAGAGGTGCTAGTGGATAGTGAGGTCTAGACCTCATACTTTATAGTCACTTCAACAGTAACCATAGGAACCGAGAATGATTACCGCCAAATATGGCTTTTGACAGCAGCTGTGACAGGATTGACCTTACTCGCTAGCGGCGCCGACTGGTGAACACAAAAACGATAGCCTTTGGATAGTCTATATACTAGATTATCTGTGGTATAAGGTAACGCGGGAAAGCCGCGACTTACAAATTGAGATTAATTAATATAAATATTCTTGCGGATTGATAATAAACCCACATTTGTTATTGACATCTCGTTATTATTTTTCTGTGTTTATATCTCTGTCTTAGGGTCTTTTCATTGTCATGCGTGTTTGCGCGCGCGTGCAGGCCAGGCGCGCATGCGCGTTGCGGGCCGCACGCAGAGCAGATATTTTTCGCCTCGCCGCCCGTGCGCCGCGTGCGTGCTTCGCGCATGACAATAAAAACATGTATGATACGATAGGTTGCGTGCAGCACGCATGCGTGCCTGGCCTGCATGCGGGCGCAAACACGCATGACAATGAAAAGGTCCTTATACAATAAGATAATCCAAGATATATATTGTTTCAATTAATAACTTCGAAGTAATATTTAAATTAGTTCCACCCTCTCTATTTCCTTATCATTTTTTTTTCGAAGACATCTCCCGCTCCAGAAGTAATACCTGTGTCGCGGGAGACCTTACAAACATTCAAACAACGGACACAAAGAACATCAGGTCTCGGAACAACCATTTGTGGATCACAAAGTTTTGTCCTGTGTGGGATTCAAACCCACAACACTCCGCGCAGTGTCAGTGGTAAGGCGACCACCTAAACCACTGCGCCGTTCGTGACTTCGATTAACAATAGCAACTATATATCGGGTCACGTACAAAATCAAAGCTAAATGCTATCCGCGTGACAATACGTACATTTGTTTACTAAGAAACGGAGAGAAAAGTTTTGAAACAGTTTTAAGTTCAACCTAATTACAACCATGGCACCCATTAATAAAGTTACAAATCTTCAAAATATTATCTAATATTTACGATCATTCGTCACATAAAACGAGCAAAGGAACAATATTTAGTGTGAAATCAACCTTAAGTGGCAACAAATAAAGTACTTTTTCTCGTTATTGCTTTAAGAGCTTTTGTTTCGTTTATTTTTGTTATAACAGTTTATGCGCGTGTTGGCGAGCATTGGCCAAACATTTGCGGTGGTTTAAAATCGGTAATTTTGTTCAAAATTTGACATTACCTCCGGCACTCTCACTCACGAACGAAACACAACAGTAGGAATACTGTTATTTCACGTCGATATTCTGTGAGAGGGTTGTCCTTCCCCGGTCGAGCCGGCCCATTCATGCTGAAATCAGCGAGACTCTACTACTTAGAGCCTGCGCAGACGAGGGACAATGGCGGACAAAATGTCCGCGGTTCGCTCTTATTAATACTAGAATAAGGTTGCACTTTGTCAGCGTAATACCTCATGTCGCCTAGCGGAATATATGGACAAAGTGCAACCTTATTGTATTACGAATAAGAGCGCACCGCGGACATTTTGTCCGCCGTTGTTCCTCGTCTGCGCAAACCTTTAACTTACTGACAGGAACTCGACCTTTAAGCGAGTCTCTGTGCTACGAAATTAGTCTTGTAATAGACATACCCAATAACTTTGTACCTAATAATAAATTGTCCTACTGCTGGGTACAGTCCTATTCTCAATGTGAGAAGGGTTAGCTCATAGTCCAACACGCTGGTCCAGTTCGGATTGACAGACTTCACATATAATCGGGCATATTATCGAGAACTCACAGACATACTGGTTTCCTCATGATGTTTTCCTTCACCGTAAAAGCAAACGATAATTAACTTTTTAATATGCACATCATCATCATCATCATCAGGCTATAATAGTCCACTGCTGGACATAGCCCTCCCCCAAAGAGCGCCATAGCGCCCTGTCTTCAGCTTGCCGCATCCAGCATCTGCCTGCAGTCTTTCGCAGATCGTCATCCCACCTGGTCGGAGGGCGTCCTACACTATGTTTTCCGAGTCGCGGTCTCCACTCAAGAACACGCTTACCCCAGCGGTTGTCGGTTCTTCGCGCGATATGGCCAGCCCACTGCCACTTCAGCTTGCTAATTCTCTGAGCTATGTTGATGACTTTGGGTCTCTGTCGGATATATTCGTTACGAATCCTATCCTTCAGAGAAACTCCGAGCATAGCTCTCTTCATAGCTCGCTGAGCGACGATTGATTGGAAACGATTGTATCATATTTATTATCGAGTAGATTTATAAAACTCTTTGTATTTTAAAGATTGGGTAATATAATAATTATTTGACTTATATAATAAAATACAACTACCCTATTCAAAGAAAACAACAAACATTATTTAAATACAAATTTATAAAATATTATTAAAATTCAAAATATTAAAACTAAAAATATACTAAAGAGAACTGGTAGAATCTTTAATCCTTTTCACGTCCTTCCCTCCTTCCGTTTCGTTACTGGACGTGAAAACGGATGCTTGAGAAAGATGCAGTAATTCTAACTCCAACTCAGTTTTAGACTTATTAGTACCGGGATCTGATGAGGGACCTTTAGCTTTACGAGACAGCAATGTTATAACGTTATTTACAATGTTGTTCTTCGATGTCCTTGATGATCGAGAAGAAACTGAACTCTTGGCAGCACTTGAGACGCTGGAGAACGAATACTTAGATGCATTATCACCAATGAATATCACTCCTCGCTCAGATATAAAGTCATCAATAGAATCATTTGAAAAGTAAGCCTGAGCACCCTTTTCTATAGAATCACTTTTCTTTTTCTCTTGATTGAACACGTCGAAGTTGCAGTGATAACTAGGTTTGAATCCCGTTATGTTTAAACTGTTGTCGTAATTGTAATTGTGGCATCGAATTTCTCTTTCCGAAGAGTCGCTTAGATTGTCTGTGTTGCTCTTATTATCTTTCTTGACAATGCTTTTAATAATTTTAGCCTTTTTATCCTGATGATACTCTTCTTGGAAGTTCACTTTCATTTCTGTAACTTTTTTTTGACAGCCGTGTATATCTTTCCTTTCCTTGTGAAGAATTTCATCATCGTTATTAACCTCCGGTATTGTTTCAGATCTTGGAAGTCTATGCCAGTCTCTTCTTGTGATACATTTAGATAAAATATCATCTGACATACTCAGCTTCATATTATTTTTCCTCTCTTTCTGACAAGCTTTGTAACATTTGATTTTTTTGTCAATGTAATTTGACGATTCGCTAAAGTACTGGTATTCAGTTGTTTCGGTATCTATATTGCTAGTTCCTATCAACGGGGTGGTTACGGAAGCGTCTTGTCTATAGTTGAAAAATCTGTTGACAATATGTTTCTTTTTGAAGCAGCAGCAACTTTTTGTAATGCAATACACCAAAGTGCAAATTAGACAGCATTGCATGAAGATAACGCCAGTCAGTATCATCATAGTATACCTGTTAGTATCTATATATCTCGATAAATTATTGATCCTATCGTTTTGAAAAGGCAACTTTGATGTAAGTTTAGTTTTTATCTTTTTATGTTTTTTATGTTTATTGGTCTTAGCTTTATGCTTAAGTTCTTTGATTTTCTTTTCTTTATCAAATGTTGTATCTTCTTTCTCTATATCTAATGCGTAGTTTGTGATCTTAGGCTGTGTTTCTTGTTTTTCATCGTCAGCTACTGCCGTCGTGCTGCTAATATTTCGATTGGTCATTTTAATTATCATCAGCCTCTTGCTCAAACGTTCGCCATTACTTTGAGATAGATGTTTTACATAATCAATATCTTCTTTAGATACAGCCGGTCTGTAAATACATTTGTTGAATAAAGGGTTATAAGCTGATTTGTGTGCCGTAGCACATGTAGGTACCGCAACACATCGTTTTTTAATCAAGTTATAATATGACCTTCTGCCGTTGTAATAAATGTCACAATTGACTGGCTTGCATTCGTTTAGTGGATCTTCGTCTAAATTCTTACATATCTTTATATTATCAGGCACGGTACCTTTCTTGATTTTGGTGTTAAATTTGATCTGTATTGTATCTCTTACTATGTTCTTTGGTTTAGATACTAGTCTGGAATCCACGTAGAGAGTGCAGTATCCTCTTCTATCATATGGATCAAGTAAAGGAGCTACCATAGTTAAAGATTTCGTTGCACCTATAAGAAAAGACAGTAGAAAAAATAAATAATTGGTAATAGGGAGCAGTAAAAATATAGTATTACGACTATGCATATCCCTTGAGCAGCGATAGCTCAGTGGAGAGACCAACAGACTGCAATGCAGAGGGTCTCGAGTTCGAACCCACGTCGCGCACCTCTGACTTTCGGAAGTTATATGAGTTTTCGAAATTATGTGTGTATTGATTGACAATTATCGCCTGCTCCGTGCCTCGGAGAGCACGTTAAGCCATCGGTCCCGGCTGCCATGAACATATATTGGGAGAGTGTCGACACAAAAGATCCCACTGGGTCGAAGTGTCGCCGGTCTACACTGACTGGCCCCCACATAAGATAAGATAATATGGAGCAGCATAACATAATAAATAATAATATCAACCCTGGATTAAACTATCTACTGCTGGGCACGAGCCTCTTCTCAGAAGGGGTAGGCCATAGTCCACCAACCAGTGCGGGTATGACAGACTTCATATCTTCGAGAATACTGTGGAGAACTCTAAGATATGCAGGTTTCCTTATGACATTTTCCTTCACCGTTAAAGCGAGCGATAATTATCAATTTAATACGTACATAACTTAGAAAAGTCAGAGATGCCTTGGAATCGAACTCGAGACCTCTGCGTGGCAGTCTAACGATCTCCCACCAGGCTATCGCTGCTATAGGCGATACAATTATATATAAAGGTATCGCAGTCATATAAACTTGTGTTGTTTTGGATATATAGCTAAAATGAGTGAGAAAACCCTCGTTGTCAATTATTTGGTACTACGGAGCTGACTCGCCCGAAATCACCGTCTTACAGTAAACCAGCGTGAGCGTATGTCTCAAAAATATCACTGCTACTAAGTTTCACTGGACTATGACTGCTTGGCACAGCCGTAGCGTATGCACCTGCTATGCATGAGTTCTTGGGTTCAAATTCGGGCCACTAAAAAGTTTTTGCGTTTTTCTGCTAAGAAAACTCAATAACAGGCCGGAGTAAGGTGGTTAGCGGAGTTAATTTCTTGAACGTCTAGGGGAAATACGTAAAAAATAATTAAAAATTTCATTGTGCAAACAATACACAAACGGACAAATGTATGTCCGCTCGACACTTGACTTATTAAAGAGTCAAGTGTGCAGCGGACATACATTTGTAGTTTTTTTTTTTTGATTACTCATTTTTTCGGACAGACGTATGTCCGCTCGACAGTTGACGGGTTAAACACACTACTACAGAGATTGCGGGGGTAAGATGTAAAAACGTGACGATGGAACAGTCAGCACCATAGGTCAAACACTATTTGTGAGATTTTGAATTACTTATATGGCATTTTCTTAGCGTTTGCTGCAGTAACGGTTAAAGTATATTTTACTAGCTTTTGCCCATGGCTCCGCTCGCGTTAATTTAGAATTTGACAATCAATTCGGGTCGTACTCTGCTTGTCCTAACTAGTATTATAAAAGTGAAAATGAGTTTATTTGTTAGTTACTTTTTCACGCCTAAACCACTGAATCGATCATCCTGAAATTTTGCATATACGTTGTCAGGTGTACAGAAACGGACATAGGCTACCTTTCTTCCCGAAAAAACTTACTGTTCCCGAGGAAAACAACAATAATGTTCTTATGAAATAGATGGCGCCACGTGTCATTCGAATCATGATTGAATTGTATTATTACAAGCAGAGTACAACCCGAATTAATTGTCAAATTCTAAATTAACGCGAGCGAAGCCGCGGGCAAAAGCTAGTATATTATAAATCTGAATGTGAATTCATTTATTTGTTACGCTTTCACGCCTTAACTACTCGACCGGTCGTCATTGAATTTCGCAAACACGTTGTCAGGGGATCAGAAAAGGACATAGGGTACCGTTCGTCTAGAAAAAACTAAATCAAAATCTTATATACTATATTTCATGTGATACATTACCTCCAGGTATCACCTCACTGGCACTGCCCATGATGTTGACGATATTACACTTGGTATCCAAGTTATCCAAACAGCAATCTTTCGAGTAGACATCAATAAGGTAATCATCCTGGTGATTATTTTTTATCTCTGTAAAGAACTTAAGGCCTATAGACCATGGTATTGGGGTCTCGAGACCAGATCTTATGTCTATATTCTTACTAAAAACAGTCATAACTATGTTAAATATTAGAAAACTAATGTATAAATTCATCTGAAGCGGTTCTTATCTGTCATTATTTTTGACATTAATATATGTAAACTGTCAGCATCATAGATTCCGGTGGTAAAGTTTTTTTTGGGGCATCGACAATTGTTTTTGTTTTTTATCTATGCTAGTCTTTTCTAATATTACAAAGAGGAAAGATTTGATTTTTGTTTGTTTGTTTGTAATGATTCAACTCAAAATAACTTAACCGATTTCAAAATTCTTTCACAGTTAGAGATTTATATTATTACCGAGTAACATAGGCTATATTATATTTAAAAACAAAAGTACTACTACTAACCTAACCTAACCTACTTAAACACGAGCGAAGCCGCAAGCAAAAGATAGTTTTTTATTTTTTTATAGTATTTACTATATTTACTAATATTATAAATTCGAAAGTAACTCTGCCTGTCTATCTGTCTGTCTGTCTGTCTGTTACCTTTTCACGGCTAAACCACTCAACCGATTTACATGAAATTGGTACAAATATAGTCTAAAACCTGGGGAAGGACATAGGCAGTTATTTAAGTATGGAGTGGAACTTTCGTAAAGCAGACTTACATAGCTTGTATACAGATATTGCTAATATTGATTGGACGGAACTACTTGATCAACAAAATTTAAATGTAAGCTTAGCCGTAGATATACTATATAATAAACTAAACAGCGTTATCAGTACACACGTGCCTTTAAAAACCATAGTTCACAACAATAAATACATATATCCAAAATGGTATACCAAAGAAATAATATATTATATAAAATTAAAATATTTTAATTTAAAAAAGTTTAAATGCTATGGATTAGAGTTTAACAAAGAACTTTTTAAATACTACAGAACTAAAGTGAAGGACCTCATAGATACAGCATTCAAAAAATATATTTTAAAGGTCGAAAACAATATATGTATAGAACCCTCTAGTTTTTGGCAATATGTAAAAGAAAAACGTAAAAATAGGCAACATGTAAAAACATATACCTATAATAGTCAAGCTGTAGAAGGTCAAAAAGCCGCAGATTCGTTCGCTAAATATTTTAGTTCAGTGTTCCATGATGCCTCGCCGTTGCTAGATGTGAGGGTAGCTGAGGAAGAGGCTAACCGTTTAGGCTGCCTGCCTGTAACTACAGTGTCTATTGATCAAGTTACACTTACTGAGCTTAGGTATGCAGTACGACGACTTAAAGCATCAACAGCTTGTGGTCCTGACAATATACCTGCCTTTCTAATAAAAGATTGCTTGTCTGCCTTAGAAGTGCCGCTATTTCACGTCTATAATCTTTCACTAAGACAATGTTTATATCCTAGTAAGTGGAAAGTGTCCAGGGTCACGCCAATACCTAAATGTGGGTCGTCCTCAGACATAACAAACTATAGACCTATTGCTGTATTGTGTGTATTTGGAAAGACATTTGAATCAATTCTTAATTATACAAGTGAATTTAAATTAAATAACAAACTAAAACGTACATAACTAGTAAAAGGCAAAATTGTGTGCTGGTATTAAACTTGAGATCTGGGCTCTACATTTACAAAAAGAAAAATATTTTAATTAGTAAAAAACACGTTTTTTTATTTAAAATATTTATTTTATTATAATCTTATAACAAAATGGCATTTATTGTACAATTGCAAACCTTTATTACTTATAAACTAATAACTGAGCAATTAATTATTTATCACAATTATTATAATAATTATATTTAATTTAGGTATAATTACAATTTCTGTACAATTAAGTTTACATTATTGAATGTTATCAGAGCAATTGTAAATCTGAAAATTAATAAAAAATAATTTTCCATTTAAATAACACTCAAGTGTTATTAATCGATTACTTTACAATAATTATTCGATTTATTAATTGATTTCACACCACTATTTTATTCGAATTCATAACTTTACTGTTTTATTTAAACAGTAACTATTGTTTCTATTTATTCTCTTCATCACATTAAACCATTTGTCATATCAACTTTAGAAAAACAATTAAATTGTCCTACAATTTAATATATAATTTAATTTAGTGAATGAAGCCAGAGAAGTGTCCGGATCGTAGCAAGTGGAAATCCGTAGTCTCTGCCTACCCCTCTGGGAAACAGGCGTGAATCTATGTATGTATGTATGTACAATTTAATACCACTATATACAGAGATATAAAATTACTAGATTAATATCCAAACCCTATTTATCTACAAATTAGATATATACGGGATCATTTAAAGTCATTGCAATAATTCGAATCTCCCGTTATCAAAATGTCTTAACTAAAATGTTATTATCTGACGCAAAGAATACCTAGACCTAAAACAACTATTTTGCGTCCACATAATATTTTGCCATAAGTGGGGATTGAACCCACAACACTCGGTGCATTAGCGAAACGACCACTGAAACCACTGCAGGATACAGATATGGTATTCAATTCAGACACCTATTCAACATCGGCATTACTGACAGTCCCTTATGTAGAGGCTGCATGGAGACCGAGGAGACACCGGCTCACGTGCTCCTACATTGCAAAAGCGTGAGCAACCAACGGGCGAAATTTCTAAACAGTCCAGAAACGATGAAGGAGGTGCTGCACAACATCGGTCTCCTATTATCTTTCTGGATGGAGCTGAGGTGGTATGAGTAACCGAACAATATTTCGCGTCGGTTACTTACGCACAATGGCCCAATTGTGGGGCTAAGTGCGGATAACACATGTCCAACTAACTATGGTATTCAATTTGTTATTTGATTCTTTAAAAACATAAAAATAACATAAAATAAATCAACAGACATAGTGATTTAAAATATTGCTTCTGAACAACAGCACGCAAGAATAACCATTCGAAAAAATAACTAATCGAAATATAAACAGAGAAATAAATTAATATTAAAATAAATAAATAAGTAAAACAAATTCGTGCAAGTAAGATGGAAACTGAAAACCAATTATTCTCGCAATAAAACTATTCAAATTAGAGTTCCAATTAAGTCCATAAACATCAAATGCAATTTATGTTCACATTTGACATCTATTTTATGGTAACCTATTGAGTCACAACGGCACACCAGTGGCCAGACACAATAGATTTTTAATGTTGTCTGGTATTCTAAGACTTGACAGATTAGGAACCGATATTTCAATCGTCAGATAACTTTCATCTGTGGAATATGTTCGATTTTTATCAGCTTTAGTATGTCAAACCACCATATTTATTCTTCAGATCTTATCTTATCTTATGTGTGGGGCCAGTCAGTGTAGATCGGCGACACTTCGACCCAGTGGGATATTTTGTATCGACACTCTCCCAATAACGACTGCCCTAGATATTCATGGCAGCCTGGACCGACGGCTTAACGTGCTCTTCGAGGCACGGCGCAGGCGATAATTGTCAATCAATACGCACATAATTTCGAAAAGTCATATAACTTCCGAAAGTCAGAGGTGCGCGACGTGGGTTCGAACCCGAGACCCTCTGCATTGCAGTCTGTTGGTCTCCCCACTGAGCTATCGCTGGTCTTTATTCTTCAGATAATAGTTACCTGAAGATTGAAAAATTATCTTTTATTGAATACTATTTGTTATATTTATAACACTAAGACAATATCGGCACTCTATTGAACAGTTTTCATTACGAGTATTGACTTAATGGTCCTGAAAACTTAATATCCACACATACATGTCCTGTATAAAAAAACCATATACTACAAATGAACATTGTAGTAAATAACAACTTTAGCGGAGCTAGCCTAGAGATGAGATGAGCGTAGATATGTCAAGCGCAGATGAGCTAAACGCATCTACAGAAATCTTGTTATCCCAATAAAAGCATTGAACCTGCCTGATGGTAAACGTTGGTATTACTTCCGATCGCTCGCAATATCTAGAACATTGTTTATTGCTTAGGCAATCATCTAAACTCTTCTTAATCTATACAAATAAATAAAATTGAAGTGTCTGTTTGTAATGTCAAAATAACAGCTTTTTATCTAATGCATATGAAAGTATATAAGGTACCTATACGAAAACATCTATTTTTAAAATTTTTGTCTGTCCGTCTGTTTGTGCCGGCTAATCTCCGAAACGGCTGAACCGATCTTGACGGGACTTTCACTGGCAGATGTTATAAGGAGTAACTTAGGCTACTTTGATTTTAGAAAAAAAATAGGGTTCCGCGGAGACAAACACTTTTTAGTTAAAATCTACGCGGACGAAGTCGCAGGTAACAGCTAGTTTGACATAAAATTGATGATATGAAAGTAGGTTGAATATAATATCATATAATTTTTTTTATGTACCTTTTATACCGGTACAGGTTATGTCTCGAAATACTATTCCCGAGGGTATAGGCAGACAAGTACGAGTATTATGCCACATTTCACTGATTATGCTTTAAGCCCCGTGTAATAGAGAGCAAGCCTTTTGTCTTCTACCGGGCACAGTTCCATGCACTTTATTGTTACTGCGAATTATTTAATAGAAATTGCAAATAAAACTAGTAATCTGTAATAACATATTTGTCTTTTTATTAATTGTCAAGCTCCGCTTAGCTTTGCTTAGCTTAGCTTAGTTCCGCTAAAGTTGTAATACGCTACGTATATTCCAGGCCTCATCATCAAATTTGGATGAAATTACAAAGAAATACTGCAAAAACATACACAAAATTATTGCCTAAAACTGGCTACCAGTCAAATGCACAAAACATCTAAAAACAACTCAATCAGAACGCTAAAATACTGCTAAGAACTCCGTAGAGTAGTCTTAGACACAAGAGTGCTAATACGGAACAGAAGAAATAGTGGAGAATCCTCAGCCTGTTAAGTTTTTTGAGGCCTTGTGGGACAGTTTCCACTGGATCTTTCAGGAGATAGAGCCTGACTCCCCGGACGTAGCTATAGAAGTAATCATTCCAGTCCACGGCGTACATGTCGAAGTCGAAGATGTGCTTGTCAGCATTACTCAGCTCTTTGAAGAGATTCTGTGTGTTTCTGTTGTCGAATTTCCACTCCCGCGTTGCAAAGTAAGCCATGACTTCGGAGAACTTTGTAATTTTCTTGTAGGCTTTTCTTAACCTGTTAAAAAGATCAAAAAATTGAAATCAATAAAATACTAACCATCATACTATCCATGTAACAAAGAATACTATTTTGCAGCGATAGCATCTGTCTTTAGTTAGTAATCGTCGTAATTAGACGACATTAAACGATTCTATTTGATATTAATTAATTCATATACTAATATATAAGTATTCATATTAAAAAATATTTTAATATCGATATTCAGCTGTTCATTATTCTAAACAAATAATTTTAATTAATTTATACATTTATGCCTAACAATTATTCGAATACAATCGAATTACTTCAAAGTTCATTCAATAATTGTACATCGCTAAACCATACAAAACAAAAGACAAAGTCTGATATAAAAACTTACATAGGCTTCTTTCCAATGATGATAGCGATGCCATCAATGATGTAGGCCGGTATCCAGTGCAGCAAGAAGCAGTATAAATTGTAGATGTACTTGGAGGAGGTCAGAGTGAACAGGTAGTAGTAGATCGCTTGCACCGTTGGCACTTGGAAACCGTAGACTTCGTTGTAGTGCATGAATTTTTCTGCAATTAACAAAATATATATTTTAGTAAGGGATTAAATATAATGATCAGCAAAAATACTAATTGGTCAGCAAATATTGCACAGCATAACGAGCATATATACGCCTCAAATCACTGCATTCCGTCTCAGAAGTGTTAGGTTATGTTAGGTTCCTTTTTTAAACCCACCCAAAAATAGGAGCCCCGCGAGGCGGGGCTCCGTCGATTTAGTTTGATTTCTTTAAAGTTTGCTGGCCATGAGTTGCTGATCAATTAGCTATTTCTGCTCACAAATTATATTTTTCTGCTCACAAAAATACCAATACTATGCTAACCATTTAAATAACACCCTTTTAGTAATACGTGATGGGGGAATTTGACATTTATTAAAATTTACATTTAAGAGTCCAGAAACTAATTATTTTTATACATTTTTATCTTCTGTAGAATTTCCGCCATTGGTTGACGCATGCGCAACTAATACAATGTAATGTTCTCCAACAATATGAAATACATTATCCTAGACTGGACCTACATAAAACTTTGGATATGATACATCTGTGCCTACCCCTTCAGAGATATTTTCTGTGTTTTCATAAAAAACAACACAACAACAACAACTCATGCAATAATAATTTCAAAAACTCCTGTGTCACGTAATAATTTTACAAACATACAATCGACAACTAGACTCGGAACAAATTTATTTTTGCTCCGTATGCGGTCAACCCACACTTGACGGAGGGGCAGTGGCGACGCGACTTTAACCATTATCGGTGGACACAAGCTAAGACTTTGTAAACACTAGTAAAACATACCCCAGGTCAAAGGTTTCTGCTCAGAAGACACGTAGTTGTAGACAGGTGGTAGGAGATCTGGAGGCGGTGCGTCCTCATGGTTGGCTGGGTACTCCTTGGCAGTCTTCCACGCGGTTGCTATGCAGGCGTTGACCACCATGTCTCCTGGTACCAGGTCAGCTACTGCTTTTGGATTGCAGTTTAATACGTGGAGGAGACCGACTGCAGCTCCAACGACCACCTGGGAAATATTTAATAATTGTATTTTTAGTATACAGTTGTTATTGTGAAACACACATCTTCATAAGTTTTGTGTAGAATTTTTAGATAAGTATATTTCTTTAAGATCATACACAACAAGTCAGACCTATTCATTTGTACTTTGAGTGAATTTAACAGAGTAGCACTAGCGATTATTTGCTATTGTAATTAAATAAAATAAGTGTACTGTAAAATTACTAAGCTATATTTGTACTATTGTTGTTGTTGGCTGTACTGTCGCATTAGGTTTTTTCCTATAAAGATAGTATAAGTTCGATTAAATAAATAAATAAAAAGATGTTTTCTTTTACCGTTCAAGCGATATTTACTCAGATTTATTTTTTAGCTTGTCTTATAAAGTCAAAGTCAAAAATCTATATATCATATGATTTAACATTTCAACGCCTAGTCATATTAAAATATTATTTATAAGCTTTTGCGCGCGGCTACGCCCACGTGGTACCTACATCATGTACTTTCCCAGATTTTAAACTATCTCTGGTCCAAATTTATTTTAAATATTATTTTAGCCGTGAAGTTTACAGAGTTGCTTACGAATTTATAATTAAGCATAAATAACTTAATCAAAATACTTACACCGGTGGGACCATATACGTTGTCAATCCAGCCCGCCACGGGTTCCTTGGCTGTGCCGATCACTGTAAATAAAATTAACAAATTTGATAAAATTATTATATTAATTATAACGTCCACTACTGGACATAGGCCTCCCCCAAGATTTTCCAGTCTTAAGTCGCCTGCGACCAACCGATTTCCGCTACCCTTAAATATTCGACTACCTTGTGGCGGTCTACCACTGCTGCGTCTGCACTTCAGATTCAGATGTGATTATTATAGATTTTATTAATCTAGATTTCTGGGTAACACAGTAAATATTTTTTCTGGATGAAAGGTATGTTCTTTTCTGTACCTCTGACAACGTATATGCAAAATTTCGTGATGATAGGTCAAGTAATTAGATGTGAAAACGTAACAAACAAACTAACATTCGCATTTATAATATTAGTATTAATTCAGTCATTAAATAATTAACGCTTGCACTTTAAAGTCAATAACTTACCAATGGAAGGTCTAAAGAGGGCCACAGGTAGTCCCTTGGAGTACGCCTGGACTATATCTTCGGCCACTGCTTTTGTGTATGCGTAGGTGTTCGGATAGTCTCCCAATAGACTGCGGAAGGAAATAATATATTAATTATATATAGACATACATATTTTGGTCTGGCATCTATCTAGAAAGAATATTTAGTTTTGCTAAAATATTCATTAAACAAGTCGTTTTAGATGCAGCTAAAGCTATCCGGCCGCAATAAAATTTTGTTATATTTGTCATAAAATATATGAAAAGAATTAACAGCCAGTAAGTAAAAGAACTCGTTTCTTGAACTGGCATTATACAACAACTTTTTCAATTTGGCATAATGTTACTTTCAAATCGTGTAAAGGAATTATTCATACTAGCGGTTGCCAAGTGGTCGAAATTCGACCATAATTGATTTAAATTTTAAGTTTGATCGTTATTAAAGATTTATTGTCTATAACTATACTCTTATAATCACATTTCATTTAGATTTCAATCTATACAGATTAATTTACCTATCTTTTTCAAACACATTATTATTTACTTAACTATTACACTCTGTAATTGACGATATTCTGAAGCTTGCTACTTTGTTTTCTCTTTTTCTTTATTACATGTAAATACGTAAATATATATAATATAAATAGTATATATCATTTCAATCCAAGCGAAGGTTGTAAGATGTTGTTGATATAATTATGTCATTACAGGCCTATATTGATTTATGTAATCATAGTTACGAAGAATAGTACTACATCAGACGAACAATGCCGCGATTCGACTGCGTGTGTCAAATGCATAGTTGTGTGCGTGGAGTGTTTTTTCATTAGTTTAATGTATTTTTATTGCATATTTTATAAAAATATTAGAATTCGCCACTCCTTTTTCATATAAACTTTAACTGTGCCAAATTTCAAACTTCTCTGTCCGCGCAATTTTCGTAAAAAGGGGTACAAAGTTTTTACTTTACGTATTAATATATAGATACTTCTGCACTTATTTGAATAATTCCTGAATTGTATAATTGTTGAGTGTTATTCTCTGAAAGACTGCTCATTCCAAAGATTACCCTCAACTGTACACATAAACTCACAAAATTATATATAACATATTAACACTAGCTGTCCTTCGCGGTTGCACTCACGTTTATGATGACTGCTTTACTAGCGTCATATTATAAAGTTTATTTTCTAGATAAAGTAAAATTTTAATGGTGAAAGAATTTTAGATCCTGTAGTTTCTGATTTAATTCATTCAGAGGTCGGAATTAGGTAGAGTTATTTATGTACTTGCATCGAAATGTTGACATTAATATGAATCTTCCCGGGATTTCTAATAGACAATCCCGTATGTCAACAATATTATAAATAAATAATAATAAAAACCTCAGAGATAGATAGCGAGCGCACGAACCGAGGTAAGTGAATGAGCTGTGTGAATGAGTTAACCGATTTATTGCTAATAGAAAGTTTGAATGAGGTAGAAAGAGATAAAATCTAGTACATTTCGTTAAGCGTTATGCTCCGCATTTCCGCTATTGTTTCTTTTGTTCCCACAAGCTATGTTGTGCGAACTACAAGTGTGGCAACATCGCGCGTGTGCGCATTGAAATTTTGCAACTTCAGACATCCGATGTCGTTGATGTAAATTTGGCAACGTCGCACGTGCAGTGGTTTAAATTGTGTAAAAGTAAATAACTTTTTTATTTAATAAATCACGGGGTTTTCTGCTCTTTAAAATTAATTTCGGGATTTAAGGCATATCCACTTTATTCTGTCGCTGTATGAAATCAGTGTAAGTGCTTAAATAACTCTACCTAATTCCGACCTCTGTTCATTACTAACAAAAATACAAATCTCTTCTCTTTGACAAGATATTTTAATCCATATACAAGGTAGTAGAGTCAAGCTGGTTACAGCAGGAATGGGCCGGCTCGACCGGGGACGTACTACCCTCTCACAGAAAATCGACGTGAAACAACAGTGTTTCACTGCTGTGTTTCGTTCGGTGAATGAGAGCGCCGGAGGCCTAAGCATGAGGTGACGATTCTCGCAGCTTATGAGGGACCTGCAGAGTATCCGTAGAGTCATTGTGTGGGTGGCGCGAGTCGACCCGGCGGCCAGGGAGAGCCGTAGAAACGGTGCTCTGCTGGCCGCCCGCGGTATAGTCCAGAGGCCCAACCGAGTCTAACCAACTAGGTTGGCTGCCTTATCATGCCGCGCATAATCTCGAGGTGGCTCGTCGTCCCGGATGGTGACCGGAGGGTGGGTCCCAGCGACCACTTTCGGGAGGGTACGGGGGTCCTTCCGTCCGTCAGATTGGCTATCGCCATACCATACAGTTATATGACAAAACTTGCTCTGCGCCTTGCCCCACTTTGCTGCGAGAATAGCCGGCTCTTTTTTTTCACGTTTCCCCTTCCTTTCACTCTATGGCAGTACGAATAAAGCATTGTCGTTCAACAGCAGCCAATCGCCGTTACCCCACTGCTGCTTCCTGTGTCGTGGAGTTTATTAACATCAGACGACTCCACGCTAACCTAAATGCCGTCCATCACCACCTGGAGACGGCTCGGCCGCCAATGCTTTTTCTAACGGAGACACAAATACGCCGTCCTGCAGACACGAACTACCTGCAATATCCCGGCTACGTGCTAGAGGAGTGTTTCCTCGCGAAAGCCAGCCGGGGTATGCTTGTTTGTTAGGGCGGATATTTGCTGTCGCCGTCTACAATGCCTAGAGGACCCTTCCTTCTCTGTCCTTTGGGTACGCGTAGATCATGGCTCTTTCAGCCAAATCTACATGTGCCTCTACCGATCCCATTCAGGAGACGCTGAGACAACTCGACTCTTCAATTACCTGAGTCAGGCGGCAGACGACGCGCAGGAGCGGTTTCCGAACGCTGAGTTGGTGTTCTTGGGAGATTTTAATGCCCACCATGAGACCTGGTTGGGTTCTCCCAAAACAGACCACGCGGGACGAACTGCCCATGCGTTCGCTCTCACGCATGACCTGTCTCAACTGGTACTCCAGCCCACCCGGATACCAGACATTGCAGGTCAGGCGCCCTCTCTGCTCGATCTGCTGCTGACGAGTAACCCGAACCGGTACAGTGTGTCGATTCGTGCTCCTCTGGGCACCTCAGACCACTGTCTGGTTTGTGCCACAGCTGTTTTTGTTACGCCCCCACGACCCGAGGAGGCAAGACGACGACTGTGGCACTACTCGTCGGCAGACTGGGATGGAATGCGAGAGTACTTCGCATCCATCCCTTGGGCTCAACGCTGCTTTGAGAACAGGGATCCATCAGAGAGCGCTACTGCTGTCGCTGGTGAAATCACCCTGGGTATGGAATATTATATTCATACAGTGATGTCACGAGCGGCGGCAGGAAAAGGCCCTGGTTCGGTCGTGAATGCGCTGATGCTGTTGAACGCAAACAGACAGCGTACCGCGCTTGGACCAGGGCTCGCACTTTCCACGACCCTAACATGGATCACCTGAAGGCAGCGTTCAACCAAGCCACAAAGGTCTGCAAGAGGGCATACTTAAGAGCGGATGCCCAGCGCGTCGCACGGTTCGGTCAGGAACTCATGGCGCATCCTACGGGCAGTCGTAGCTATTGGCGCCTGGCCAAAGCCGTGCAGTCCAACTTCTGCCAGACCTTGCTGCCCCCTCTGAGGTATCCGAATGGATCACTGGCTCATCGGCCGTAGGAGAAAGCAGATCTGCTTGCAAATCTCTTTGCGGCCAACTCCCGAATCGATGACTGCGGTTCGCAGCCGCCTAACATTGCCAACTGCGGCTACACCATTCCTGATATATGTATCAGGCAACGAACCGTTCGTGCGATACTGCAGTCTCTCGATGTTCGGAAAGCCAGTGGACCTGACGGCATCCCAGCTGTGGTCCTTAAAAATGTGCAGCGGAGTTGTCTCCCACGCTTACGCGCCTATACCGGACGTCTTACGCCGCAGGCATTGTGCCTGAGGCTTGGAAGGAGGCGAACGTTCAACCGATTCCCAAAAAGGGGGACCGTTCCGAGCCAAGCAACTATCGTCCCATAGCTATCACCTCGGTGCTCTCCAAGGTGTTCGAGCGGATTATAAACACCCAAATTGTCCGCTACCTGGAGGATCAATCGTTGATCAATTATCGCCAATACGGCTTTCGGGCTAAACGATCAACGGGTGATCTTCTAGCGTTCGTCACGCACCTCTGGGGTGAAGCTATGGACAAGCACGGCGAGTCTTTGGCTATCAGCCTTGACATAGCCAAAGCTTTCGACAGAGTCTGGCACCGGTCTCTTCTTTCCAAGCTTCCGGCCTATGGCTTGCCCCCTCAGCTGTGCACCTGGATTGCAAGTTTCCTGCAGAAGCGTCGTATTCGGGTCCTTTGCGACGGTCGCGCTTCCAAATTTATGCAGGTCAATGCAGGAGTGCCTCAGGGTTCTGTCGTATCCCCTACGCTCTTTCTTCTGCATATCAATGATATGTTGAATCTCGGCAACATACATTGTTATGCGGACGACAGTACCGTGCATGGGCGATATCTCGGACATCCTGGGGCCAAACAGGCTGAGGTTGAGGGGAAAAGGCAGAATCTTGTCGTTGAACTTGACCAGACCTTGGACCGCATCTATGAATGGGGTGCCAAGAACTTGGTCGAGTTCAACGCCAAGACGACCCAGGCATGCGCGTTCTCAACAAAAAAGTCTCCGTTCCTTCCCCTCCCTTCTCTGAAGAACACTCCACTGGTGATACGTGACAGTCTCTCCATCTTAGGTATGGATCTTTGCCGCTCCCTTAATCAGAAAACCTATGTCGAGAGCGTCATTATGCAAACTTCGCGAAAACTCGGAGTCCTGAACAGGGCGAGGCGGTTCTTCACGCCTGGGCAACTGTGCCTATTGTATATGGCACAAGTGCGCCCTTGCGTGGAGTACTGTTCTCATCTTTGGGATGGCTCCTCGCAGTACTTGCTGGACGCTCTCGACCGGTTACAGCGGCGGGCTGTCCGTATCATCGGAGATCCAGAGGTCACGAGTTCACTGGAACCTCTGCAACTCCGTAGGGACATTGCCTCATTGGCATGTTTCTACAGAATATACCACGGGGAGTGCTCTAAAGAGTTATTCCACCTTATCCCGCCCTCCCCTTTCCTATCCAGAACCACGCGTGCTGGGCTCAGATGCCATCCTTACACGGTAGAATCGATCGCGCTCTAGCGCGTACCAAAAAGTTTGGGTCCTCATATCTGTGCCGAACGACCAAGGCATGGAATTCTCTGCCAAGGCACGTGTTTCCTTCTTCCTTCAATCCTGGGTTCTTTAAGCGGGGCGTGAAAAAGCATCTTCTCAGGCCGTCAAAGTAGAGACCTCAACATCGCCTCGGCTACTGTGGGTGCGATGTGGAGGCCACTGCTCTTAGACCACACGACTGCTTAATATCAGGTGGAGTGTGGTCATTTTGACGAGCAAAATAAAAAATAAAATAAAAATAATCCAAAGGTGGAAATCAATACTGCAAAATGAGCGTATAAACTTAAATATTCTGTTTGTTTGATATACAGGAAAGATTAAAGTCCATTATTTGTCTTTTTAACGTTATAATGTGAAATAGGTAATTATGTTTTTGTTGTAAGATGAGTAGCCACACAAATAATTGTTCTCACAAGGTTGACGGTATTTTCCATCACCGACCAATATGGGTTTATAATTATCTTTTTTCTATAGCTTTTGTGTCAAGCAACCTTATTGTCTGTAGATGATAAGTGGTTATTGTAGCCTATGATTGCTTATAATGTCAGGGGTATCAATCTCGTGTCGCCTAATTTAGGGGAAAGTAATTAAATTTGGGATAAAAGGAAAGGCATGGTTAGCAGTAGTTATTGTTTTTGAACATCTAATACTGCGTCTTTAGTGCCATGGAATAATTTTAGTACTGCGTCTTTAGTACCATGGAATAATTTTAATACTGCGTTTTTACTGCCATGGAATAATTTTAATACTGCGTCTTTAGTGCCATGGAATAATTTTAATACTGCGTTTTTACTGCCATGGAATAATTTTAATACTGCGTCTTTAGTGCCATGGAATAATTTTAATACTGCGTTTTTACTACCATGGAATAATTTTAATATTGTGTCTTTAGTGCCATGGAATAATTTTAATACTGCGTTTTTACTGCCATGGAATAATTTTAATACTGCGTCTTTAGTGCCATGGAATAATTTTAATACGGCATCTTTAGTGCCATGGAATAATTTTAATACTGCGTCTTTAGTGCCATGGAATAATTTTAATACTGCATCTTTAGTGCCATGGAATAATTTTAATACTGCGTCTTTACTGCCATGGAACAATTTTAATACTGCGTCTTTAGAGCCATGGAATAATTTTGAGCGTATTTGTATTTGTAGTCGGTATCAAGGTTTTAATTGCCGGGCCGTGTATAATTAAATCAATTATTTTGTAAATATGGTTTGTAGTATTAATTATTGGCTTTGTATTTCGTTTTAAAATCAGTGCTACTTTAGAACATACAATGAAAAATATAATATTCTATCACATACACACAACACCATCTAGCCCAAACTAAGCAGAGCTTGTACTATGGGTACTAGACAATGGATAAACATACATATATACTTTTTTTTCGTAAATACATACATATTATACATAGAAACACCCAAACCAAGACAAACATCCATGTTCATGCACACAAGTGTTTGACTTAGGCATTGCAGTCGGTTACACTAACCACTACGCCATCGAGGCGATTTCTGTGATACACAAATTATTCTATTGACTATGTGTTCAACAAAGTTAAAACAATACTTTGTGTATCACAGAAATCTATATATTAATACGTGAAGCAAAAACTTTGTACCCCTTTTTACAAAAATTGCGCGGACGGAGGAGTATGACATTTGGCACAGTTAAAGTTTATATGAAGAAGGAGGGGCGAATCCTAATATTTATATAAAATATGCATTAGAAATACATTAAATTAATGAAAAAACACTACACGCACACAACCATGCATTTGACACACGCAGTCGAAGCGCGTAACTATCATTACATAATCAATATATAATGACATATATCAGCAATATCTTACAGGCAAACTTTGGTCGAATTTCGAGCACTAGGCGACCGCTAGTAATTATAAATTAACGTAGTGGCTAGCCACTGTACCGTTCGTACAAAGTTATTAAATATAATAATTCTATTGTAACCAACACACAACAATAGACTTGCCCCATATTTTTACGCAGAACCTATTATACTACCTCTGGGTTTTTTTAAAGCACTCGCCATCTCAAGGTTTTAATGCTTATTCTTGCTGCTATTTTTTATGCAGCACTTGTTTCTTTATTCTCCCTTTGGGATTACCAGGCTTGAGTCTATCATGTACTCTACGTACCCAGGAGTAATGTTATTGATGACCTTCTCATCCATGGTCTCGACCAGGTCAATCAGCTTCTCGCCTGGCAGAGGACTGTCGTAGAACTTCTCGCCGATCGCAGTTTGAGGGCAGTTACTGGAAATAAGAAGATATAAATTAATTTTTGAGGCTGTTGCTGGTAGAATATAGATGTTTTATATATAAAGATGGTAAAGGAGCGGCTCTGATGGTGGTGATGGTATGATCGCTTCGATAGAGCTGTCACTCGCGCGTCGCCAACCTTTACAAAAAGGTATTAAAGATGGGACAAAATCAAAGTTACGCTATTTATTTTGAACTAGCTTTTGCCCGCGGCTTCGCTCGCGTTAATTTAGAATTTGACGATCAATTCGGGTTGTACTCTGCTTGTAATAATATAATTCAATCATGATTCGAAAGACACGTGGCGCCATCTATTATCATAAGAACGTTATTCTTGTTTTCCTCGGGAAAAGTAATTTTTTCGGGATGAAAGGTAGCCTATGTCCGTTTCTGTACACTTGATAACGTATATGCAAAATTTCAGGATGATCGGTTCAGTGGTTTAGGCGTGAAAAGGTAACAAACAAACAAAATCATTTTCGCTTTTATAATATTAGTTAGGATTTACATTTAAAAGCAGTTCTTACAGGCGTAGGACCAATAAGAACTGGCAAAAAGAATTGGTTGTCTGTAAAGTCGGTTTACGGACGATAGTTTAACGTGACAACGTCATAACAAAATTTCTTTCCCGTAACGTTACAATGAGCGTAACGGGACAATGAGCGTAACGGTACAATGAGCGTAACGGGACAATGAGTCATCCTTTTTCGTGCGTGCAGCCGGCGTTCATCGATTTATTAGACGTTGTCACGTCAAAAACTCACGGCCTCTCTTTATTTGCCTTTACAATATTGTACATTACAAATCAGTTCTGTAAGTAACTGCAATCATAATGTTTAAAGATTTTTTTTATTAACTCAAAAGAACATACAGTCCACCTAATGAGCATAATAATTACATTATAAATACAAAGTATTAACAAATATGACAGTAGTGCGATCTGTTTGAAAAGTCATTACATTACTTACCACTTATCACAGAAACTATTTGAAAAAATAAGTGTTGTATTATTACACAGCTACCTAACTAGTTAAAGAAATATAACAAAAACGAGATGGGTGTAAAATCCCAGGATTCAACCTCTTCGTCTTAAATGTACATCATGTGACCTTGTGACCCCTATATCTCGGGGGTCTTTTGACCCACAGGGCCCATATTCAAACTCGACCGAGGTATGACCCTAAGGCTCAATTTACATCGCCACGGAATGGAATGGAATGGAAGCGTCAATTTCGCCTCATGACGCTAAAAGGCGCGCAAATTCGCGGGAATGCTCGAGAATTCCCACGCATTCCAGCGAATTCGCTCTTTTAATTAAAAAGAATGGTTGACTTGGATCTTATTTTTATATCGCTCATTTGTGAGGCAGAAGAAAAAGAACGTCCCGACCGACTCCCTGTTCGCGACACTTCCCGCGGATTCCACAGACGGCGCCGACAGTAGCTAGGGGAATTCTCGAGAATACGCGAGGAGACTCGTATTTAGTTTGTACTTTATACAATTGACATTAAGTTCATTATGCTATGTGCAATTTCGCTGCAAAAAGTCGCTTCCATTCCATTCCGCGGCGGTGTAAATTGAGCCTAAGGTGTCTACACACCAAGTTACAAGTCAATCGGTCCAGTGGTTCCGGAGTTATGCCTGTCACTAACAGACATACACACAGAACCACATAGTGTTTTCATGAACCTTTGAAGAAAACTGGAGGTTAATAATCGATGCATTAGTGTTTGTTGGATCCTATGACAACAATAAACTTGTGTTATGGGTAGCAGTAGGTCTCGCAGTAGGTGTAGAATATAAACAAGCTGTGAGATTAATTGAAGCACGAGAAAATAGACGTATTATTGACCGAATCAGTGTAAGTTATATAAAATCAAACGGAAAAACAAAACAAAAATAAATGAAATAAAATCTCATGTGACATTCAAGCGATATGTCATATTTAATGCCGCGGCCACACATTGGTTATATTTGCACCAATATAGCTTATTGCAGCCAATACTCCATGTGTGGATCAGTCTTCGACACAAGTATTTTTTTTTTTTTTTTGATTAGCGGGCAAACTAGCAGGCGGATAGCCTGATGGTAAGCAATTACCGCCACCCATGGACACCTGCAACACCAGAGGAGTTACAAATGCGTTGCCGGCCTTTTAAAAAGGAGTACGCTCTTTTCTTGAAGTGTTGAAGGTCGTATTGAACATTGCGTCCAATCACCGTCCTGTGTCCAACACCGACTCTGCGCATCGGTGTTGGACGAGGCGAGGGGAATGAATGGGGAGTGCGCGCGGGCATCTTGGATAGAATGTCGCGCGCGCGCCATACATTGGTCATTTTAATCATCCACCACCGCCTTTTCTTTCGTTGTTTTCTTGTACGATGCAAATAAAAAGCATATGTACCTAAACCATATGCGTAAGCCGCTAGTGCAAATAAGTTATCGTCCATAGTCCGCTCTGCGTCAACTGAACAACAAGGTCCGCGCTTGTCTATTTCCAGTGTTTGGTGTTGAAAAGTTGGTATTGAAACCAATGTGTGGTGCAGTAGTTTGATTCAATATTGGCCATTCCAAATTAGAGCCAAGCTTGGACGCAAAGTTGAATCCAATGTGTGGCAGCGGCATAAAAGTTAGCCTCTAATAGTAGTTCATGGTAGGAGAGGAGCATCCACTTACGTGTACACAGCATAAACACAGCGATAGACCAATAATATTTATTACCTTTAAATAATTTTAAGTTTAAGTTTATGCACATTGGACCTAAACCCTAATATTACTCGGCATATATTTTTTGTAAGCAGAGAAATAACACAGGTCTAAACCTAGTTCAGGCAATAACTTATTATTATTATTATATATATAAAACTTATAAAATGAATCGCGATTAAAGCCGTTGTCTAATATTATATTAAGTGCGACAGACTATATAGTCAAGGTTAGCAAGAGAGTCAGCAGGGTTCATCTATAAGTTACCTGTAAGCCGTGGATATGTGGACAAAAGCCTTCAGCTTAGTGCAGCCTCTCGCCAGTTTGAACATCTCTCTAGTTCCTCTCACATTGATCTCTACGGCAGTCTTCAGTGGCTCGTCGAATCTGACGGTCGCTGCGCCATGGAATATGATTTCCACCTGTGGACCAAATAAATCATATTAAACATAGGTACATGTTATATGGTCTTATTAAGTATCTGTCTTCAAAAGAGTCGGCAGTAGTGTGCATTTACATACTGCCATGACGGCACGGATAGCCAAGTGGATTTTTGATGTGACAACTTCTAATAAATCGATGAACGCCGGCTGCACGCACGAAGAAGGATGACTCATTGTCCCGTTACGCTCATTGTCCCGTTACGCTCATTGTAACGTTACGATCGGAGCAAGAGTGCTACATGAGCGAGCGAAAGGCACGTTATGACGTTGTCACGTTAAACTATCGTCCGTAAACCGACTTTACAGACAACCAATTTTTGATTAAGACGACTTACGCTCGAGAAATAATTTCTGTGTCGCGGTGGACTACATGTGCAACAGGAGACCAACCACTACCTGAGATTTGACAAACCACAGATGCTCGCTAAAGAACACCGATTCCTACCAAGGATGCTTCGCGAGGCTATTGAAATCAAGAAACATCCTAATTTCAATAGACAAGATGGTTGGAATATACCACCAGCTTGGGATCCAGTAATTCAAATAGTCAAACCCAAGAAGAAATAAACCACAGCTAGACTTCATAATACTTTGAGCTCATTCTGCGTAAATAGAAACACCCATGATTAAATTATGTTCGGGTACTTTAAAATAACTACACTGGAACATTGAGACAACTACCATCTTAGTCTCCCCGTGACCATGGCTGCTGAAAAGCAACCGAAACGTCGGGGAAAGTCTTAAAAATTAGTAAAGTTTAATAGTAATAGTAGAGTAACTGTTTTCAAAATTTTGTAATAAAGTGCCAAATAAACAACGCGATAAAATCCGTATATAGTAGTTTAATTTTACTGAATTTTAGTTAAATACCGCGACATTGAATTGACTCTTAGAGCAGATTTTTTAGGTTCCATGTAATAGGCAGCGAGTCTGGTACTGTTTACTAGGGATATTGCCAGAATCCGTGATAGAATATTAATATATTAATAATATAGACGAGGAAAGACTGATTAAGAAAGTTTATAAGGCTAGTATGAATAAAACAGTTGCAAGAGGAAAACCTAGGCGGACGTTTCTCGATCAGATCGGAGGCGTTCTGGGCAAAGGCCAGGTTAAGAGCACCTTGAACCGACAAGCGTGTATGAGGAATGTGATGAAAGTGAATGAAGCCAGAGAAGTGTATCAGGATCGTAGCAAATGGAAATCCCTAGTCTCTGCCTACCCCTCTGGAAAAGAGGCGTGAATCTATGTATGTATTAATAATAATATTGTACTCACGGCAACACATCAAGTTAGACACCCTATATACGCATAACTACGCTACATACAAAATAGAGAATTGTCGGAAAGGGACAGCGCATAGTGGTGTCTATGTAAATGGTAAGGATAGAGCGTCGCGTCCCGTTCAGCGTGAATGAGACAAAATAACAAAAGTATAACGCTCTCTCTCGCACGATTCGCAGCGTTCAACTTCTAATAGTTCAAAGTCCAAACAGTCTAGGTTGATGTATCGCTGTGTGTACCTAAATCCACACTAATATTATAAAATACGAAAGTAAATCTGTTTGTTTGTTTACTCAACTAAATGGCTGAATGGACTTAGTGAAATTGGGCAAGGATATAGATTGTTTCTTGGGGAAGGTAATAGGCTACCTTTTATACTCTGGGATTCGTATGTGCGAAGCCGCAGGCAGAAACTAAATTAAAATAAAACATTATAAATGTTTTAACCAATATTTAAATGAATGATAAAAACTTCTTGTCAGCGTACCTCTATATAAAAGAAATGACAGAGATTACAAGCAAAAAAAATGTTAAACATAATTTTAATGGACAATGAAAAACGGACAATGAGGCAAAATATAATTAATTAAGCAAGTATAATTTATTTAAACATTTTATTTAATTCTATTAGCTTAACATATATGTACTGAATATTCAAATTAGCGTTAGTTGAGGACATTATGTCATAATGTTTAAATAAAACATGTTGTGTCTTAGGCAAATGAACTTACATCCGTGTGCTGCTGAAAGGCTTAAACTTAAGACTGCGCCGAGCGTAAGACAGATAATGACAGAGCTCGTGCGGCGCTTATTAAAATCGGCGCGCGGCCGCCATAGTATTGTCAACCAATAACTTAAATATTTGGGACGGACAAATTGTAATAGAACTATTTATGTTTCGTTTAAGCTATAAAATAGGATAAATTTCTACTGTTATAATCTAAAATTCACGTAACACGAGCTTACGTTTTTGCATTTTTCTTGCAAATTTACGTAATTTTGTAGGCGAAAATATGCATTGTTATGATAAATGTATATTTTATATTTGTATTAAACAAAAAGTGTTGATTTTATTCCTTTAACTGTGACCGCCTGTTTAAGCACATTTCGCTCGGCGCAGTCTTAAGATTTTTTATTACGTCAAGAAAATTCAGTGTAGTGATTCGACTCGATTCCAATTTTACTCGAGTGACTCGAGTTACTACGGTAAAAACGTATTCGAGTCGAAATAAATATCGACTCGAATTCACTCGGACTCGCTTTAGTAACTCGCACTGGTCAGTTTGCGGGACAGCCTCCGAGACAAACATAAACCAACAGGTTTAAACGTATACGTTGCGCAAATTTGCAAAACAAATAAAAACAACTGTGTTGTGTTATATGTTTATCATTTATAAAGTTTGACATGACGGAAGGTGACTCTAATATATAATTTACCGAGTGTTCGAGTTATGTGAGAACTACTCGAGTGACTCGGCACTCGAGTGATCTTCTAGTGAAACAGTAAAATAGCTCGAGTAACTCGAGTGATCTTCGAGTGAAACAGTAAAATAGCTCGAGTAACTCGAGTGGTACACTAGGCAAATGACGACATTTATTTAAAGGTTTCTTGTGTAGGGTTAATCAAGAATTATTGTAATGCGGTAAAATAAAATGTACATAGATTCACGCCTATTTCCCAGAGGGGTAGGCAGATACTACGACTTTCTATTTGCTACGATCCTGGCACACTTCTCTCATGCTCACATAACTATGTATATCCATATTAATCATCAATATATTTTATTTTGAACAAAGGCCAGGTTAAGAGCACCTTAAACCGGCGAGCGTAAGAGAAGTGTGCCAGTATCGTACTATATTTACTGGTTTTCTTCTCCCTAACCTTTATTATTCCCAAGTCACTTGAGGTCGGCTTTTCTGGTCTAACCAGATTTGACTGGATATCAGTTTTTACACGGAGCGGCTGCCACCTGACCTCCGCAACCCGAAGGCTAACGATACCTTAAGGCTAGACCAGTGTCAGGATATTAGAGGGCACTGACTTCCCAATAACGACTGCCACAGATGTCCATGGCAGCCGGGACCGACGGCTTAACGTGCTCTCCGAGGCACGGAGCAGGCGATAATTGTAAATCAATACGCCTATAACTTCCGGGACGTGGGTTCGAACCCAAGACCCTCTGCATTGCAGTCTGTTGTACTCCCCACTGAGTTATCGCTGCTACCAATATTTACTGGTACCAGTTACAAATAAAATAAATAGATATGGAACTACGACCTAACTCAGTAGTTGTCGGGAGACGACTGTTGCGTATACCTACTGTTTTTTAAAAGACAGCTCCCACACCTGGGCTACGGAGGTCTTTACAAACATCCAAACGACGGACACAAAGAACCCCCGGACTCGAAACAAATATTTGTGGATCACACAATTTTTCTCCCGGGGATCGAATCCGTACCATTCTGCACTGCAGCAGTGGCAAGGTGACCACACAAACCACAACGCCATCCGTGCTCTCAAGAATATATACATCTATATATTAATACGTGAAGCGAAAACTTTGGATCCCTTTTTACGAAAATTGGGCGGACGGAGGAGTATGAAATTTCGCACACTTATCTATAGGTACATATAATAAAATCGTAGGAAAGTCAAAACTGTACATTGAATATATTTTTTTAAAGAATACTTGGGGCGTGATCTACAATCGATATCGAAGCCAAAAATATAGTTTTTAGAATTTTTGCCTGTTTGTCTGTATGTATGTCCGGGCTAAACTCAAAAAGTACTGCATGGATTTACTTCAAATTTTGCATGAATATTACTAACAGGTCGGGTCAACATATAGGCTACATATTATCACGCTATCACCTACGAGGGAGGAGCTGTGAATCTTTATTTTTCTTACGGATTCTGTGACGCGTGTAATCTAACCACGCATATTTAAATGTTGTTTTTGAGTAAGCCATGCTATTATCTAGCTTTACACTATAAAAACTACGCCATTTAAGTAACTTGGGCAGAGAAATATAGTTGGGTTCCGCGGCGACAAACACTTTTTAGTTAAAATCTACGCGGACGAAGTCGCAGGTAACAGCTAGTAGTTTATACAGAGAAGAAGTGACGAATGCTAATATTTATATGAAATATGCATTAAAATACATTAAATTAATAAAAAACCACTACACACACACAACCATGCATTTGACACACTCAGTGGAAGCGCGTAACTATGGTTACATATATCTCTTCTGCCTAGCCTTTATTATTCCCAAGTCACTTGAGGTCGGCTTTTCTGGTCTAACCAGATTTGACTGGATATCAGTTTTTACACGGAGCGGCTGCCACCTGACCTCCGCAACCCGAAGGCTAACGATACCCTAAGGCTAGACCAGTGTCAGGATATTAGAGGGCACTGACTTCCCAATAACGACTGCCATAGATGTTCATGGCAGCCGGGACCGAGGGCTTAACGTGCTCATCGAGGCAGGGAGCAGGCGATAATTGTCAATTAATACGCACATATTTTCGAAAAGTCATATAACTTCCGAAAGTCAGAGGTGCGCGACGTGGCTTCGAA
The DNA here is from genome assembly GCA_963564715.1 of Catocala sponsa. NCBI lineage: Eukaryota > Metazoa > Arthropoda > Insecta > Lepidoptera > Erebidae > Catocala > Catocala sponsa. Next base: position 12,587,022 of record OY751354.1, read on the forward strand.
CCCGAGACCCTCTGCATTGCAGTCTTTTGGTCTCCCCACTGAGCTATCGCTGCTAACTATGGTTACATATATGACATAATAATGTCAATATATATTATTATATCACCAATATCTTACAGGCAAACTTTGGTCGAATTTCGAGCACTAGGCGACCGCTAATACATATAAACAGACCTAACATCACTTGTTATTCTTGAACTTAGTTCCTCGCTCTTATCCTCAAGCTATCTAATTATATAGAAACTGAGTGACTTGTTTGTTTGTTTTCAAGACCACTACGATACAATGCCATGGCTTAATGATTGAGGTAATGGGATTGCGATCGCAAGGTCATGGGTTTATTCCCCACTCATTGCACTATCGATGTGATCCTAACACAACCTTTAATAATAATAATATAATAATATTCTACCACATACACACAACACCACCTAGCCCAAACTAAGCAGAGCTTGTACTATGGGTACTAGACAATGGATAAACATACATATATACTTTTTTTTGTAAATACATACATATTATACATAGAAACACCCAGACCAAGACAAACATCCATGTTCATGCACACAAATGTTTGACTTGTGCGGGAATCGAACCCGCGACCTCAGGCGTGGCAGTCGGTTACACTAACCACTACGCCATCGAGGCCGTAACCTTTAAGCCTAACTGATTAGTAATACTAGTAATTTATAAACTGTTAAAAACTCTCCCATTGCTGGGCAAAGGCATCTTTTGTATCACTGGTGATAAAGTTCTGTATCACTTGCGATAAAATTGACAATTACTGATTCAAGTTATAAAAGGTCATGGGCCTCTTCTGTATCACGGGTGAAAAGGTTCTGTATTCAATATTATAAAATGTCTCACTGCTGGGCACGGGCTTCTCAGTACAAGAAGGGTTTAACTATGGTCCACCTCCTGGCCCAGTGCGGATTAGCAGACTTTAATGATCTTTTGCTTTCTTTAATTTAATTTTATTTAGGGTTTTCTTTTTTAAAAAACATATCAAACCCATTGTACATATACAAGAACATAACTAATTAAAAAAAAGGCTATTGAGGTAGTCGATGCTGAGTCCCCGGTATCAGCCGGTAAAATGCTGACATTATTTCCGAGGTAAGATAACTCAAAGCACTTTGTAAACTTCCTACATCCAACCTATTAATACCAAACTTTCTCATCATCGACTCCCTCTCGACCTCGCTTCTGACACACTCCATCAGCAAATGTTGCACATCTTAAACCGTTTCACAAGTCAGGCAATTTGGCGAATTGTCTTTTTTCATCAGATATGCAAACTTTATCGATGGATAGTGGCCAGAGCGAAGTCTAAGGGCCTTTTCATTGTCATGCGTGTTTGCGCCCGCATGCAGGCCAGGCACGCATGCGTGCTGCCCGCAACCTATCGTATCATACATGTTTTTATTGTCATGCGCGAAGCACGCACGCGGCGCACGGGCGGCGGGGCGAAAAGTATCTGCTCTGCGTGCGGCCCGCAACGCGCATGCGCGCCTGGCCTGCACGCGCGCGCAAACACGCATGACAATGAAAAGGCCCTAAAAGCCAATTTTAATATAAATCTATTTAACCTAGACTTCACATATCATCGACAACATTATGGAATACTCTCAGACATGCAAGTTTTCTCACGATGTTTTCCTTCAACGTTAGCGAGCGATTATTTACTACTAGCTGACACACGCAACTTCATCTGCCTCACGTAAGAGAATTTTCCCCGCTTTTGCAAAATTTTTCATTGATGCTCTGATCCTATTGGTCGTAGCGTAATGTTATATAGCCTATAGCCTTCCTCGATAAACATTATTGATGATATATATATATGATTGGCTTATTCAACACTAAAAGAATTTTTCAATTCGAACCAGTAGTTCCTGAGATTAGCGCGTACAACCAAATAAACAAACTCTTCAGCTTTATAATATTAGTATAGATTTGATATATTTCTTTACATATCTTGTCACGTAATCGATTCGTGTCACACAGCTGCGTGCGCGACGAGCGAGGTGGTGCCATCCATCTCTAGCCCCCCCCCGAGCGGCGGCAGCTATATGAGTGGATCGCGCCCTGGTGCATTCTCCAAAGAGTATAACTATAGCACGGAAAGCAGTCTCCTTCCGCTGCGCTGCACTAACCAAGTTAAGTGGTTCTTACTTTAAGAACCACGTAGTGAGCCTTAACGAACCACGCCCTGTTTATTGTTCGCGTAGAATTTTCTGTATAGGGTAGTTCACATATCTCTTTATTTGTTAACTAGCTGACCCGCGCAACTTCGTCTGCTTCACATAAGAGAATTTTCCTAGTTTTTGAAATATTTTTCATTTATGCTCCGCTCCTATTGGTCGTAGCGTGATGTTATATTATTATAGCCTATAGCCTTCTTCTATAAATGGGCTATCCAACACTGAAATATTTTTCTAATTTTTACCCGTAGTTCCTTAGATTACCGCGTTCAACCAAACAAACAAAATGTGAGTGAAGTCGGTGCGTGAGCGCCCCTGCCTTTTTATAAATGCAGCGGATGGCCGTTTCGCGCGTTAAACAACAATCAACCGTGTAGCCGTACCCATACTGGCGCGGCGAGATTTGGAAGTTTTATTTCATCTATATCTTGTGTGTTTATAAACCGATTCCTATATATTTTTTTATAATATAAATATTAAAGTGTACTTTTTGAATATGGGAGTTTGATAAAGATATATCTATGTGAAATACGATATATTTATATATTTTAATACACTTTGAAGAAATGCCTAACGATTAAACACGTTATTGTGGCTAATTTATAAAAGATAGATATATACTATTAAGGACTTTTTTGTAGATCTTTTGAAGACCATCATCTTTGTAATACATACTTTTGGTGTATGATCAACGTATGCGGGGATAAGAGCTCGAAAGCGCATTTTCGTCCGACTTGCTTCAAATTTATCGTCACTGCTCAGCTCCTATGTGTCTTAGCATTATGTTATATAGCCTATAACCTGCCCAGGAGTATGGACTACAATCGTACCAAGTTTGGTTAAAATCCCTTCAGTAGTTTTTCACCCATGCATGCACATACAGACAGACAGACAGACAGACAAAAAATTTACTGATTGCATTTTTGTCATCAGTATCGATCACCATTCATCTTCCAATATTAATTTTGAATATATATTCAATGTACAGAATTGACCTCTCTACAGTTTTATTATAAGTATAGATATAGATTGTTGTACTATCTTTAAATCATCTCTGCTTAACTTAACCTCAAGACACCACGCCCCTACAGCGTGTCTTGTCCTATTTCTATCACAGTCAGAAGGTCACAATCTTTAAGTAATATTATAAAGCCGTTTGTTTTTTGTTTGATCGCTCTTATCTTTGAGATTACAGTTGGATTTACAAAATCTTCTTGCATTTGATAGCCCAATTGTTGAAGGTGGTTGCAATTTGCAGGCTTTATAACATCACACTACGAGCCACGGAAGTGGAGCAGTAATTATAAACGTGGGTGAAACCGCGGAGCATAACTAGCAAGTACATAAATAAAGTAAAACTAGTTACTTAAATCATATGCTTGTTTACTTAATAAGAATACTAGAATAGATTGTAAGTGCTCTTAGCTTGCTTATGATGTCATACGGTTTATGTCAACAGGTATTAGGATTCCGCCTTAAAAGTAAAGTAAGACACGCGTGGTATGTCTATCCTTTTATCTATATCTATACAAATAAATAAAATTTAAGTGTCTGTTTGTAATATCAAAATAACAGCTTTTTATCTAATGCATATGACAGTATATAAGGTATCTATACGAAAGCATCTATTTTTAAAATTTTTGTCTGTCTGTCTGTTTGTTTCGGCTAATCTCCGAAACGGCTGAACCGATTTTGACGGGACTTTCACTGGCAGATAGCTGATGTTATAATGAGTAACTTAGGCTACTTTGATTTTAGAAAAAAATTGGTTTCCGCGGAGACAAACACTTTTTAGTTAAAATCTACGCGGACAAAGTCGCAGGTAACAGCTAGTCTATACTAATATTATAAAGCTAAAGAGTTTGTTTGTTTGTTTGTTTGAACGCGCTAATCTAAGGAACTGCTGGTCAGAATTGAAAATTTCTTTTAGTGTTAGATAGCTCATTAATCGAGGAAGGCTATAAGCTTTATAACATCACGCTACGACCCACGGCGGCGGCGCAGTAATCACAAACGCGGGTGAACCCGCGGGAACATCTAGATTCTTCATAAAGGAACAACGCTCACACTAGGAATAAATCCTGTGTGTGCGGCGGCCTCGATGGCGTAGTGGTGAGTGTAACCGACTGCCACGCCTGAGATCGCGGGTTCGATTCCCGCACAAGTCAAATATTTGTGTGCATGAACATGGATGTTTGTCTTGCCCTGGGTGTTTCTATGTATAATATGTATGTATTTACAAAAAAAAAGTATGTATGTATGTTTATTAAACATTCAAACAAAGAACACCCAAACTCGGAAGAACCATATGTGGTTTTTTCAGAAGAACCATATTGTCTTCTGTTTATGCGAATGTTATTCATGAAATTAAACTACTATAATATGTATACTATTGTCACGTAATCGACTCGCGGCGCACGGCTGCGTGCGCGGCGAGCGAGACGGTGGCATCACTAGTCCCCCTCCGAGCGGCGGCCTATATACAGGGTGTGTCGTAAATAGTGGTCCAGAGTAAAGGAGTCGATACACTGTATTCTTATGTATCGCATACCGAAATTTTAAGCATTTTCAGTTAAGGGTCTCCTAACAAAAAATAAAAGTTCTTTTTTTTAATTTCTGCACCTTGCTTCACGAATTTGGCTGTCATTTCAACAAATATCAATATTTTTTAATTCTGTTTTTTTATTATTACTCTTGAATATGTGTACTATCATATCCAAACCCTTTTTTATGTTTTAAAATCAAAGGTACTTAAAGAAATTAATCTGTTTCCAATTTCAATACTCATCTTCAGCAAATCATATGACTTTAGGGGCATAAAAAAAATGGTTATAATTTCGGTATGTGATACATAAGAATACAGTGTATCGACTCCTTTACTCTGGACCACTATTTACGACACATCCTGTATATACTATTGTCACGTAATCGACTCGCGGCGCACGGCTGCGTGCGCGGCGAGCGAGACGGTGGCATCACTAGTCCCCCTCCGAGCGGCGGCGGCCTTTCTACAGTGGATCGCGTCCTCGGGCAGGCTTCTTCCTTCCGCTGAGCTGCACATCAAGTTAAGTGGTTCTTCCTAATAAGAACCACGTAGGAAGCCTTTGAGAACCACGCCCTGATTTCTATTAATTGTATAGCTTGCTTTAAGTGTGTTCTATACTCATTGTTAATAAAAGTGTTAATTGCTCTAGTATCTTTGAATCATCTCTGCTTAAAGTAACCTCAAGATACCACGCCCCTACAGCGTGGCTTGTCGTTATCCTAAGTAAACTCTAAAGGTTACACTATATATTTAATTTTAATTAGCTTAAAAATTTGTAAAGTTTAATAGCAATTTTTTCTAATTTTTCTAATTCTTTACCAAAATAAGTATGAAGGTAGATGCAAACATTATTTATGTTAATTTGCAAAACTGGAAATAAAAGGCTTTTTTATTTTTATTTATTTAATAGCAATAGTAGTGTAACAGTTTTTCAAAATTTTGTAATAAATTGTCAAATAAACAACGCGATAAAATCCGTATATAGTAGTTTAATTTCAATGGGTCATACAAATTTTAATTCCACAAATTTCTTTGTATGATCCACGAATGATTGCTTAGATTTCTCGTGTACTCTGTGTCCGTTAAATGTATGGAATTGTATGCTTGTAAGGTTTCCTGCAGTACAGGGATTGACACCTACTGCGAGTGTCTTTTTAAAGTTATATATATAAACTAGCTGTCCCGACAGACTTTATCCTGAACACACGAAAACAAAAAATAAAACAAATCGAAACCATTCTCGAATCCACTTGAACACACACAAAAAAATTCATAAAAATCGGTCCAGCCTTTTAGGAGGAGTTCAGTCACATACACACGTACAGTAGAATTATATACATAAAGATAATATCAGCCCTGTATTAATTGTCCCACTGCTGGGCATGGGCCTTTTCTCAGTGTGAGAAGGGTTATGCCATAGTCCACCACGCTGGCCTAGTGCGGATTGGCAGACTTCACATATCCTCGAGAACATTATGGAGAACTCTCAGACATGCAGGTTTCCTCACGATGTTTTCCTTCACCGTTAAAGCGAGTGATAATTAACTATTTAATACGCACATAACTTTGAAAAGTTAGAGATTCGCGCCTTAGCATCGCACTCGAAACCTCAGCGTGGCAGTCCAATGGTTTCCTACTAGAATCTTACTTAGCTTTGAGGTAAAGTATACACTATACAGGTACAGAAAAATATAACAATTAAGCTAATTGTTCTTCTGTTTTTTATTGATACTTCAACAACTTGGAACCGACCAAAGATATAATAAGTATTCTATTCTATCACATACACACAACACCATCTAGCCCAAACCAAGCAGAGCTTGTACTATGGGTACTAGACAATGGATAATCATACATATTACCTATACATAGAAACACCCAGACCAAGACAAACATCCATGTTCATGGACACAAATGTTCGACTTGTGCGGGAATCGAACCCGCGACCTCAGGCGTGGCAGTCGGTTACACTAACCACTACGCCATCGAGGCCGTCTAAGTACTTATGGTCACCACTTGAGCACTTAATATTACCATGAACCCAAGATAGGTCATTGACGCTTCTACTAATCATGGCATAGCGAAACCAACGCGATGGGAGCGGAATTAAAATGACCATAATTATGCACGGAGACCAGAGTCAACACAAATATCTACACTGTAATTTTATTTTTAACTAGATTTTGCTCGTGGCTTCGCACGCGTAAATGTAGATTATGACAATTTCCTAAACCCCAGGAACAGTACTATTTCTGGTTGAAAGTTACACTATATCCTTTTTTGTGTCTTTACAATGATCGGTCGAGTAGTTATGGCGTGAAAGCGTAACAAACAAACAAACTCTTTCGCATTTATATATTAGTAAGAATTTTACCGGTGCCCTTGCATATGCACTTGCTTCACCAAAAGCACCTTATCACCAGCGAGAGACAGACAGAAGTCTGCCATCAGTGATATAGGACCTTATCATTAGTGATACATAACCCTAACACCAGCGACACAAGTACTTTGTGTAATTATGCTTTACCTTTGATACATTTGCCAGATAAAGTACCTACTCTTACTGTTTACTTCAATTAAATACATTGGAACATTGAGACAACTACCATCTTAGTCTCCCCGTGACCATGGCTGCTGAAAAGCAACCGAAACTTCGGGGAAAGTGTAAAATTAAATCGAAATAGTTGAATCATTTAAATAGCTTAAATAGAAGTAAACAGTCACTAGTAAAAAATAGTAGTTTAAACTTTCAAAATTATGTAATAACTAGCTTTTGCCCGCGGCTTCACTCGCGTTAATTTAGAATTTGCCAATCAATTCGGGTTGTACTCTGCTTGTAATAATATAATTCAATCATGATTCGAAAGACACGTGGCACCATCTATTATCATAAGAACGTTATTATTGTTATCCTCGGGAACAGTAATTTTTTTCGGGATGAAAGGTAGCGTATGTCCGTTTCTGTACACCTGACAACGTATATGCAAAATTTCAGGATGATCGGTTCAGTGGTCTAGGCGTGAAAAGGTAACAAACAAACTCATTTTCGCTTTTATAATACTAGCTTTTGCGCGCGGCTCCGCCCGCGTGGTACCTACATCAATAAAAAATAGCCTTTGTCCTTCCCCAAGTTTTAAACTATATCTGTACCAAATTTCATCTAAATCGGTTGAGTGGTTTAGCCGTGCAAAGGTAACAGACAGACAGACAGACAGACAGAGTTACTTTCGAATTTATAATATTAGTAAGGATTAGTTAGGATTAGGATAGTGTTTTATAAAAAATAAACAACGCGATAAAATCCGTATAAAGTTAGTTTAATTTCAGGATGAATAGTCAAATTTAAAGTACATACGAAAATGATTATTTAACTCGCATTTCAGAAGTACCTATCGAAGTGTTTATTTAAACAAAATGTTAACATCAATACTCATTACTTTACACATAAGTGTGATCAACAAATGGAGACGAAAAAGACGTGCTAAGTTTGTGTTTCTTATAATCAAATCGTTGAAACATTCATTCACGGAATTTTTGTAAGTATTTGGCACTTTTGACGGTCCCCTGCGTAAGGTGATTAACACACAGCACCGCGCACCGTCGCGGTAGGCGGTGAAGCGGATCTCATGTCGCATTGGCCTCTACTAAATCCATTGATGCCTAACACACGTACACCGCCCGACCGCGCGGTCGAGCGGAGCTCTTTCGCTTTACCGCCACCGCCCTCTGCGGCGGTGCGCGGTGCCGTGTGATTATCGCCTAATAGTCTTATTTTCTTAGCTAAGTTAACATTTGCACTCTTTGAATTCTTGCGTCGCGGGATCTTTGCAAACATTCAAACAACGGATACATATAACATACAGGCTTGGAACAAATATCGGACTGCACAGATAGCGCAGTGATTAATTTGAACGCCTCGCGAAACCGCTACGCCGCGTGTTGTGGTTTCGATTCCCACACGGCACAAAAATTGTGTGATCCACAAACAGTAGTTCGAGTATGGGTTCTTTGTGTCCGTTGTTTACACGTGTATAAACTGCCTCAATGGCGCAGCGGTAGTGAATGCGACTGCTGTGCATGAGGTCTCGAGTTCGAATCCCGGGTCGGGCCAACAAAAAGTTATCGGGTTTTCTGTTAAGAATTCTCAATAGCAGCCCGGAGTTAGGAAGTTGGAGGTGTTAGACACCCCCGTGCCTTGGGAAGCACGTAAAGCCGTTGGTCCTGCGTCTGATCTCTCTCCGGTCGTGTCGGATTACCGTCCCATCGGATCATGAGAGTTAGGGAACAGAGAGTGCACTTGTGTTTGCGCACACACTCGTGTACTATAATATCTCCTGCGCAAATGGATTGTCTCTGTTAAGATTGGCCGCCGTGACCGAAATTCGGTCTGAAGGACATTATCATTATTATTAAAGTCTACCGTGTCACAGGAATCATTCCAACAGCGAGTAGTCTCATTTTAGAAAAAAATAAATTGTGGCTAAAACACATTTTGTCCCGTATGGGTTTCGAACTCATAGTATTCATAAAATACTAACAAAGGCGAGGTGATCATGATGAAGATGTGTAGCTATGTACGCCGCAGGAACTCTTATCTATTGTATGAAACTTAGTAACAGCTGTTTAACTGAAAGGGGGTTGATATTTCCCCAGAACGACCGGTTTATTCATACTGTCTCCAAATAGTTGGCAAGGCCAGACTTTTACACACCTTAAAGTGAATAAATTTTAATATTAATACCATTACTGTGTATACATAGTATATCCATGGCTGGGCACGGGCCTCTTCTTAGTACGAAATTGGTTAAGCCATATAGTGGTCTATGGCTTAATGGTCACACAGGCCCAATGCGGGTTGGCAAACTTCACAGTCATATAAAAGGTGAATGTTGTGGCCCCATGACCAAAACCTCATTCAATTTGAATTTTATGTGTCATTATTAACACTGACAATTTGGAAAATATAAATTTCTTTCATATCTTTATTTAATATTCCTTCATTATCTACCTTCAAATATCTTATTTTTTTGGTAGCACAGCCTTTGAACTGTCGTATCAAAATATGAAAAGTCGTCTCCTGTATTTTAATTGTACGATACAACAACCTTACAACGATGATAAAAATGAAGGGAAGGGTAAATTATTGTTGCCAAGAATATTAAACCGCAAACATTTTCAATGCCTCTTCAATCTCCAAGTTTATTATTCAAAATAGCTAGTTAATATTTATAGCATTGGTTTCGAGAAAATGTTTCAGAAAAATACTTTATAGTAGCTATTGATTCAATTCATCAAATGACAAGTAAATCTTGCATTGAGATAATCATCACAAGAGATCATCATCACAATCATTATCAATATATTAATTCGTGAAACAAAAACTTTGTACCCCTTTTTACGAAAATTGTGCGGACGGAGGAGTATGAAATTTGGCACAGTTCAAGTTTATATGGAGAAGGAGGAGTGAATCCTAATATTTATATAAAATATGCATTAGAAATACATTAAATTAATGAAAAAACACTACACGCACACAACCATGCATTTGACACACGCAGTCGAATCGCGTTCGTAGTATTTCGACATTGTTCGTCTGATGTAGTACTATTCTATTCTATGTACCTAATAGAGAAAAACAGAAAACAAAGTAGCAAGCTTAGGAACTTTGGTCGAATTTTGACCACTAGGCGACCGCTAGTACCACAGTAATTTAGTCTTTATACTGTGCTTAGTACTATTTAATCGGGACGTGCTGCCCAAAATCGGTTTATACTTCACTAGTTTTAGTTCGCGGCTTCGCTCACATAAATATACGTTAGGTTAGTAACAGTAGATACTTTATTCTGGATGAAAGGTACCCTATGTCCTTTTCCGTGCCTCTGACAACGGGTATGCGAAATTGCATGTTGTTCGGCCGAGTAGTTAAGACGTGAAAGCATAACAAACAAACAAACTCATATTCGCATTTATAATACTAGCTTCTACGCGCGGCTCCGCTCGCGTGGTACCTACATAAATAAAAAGTAGCCTATGTCCTTCCCCAGGTTTTAAATTATATCTGTGCCAAATTTCATCTAAATCGGTTGAGTGGTTTAGCCGTGAAAAGGTAACAGACAGACAGACAGACAGAGAGACAGACAGAGTTACTTTCGAATTTATAATATTAAGTAAGGATTAGCTGGGATAGTTAGGATTAAAATTACTTAAATTTATTTTTCCCAATGTTTCGGTTGCTTTTCAACATCCATGTTCATAAGGAGACTCAAAATCAAAATGATGTATGTTACATACATCATTTTGATTTGATTTTAAGTCTCCTTGTGAACATACATAATTTTGATTTGATTTTGAGTCTCCTTAGTAAGTTAGTATTAGTAAGGAGTAAGGATGTAGTGCCCTCGCAGAGGTTTCGGGTAGGGCTACATACATAATTTTGATTTGATTTTGAGTCTCCTTAGTAAGTTAGTATTAGTAAGGAGTAAGGATGTAGTGCCCTCGCAGAGGTTTCGGGTAGGGCTACATACATAATTTTGATTTGATTTTGAGTCTCCTTAGTAAGTTAGTATTAGTAAGGAGTAAGGATGTAGTGCCCTCGCAGAGGTTTCGGGTAGGGCTACATACATAATTTTGATTTGATTTTGAGTCTCCTTAGTAAGTTAGTATTAGTAAGGAGTAAGGATGTAGTGCCCTCGCAGAGGTTTCGGGTAGGGCTACATACATAATTTTGATTTGATTTTGAGTCTCCTTAGTAAGTTAGTATTAGTAAGGAGTAAGGATGTAGTGCCCTCGCAGAGGTTTCGGGTAGGGCTACATACATAATTTTGATTTGATTTTGAGTCTCCTTAGTAAGTTAGTATTAGTAAGGAGTAAGGATGTAGTGCCCTCGCAGAGGTTTCGGGTAGGGCTACATACATAATTTTGATTTGATTTTGAGTCTCCTTAGTAAGTTAGTATTAGTAAGGAGTAAGGATGTAGTGCCCTCGCAGAGGTTTCGGGTAGGGCTACATACATAATTTTGATTTGATTTTGAGTCTCCTTAGTAAGTTAGTATTAGTAAGGAGTAAGGATGTAGTGCCCTCGCAGAGGTTTCGGGTAGGGCTACATACATAATTTTGATTTGATTTTGAGTCTCCTTAGTAAGTTAGTATTAGTAAGGAGTAAGGATGTAGTGCCCTCGCAGAGGTTTCGGGTAGGGCTACATACATAATTTTGATTTGATTTTGAGTCTCCTTAGTAAGTTAGTATTAGTAAGGAGTAAGGATGTAGTGCCCTCGCAGAGGTTTCGGGTAGGGCTACATACATAATTTTGATTTGATTTTGAGTCTCCTTAGTAAGTTAGTATTAGTAAGGAGTAAGGATGTAGTGCCCTCGCAGAGGTTTCGGGTAGGGCTACATACATAATCTTGATTTGATTTTGAGTCTCCTTAGTAAGTTAGTATTAGTAAGGAGTAAGGATGTAGTGCCCTCGCAGAGGTTTCGGGTAGGGCTACATACATAATTTTGATTTGATTTTGAGTCTCCTTAGTAAGTTAGTATTAGTAAGGAGTAAGGATGTAGTGCCCTTGCAGAGGTTTCGGGTAGGGCGTGCATGCCCTACCAGAAATCTTTGTGCACGCCCCTGTGTATGTACCTGATAAAAGATAATGACGACAATTCTACGACGACACCTAAACCAATTTTGTAAATATTTAGTACTAGATTTTACCCGCGGCTTCGCTCGCGTAAATGTATAGGTTATGTTAGGTTAGGGTCTTAACAGTACTTTTTTCAAGGTGAAAGGTATCCTATGTCCTATTCTGTAGCCCCAAAAAAGTGTATGCGAAATTTATGATGATCGGTCGAGTAGTTAAGGCGTGAAAGTGTAACAAACAAACAAACAATCTCACTTTCGCATTTATAATATTAGTTAGGATTTAATATTTTTGTTATTACTTTGTCTTTCTTAATATGTTTGTAAATATATGTATATTTGATTAATTAGTGCTAAATAATGTTAAATAATGAATATATTTTTAATGTAATAAAAACAAACAACGCGATAAAATCCGTATAAAGTACGAATACTTAGTTAAATTTCAATGAATTATGTAGGCTGCCACGCCTGAGGTCGCGGGTTCGATTCCCGCACAAGTCAAACATTTGTGTGCATGAACATGGATGTTTGTCTTGGTCTGGGTGTTTCTATGTAATATGTAAGTATTTACAAAAAAAGTATTGCATAATATACTTATTTTTTGTACCTAATTCGCGTAAACGTTTGAAGATATTATCGAAGACTTCGTGTTAAGAAGGAAGACCTACAAGAGAAGAAGGTTACATACCTCATTCATAACCTTGACTCTGTCCTCAGGACTGATACCGAGTTCCAGCAGTCCCATGTCTCCTTCAACGATACTGATCTTCTGGATGAAGTCAGGACACTCTTTACGAAGTTTGTCGTAGAGCTGCAAAGAGAGACAGAAGCCTTATCAATTGGATCTGGAAATCATATTGTTAAAATGTTTAAAGAAACGAAGCTAATGAGAATAAGAAAAATTATAAAATAAGCATCCATACTAATCTGCCTTTCGTAAAAAAATCTCGAACGCAGTCGTCGTCGACCTAGCTTAGGTACTTGTATTACCAAGAGCACGAACTAATTATGCAAAAAGTAATATTACATTTGAGGGAGCACAGCTATTCAACAAACTACCATCTGACATTAAAAATTTAAACACTTAAGGAGTCAAATCAAGTCGAAAATCATTTATTCATTTAGCTCACAAAGTAACACTTATGAACGTCAAAGTATATAAGTTAGTGAGTTTACTAAGTTACTGAAGCTACATTTAGGTTAGTTGCTAGGTTCAGGCAAAGGGTTGAGCCTATGAGAAGAAACCTGCAAGAAACTCACGGCCACTCTTTTAAATCGCCAATTAGGTAGCAGAATGTGAAGTGATCCTAGTGGGTTCAGAAAATAAATGCTGTAAATTAAATGATCTAAATAGGTTTAAGTCTTAACTGTCTGAGTATGTATTTGGACACTTTTCGCCATGAGTACAGGCATAGCTTGTATCGAGTGGTGGGTGACCAACTGCATGTAATCTTAATTACTAAATTAAGAATGGAAATATGTAGAAGTACACTTCATAATAATAATAGCCGAATGATGATTATCACAATTTACAACCATATGCCTAGAGAGATAAGAGAACTCCCTTTACATTAATTTAAAAGTAGACTTAAATCATGGCTCCTAGAAAATAGTTTTTAAAGAATTTATTAGCTATAAATGAAAAAATATATACCCTAGATGTTATTAATAAATAAATAAATAAAATTATATACCCTAGATGTTATTAATAAATTATTAATAAAATTATATACCCTAAATGTTATTAATAAATAAAAAATTAATAGTATTGTTATATGCTTAAATGGATACTCCAAACACTAGGTTAAGGAAACACCAAATATTTATTTTTAAATACCTTAGGTTTTGTAATGTATAGAAACAAGTATAATAAATAATTATATAAATTAGTAAAAGTATTATTTAAATTTAAAATTTTCGCATGTCCACTGAGGGCGAGATGTGTTTGAACCCTAAACACTTGTAACACCTTTTGTGTAACCATGTCTCAAGCGAATAAAGATTTCTATTCTATTCTTTTAACCAAATTAATTAAACTACTAAAGGAGTGTTAGGCGACAATTATTTGTATTTCACTAAATGACGTCTTGTTATTTTCATGTGAGTGACATATTGTATGTCTTTTTGAAAATAAATTCTTTAACCTCATATTGGGTAATAATAACAATTAGACTTGTATCCAAGTCTAATTATTTTAGGCAGTGCAGTAATAGTAAGTTAATATTTTGGTTAGACATGCAGGTTTCTTCACGATGTTTTCCTTTACAGTTAAAACGAACTGCTTTAATTTTAAGTGTGGAAACCACATGACCCAGGTATCAATTTAGAGAACATACAATAACTCATTTCTTTATTTATTTATTTATTTATTTATTTGGACAACCAGTAGTTGTTACATTGTTTCTTATATCTAAAATCATCCTTAAAAAATAATTAAATGCACAACATTTGAAGGTGTCACAGCATCCACAGTATAGTAACACTGTTAACAGTTAGGTAAATAATTTAAACAACAAAATAAGCAAGAGAATATACATATTAAACAAGATACAATTCAATTTGAAAATAGGTGCAATTAAGAACTTCTTAACAATCTCAATACGTCTTTCTTAAAGGATGGTAAGCTATCAGCAAAAATGTCAAGTTCACCGCAAATTGTGTTATATGCCTTCGACAGCCGTGAAATGGTAGAAAATTGTTTTAAGTTACTTCTAGCGGTAGGGCATTGCAACAATCCAGCATCGACAAGTGCTCGCCTTGGCACACGTCTAGGAACACGCAAACCAAATAATTTTAAAAGCAAGGGGCAATCAAATTCGTTTCTCAAAACCTTAAACAAAAAAGTCATATCGAGTAACTGCCTACGAACCAATAGACTATCCATCGCAAAAAACGTCAACTTCTGGGTATACGAGGGCAGTTGTTTATGTATTCGACATGAAAAAGCAAGATGTCTTAAAAATCTTTTCTGAATACGTTCTATTCTGATTTGATGCACATGATATTGAGGAGACCACACTACACTGCAATATTCGAGATTACTCCGTACGTAGGCGTTATATATGGATATTTTTGTATCTGGATTACGAAATAATTTACTGTTACGAATAATAAAACCTAACATTTTTGACGATTTATTAATAATGTTGTCAATATGAGGTAGAAATGTTAATTTGGAATCAAAAACTATGCCTAAATCTCTTATTTCGGTTTTCTCTTGGAGAATCGTACCACTAAGATGGTATTCAGTGTTAATAATATTACGGTTGCGCGTAAAAGTGAAGGTATAGCATTTATTTATATTTAAAGAAATTCTGTTTTCAATGCACCAATTCATTACAGCATTAAGGTCCTTCTGAAGATGGTCACAATCTACGGATTTAGTTATATATTTGCTGAGCTTTAAATCATCAGCGAAGAGGTAAGCTTTACTATGTTTAACACAGGACACTAAATCGTTAATAAATAAATTAAATAACCACAGACCCAAATGCGAGCCCTGTGGAACCCCAGAAAAAGACGTATACTTTACGGATTTGTACCCCTTAACTATTACATATTGAGTTCTATCAGATAAATACGATTGGAACCAATTTAAGAGAGTGCCGCCCACACCATATAAATCAAATTTTTTTAGCAACACTGTATGACAAACTCTGTCGAATGCCTTCGCAAAATCCATATAAATAGCACTGACTTGAATGCCAGCATCAACTGCATTAATTAGTTCATTATGATAAGTTACTAAATTGGTGCTTGTAGAGCGTGATTGAATGAATCCGTGCTGTTCATTTACAAATATGTGACGCGTGTGATTTTTTAAGGAGGGGTAGATTAAAGCCTCAAACAACTTAGCATAAACAGACAATATTGAGATGGGCCTGTAATTTCCTATGTTATCTTTACTGCCATTTTTGTAAATAGGGACTACTTTAGCGTCTTTCCACATGGTTGGAAATGTGCCGGTTGATAATGAATTATTTAATATAATAAAGAGTGGGAATCTTAAAGGTAAAGCACATCTCACAATGAAATATGGTGTGATATCATCAGGACCCGACCCCTTATGTATATTAAGGCCTTTTAAATATTTTAGTATACTAATATGTGGAATATGCAATCCTGTAATACCACCAATGATTAAGTCGGATTTATTTAACGATACATTTTGATCAGAGTCAGTAAAATTTGAAGAAAAATATTTTGCGAACAAATTGCATATGCCAGGACCATCAGATACACTAGTATCATTCAAAGTCATAGTTTGGGGTATTTGGACTGCATTACTACATTTGTTTTTAGGTAACTATAAAAGTATTTTGGGTTCTTTTTGATATTGTCCTCAGTTTGAATAATATATTTTTTGTAGCAAACCGTAGCCAAAGTTTTGCATCTTTTACTTAAGAGTTTCAGTGATATTTCATCTAAAGGGTTTTTGTAGACTCTGTATCGATGAAGTAATTTACTTTTTTCCTTTGTTAAATTAATTAGCTGCTTATTGAACCAGGGTGGAAATTTTTTTTTACTTATGGTAGTTTTTGGCACAAATTTATCAATTAATTCGTATAACTTTCCATAGAATAAAGAAACCATTTCATTCACATTGCCACACTGGGCAAATTCATAAGTCCAATCCACTATATCTAGCTCTGAATTAATTGCATCGTAATCTCCCCTAAAGAAATTATATTTTAGCACATTGTTAGTTTTCAAACACTCACCATCGGTAAACTTTATATTTATATCCAAAGGGGGATGATGTAAATCTATACTGACAATAGCATTTGCAGTATTCGCAACAGTAGTCTTTGGCATATTACACAAAACCAGATCTAAAATGTTGTTATAGCTGTTGGATACATCGTTGTATTGTATGAGATTGTTAAGTGCTATAAAATCAATAAATATTTGGGCCAATGAAGAACTATGCTTTATAAGAGGCCTAGAAGCATTATTATAAGTCGGCCATGAGATGCAACTTAAATTAAGGTCACCGATCAGGCAAATATTGTCAATGTCATCCGACACCCGGTTGAAATTATCTATAAAATGTTCCAAAATGTTTTTATTTATTGGAGGTGGGAGGTATACAGCACATAAAACTACATATTTGTGCTTGTTGAGTTCAATTTTAACAAAAAGATCTTCGCATTGACTCTCATAATCTTTATATCGTATAGAATGGAACTTATTAGAAACGGCTATTAACACTCCTCCTCCCTCTTTATTTGAGTGAAAACCTGAACTTTCGCGGTCCCTTCGGTAAACGGTGTAACGAGCGTCAAATAATTCGGCATCGTAAATCTTATCGTTCAGCCAGGTTTCAGACAACACAACTACATCATAATTAGCACAAGCAATACCACAAAGAAACTCATGAGTCTTAGTCCGTAGACCTCTGACGTTCTGGTAGTATAAATTTAAACAGTTGAATTTTATAAAAAGTAATCAAAGACGACACATTGCAACAAAAAATAAAATGGTAAATGAGTGGTTATTTGAGTTTATCTAATATATCTTGATTTCTGACGTAAATATATTCATCATTTTCCGTTTTTCGTATGAAAATACGACCTTGTTTAATCCAGACAAACCTGTAACCCTTTTCTTTGGCCATTTGCCGGGCAGCTGCATGTAGTTTTTTATTTGTTGGTGATAAATGCTCCTGGATATAAATTGGTAATTTATTGCCACCAATCCCTAGATGACTTGTATTGATTTTGTCATTGGGGTTTGCTCTATTGAAGTGAATAGATTTAGCCAAGAATGTATCTCGAAGTCTTGGGGTGGCGAGTTTGACTATGACTGTTCGTGGTCTCCTGTCGTCCTTGTTGGCTTTAGCCACACGAGTACAATGATGTATATCAGTTTCCTTTAAGTCGCAGGATATTACCTTGGCAAGTTGCATTACAGTTGTTATTAAGTTTTCTTGTCTATGCTCTGGGATGCACTGCAACTCCAAATTGTTAGATCGGTTGTGCTGTTCAGTGACTTGGAGCCGGGTTTGCAGTTCCAATATCGTGTTGCTGAGTTGCGCATTTTGTTTCTGGAGATTATCTATCGAGTCGCGGTATGTGGTGATAACGTTTTTGGTGCTCTCATAAGAATCATTTAAAAAATTAACGCTACTCTCCAGTGTTGAAATTTCGTTTCTGAAGGATTGAAGTTCGGATTTAACCAATTGTTCATTCAGTTTTTGATGTAGCTCCTGTGCCAATTCTGTTCTCATGATACTAAATTCCTCCCTCATTATAGATCGTATATCTTCCTTTGACAAGCAGGTAGAATGTTTAGGGCTTGAATCTTCGTTACTAGCAGAACAAGCAGCCAACGTCCTTTTTCGCTGAGTGACGTAATCGCTATGAGGCGGTGAACAGTCCAGACTCGTTGTGTTGCCCGATGATGAGTCTAACGTATATCTGTCATCAGAACGTAAAGGCGTATTGCTGTTATCAGTTTTGGGCTGCTTAGCACGACAACCTTGACACTTCCATTTATTTTTCAGATCGGTGGCCATAGCAAAAAATCGTTTTTCAGTCACGTTGGCACATTGGAGATCGTATTTTTGTTTACATAAGTTACAATGTAAGTACTCCTTGTTAGGGATTCTGTTGCGGCATCCAGCACATAAGCCATGCATATTAGACATCGTGCAATTTTGCTCAATCCAACTTTTGAACAAAAAAAAAATAAAAAATAAAATAGAAATATTGTCTCGCCGTCTAGTGAGATGAAGCGCTGAAAGCGCTAGGTTGTGAAGAAGCGCTCTGCATAAATCTTTGTATGTGTGCGTAGCAGTGGCGAGCGGTGCAGCGCGGACCGCGGGTCGCGTGAGTCACTCGCATTCAAATATGTCGACAGTTGCGAAAAGTTTTAAAAATGTATTTGTTGATTACTCACTCGTCTTGAGGATTTGATATTCGACACTTATATCACCGTGTAGGGCACAACATAGGCTTTCCGATGGTATATTGTTTAAGCACTAACAATCTTATTAATCGCAAGTTTTCTAATAAAATATACGGAGCAAAAAAATACAGTGTTACCACTTCGACTTTGTGACGACTTAACTGGCTTATTTCTTTGGCTGCACGTATAACATTGTCTTGCTCGTTGAACGCAAAGGCTACTCATTACTTGTTTTGGACCTAGGGCCTAAGGATTGGAGACAAATAAGGACAAAATATATTGTGTTCTAAATACTGTTGTATTTCGTTCGGTGAGTGAGAGTACCGGAGGCCTAATCACCCCCTTTCCTCCGTCCTGCTGCTCCCTTTCCTTCCCACGTCCTTTCCTAAAGGATCGGCTACGCGCAAGTGATGCCTCTGGTGTTGCAGGCGTCCGTACGCTTCGGTGACCACTTACCATCAGGTGGGCCGTAGGTTTGTTTGCCACCTTAGTTGTATATAAAATAAAAAGAAATTTGACATTGATATGTCAAATATTTTGTCTCTTCTATTGCATTCGCTTTCTACCTGTAATTTTGGATATAAGTTAAATTAAATTAATAAAAAGGTTTAACAGATGTCTTACCACATCATCAAATTGTTCTTGCAGTCTCTTAGCTATCTCCTTATTCTTCTTGGGCCTCGCTAGAAGAAATATCTTCTTAAGGTCTGGACATGATCTGCAACAAGAAGAGAAGTTAATTAGTTTATTTATTATTATACATATAAACACCCAGACCAAGACGAACATCCATGTTCATGCACACAAATGTTTGACTTGTGCGGGAATCGAACCCGCGACCTCAGGCGTGGCAGTCGGTTATACTAACCACTACTACGCCATCAAGCACCTTGCGCAGTCGCAAGAAGGATGTTCGAATGCGCGCCACAATCTCTCTGACTAGATAATACTTCTTGGATACGATTTAAAGCTCTATTTTAATTGGATAAGGTTCACATTTTTTTTAAATTTTTAAAAGTGCTCAATCATTTCTCGCTCTTTTTGAATTGATGAAGCAGTATGTATGCTTTTTCCATCTCTTAGGTTATACTGTAGAAGCAATGTGTATTACGCCCACATTTGGCTGCAAGATGGCATTGTGATTTAACTAGTCGTTTCACACCTCACCACAGGATATGTGTAGAGTATTGTGACAATATTGTAAGACTAATTTTAGCCCATGGCTTCGCTCGCGTAAATGTAGGCTTTGACTTGGAATATAACTTTTTTCTGGATGATCCCTATGTCGTTTTCTGTATCTCTGACAACGTGTAGCGAAATTGTATGATGATTGGTCGAGTAGTTAAGGCGTGAAAGCGTAACAAACAAACAAACTTACATTCGCATTTATAATATTACTAGACTAGACTTTGCCCGCGGCTTCGCTCGCAAAAATGTAGGTTACGTTATTAACAGTACTTTTACTGGATGAAAGGTACCCTATATCATTTTCTGTTCCTCTGACAACGTGTATGCAAAATTTCATGATGATCGGTCGTTTAGGCAAATCGAAAAAGCGTACTAAACAAACAAACTCACATTCGCATTTATAATACTTGTTACGATGCACAAACCAATTACAATATTATTAGATATATGTATACATAAAAAACTACTTAACATTCTGTATACAATTCTGCCAGCCCTCCATAAATTACAAGCTGTCGATCAAGCCAGGGGGCTTGCTCAACTGATCGATATGCGCACCTGTTCTCTAGCACGTGACACTCAAATAGAATACATGCATCTGTCTTGTTAAATTATTGCGATGTATGAAATTAAATATAAGCATAAATTATAGAGTTACAGATGCACAGTCGGCCGGAAAGGTGGTTTACCACCCTACGGTTGAGGTTCATTTGAACCTCATGAAACAACAAAGTCGATTTCCCCTTGCAACAATACAAACTTGACACCTGTCAGTGATACTTTTTAAAAGGCCGGCAAAATTGTAGTGCCTTTTAAGTTTTAGAATATTCTTATTTGAAGTCGGTTCTCTTTTTTGTTAAAATTTTGTTTATTTCTCGGTTTTTAGTGAATCTTGCCAAAAATGAGAACATCATTGGCCTTGATGGCGTAGTGGTTAGTGTAACCGATTGCCATTGTCGCGGGTTCGATTCCCGCACAAGTCAAACATTTGTGTGCATGAACATGGATGTTTGTCTTGGTCTGGGTGTTTATATGTATAATATGTATGTATTTACAAAAAAAAAGTAATATATGTATGTTTATCCATTGTCTAGTACCCATAGTACAAGCTCTGCTTAGTTTGGGCTAGATGGTGTTGTGTGAATGTGGTAGAATATTATTATTATTATTATCATCAATGTAGCCAAATACGCATTATTAAGGATAACTCGAAAGCAAATGGTCAAATCTTGATCAAAATTAAATGGGACCACACAGGAAGCACCAGCTTTCAAACAAAAAAGAGTCATCAAAATCGTTTCACCCAGTCGAAAGTTCTGAGGTAACAAACATAAAAAAAGAAATACAGTCCAATTGAGAACCTCCTCCTTTTTTAGACAAACATCATCAGGCAACTTGCATGTCTGAGAGTTATCAATAATCTTCCTGAAGACATGTGTGAAGTTTGCCAACCCGCACGAGGCCAGCGTGGTGGACTATGGCCTAACCCTTCTCACACTGAGAAGAGGCCCGTGCCCAGCAGTGGGACAATTTAATACAGAGCTGATATTATTATACATATATGCTTGATTGCCATCAGCATTGCATAAAAACCACCATTCGAAAACCCGGCCGCGTTACTATTGCTTTACTTCATTATTTAACAACATAGTATGTCACCATGCAGTCTGCCAGCGCCCCGTGACCGGCATTATAATGTTATCACGTAGATCATCTGTAATAAGCAATAATACACGCATAGGTTTGCATCGATGCCGTTATTTAGTCACAAGTCTTAGAATTATACGGTATTCGTATAAAAACAAAATTATGCATCGTTTTGGAATGTTTATTGACCTGCCTGGATTGTCCCGAAGCATAAACTGTCTATTTAATATTATAAATGCGAATGTGAGCTTGTTTGTTACGCGTTCACGTCTTAAATACTCGACTGAGCATCCTGAAATTTAGCTCACGTTGTCAGGGAGGGGTACAGCAAAAGGACATAGAATATCTTTCATCGAGAAAAAAAGGATTGTTACTAATCTAAAATACATTAACGCGAGCGAAGCCGCGAGCAGAAACTAGTTAAAATAAAGTTATGCATCGTTTTGGAAAGTTTATTGACCTGCCTGGATTGACGGTTTAAGAATTTCGCGACTAGTAAAACAGGTCTTACACGTTGGTGATTATTTAAAGATAATGAACACTTATTTATTGCCCGACGTTTCGACCGATTCGTATCGACTGTGGTCATGAGTTGACTGGTTGAACTAAGTGGATTATAGTGGGATCTCTCGTTTGCAGGCAATTGAGTCGGAGCGACGTTCCCCGTCGTGCCGGGGCGTCGCCCAGGAGTCGTCGCCCGCAGACGTAAAGTCTGCATTAGGCACTACTTGGTCGTTGAAGTAGTTTCAGTTCCAGCAACCCACGACCATTCAAGACAGTAATTTGACACACCGTGGTTAGTTTATTCGGTAGACTTTCTATCTTTCTCAGGGTGATCCCGTCAAACCTTCTGGGCTCTCCTTTGCCCGCTGAGAGAGATGCGTAAATGGAACACTTTATTCTCGAAATATAAATGAATTTTAATATACTCGTTGAGCAGCAATAGCTCAGTGGGGAGACCAACAGACTACAATGCAGAGGGTCTCGGGTTCGAACCCACGTCGCGCACCTCTGACTTTCGGAAGTTATATGACTTTTCGAAATTATGTGCGTATTGATTGACAATTATCGCCTACTCCGTGCCTCGGAGAGCACGTTAAGCCGTTGGTCCCGGCTGCCATGAACATCTAAGGCAGTCGCTATTGGGAGAGTGTCGACACAAAAGATCCCACTGGGTCGAAGTGTCGCCGGTCTGCACTGACTGGCCTCCACATAAGATAAGATAAGATAATATACTCGTAAGTATTCCATTTTGCATGAACAACCACAAAATTAGATGTTTTTGAAGTGAACATTTCTTTAGGCGCGTTGAGCACTTCTTGGGTGAACAAAAATCATAGAACTCGCGACATCGTCACGCTTCCACGCTTTCCATTTTTGAATCATTTTAGAATATTAACAATATCTCAGAAATGGTGCGTCACCAAACGCTGTCCATTTTTGAATTGTTTTGGTTTATAATTTGGTTTACAAAGAAGTGTATCAAGGATTAAAGTTTTCACTTCTATCGGCAGTCCCCAAAGACTGCCCCAATATTTCTTTTTAATTTATTTTGATTGCCATTGGTGGCAGACGAGCAAGTGGCCCATCTGATGGAAAGTGGTAACCGGTGCTCTTGGACTTCAGCAAAATCAAAATCAAAAGTCTTTATTTGCTAAATACAGGTTAGAGATGATGGTACACAAAGCAAAATAGTCCACTGTATTTTACCGTAATTGGCATGCAAATGTTACACTTAATTATTTAAAATAACAATAAATAAATAACTAATCAAAATATGTCTAAAAAACCCTTTACATTACTTTTTAATCCATTTAGTGTATTTGTCAATAATAAATAAAGAATGTTTAATTGTCAATGAAATTGGCAATGTCAGGACACAGCAAAGCCGCTGCCAACCGTGAAAGAAGAACTCTCTTTAAACCTCGTTTGAAGAAGGACATATCATAGCGCTCGGGAAACACCGACGC
The DNA here is from genome assembly GCA_963564715.1 of Catocala sponsa. Lineage (NCBI taxonomy): Eukaryota > Metazoa > Arthropoda > Insecta > Lepidoptera > Erebidae > Catocala > Catocala sponsa. Next base: position 12,611,115 of record OY751354.1, read on the forward strand.
AGGCAGTTCATTCCAGAAACGGCGATTTTGTAGTAAAATACCTAATATTATTAAACATCGTACACAAGAACCTTTCAGACTCGGAACAGCGATTTGTCAATCATGCAATGTTCTATCCCGTGTGGGATTCGACTCGCTACACTCGACGTTTTGCTGATACAGAGTGATTTTGAAATCGTGTGATTCCTTTTAACCACGCATTCTACTGGTGATATAGAATAATCCTGACCATATCTTTTTTATTAGAATTATATTTTTGAAAAAATTGATGTACCGATTTTTTCATGAAATGGTTTCAGATAGTCATATGTTAACCACCCGACACAATCTTAATATTTTACTAATTAATAAAAATAACATAGTAATAACTGATGTCGTAAATAATAAGGGGCAATAAAAACGACCGCCCCTTATTATTTACGACATTAATTGGACGTAGTTTCTGAAAAACGTTCCAACCCACACTCTGGTCAAAATCGAGTTATTATTAGCAAATAAGTCACGGGGTTACTATTTACTAGCTGGAAAAATTTGGTAGCTCTACTATCACTCTAAATATGAAATCATGACTTGGTAGCCCAACCCACATGTATGAAGAAGCACTACGGGACTGAACTTCAATCACGTTTATCTCAAAATGTTAACTTTGTGGGTTGGAACGTTTTTCAGAAAGTACGTCCAATTATTGATATGTTATTTTTTTCAATTAGTAAAATATTAAAATTGCTGCGGGTGGTTAACATATGACTATTGGAAATATTTCACGAAAAAAACGGCACATTAAATTTCCAAAAAAATTATTAGAATAAAAAAAAAATATGGTCAGGGTTATTCTTAGATACCACCAGTAGAATATGTAGTTAAAAGGAATTACACGATTCCAAAATCACCCTGTATACACAGTGATGTAGGCTATGTAAGTTTATTAAGTCAACTGCAGTAGTCATTGTGGTGGACCTCATCCTTAAACAGATCCATTTATACCATAATGCATTTTAATATGTGGTATTGGGTTCTTGATCTCTATAAAAAAACTTTACCCTTGTAAAGTTTTTTTATAGAGATCATTTATAGAGATCAAGAAATTGGTGAAATCTTGAGTGGAATTTTAATGTGTTACTTGTACAGTATCATATATGCATGTAAGGGTCAGTTCTTAGGTCAAACTTTGTGGTTTCTTTTTTTATTTTTTATACTACGAAGGTGGCAAACATGCATACGGCCCACCTGATGGTAAGTGGTCACCGTAGCCTATGGACGCCTGCAACACCAGAGGCATCACTTGCGCGTTGCCGACCCTTTAGGAAAGGACGTGGGAAGGAAAGGAAGCGGGATGGGGGAAAGGGGGTGATTGGGCTTCCGGTACTCCCACTCAACGAACGAAACACAACAGTAGGACTACTGCTATTCCACGTCGATATTCTGTGAGAGGGGGTAGTTTTGCTGTTAAAGAATCATGAGTAAATCTTTGTATCTATTTATAACTAGCTTTTGTGCGCGACTTCGTATAAATTTGCAAACGACACCTAACTATATTTTTCTTCCTCTTCATGTAAGAAGCTAAACTGGCCACATAATAGTCTACTTCTAGGTGGCGTATCAAGAAACATGCACTAGTTCATTAGTTCCCAAAGTGGTCCAGGTGGACCCCTAGGAGTCCACGGGAGACTCGACGGGGGCCGTGACAAAAAAATGGGAGTTCACAGGTATTATTATAATTTATTTGCGACTTCACCGACTGTTCGACAAGCTCAGCGACTGTTACTTGTACGAACTTGCATATTCCATATTTATTACCAGTGGTTTTTGATTTTTCGGTAGAAAATTACTGAAAATACTATGGTAGGTTCAGTTCCGAGAATTTCTAAACAAAAAGGTCAGCCCGTAGAGATTTGATTAAATTTTTTACTTGCATGAACTTGTTTAGCTGCAGGGGGTTCACCGGAACCAGCTGAATTTTTAAAGAATATGAGAAAAATGTCTGGGAACCTCTGCTCTAAATATTAAGATACACCTCAAACCATACAACTGTGAAAATTGCATTCAATTTCCTGCACTAGTTTATGCGTGACACGCATACAAACATTCAGACAGACAGACAAAAATCTATAATAATTCTTTTTGGCTTTTTAACTGATATAAAGATCCTCCTACATTATTTTTCTCTGACTGATAAGAGGCCCGTGCCCAGCAGTGGGACAGTTTAATATAGAGCCGATATTATGATTTATTATTATTATATTATATCTGTTATGTATAGACATTAAGTAGCTATCTATACTAATATTATAAAGCTGAAGAGTTTGTTTGTTTGAACGCGGTAATCTCAGGAACTGCTGGTCCGAATTGAAAACATATTTTTGTGTTGGATAGCTTATTTATCGAGGAAGGCTAAAGGCTATATAACATCACGCTACGACCCACGGGGCGGCGCAGTAATCATAAACGCGGGTGAAACCGCGGGCACATCTAGTTCTATTATATGTATGTATTTTTTTGTAAGTGTGTGAGAGCTACAACATTTTTATCAAAATATCATTGCAGTACTTCTCTGCCTAGTGCCTACCCTCCAAGCTACAAGCGTAAGTATAAACAAGTCAACTACCCTATATTCCTTTCATCATCTCAGCCGAAAGATATCCACTGTTGGACATAGGCCTCCCCCAAGGCTTTCCTCACAGACCTGTCTTAGGTCACCCGCATCCAATCGCTTCCCGCGACTCTTATCAGGTCGTCATATATTTCGTTAGTTTTGTTTAAATAAAGCTCCTCATATGACATACGTCCCTGGTACCTTAATGAATTTCAGCTGAAAGGCGTCCACTATTGGACATAGCCCTCCCTCAAGGTTTTCCACACAGACTGGTCTTGGGCCACCTACATCCAACCGTTTCTCACGACCCTTACCAGGTCGTCGTGACGACGCTATATAGCGCCAGCGGGGTTTGAGCGGTTTAAATGCAGCTCTTCATAGGCCATATCTCCCTGGTATCTTAATGCATCTCAGCCGAAAGACGTTCACTACTGTCCATAGGCCTCCCCCAAGGTTTTCCACACAGATTCGTCTTGGACCGCTTCGTAGGACCCTTACCAGGTCTTTGTACATTTATTTAGTTTTGCTTGAATTAAGTATTTAGCTCCTCATAGGTCATGTGTCCCTGGTACCTAAATGTGTGTGGGAAACATAACAAGGAAAACGGTCTGATATAATCTTGAGACGCATTCTATGGAGCGCGTCTGTAGAAAACTAATCAGGCGTTGTAGGGTCGCCAAGTTATACTTAAAGTCTACATATATAGTCACATGTTCCCCGAAGGGGGTACGCAGAGGCGAGCAAATAAATTTTGCCATGTGGCTTATTCAATTAGTCGTAAAATAGAAGAGGCTCCTGTTCAACAGTGAGTTGTAATGGTGAATGACTGATTGGTTGAATTGATTATTGTCTTCTACCGGGAATAGGTTCATATCCCGTGATCTGAGTTTTTTTTTGACTGCACGGATGGCGTAGTGGTTTAAGTGGTCGCCTCCCCACTACCGCCGCGCCGAGTGTTGTGGGTTCGATCCCCACACGGGACAAAAATTGTATTATGCACGAGTCTGCGTGTTCTTTGTGTTCATTGTTTGAATGTTTGTAAAGTTCCCGGTGACACAGGAATTATTATTCCTGGAGCAGGAGTTGCCTTACAAAAATAATCTTATCTTATGTGGGGGCCAGTCAGTGCAGACCGGCGACACTTCGACCCAGTGGGATCTTTTGTGTCGACACTCTCCCAATAACGACTGCCATAGATGTTCATGGCTGACGGGACCGACGGCTTAGGCGATAATTATTAATCGATACGCACATAATTTCGAAAAGTCATAACTTTCGAAAGTCAGAGGTGCGCGACGTGGGCTCGAACCCGAGACCCTCTGCATTGCAATCTGTTGGTCTCCCCATTGAGCTATCGCTGCTCTTAATTGCTGTAACTATCCACTTAATATTATTTAAATATGGCTGCAAATTTTAGTTACATACCGTATTACGTAAATCTTAGTCACTCTATTGCATCGGCATGTTCGGAATGATAAATGAATTTAGTATGAAACTTTTTCATTTGAGAAACGACTCTACCAGTTTAAATTTAGAGTCTAAATTCGTTTATATTGATATGCAGTAAGATTTAATTTTAGTAGGCTTTGGCTAGCGTGTCGAGGGCAGTGTTCTTTGATGTTTTATTTAGAAAATAAAGAATGTTTTAGTATATCTATATTTATTGTAGTCTTGCCTGAGATTTACTTATTCAGTACTAGATGTTCCCGCGTTTATCGTTACTGCGCGGCGCCTGTGCATCGTAACGTGATGTGATATAGCCTATAGCCTTCCTCGATAAATAGGCTATCCAACACTAAAAGACTTTTTCAAATCGAACCAGTAGTTCCTGAGATTAGCGCGTTCAAATAAACAAATAAACAAACTCTTCAGCATTATAATATTAGTATAGATTAGTAGCGGGTTGGCCCAAGAGACACCCCGCGACAACCTAACAAACCTATTCGACTGGTTATCCCTAATTAAGGGGACACCGCGAAACACTACACCCGTACTCATTGACACTCATTGTGTATTAATCGTTAATGAGCGGTCATAAGGTCTAAAATTGCGATGCGCCCGCAATGATTGAGAGCGCTTAGAAATTGTTCGTTAAAATCTTAAAATATTATTTTTAGTTATGGAAATAATGAGCTAGCAAATTAAGTACTAATATTGATGTAACGAATATATTTGAGTAATTCCTAAGCATAATGATATTGTAACTTCCTTGCAATTTCAAAAATAGTAATTTTTCAGAGGTGTTTTCGAAAATATTTATGATCGAGCCAAAATCACAATATCGTATTTTTGAGCTAGAAAATTCTAGTTAAAGACATCAATTTACCTATATCAAAATTCTAGATTAATTGGTCTTCTCATAGTCCTATACTATTCGATGAAAGTTAGTGCATTTTTCAGTGTGTCCTCTTAATCGCGTCGCAAGCAAGGTCGGGTAACAGGACGTCACCAGATATGTTGTATGCCAAAAACAATTATGGCAAAGTACCTACCAATAAAAACTACCAAAATAGTTATGGCAAAGTATATGAGGGAAAAAACATTATGTGGAAAGAAGTGATCCCCTGCCAGTCAGCCCACCTCTTTTTTAGGATTTAGACGTCAGACTTCGTATGTATTCAAAGTTAATAGATCTTATTACAATACAATGAGCGAGCACTGTTCGAACTTACAATTAAAATAATTATAGGTTGTAACTTCGACTAGCTCAGTCCATATTTTTTTTAAGGGAAAACTTCTTTGGCGGCTTTGTGCACTTTTTTTGTAATGGGTAAAAAATTTTAAACTCGCGTCAGGACACGTGACCTCATTTAAAATTCGTAAGACGGAGGGAGAATTGTCAAAGTCGCGTCAGGACACGTGACCTGATCGAAAATTCGTAAGACGGAGGGAGAATTATTGTCAAACTCGCGTCAGGACACGTGACCTGATCGAAAATTCGTAAGATGGAGGGAGAATTATTGTCAAACTCGCGTCAGGACACGTGACATACTAATAATAATAATAAAACTACCAAGGATTTTGTTACATAAAGTTACAACTTGTAATTATGATTATTCTTTCCAACGGTGGCTGTTCATAATAACATTGTAATATAACGTTATTAACTTTGTATGGTTTCATACAATGCAAGTTATTAATAAGTAATTTTATTTTATGGGTTTATTTATTGCCATGTGTGCGAATTATGAGGCCTTTTGTTTTACTCCTAGGTCAGGCTAGCTAAACTTTCATATAATAGATGAAGATTTGTGTTGTCCATAAAGAGTGCACCTTTTCCTCACCCTTGTTTTAATGTTTGTAAAGTTCTCCACTTTAGTAGTACCTTTTATAGTACCTACGAGATTTTTTAAGTATAGTAAGAGAAGAGAGCGCTCTTGTGTTTGCACACACACTTGTGCACGATAATATCTTCTTCGTGGATGTGCTAGTCTCCTTAAAGATTAAACGCCGTGACCGAAATTGGCTCTGCAGTAATATTATCCTAATGACAAAGGGCAGAATACCAAATATAAATGCATATAGAAATTAAGTAATCTATACTAATATTATAAAGCTGAAGAGTTTGTTTGTTTGTTTGCTTGAACGCGCTAATCTCAGGAACTACTGGTTCGATTTAAAAAATTCTTTTAATGTTGGATAGCCTATTTATCGAGGAAGGCTATATGCTATATAACATCACGCTACGACCCACGGGGGCGGCGCAGTAACGATAAACGCGGGTAAAACCGCGGGAACATCTAGTATATAGATAAATAGGCTCACACTTGTATTTCAAAAAGATTGTACGCAGTTGTAACAATATAACTTAAATTTCGCCACTTAAAGTTTGGGACCCTCGTAATAGGGACAAGCTTTTTACCATCAGGGCAGCGATTCAGAAACGAAGGTCCTACTACGAATTTCTTTACAGAAAACGAAATAACACAGCTGTAAGTCATATTGTGACAAAGCTTTTTAAATTAACTTTTATCGTTTTGTCAAACGAGCATCCTCATGTATCATACATGAGGAAGCTCGTTGAGTTCTGAGGCGGACAAAAAGTTGTAATCTCTACCGATGCGCCATCAAAATGCAGTTAAGTAAATAATGATTAATTAAATTAAAATTTTAAAGCGATACAATTTAGCACGAGGGCAGCTATCATTCCGTTTTCAACAGTATAAACTTATATTGTTGATGCGATAGTAAGTTTGTCTGTTTGTCTTTCAATAGGTAAATTAAAATAAATTATTCAATAGCCTGCGCTTTCGCTCAGGAAGAGAATTTTTTTCGGAATGGAAGGTACTCTATGTCCTTTTCTGTTCCCCTGAGTTGTTAGGGGAATAGAAAAGGACATAGGGTACCTTGCGAATGTGTTTGTTTGTTTGGTACGCATTCACACCATAACTACTCGACCGATCTTCATGCAATTTTGCATATACGTTGTTGAGGGTACCCAGAAAAAAGGATTGTGACCGAGCGAGCGAAACTGACGCAAAAGCTAGTATTTAATAGTCTAAAGTTGCAACATAAGTAATACGCAATAAAACCCGTAAAAAGTAATTTAATTATTACAAGAAGCCTTATTAGTTTGAATCATAAAAAAGACCGTTTGACTGTTAGACCTTGCACTTCATTCAAAATCAGATAGACCTTTTACCCACGTAAAATCCTTATTAGAACATTATATATCATTCTTCACCAAATACATAAAAAAATATGTCGGCCTCGATGGCGTAGTTGTTAGTGTAACCGACTGCCACGCCTGAGGTCGCAGGTTCGATTCCCGCACAAGTCAATCATTTGTATGCATGAACATGGATGTTTGTCTTAGTCTGCGTGTTTCTGTGTATATTATGGATGTATTTACAAAAAAAAAGTAAGTGTATATGTATGTTTACCCATTGTCTAGTACCCATAGTACAAGCTCTGCTTAGTTTGGGCTAGATGGTGTTGTGTGTATGTGATAGAATATTATTATATTATTATTATATGTATGTGAAGTCTGCCAATCCGCACTGGGCCAGCGTGGTGGACTATGACTAATCCTTCTCACACTGTGAAGAGGCCCGTGCCCAGCAGTGGGCCAGCGTGGTGGACCTTACCATACTGCTGCTTTAGAGGCTACCATCAAATTTTATTAAATGCTTGAGTATGTTCAGTTTAGTTCATGGAGAAATGGTTGCAGCACCTTACAGTTATGATTTGTAAACAAAATTTTATTGTAAACTTGGCGATTAAAAAGAGTGGCCATGAGTTTCTTGCCCGTTCTTCTCATGAGCCCTACACCCTTGCTTTGCTGAACGTGGCAGTAAATGTAAATTCACAGAAAAAATTAGTGTAACTTTGACATTCATAAGTGTTACCTTGTAACCTATCTTGAATTAATTTATTTTTGACTAGCTTTTGCTCGCGGCTTCGCTCGCCTTAATTTAGAATTTGACAATCAATTCGGGTCGTACTCGTCCAGAAGTGAGAAAATTTTCATACAAACATTATCCCCCCTTCCGCCCCTTTAGGGGAGAGTTTTATCCATTTCACCTACACATATATTTTTCAATTGTAATCGAAAACTTATGTACCAATTTTCATACTGCTAAGTCCAGAAATGAGAAAATTTCGTTACAAACTTTACCCTCCTATTTCACCCCCTTAGGGGTGGAATTTCAAAAAATCCTTTCTTAGTACACCCCTACAAATTAAGACACACATGCTCTCCAAATTTCAAGTTCCTACGACCAGCGTTTTAGGCTGTGCGTTGTCTCTAAGTCAGTCAGTCAGGATATCTTCCTTTATATATAGATAGATTTTGATTTGATTTACCTATGACTAATCCTTCTCACACTGTGAAGAGGCCCGTGCCCAGCAGTGGGCCAGTTTCTATACAGGGCTGATATTAGGTATCATTACTATTATATATATAAAACTAGCTGTCCACGCAACTTCGTCTGCATCACATTAAATAAGTTTAGACCGTTTAAAAAAAATACCAGGTATCCTATCTTTTAAGTTGGACCAAATTACAGATGGTTACGAAGTTTGATCAAAATCGGTTCAGTAGTTTAGGAGTCCATAGCGGACAAACAACGTGACACGTAATTTATATATATTAAGACTAGACATTCACGAATTAATAGTCTACTAAATATAATAAGTTTACTTTAACTGTTTGAGAATTCAGAACAAGGTAAACGTATTTTTTTATTATTTGTCGAAATATTACATCGTAAAATTGTTGACCGGATTGTTTCAATGTAATTTAGGCTCCATACTAAAATGACAAAGACGGAACACTAATGCAATTCTGTCTGTCTATATTGCACTCTAATAAAAAAGCGACTTAACTCAAGGCACTTAAGGAGCAAGGCAATTTGAACTCTAATTGCGTGATTATAAATTGTAATCTATACTAATATTTTAAAGCTGAAGAGTTTGTTTGTTTGAACGCGCTAATCTCAGGAACTACCAGTTCGATTTGAAAAATTATTTTAGTGTTCGATAGCTTATTTATTGAGGAAGACTATATGCTATATAACATCACGCTACGACCCACGGGGGCGGCGCAGTAATCATAAACGCGAGTGAAACCGCGGGCACTTCTAGTATAGTATAAAAGTCAGCTATATCGTACGCCAGTGCATTTTACGCTGGTTAACATAATTAGTAGTGTCTAAGCGTTCGTCCTCAACACGTACTTAGCAACCTTGGTTGATGGTTGAGCAACCATCAACCATTACGATACTAGGCGTGCTCCAAATGTAACCGCTTCCTTTCGAAAGAAAGATAGTATAGTCGCCAAATGATTAACCTGGTTATAAGGAGCTAGTAGACCCGCGTAACTTCGTCTGCGTCACATAAGAGAACTAGATGTGCCCGCGGTTTCACCCGCGTTTATAGTTACTGCGCCGCTCCCGTGGGTCGTAGCGTGATGTTATATAGCCTATAACCTTCCTCGATAAATAGGCTATCCAACAAAAAAAAAAATGTTTCAATTCAAGCCAGTAGTTCCTGAGATTACCGCGTTCAAACAAACAAACAAACTCTTCAGCTTTATAATATTAGTATAGATTTGTCCCGTTTTTGCAACATTTTTCATTGATGCTCCGTTCCTACTGATCATAGCGTGATGTTATATGTCTCTGTGGTGCAGCGGTAGTGAATGCGACTGCTGTGCATGAGGTCTCGGGTTCAAATCCTGGGTCCGGCAAACAAAAAGTTATTGGGTTTTTCAGTTAAGAAATCTTAATACGAATTAGGAAGTTGGCGGCGTTAGACACCACCGTGCCTCGGAAAGCACGTAAAGCCGTTTGGTCCTGCGCCTGATCTCTCTCTGGTCGTGTCGGATTCGTCCCATCGGATCATGCGAGTTAGGGAACAGAGAGTGCACTTGTGTTTGCGCACACACTTGTGCACTATAATATCTCCTGCGCAGATGGCCAGTCTCCGTTAAGACCGGCCGGCGTGACCGAAATTCAGTGTGGAGGACATTATTCTAATACACAAGTGTGTGCGCAAACACAAGTGCATTTTCTGTTCTCTAACTCTCATGAGCCGATGGGACGGTAATCCGACACGACCGGAGAGAGAACAGGCGCAAGATCAACGGCTTTACGTGCTTTTATTATACTAGTAGGTAGATACTAGCTTCCCCTGCGGTTTTATCCATGTTTATGATTACTGCTTCGCTCCCATAGCTCGCAGCGTGATGTTACAGAGCCTCGAAATGGGTCTATCAAAAGCAAAAAGTAATTTTGAATTCCGACTGATAGTTTCGAAGATTAGCGCGTTCAAACCAAAATCATAAAAATTCTTCGATTTAACAAATTACTATTATTATTTGAGCAGCGACAGCTCAGTGGGGAGACCAACGGACTGCAATGTAGAGGGTCTCGAACCCACGTCGCGCACCTCTGACTTTCGGAAGTTATATGACTTTTCGAAATTATGTGCGTATTGATTGACAATTATCGCCTGCTCCGTGCCTCGGAGACCACGTTAAGCCGTTGGTCCGGGCTGCCATGAACATCTATGGCAGTCGTTATTGGGAGAGTGTCGACACAAAAGATCCCACTGGGTCGAAGTGTCGCCGGTCTGCACTGACTGGCATAAGATAAGATAATATATTACTATCATCCCTCGGGTAACAATACTTTTTTTTGGAAGAAAGGTAACCTATGCCTATCTTTTCTGTATACCTGACAAATTGTTTGCAAAATGAAAGCGTCACAATCAAATAAACAAACTCACATTCGCATTAATAATATTAATTAAGATGTGAATGTGAGTTTGTTTGTTACGCTTTCACGTCTGTCAGGGTACAGAAAAGGACACAGGGTACCTTTCATCTAAAAAAAACTGTTACTAACCCAACCTAACCTACATTTTAGCGTGGGAAGCCGTGGGCAAAATCTAGTAAGAAAATAAAGTGCGGGTAAAACCACAAGGTTCAGTTAGCAATAAACCCAGCTTCTGTAAAGCTATTAAACTTGTTCTATCGTTTGTGTCGCTGTGAGCAAATAATTCATGCATAAATGTTGCTTTACAATGCATTACTATTTAAATAAACCACTGTGTGTATTGTATTGATATAACACCGTGTCTAATTTACTCGGAAACGTTTCATATTTATGCTTATACTAGCTATTGCCCGCGGCTTCGCTCGATTTGACAATCAATTCAAGTTGTACTCTGCTTGTAATAATATAATTCAATCATGATTCGAAAGACACGTGGCGCCATCTGTTATCAAAAGAATGTTATTGTTATTTTCCTCGGGAACAGTAATTTTTTTCGGTATGAACGGTAGCCTATGTCCGTTTCTGTACACCTGACAAAGTATATGCAAAATTTCAGGATGATCGGTTCAGTGGTTTAGGCGTGAAAAGGTAACAAACAAACAAACTCATTTTCGCTTTTATAATATTAGTTAGGATTAGGATTAGGATTCACGCCTGTATAGCTGAAGGAGTAAGTAGAACAAGCAGAATCTCCTTTGTATAACACTATCTCATGTGGGGGCCAGTCAGTGCAGACCGGCGACACTTCGACCCAGTGGGATCTTTTGTGACAACACTCTCCCAATAACGACTGCCATAGATGTTCATGGCAGGCGGGACCAACGGCTTGACGTGCTCGCCGAGGCACGGAGCAGGCGATAATTTTCAATTAATACGCACATCATTTCGAAAAGTCATATAACTTTCGTAAGTTAGATGCGCGACGTGGGATCGAACCCGAGACCCTCTGCATTGCAATCTGTTGGTCTCCCCACTGAGCTATCCCCACACGGGATAAAAAATTGTGTGAAACACAAATGGCTGTTCCGAATCTGGCGTTCTTTTTGTCCGTATTGGAGTGCTTGTAGAGTCCCCAGCTACACAGGAATTATACAATACACATATTACAATAAAATACGTAAGACATACAGTTCGCGCAATCTATGATGGCCGGACTGAACATAGCGTCTCCGAATTGTTGCGCATGTACAGTTGCTAAGTCGCGTCCCGCCCCCGCCCCCTGTCACCAAAGAGACCTAAAACTTGTAACTGCGACGCCACTCGCGCAATGTTCAGACCGGTCATCATACAGTGCGCGATCTGTATGTATTTTATTGTAATTGACATAATGTAATTTAGTTTGGTTGGCGGTTTCCATTTTATGTAAGACAAGAGGTTTTATTATGAATGGAAATATACAATCGAACTTGGATATTACCATCTATGTCTATAAAAATGAATGTCGGTTTGTTAGTTACTACTAAACTGATAATCTGATTGTGGTGGAATTTTGAGTTGTTTTTCTAACTTTGAATTGTTGTATTTATTTTGAAACTAGTTTTCACCCATGGCTTCGCTGGCGTAAATGTAGGTTAGGTTAGGTTAGGTTTGCAAGGAGATGCGCTTATGTCGCTCTCCTGCCCCTCACGTAAGGGTTCCGGGTGGCAAGGCCTCAGGGGGGCCTGCCACCCACAAATTAAGAACCCCGAGAGGGCGCGCGCGGGGTTCCCGCGCGCCTCCCAATGTTGAAAGGGGAGAGCGGTGAGGCTCTCGCCTGGGGACGAGAGGTGGTCGGGTCCGTTTGACCCGGCCCGCACCCACACGGCGGGGCTTGCTATGAATGACTCAATTCTTTTAAGAGCTCCCAACAGGCTCCTCTAGCCAAGCCTTTTTCCTAGGTACCAAAAAAAAAATAGAAAAATACAGGTTAGGTTTGCAACAGTTCTTTTTTCAGAATGAAACGTACCCTATGTCCTATTCTGTACCCCTGACAACGTATTTGCATAATTTTATGTTAATCGGTTGAGTAGTTCAGGCATGAAAGCGTAACAAACAAACAGACTCTTTTCCGCATTTATAATATTAGTTAGGATTAAAATTAAGATTGAAAAAAAAGTTAAACTTTAAAAAAATATTATTTAGTTAAAAGTTGTTTATTTTTATGTAAGAGTAAATCTCTAGAAACACCATTTAATATTCAATTTTTCATAAATAAATTTTGTACTCTCTCTTGGTGACATAATAATTTTTGCCCTGTTTTTGAAGGGTTTAATAGCTCGGCATGGGTCTCTTCTTAATACATTGAATGCCATGCCGGCCATAAATGCTAAATGGCTTTCAACGTGTTAACCATTCATAGTACCTATGTGAAGGGTTTCGCCCTATGTCCGTGACACTGGCCTAGGGTGGGCTAACAAACATCAGATATCTTCGAAAACATTATGTAAAACTCATAGACATGAAAGGAGCCTTACGATTTTTACTTTTCATGATTAACATATAATGTCCTCCAGACCGAATTTCGGTCACGGCGGCCAATCTTAATGGAGACTAGCCATCTTCGCAGGAGATATTATAGTGCACAAGTGTGTGCGCAAACACAAGAGCACTCTCTGTTCCCTAACTCTCATGATCCGATGGGACGGTAATCCGACACGACCGAAGAGAGATCAGGCGCAGGACCAACGGCTTTACGTGCTTTCCGAGTGAGAGTGCCAGAGGCCCCATCACCCTCTTTCCCCCATCCCGGTCCTTCTCCTTCCCAATTCCTTTCCTAAAAGCTCGGCAACGCGCTAGTGATGCCTCTGGTGTTGCAGTCGTCCATAAGCTACGGTGACCACTTACCATCAGGTGGGCCGTATGCTTGTTTGCCACTTTAGTTGCATAAAAAATAAAGTGACAAAGTGTTACACTTTGTTGGGCTTAGAAATAGAACCCGAGACCTCAAACACAGTATAAGCATTCACAACCACTGCGTCACAACACAGTATCTTATCTTATCTTATGTGGGGGCCAGTCAGTACAGACCGGCGACACTTCGACCCAGTGGGATCTCTTGTGCCGACACTCTCCCAATAACGACTGCCATAGATGTTCACGGCAGCCGGGACCAACGGCTTAACGTGCTCTCCGAGGCACGGAGTAGGCGATAATTGTCAATCAATACGCACATAATTTCGAAAAGTCATATAACTTCCGAAAGTCAGAGGTGCGTGACGTGGGTTCGAAACCGAGACCCTCTGCATTGCAGTCTGTTGGTCTCCCTACTGAGCTATCGCTGCTCACGACACATAATCAAATGCATCGCAACCGAAAGCAAGGAAGCATATAGTAATTTGTAACCACATCATATTACAAATTAGATGCAGTTTATTTCAAATTACACATCATATAGGTACAATCATAAATAAAATGTTGCAAAACTTCTAGATATTACGCTACCTACACGGTCTGATAAATAATTATAATAATGCGCCATTTTGTACAAAGCATGCTAACTAGTGCGTTTTTATTTGGCGGTGGCGTAGTGGTTAGTTTAAGCGACTGCCACGCCTGAGGTCGTGGGTTCGATTCCCGCACAAATCAAACATTTGTGTGCATGAACATGGATGTTTGTCTTGGTCTGGGTGTTTCTATGTGTAATATGTATGTATTTACAATACAAAAAGTATATATGTATGTTTATCCATTGTCTAGTACCCATAGTACAAACTCTGCTTAGTTTGGGCTAGATGCTGTTGTGTGAATGTGGTAGAATATTATAAGTATTAACTAGCTGTTACCTGCGACTTCGTCCGCGTAGATTTTAACTAAAAAGTGTTTGTCTCCGCGGAACCCTATTTTTTTCTAACATCAAAGTAGCCTAAGTTACTCCTTATAATATCAGCTATCTGCCAGTGAAATTTATGTTCGGAATTTTCTTTTAAGCAAATAATGCTTGTAGTAGAAAACTCCGCTCCTCCATATTTTACATAGCGTGATAATTAACTAACGTGATATCAGCGATAGCTTAGTGAGAGATAGTTGGATTACCACGCAAGAGTTTCGGGTTCAATCGAAATTCAAAGTCAAATTATTTATTTTTGCTGGAAACACTGCTATGATGGTGTTATTAAAAGTTCTTGTTTCAATTGATTCTACCGTAAGCCATGCAAAGTGTACATAATTTCAAACTCAAACTCAAATTCATTTATTGCGAAAATGGGTAATGCAGATAACATAATATATAAATTGGTCTCTCCATAATCCGCCTGAAGGCATGCAATTTTACAGGTATCTTTACTGATTGTGCATTACTAGCAATCATATAATCATATAAAATTAATAAATTAATTACGTTAACAACTCCATTAAAAATATTAAATGTCAGGCAAGGTTATTGTGGTACAAGTCAATTAAGAATATATGTAAAACAATAATTAAAAATTATGGTTTATCAAAATGAAGACAATCGATCAAATGCAAATCAGTTTTAAGTATATGTAAAAACTTTGCCAGCTAAGAGCTAAATAAATAAATAAAGACCCCGTAATACAAAACAAGGCTATTGTCGTCCATCAGACAGAGTTCCGAAATCCGTGCTTCTATTAAAAAATTCTTGATGGAAAACCCAGTGATATATAGCCCCAACCGAGAAGCGAACCCTTGACTTTACATACAGTAATGGCAATCACTACCGCTACGCAACTGACACAAACTTTTACGTTTTTATTAATAAACTAGCTTTTGCCCGGGGCTTCGCTCGCGGTTATTTAGAATTTAACAATCAATTCGGGTTGTACTCTGCTTGAAATAATATAATTCAATCATGAATTCATGATTCGAAAGACACGTGGCGCCATCTATTATCATAAGAACGTTATTATTGTTTTCCTCGGTAACAGTAATTTTTTTCGAGGTGAAAGGTAGCCTATGTCCGTTTCTGTACACCTGACAACGTATATGCAAAATTTCAGGATGATCGGTTCAGTGGTTTAGGCGTGAAAAGTAACAAACAAACAAACTCATTTTCGCTTTTATAATATTAAGTTAGGAAGTTAGTATAGTTAGGATAATATTGTATTGATATAATGTCTTAGTTATGGTAATTATATATTAACTACATACCTCAAGAGCTTCTCAACGACCAGTTTTCCCAGGAACCCAGTGCCTCCAGTCAGGAGTACCGTGGATCCTGAGAACAGCTTCTGTATCTGTGACTCTCCGAGGGCCTCATTCTCTTTCACCATATTCGTGAAGGTGATGTCAGACCCCTGCTTCGGGTTGAAGAGTTGACTATCCGTCATGATTTCAACTGGCATCACTGCAACAAAAAAAATATCATTCATAAAGATTGCACGGATCGGATGGAACGGTGGTGGCTCACTGAATATCGACGAGAAATAGCAGTATTCCTATTGTTGTGTTTCGTTCGGTGAATAATAATAATAATACTAGCTATTGCCCGCGGCTTCTCTCGCGTTAATTTAGAATTTGACAATCAATTAGGGTTGTAATCTGCTTGTAATAATATAATTCAATCATGATTCGAAAGACACGTGGCGCCATCTATTATCATAAGAACGTTATTGTTTTTATCCTCGGGAACAGTAATTTTTTCGGGATGAAAGGTAGCTTATGTCCGTTTCTGTGCACCTGACAACGTATATGCAAAATTGCAGGATGATCGGTTCAGTGGTTTAGGTGTGAAAAGGTAACAAACAAACAAACTCATTTTCGCTTTTATAATATTAGTTAGGAAGGATTCTATCACATACATCGATGAACGCCGGCTGCACGCACGAAAAAGGATGACTCATTGTCCCGTTACGCTCATTGTCCCGTTACGCTCATTGTCCCGTTACGCTCATTGTAACGTTACAGGAAAGAAATGTTGTTATGACGTTGTCACATTAAACTATCGTCCGTAAACCGACTTTACAGACAACCAATTCTTTTTGTTTAAACGCTGATCTCTGGAATTGGTAATCAGTCGAATTTAATAAATTCTTGATGCATTTGATCGGCAAATTCTTGAGAAAGATTATATGTTATATAACATCACGCTACGAGCCATAGGAGCGGCACGATATATATAAACGAGAGTGAAACCGCGCGCCACGGCTAGTTCTATATAAAACGTCTGCGTATGTTTGTGTCCCCAAAACTCACGAAGTAGTCAATAGATCGATTTCAAATTTTTACACAGCGTTGCATTTTTATATAAGAGAGTTTTTTATATACTTTTATATCAAATTGCTCAGAAGGAATAGATATACTAATTCCCTAGTAATTAGTATCCGACTAAGCTACAACAAAGCATGGCTGGTTTTAGCTGATAAATAACATAAATTAATTAATTACCATCAAGCATACATTTGAAAGACCACAACTTTAATTTTTGGACCCTAAATAGGGTAAATTTAATTAAAATTAAATGTTAATTAACATTAAAAAGGTTAGTTATGACGTGTGTAAGTATTATGCGGTTACCGCGGTACGGTAGGCAGCGGCTTTGCTGTGTCCTGACATTGCTGAAGTCCATGAGCAGCGGTTACCACTTTCTATCAGGTGGGCCACTTGCTCGTCTGCCACCAATGGCAATTAAAAAAATAAATAGAAATAGAAACATATATTGGTTTTGTTGCAATAAATAAATAATGTCCTCTACACCGAATTGCGGTCACGGCAGTCAATCTTAACGGAGAGTAGCCATCTGTGCAAGAGGTATTATGGTGCACAAGTGTGTGCACGAACACAAGTGCACTCTCTGTTCCCTAACTCTCATAGTCCGATGGGATAGTAATCCGACACACACAACTGGAGAGAGATCAGGCGCAGGATGGCCAAGGCAGCGGGCTTTACGTGCTTTCTAAGGGCATGAAATACTGTTACTACCTGATCCCAGACTGCTACCGACCCAAGTGAAGTGTGTTAGATAATTGTTCCGAGTCTGGGTGAAAACAAAATCAAAAAATAAATTTATTCAACTTAGGTTACAAGGTAACACTTATGAATGTCAAAGGGGATTGAATAACCGAAAAGATTTTGGTTAAATAGGTTATAGGTATGACGTCACACCTTTAAATTTCGATACCTTAAAGTAACGGTATCTTTATATTTTCGGTATTATAATATTTCGGTATCATAATTTTTTCAGATATCTAAATTATAAAATAAAGGTTTTCTTTTCACTGGTCGACCGCAATGGTAGGTACTTAATCGAAAGTTTACTAAAATTTTAACCACGTTACGTTTACGTTTTGCCTGTGTCTACGTCATCGCGAGTGCGCTTTGTTCAAAACACTACTATGTAAATTGTCACCAAGATGTATAAAAGTAAGTAATTACATACTTCTTATGTTTTACCGATGACTTTGAAATCTCTTAACGTGATACGTCATTTTTTCGGTACTTAAATGGTTTCGGTTAAGGTACTAGTAATATAAAGGTATAATGGTACCGTAAAAAAATACAGGTATTCTTCTTTTCTTAGCGGTATCGTAACCGTAATTCTCAACCGTTTTGGCTCAACCTTTAAACCAATGCTGTATCGTAATTTTATACCGCTACCATACCTTTATACCTTTACCGCTTTCAATCCCAGGTCAAAGTTACACAAAAAAAAATTCTGTGAATTTATATTTACTGCCACGTTCAGCAAAGCAAGGGCTCATGAGAAGAACGGGCAAGAAACTCATGGCCACTCTTTTTAATCGCCAAGTTTACAATAACATTTTGTTTACAAATCATAAATGTATGGTGTTCTTAGTGTCCGATGTTTGAACGTTTGTAGTCTCCCGTGACACAGGTATTATTTCTAGTGCGGCAATCATCGATCAAATATACCATAGATGCACATTCTCATACAAAAACCGCGTCAATATGTGGCACTGACCAGTACTACTTACTTATAAGTGTCTGCATTTATTATGCAATCCAGTAAATAAACCGGAATAACCATTGAAAGCCTATTGAGAAACATTTTGTAATAGTTTAGTTAAAACGCGTCAATGTAAGGCGTCCTAAGTGTGTTACTCGCGATACGCAAGCGTATTACGTATATGGTACGGTCTCCACCGTAGTAGTGGTGTCGATTCGCTCTCGCTTACGGGCAGCGCACGCAAGAGTGAGTGGGACAGGTGCATAATATAGCGCATACGACTGATTTATGCTCAGTTTTGTTGGGGCCGTCTTTCGAGCCACATATTTGAATATAACAGCCGTATATTTGATCGATGGCAGCAATTATCTTTCTTTGAAAAATCTATACATATATACAAATAAATATAATTAATGTGTCTATTTGTTAGGTCAAAATAACAGCTTTTTGTCTGCTGTCAAAAAATCTACTTTGATATTTATATCTGTCTGTCTCTTTGTTCCGGCTAACATCTGAAACGGCTGGACCAATTTTAACGGTACTTTCACTGTTAGATAGCTGATGTTATAAGGAGTAACTAAGAATACTTTTACTTTAGAAAGAAATAGGTGTCAGCGAAAAAAATATTCCACGCTGACGAAGTCGCGGGTAACGACTAGTAAAAAATAAATTATGTTTATAAGATAACTTACACACACATTGAAATGTCTTTATGTATTGTGTAAAAAATGTACGTCGAATACTCGTGATTGTGCACTTTGATAAATTTTTTACTAAGATGTTTTGCAAAGTTGTGTATTTCCACAAAACTAACGATACAAGCCGAAGATGAACAAGATATTTTTTATCGTATAATTATTTATATTGTACAGATTATCATATGACGTAATGATTTTAAGTATAGTCGCACACTGGACCATAAGTAGCTACGATCGGTGGCTAAGACGAGTCACTAATGGCTTATCTTTGACCGCTACAAGTCTGGTCAAAAATCATTTATTCATATAGGTCACAAAGTAACACTTATGAACGTCAAAGTTACTAAAGCTACATTTAGCATAGTTGCTAGGCTCATTGCTTGGACTGCAATATGGTCGCGAGTTGTTTTTATTCTGCGTACACGTAAGTGGTAGCAGCGATAGCTCAGTGGGGAGACCAACGGACTGCAATGCAGAGGGTCTCGGGTTCGAACCCAGGTCGCGCACCTCTGACTTTCGGAAGTTATATTACTCCAAATTATGTTACAATTATCGCCTGCTCTGTGCCTCGGAGAGCACGTTAAGCCGTCGGTCCCGGCTGCCATGAACCTCTATGGCAATCATTATTGTTCATGCACACAAATGTTTGACTTGTGTGGGAATCGAACCCGCGACCTCAGGCGTGGCAATCGGTAACACTAACTACTACGCTATCAAGTCGTCAAGTGTATATTCGTATTAGTAACTTATAACACAAAATTGCTAGCAATCATTTCAACAAGCAAAAAACCAAATTACTAACAATAAATCTTTAAAAAACCATTCGACAATACGAAGAGGCTATTTACATAAATGAACATAACTGTTTATTATAACATACTGCAAATACATACCAACAAACCAGATTTAGTTTTTATAAATGTATAATTAGAGTAATATAAATAATTAACAGTTTGTATATAACCTATACTAATATTATAAAACTGAAGAGTTTGTTTGTTTGAACGCGCTAATCTTAGGAACTACGGGTTCCATTTGAAAATTATTTTAGTGTTGGATAGCCTATTTATCGAGGAAGGCTATAGGCTATATAACATCACGCTACGACCCACGGGGGCGGCACAGTAATGATAAACGCGGGTGAAACAAACAAATTCTTCAGCTTTATAATAATAGTATAGATTATTATCTATATATTAATATGTGAAGCGAAAACTTTGGATCCCTTTTCACGAAAATTGGGCGGACGGAGGAGTATGAAATTTCGCACACTTATAGTTTATACAGAGAAGAAGTGACGAATCCTAATATTTTTATAAAATATGCGTTAGAAATACATTAAATTAATTAAAAAGCACTACACGCACACAACCATGCATTTGACACACGCAGTCGAAGCGCGTAACTATGGTTACATATATCAATATATTAATAATATATCAGCAATATCTTACAGGAAAACTTTGGTCGAATTTCGAGCACTAGGCGACCGCTAGTAAATAGTAAATAGGCAGCGATAGCCTAGTGGGAAAACGTTGGACTGCCACGTAGAGGTCTCGAGTTCGATCCCAAGGCTCTGACTCTCACTTTTTGAAGTTATGTGCGTATTCAATAGTTAATTATCGCTCGCTTTAACAGTGAAGGAAAACATCGCGAAGAAACCTATATGTCTGAGAGTTCTGTATAATGTTCTAGAAGTTATTTATTTATTTATTGGACCATCTATAAAGATACACACAACTTAAAGCTAAATACAAAAGTCAAATAAATAACGCGATAAAATTCGTATATACCTAGTAGTTTAATTTCAATGAATAACATTCGCGTAAGCAGAAGACAATATTATGTAAATACAAAAGTGTTAGGTCAATAGAATAATTGTGCACCCTCACATACAGTAGGCCACAGCATGCAAAGTAAAAACGTACATTTACATTGGCGAAATTGGACAAAGTTACAAATAGCAGATTACTAATAATTAATTAAAAATGAATTACAAATAATGAAATAAAAATAATTAATTACATATAACGAAATACAAGATATGTGAAGTGTACCAATCCACACTGGGCCAACGTGATGGACTAGGGCCTAACCCTTCTTACACTGAGAAGAGGCCCGTGCCCAGCAGTGGGACAGTTTAATACAGGGCTAATATTACTATTACAAACTTAGTAGTTTCTTGGCCGTGAGTTTCTTGCAGTTTTCTTCTCATAGGCTCAACCCTTTGCCTGAACCTAACAACTAACCTAAATGTAGCTTCAGTAACTTAGTAAACTCACTAACCTATATATATATACCCACACACACACACACACACAAACACACACACACACTCTTTAACATTATTTAATTTTGTAATAAAAATTTACAATACATATCTAGTTACTATGTAAGTCAAATTATCCAAGTAAAGATATCGACGCAACTCCTATAGAGCCTAAACTGAATGTATGGCTGAGAACTGTCTCTTAAGGCACAGGTTTATTACCTAGTTCAAGAGGCAGGGTGCTTTATGTATTTTGATGATAAGGTTTGCTCTGTAATACATTATACAACATACCTATTACCATTATGATATACCTAATATTAAGAACCAATTTATGTAACAACCAGTGTTATTGTTTTAAAAATAAAAAATATTATTATTATAATATAATAATAATAATATTCTACCACAATATAATATTATAATATTCTACCACATACACACAACACTATCTAGTCCAAACTAAGCATAGCTTGTACTATGGGTACTAGACAATGGATAAACATACATATATACTTCTTTTTTGTAAATACATACATATTATACATAGAAACACCCAGACCAAGACAAACATCCATGTTCATGCATACAAATGTTTGACTTGTGCGGGAATGGAACCCGCGACCTCAGGCGTGGCAGTCGGTTACACTAACTACTACGCCACCGAGGCCGATTATTATTATTATATACTTTGACGTTCATAAGTGTTACTTTGTGACCTAAATGAATAAATTATTTTTGACTTGACTTTGACTTTGACTTAGTAATATATCTAGTTACGAAGTTATCTATTATCTTACGTTGACGAGAACATTACAAGTTATAATAAAATGACTTTCACTTGAGTTGATTTACCTACGTTTTTTGTACTAATGAGTCTGCCAAGCATACTACCTGTTTGATAGTAATCTGTTATTATACAGGCTTGCAACACAAGATGGATTGCGAGTTACTGAGTTTGGAATGGAGTAGAATGCATGGATGGATCAGTAAGCAAGCGGGTGTCTGTCAGGCTGAGTGTTGTGGGTTTGAATGCCATTCGGGTGAAACTAATGTGTTTTGGAGTTTGTTTCGAGTCTGGATAGACTTAGTGTCCGTGGTTTAAATGTTTTTTTAAGTCGTCGCGTTGAAGAGTAGCGATAGCTCAGCGGGGAGACCAACAGACTGCAATGCAGAGGGTCTCGGGTTCGAACCCACGTCGCGCATCTCTGACTTTCGGAAGTTATACGACTTTTCGAAATTATGTGCGTATTGATTGACAATTATCGCCTGCTCCGTGCCTCGGAGAGCACGTTAAGCCGTCGGTCCCGGCTGTCATGAACATCTATGGCAGTCGTTATCGGGAGAGTGTCGACACAAAATATCTAACTGGTTCGAAGTGTCGTCGGTCTGCACTGACTGGCCCCCACATAAGATAAGACTAGATGTTCCTGCGGTTTCACCCGCGTTTATCGTTACTGCGCCGCCCCCGTGTGTCTTAACGTGATATTATATACCCTATAGCCTTCCTCGATAAATAAGCTATCCAACACTAAATGAATTTTTCAAATCATACCAGTAATTCCTGAGATTAACGCGTTCAAACAAACAAACTCAGCTTCATAATATTAAGTATAGATAAGATAAGTCCTCTTTCTTTTTATTAAAAGACAACTACCGGATTAGGAATAAATCCTGTATCCCGGGGGACTTTACAAACATTCAAACAACGGACACAAAGAACACGCAGACATGGAACAACTATTTGTGGATCACATAAGTTTTGCCTCGTATGGGAATCGAACCCGCAACACTCAACGCGATGGCATTGGCGAGGTGGCCACTTAGACCACTACGTCATCCGTGCAGGCAAGTATGGGCGATTAATTCAATTCAATACATTTATTATCAGACTAATTCGGTCCAGAGAGTGTTAGTAGTACCATAGGATATGATAACTTAAAACTATGTTAGTAACTTACACACATACAACAGAAAAATAAAAATAAAAAATAAAAGATAAAATACAATAAAAATAATAAAATACAATAAAAACAAGACCTCCTACCGTAATATTAAAAAAGAAAAATGTTTGTTACGAATACGACTATTTTCTGGGGTTCAATTATGTAGTCAAGCAAATTGTTATCAGGCAAAATATTTTCAGTGACAACACTGAATCTGAAAAAGTAATACGGTAGTCTCTGTTTCGTTAAACTTAAAATCATTATTGGCAAATCATCGATGCAATAGAGAGGTGACGGTGATAATTAGTAGACGTAAGAAATGTAATTAGTTTTGCATCAAGCATTTATACATCTAAAATCCTTACTAATATTATAAATGCGAAAGTAACTCTGTCTGTCGGTCTGTCTGTCTGTCTGTTACCTTTTCACGCTCAATCCGCTGAACCAATTTAGATGAAATTTGGAATGGAGATACCCTGAAACCCTAGGAAGGATATAGGATATATAAAATCACGCTATGGCTCACGGGAGCGGCGCAGTAACCACTAATACCACTGATGTGGGTGAGACCGCGGGCACAGCTAGTTAATAATAAAAATGTAACTGATCGATGTCCTTAGATTTTTTTTGTTTGTTTGTAACGATTTAACTTAAAAACTAATTAATCGATTTTAAAAATTATTTCACCCATATAAAGCTATATTATCACCGAGTAAAATAGGCTTTATTTTATTTTAAAAGTACTGTTGCTAACATAACCTAAACGACTTTGACGCGAGCGAAGCCGCGGGCAAAAACTAGTAGAAGATATTTAAGAAGATTGTATTTGAGGAGTAAGGTAATAAGAGCTACAGAAGCCAAAAATATATTTTGGAATTTTTGTTCGTCTGTATGTTTGTACTCGCATAACGCAAAAACTACTGCACGGAAATGAATGCGGTTTTCACAGTTGTATTGCTGGAGGTATAATTTAAAATCTGGTGCTTGTTTCATTTTGATAAGCCGCCTAAAGGTCAAGTAATGATGTGTGTAGGTCAGCTTCTTCTTATAAGCAAAAAAAGAATATCGATATCTACCTACTTCCAAATTATTATTATTATCATTAAAAAAAAATTCTTTGCGAACGAAGTCGCGGGCAAAAGCTAACAAGAAATATAATTAGTTTTACATTATGCATTCTAACTAATATTATAAATGCGAATGTGAGTTTGTTTGTTACGCTTTCACGCCTAAACTACTCGACCGATCATTATGAAATTTCGCATACACGTTGTCAGGGGAACAGAAAAGGATATAGGGTACCGTTCATCCAGAAAAAAGTACCTACCTACTGTTCCTGATGGATAAAGAAAATATTGACAAAATCTTCATTAAAGCGAGCAAACCCGCGGGCAAAATCTAGTCTATTATAATCACAAACACATAAATTATGCCATGGCTAGAGATTGGCTGACGAAACTAAATTATTAGGTATGAGACTTACATAAGTCTTATTTACGCCACAATATTAGTTCATACAGAAGCACTACATTGATTTATTTTGTACAGACAATATTACGACTATAGTCTATGTAGTAGTATACTACAGTCAGCCTCGATGGCGTAGTGGTTAGTGTAATCGACTGCCACGCCTGAGGTCGCGGGTTCGATTCCCGCACAAGTCAAACATTTGTGTGCATGAACATGGATGTTTATCTTGGTCTGGGTGTTTCTATGTATAATATGTATGTATTTACAAAAAAAAAAGTATATGTGTATGTTTATCCATTGCCTAGTACCCATAGTGCAAGCTCTGCTTAGTTTGGGCTAGATGGTGTTGTGTGTATGTGATAGAATATTATCCTTACTTAATATTATAAATTCGAAAGTAACTCTGTCTGTCTGTCTGTCTGTTACATTTTCACGGCTAAACCACTCAACCGATTTAGATGAAATTTGGCACAGATATAGTTTAAAACCTGGGGAAGGACATAGGCTACTTTTTATTGATGTAGGTACCACGCGGACGGAGCCGCGCGCAAAAGCTAGTATTATTATAAAACTATTAATTCGCAAAGTGGTAGACACAGGTGTGGAACAATTACATTTACTCAAAGATTTAAATTATTGATGTATACAAAAAAGTGTCCGCACTAAGAAGAGTGAGTTGACACATTAGGTACATTAATATGATAGAGGATAATGGTGTATAATTTTCAATATGAGTGAACTTGATTCTTCTCACTAGCCTTTATTATTCCCAAGTCACTTGGGGTCGGCTTTCTAGTCTAACCGGATTTGACTGGATATCAGTTTTTACACGGAGCGGCTGCCACCTGACCTCCGCAACCCAAAGGCTAACGATACCCTGAGGCTAGACCAGTGTCAGGATATTAGAGGGCACTGACTTCCCAATAACGACTGCCATAGATGTTCATGGCAGCCGGGGCCGACGCGCGACGGCTTAACGTGCTCTCCGAGGCACGGAGCAGGCGATAATTGTCAATCATACATACATACATACATACATAGATTCACGCCTGTTTCCCAGAGGGGTAGGCAGAGACTACGGATTTCCATTTGCTACGATCCTGACACACTTCTCTGGCTTCATTCACTTTCATCACATTCCTTATACACGCCCGTTGGTTCAAGGAGCTCTTAACCTGGTCTTTGTCCAGAACGCCTCCGATCTGATCGAGACACGTTCGCCTAGGTTTTCCTCTTGCGACTGTTCCATTCACACTAGCCTTATAAACTTTCTTAGTCAGTCTTTCCTCGTCCATTCTTTCTACATGTCCGAACCAGCTTAACATACCCTTTTCAATTCTTGTAACTATATCCGCTTTCATGCCGCATCTCTCTCTAATCACACTATTTCTTATTCTATCTTTCAGAGTACCACATATGCTTCTCAACGCTCTCATTTCTACAGCATTTATTCTGCTCTCATGCTTCTTTTGCCATACCCAACTTTCACTTCCATACATAAGTGTGGGCACTAATAGTCCTCTATGAACAGCCAAACGTGCCTTTTCGGATACATTTCGACTGTTCATAAAAGTGCGTAGAGCTCCAATCACTTTGTTGCCAGCAATCGTTCTCCTTTCAATATCTCCGTCATGTTTACCATCCCTTGTAAACAAAGTACCCAAATATACAAACTCTTTCACTTGCTCCACTTTTTCTCCATCAATCATAATTTTACACATCGTCACGCACTCTTCAATTGTCAATCAATACGCACATAATTTCGAAAAGTCATATAACTTCCGAAAGTCAGAGGTGCGCGACGTGGGTTCGAACCTGAGACCCTCTGTAATGCAGTCTGTTGGTCTCCCCATTGAGATATTTATAACTAGCTGACCCAACAAACGTTGTCTTGTCTTAGACAAACTGTCAAACTGAACTTATTCAATTTTTCGCGCATCTTTCTTAACTTTTCTTGCCGTAAGAACAAAGTATAACAAAACTTAAAAAAAATTAATGAAATCAGTACAGTCGTTGTTAAGTTTTGACGTGACCAAGGGAAACAGGGATTCATTTTTATATACAGGCTGATTTGTAAAAGACTGGACATATTGAAGTAGGATATTCAGTACTCGATTCTGGACCCGAATATCTAAAAAAATAGGTACTTAAAATTTGACCTAGTTTTCCAATAAAATCTTAATGTGCGGACACTCTTGCGCATATACCAAAGCTAAACAAAACCTTCGCCCCCGCCCTTAGCTACCGCACCCCGCACTCTCCCGAATTTGCATCCTCGCCCGTGTTTTTATTATCAAAGGTCATTAGCCTCGACAGCTGTGTGCGCAGTTTCCACATTTTATGGATATTTCATAATAAATTTCATAAAGGTTTTCTTTGCAGGTTATACAGATTTTATTTTTATTTCTTTTTTATACATTGCGTCTGACCATAAATTATCATGTCATTACCTAATATCATGTACAATGTTTAACCAGTCACAATGTATACACAGACCCATGGCCGTTAATCCTTTTTTAGAGTTCCATACCTCAAAAGGAAAAAACGGAACCCTTATAGGATCACTTTGTTGTCCGTCTGTCTGTCTGTAAAGATCCTTTTTCTCAGGAACGCGTGAAGGTATCAACCTGAAATTCATATCAAATACTCAGGTCTACTGTCCCTAGGAGCTGAAAAAAAATCAAACTTCTAAGGCAACGCAATCAAAAGATACAGCCGTTTATGCTGCAAATTTTCTACACTCGCAAGGGAATCAAAACCTACAGGGTACTTCTCGTGAACTTGGAATCTTGAAATTTGGTACGAAGCAACGTCTTATAGATAAAGAAATAAAAATAAAATCTGTATAACCTATACATATTTTATTTTTATTTCTTTTTTATACGTTACGTCTGACCATAACTTAATTATCATGATCAGATGTCATGTTGACATTGTGTGATGACAACTTACGCGATAAAATCTGTATAAAGTATTTTAATGACGTTCACCGTTCGCGTAACCTTGAGACAATAATACGAACATAGCAATTTTATTAAAACAATGCACAAAATAATTATTATCAATACGATAATCAGAACATAAACACATTAACATCTCGCCGAGAACAACAAGCCTGCCTAGGCATGAGTGACGCAGCATTTAAAGGAATTAGAGGATAGAAAACTAAGCGATACACATACAGATGTTACAAGTCTAAAAGTCTTCTTAATCAAATCAAAATCAAAAATAAATTTATTCAAGATAGGTTACAAGGTAGAGCAGCGATAGCTCAGTGGGGAGACCAACAGACTGCAATGCAGAGGGTCTCGGGTTCGAACCCACGTCGCGCACCTCTGACTTTCGGAAGTTATATGACTTTTCGAAATTATGTGCGTATTGATTGACAATTATCGCCTGCTTCGTGCCTCGGAAAGCACGTTAAGCCGTCGGTCCCGGCTGCCATGAACATCTATGGCAGTCGTTATTGGGAGAGTGTCGACACAAAAGATCCCACTGGGTCGAAGTGTCGCCGGTCTGCACTGACTGGCACCCACATAAGATAAGATAAGATAGGTTACAAGGTAACACGGCTTATTCCCGCTCGCTCCGCTATTTTGCTCCCAAGCGCTCCAAGACAAAAATAATATATTATTATTATTTTCTAAAATCGTTCCCAAGGGCTCCAAAAGCTTATGCAAATTTATTTCTTTAAAACTTCTGATCTCCATACATTTATTCCCAGTAGCTCCAAATCATATTAAAAATAATTAAATAAAGACCTACTTACTAGTGTGTTCCCGACAGCTCCAAAAAAAACTGTATGGTTAGTAGATTTAAAACATGTAATAATATAACATTAGTTTTTAATTAGAAATTAAATCTCGAAGTACCTAGAGAATGTTTTGGAGCTGTAGGGAATGAAATTGGTAAATGTGGCTTTATTTATTATTTTCATATAAAAATCTTTGGAGCTCCTGGTAATAAATTTAAAAATGAAAATGAATTTTAGACAACAATAGATTTGGAGCGCATGGGAATAAGCCGGTAACACTTATGAATGTCAAAGTTGCACTAATTTTTTCTGTGAATTTACATTTACTGCCACGTTCAGCAAAGCAAGGGTGTAGGGCTCATGAGAAGAACGGGCAAGAAACTCATGGTCACTCTTTTTAATCGCCAAGTTTACAATACAATTTTGTTTACAAATCATAACTGTAAGGTGCTGCAACCATTTCTCCATGAACTACTGCTGAACATAATCAAGCATTTAATAAAATTTGATGGTAGCCTCTAAAGCAGCAGTATGGTAAACAGGAGCATCCACTTGCATGTACATAAATATCTTACATACATATATAAATACATGTACATATATAATCTTCTTCTTCCTAGCCTTTATTATTCCCAAGTCACTTGAGGTCGGTTTTCTAGTCTAACCAGATTTGACTGGATATCAGTTTTTACACGAAGCGGCTGCCACCTGATCTCCGCAACCCGAAGGCTAACGATACCCTAAGGCTAGACCAGTGTCAGGATATAAGAGGGCACTGACTTCCTAATAACCACTGCCATAGATGTTCATGGCAGCCGGAACCGACGGCTTAACGTGCTCTCCGAGGCACGGAGCAGGCGATATTTGTCAATCAATACGCACATAGTTTCGAAAAGTCATATAACTTCCGAAAGTCAGAGATGCGCGACGTGGGTTCGAACCCGAGACCCTCTGCATTGCAGTCTGTTGGTCTCCCCACTGAGCTATGTATGTATGTATATAAGACAAATATTAAAAAAATGATTTATTTGTAGTGGTTAGTGTAACCGACTGCCACTCCTGAGGTCGCGGGTTCGATTCCCGTACAAGTCAAACATTTGTGTGCATTGACATGGATGTTTGTTGGTCTGGGTGTTTCTATGTAATATGTACGTATATACAAAAAAGATAAAATAGTATAATAATATAATGATATGTATGTTTATCCATTGTCTAGTACCCATAGTACAAGATCTGCTTAGTTTAGGCTAGATGGTGTTGTGTGTATGTGGTAGAATATTATTATTATATTATGTTCAAAGTTAAACTGCTGAAAGCATTCTGTTAGGCCATTCTAACTTAAAATATTTTAGATACATAATTATGGAACCGAACTACAATTATAGGTACAAGTGTACACTAAAATGTAGGTACATAATATTGAGTCCATTCTAAAGTATATACTTGAAATACTAGTTAACGGCTTACGGTATGTCGGTATTGAGTGTTTCTATACTTAGTTTAAATGAGGATTCCGGCGACTGGGACCGCACTTAACTCGGACCGCGGTCCCAGTTGCCGGATCCATTTAATTTTAATATTTTTCTTCCGGCGACTAGCCAAAAACAGTACAGTCAAACGAAAAATTGTTCAAAGTAAAAATTAAAGAAAAAACTCCTTGATTTAAAATCATCATTTTATAATTTACTTATCCTAGGCATGAAATAACAAGAACGGTGCTAAGGGATGTTTTTTATATTATATTCTATTAATAAATTATATTTTTGAATCAAGGAGTTTTTTTCTGGGACCCAGCTGCCGGAAGAAAAATTATTAAAATTAAATGGATCCGGCAACTGGGACCGCGGTCCGAGTTATTTGCGGACCCAGTCGCCGGAATCCTCATCCCCGAAAGGGTAGGCAGTTTTGTTTATTTTTCTTATTGAAATTAAACTACTATATACGGATTTTATCGCGTTGTTTATTTGACACTTTATTACAAAGTTTTGAAAACTGTTACACTACTATTACTATTAAACTTTACTGATTTTTAAGCTAATTAAATTATTGTCCGGTAATTAATGGTCGTAGTGTACAAGAAAGTTAAATAATATAATTAACAAAAAATTATATCTCAGGTAGTAGTAAGGATAATTTTTTTCATATTTTTCTGAACGGCCATCAGTTCTACTATGTATAAGACATTTCAAGGTTATCCATTAATTACCTGACACCCTGTATACAGGACTGATATTATTAATCCCCAGTAAAACTCAACCCGGGAATCTTTGAGAAAATTATGGAGAACTCACAGACATGCAGGTTTCCTCACGATGTTATCCTTCACAGTTAAAGCAAGCTATAATTAACTGTATCATACGAACATTACTTCGAAAAATCAGAGGAACTTGCCTCGGCATTGAACCCGAGACCGTTGCGTGGCAGTTCAACGGTCAGCCACTAGGTTATCAGTACTAATTTTCTTATAAATACCATAAAATTGATTTAATAACCAATTCACTTTCTATAGGTTAAATTTTCTTATACTTCTTATATATACTAATATTATAAAGCTGAAGAGTTTGTTTGTTTGAACGCGCTAATCTCAGGAACTACTGGTCCAATAAGAATTTTTTTTTTGTTTTGGATAGCTCGTTTATCGAGGTAGGCTATAGGCTATATAACATCACGCTACGACCTACGGGGCCGGCGCAGTAACGATAAACGCGGATGAAACCGCGGAAACATCTAGTCCTATTATAAATGCGAATGTGAGTTTGTTTGTTACGCTTCCACGCCTTAATTACTCGACCGAGCATCATGAAATTTCGCATACACGATGTCAGGGGTACCAAATAGGACATAGGGTACCTTTCATCCAGAAAAGTACTGATACTAGTCTAACTTAACCTACATTTATGCTTGCGTCTAAACTAATCTAAATTTACGCAAACGAAGCTGTGGACAAAATTTAGTCTACTATATATTCAAGTTTACAAGTAGTTCAATATCGTCTTTGATGGTCGATTGTGCGATCTACGATTTGTGCTGACAATTTCCTTAACGCTAATTAAGGAAACAATTAAATAAAACAGATACTTCTATGTGACAACTATGCCTTCCTGATATCCTTGAACTAATAAATAAATTAAATATTATTAACCAATCAACTGTCGAGCGGACACACATTAGTCGTTTTTTTTTTTGTGATGACTCCTTTTTGCGGACAGCGTATGTCCGCTCGACAGTTGACGGGTTAAACAAAGAGGTTGAGCTACTAATGATAATTATTAACTGATAAGACAGATGACGTGGTGGTTTAAGTGGTCGCTTCGCCTCTGTCGTCGAGTGTTGTGGGTTCGAATCCCGTACGAGACTAAATTTTGTGTGATCCACAATAGTCGTCCGAGTCTAGGTGTTCTTTGTGTCCGTTGTTTGAATGTTTGTAAAGTCTTGACACAAGAATTATTTCAAGAGCGAGGAGATGTATTAAAAAAAGTATTTTGTATATTTATGTAGTGGTTAGTGTAACCGACTGCCACGCCTGAGGTCGCGGGTTCGATTCCCGCACAAGTCAAACATTTGTGTGCTTGAACATGGATGTTTGTCTTGGTCTGGATGTTTCTATGTATAACATGTATGAACTTACAAAAGACTTGTACTATGGGTAGGTACTAGACAATGGATAAACATACATATTATATACTATTTTTTTCTTTTTTGTAAATACTTACATATTATACATAGAAACACCCAGACCAAGACAAACATCCATATTCATGCACACAAATGTTTAACTTGTGCGGGAATCGAACCCGCGACCTCAGGCGTAGCAGTCGATGACACTAACCACTACGCCATCGAAGCCGATAAATGATTAAACTTATAAACGAATAATGACTAGACTTATAAACTACTGAAGCGATTTTAAAATGCTTACATCATTAGAAAGCTACTTAATTCCGAAGTAATATAGGTTATATAATATTACGCTGCGAGCCACAGGAGCGGAGCAGCAATCATGAACGTGGGACAGCTAGTATAAAACCCACGCAAGCCCGCGGTATTAAAGAACCTTACTATAATTAAACCGGTTCACCTTTAATTTTGTAAACCAAATACGTACAGTATGTTTGTATGTTACATCACATCTCGGAAACGGCTTGACAAACCATTGCCGAATTTCGTATGACCCGGTTACTGAGTGATATTTGACATGGGAGCGGTTTTTAAACGCTTGTGGACGTTGGTGAAGCAACGTTACGTGGTTGTACGGTGGATTGGTGACCATTTTTAATGACTATGTGGTGTGACTCTGAAAGATAGAATAAGAAATAGTGTGATTAGAGAGAGATGCGGCATGAAATTGGATATAGTTACAAGAATAGAAAAGGGTATGTTAAGCTGGTTTGGACATGTAGAAAGAATGGACGAGGAAAGACTGACTAAGAAAGTTTATAAGGCTAGTGTGAATGGAACAGTCGCAAGAGAAAAACCTAGGCGAACGTTTCTCGATCAGATCGGAGGCATTCTGGACAAAGGCCAGGTTAAGAGCTCCTTGAACCGACGGGCGTGTATGAGGAATGAGATGAAAGTGAATGAAGCCAGAGAAGTGTATCAGGATCGTAGCAAATGGAAATCCGTAGTCTCTGCCTACCCCTCTGGGAAACAGGCGTGAATCTATGTATGTATGTATGTATTTTAATGACTTATGTATGCACAGCTATTCAATGCCCGGCGCCAATACCCGAAATCTAGTCGTGTTACCCACGGACAGTTAAATATTTAGCCTCGCTGATTTCATCATGAATGGGAGCTCGGCCGGGGAAGGACTACCCTCTCACAGAATATCGACATGAAATAGCAGTATACCTACTGTTGTGTTTCGTTCGGTGATTGAGAGTGTCGGAGGCCCAATCACCTTCTTTCCCCCTTCCCGCTCCTTCTCCTACCTACTTCCTTTCCTAAAGGGTCGGCAACGCGCAAGTGATGCCTCTGGTGTTGCAGGCGTCTATAGGCTACGGTGACCACTTACCATCAAGTGGGCCGTATGCTTGTTTGCCACCTTAGTTGTATAAAAAAAGGACAAAAAACCTCAATAATCGATCCTAAGACCGCATGCACAGAAATCCTGCTCCCAACCCCTGCGCTGGCAAGTTACAATTAACAAAAAACTAAATTCTAACTAATATTATAAATCCGAATGTGAGTTTGTTTGTTTGTTTATTTGTTTGTTACGCTTTCACTCCTTAACTACTTGACCGATCAACATGAAATTTCGCATACACGTTTTCAGGGAAACAGAAAAGGACATAGGGTACCTTTCATATAGAAAAAAGAACTGTTACTAATCTAACCTTTTTAGAGCAGCGATAGCTCTCTGGGGAGACCAACAGACTGCAATGCAGAGGGTCTCGGGTTCGAACCCACGTCGCGCACCTCTGACTTTTGGAAGTTATATGACTTTTTGAAATTATGTGCGTATTGATTGACAATAATTATCGCCTGCTCCGTGCCTCGGCGAGCACGTTAAGCCGTTGGTCCCAGCTGCTATGAACATCTATGGCAGTCGTTATTGGGAGAGTGTCGACACAAAAGATCCCACTGGGTCGAAGTGTCGCCGGTCTGCACTGACTGGCCCCAAGATAAGATAAGATAATAAATTACTATCATCCCTCGGATAACAATACTTTTTTCTGGAAGAAAGGTAACCTACCCACATAAGAAAAGATAAGATAATCTAACCCAACCTATATTTACCCGAGCGAAGCCGCGGGAAGAATGTTGTATTACTTAACTTAAAACGTATTGACGTTTTACCTCGAAAATAGTTTTTGACCTTTAAATAACCTCTTGTTAGTTAGGCACTTACAAGTCAAACATTGCACAAGTTTCAAGTTCAAGAAGTAAGGCCTTAAGTGTCATCTACTTGATTCAATAAAGTAAGAGGTACTTACGACTTAGAGCTACTCGTTAAAATAACTACATGGCAATGGTATATAAGAGGGAATCGAAGGAAGAATTTTTGAACTGAAAGCTTCTTTAGCGGCGTTGTGCACTTTTTTTGTGATGTCGGCCTCGATGGCGTAGTGGTCAGTGTAACCGACTGCCACGCCTGAGATCGCGGGTTCGATTCCTGCACAAGTTAAACATTTGTGTGCATGAACATGAATGTTTGACTGACAACACTAGACGAGGCACAAGTGCGGTGCGTTCCATTTATTGACCCCACCAGAAGGGGGAGGGGGAGGGACGGTTGGTCCTCCGGTACCCTCACTCACTAGACGAAACACAATATTTAAGTCTTTTAATATATTAGTATATTTGTTATAGTTGCGATGAAAAACGTCTGGTAATTTATTGAAATTTTCAGTAGCAGCTCGGAGTTTGGAATTGTGCCTCGTAGACGTCTAGGCTAGCCTCCTATTACACCACTACTTAGGCATTTACCTACTAGTCAAATATTGCATAAGTTATTTGTCTGTATCTGGTTACCCGGGTGCTACGTTATGAAAGTTTAATATATACTAGCAGTCGCCTAGTGCTCGATATTCGACCAAAGTTTGCCTGTAAGATATTGCTGATATATGTCATTAATTACATATTGATATGTGTAACCATAGTTACGCGCTTCGACTACGTGTGTCAAATGCATGGTTGTGTGCGTGTAGTGTTTTTTCGTTAATTTAATGTATTTGTAATGCATATTTTATAAAAATATTAGCATTCGTCACTTCTTCTCTGTATAAACTATAAGTGTGCGAAATTTCATACTCCTCCGTCCGCCCAATTTTCGTAAAAAGGGATCCAAAGTTTTCGCTTCACGTATTAATATATAGATATGTTTTTTAGTATCATCTATTTTACATAATTATTGGGAGGGCTATGTCCAGCAGTGGACTATTATAGCCTGATGATGATGATGATAATTGTCTTACGTTTACGCGAATGTTCAACTTTATACATATTATATTGTGTTGTTTCTTTTCCTTCCTTTTATTACATAACTAGCTATGCTTGCGGTTTCACTCACTTTTATGGTTACTGCGCCCCCGTGGGTCGTAGTGTGATGTTATATAGCCTATAGCCTTCCTCGATAAATGGGCTATCCAACACTAAAAGAATTTTTCAAATCAAACCAGTAGTTCCTGAAATTACCGCGATCAAACAAACAAACTCTTCAGCTTTATAATATTAGTATAGATTTAGAACTATGAGTAAAATAAAGTTGAATAATTTTGATCATCTACTATCTTCGTCTTTGACTTTAATGGCGAGGCAGAGACTTTTATTTTAAAACATTCAAACAACAGACACAAAGGACATCCAGACTGGGAACAACGATTTGTGGATCACACAATTTTTTGTCCCGTATGGGATTCGAACCCACAACACGCGGCGCGGCGTCAGTGGTGATGCGACCACTTAAACCACTACGCCATCCGTGCAGTCAGAATGCGAGTGCTGTGTACTCTAAAGTTCAATAAACCGGCCTGTCAAAAACAAAAATTAATTACAGTTCGTATTTTAAAACTATATCCATAAGACATCAACAGACTCTTCGTCTACGGGAACTAAACTCATAGCTAGTAAAAGTAGAGCCTTTTAAGAGTAGTAGAGCCTCGCTGATTTCAGCATGAATGGGCCGCCTCCACCGGGGAAGGACTACCCTCTCACAGAATAT
This sequence comes from Catocala sponsa, assembly GCA_963564715.1. Lineage (NCBI taxonomy): Eukaryota > Metazoa > Arthropoda > Insecta > Lepidoptera > Erebidae > Catocala > Catocala sponsa. Next base: position 12,647,627 of record OY751354.1, read on the forward strand.
CGACGTGAAATACCAGTATTCCTGCTGTTGTGTTTCGTTCGGTGAGTAAGTGTGCCGGAGGCCCAATCATTCTCTTTCCCCCTTCCCGCTCCTTCTCTTTCTCGCTTCTTTTTCTAAAGGGTCGGCAACGCGCAAGTGATGCCCCTGGTGTTGCAGGCGTTCATAGGCTGCGGTAACCATTTACCGTAGGCCGTATGCTTGTTTGCCACCGAGTATAAAATAACTATAAATTAAAAATTTAAAAACCCCCGAAATAATAAAAATAGTAATCGACCATTTTGCGGTGGCAGACATCTTGGATTTGAAATTTATCATAGTGTATAGTATTCTACTAGTCAAGTCCTTTCATTTGATACCCATATTAAGGGGGTTGTGAAAAAATATGTAATCCGCTATTTTGTGGCGGCGGCCATTTTGGACCGATTTTCATCAAACATAGCTAAGAATACTCCCGACTAATTCACATTTCAAACAAAAAAAACTAAATCAAAATCGGTTCATCCGTTCGGGAGCTACGATGCCAGAGACACACACACACACACACACACACACACACACACACACACACACACAGACACGTCAAACTTATAACACCCCGCCGTTTTTGCGTCGGAGGTTAAAAAGAAAAGTAGGTGTTATACACCTATGCTCTCCTTCAGGTATATAAACGTAAGACTGTATGTTTGTTTATTTTAAGTATGTATATTTACGTATTGAGTTCAAGTTCTGCATCTGTCTGCTGATACAAGTTATATTACGCATGCGTAAAGTTACGTCATAGTTTGGTCATACTGTTGATGACACACTCTCCTGGTTTAATCTTGACTTAGTTTTATTAGATGTATCTTTCTTTCATTTGTGTAAGTCTTTATACTAAAGGGATTTAAGCAGAGATGCCATTATAATAATATTCTACCACATACACACAACACCATCTAGCCTAAACTAAGCAGAGCTTGTACTATGGATACTAGACAATGGATTAACATACATATATACTATTTCTTTTGTAAATACATACATATTATACATGGAAAACCCAGACTAAGACAAACATCCATGTCCATGCACACAAATGTTTGACTTGTGTTATGTTTCTATGTATAATATGTATGTATTTACAAAAAAAAAGTATATATGTATGTTTATCCATTGTCTAGTACCCATAGTACAAGCTCTGCTTAGTTTGGGCTAGATGGTGTTGTGTGTATGTGGTAGAATATTATATTATATTATATTATTATATTTATTTGTATATAAGTTTACACTTTCCCCGACGTTTCGGTTGCTTACCAGCAGCCATGTTGACGGTCACATAACTATGTGACCGTGACTACCCAGTCTCCCCGTCTTAATAACTTAATTAGTTTAAAAACTAGTAAAGTTTAATAGTAGTAGTACTGGAACAGTTTTCAAAATAATAGTCTATACTAATATTATAAAGCTGAAGAGTTTGTTTGTTTGTTTGAACTCGCTAATCTCAGGAACTACCGGTTCGATTTGAAAAATTCTTTTAGTGTTGAATAGCCTATTTATCAAGAGCTATAATAAAATAGCTCAGTGGGGAGACCAACAGACTGCAATGCAGAGGGTCTCGGGTTCGTACCCACGTCGCGCACACACACTTTCGGAAGTTATATGACTTTTGGAAATTATGTGCGTATTGATTGACAATCGCCTATCGCCTGCTCCGTGCCTCAGAAAGCACGTTTAGCCGTTGGTCCCGGCTGCCATGAATATCTATGGCAGTCGTTATTGGGAGAGTGTCGACACAAAAGATCCCACTGGGTCGAAGTGTCGCCGGTCTGCGCTGACTGGCCCCCACATAAGATAATATAAGATAAGCCTATTTATCGCGGGCGGCGCAGTAACGATAAACGCGGGTAAAACCGCGGGAACATCTTGTTATATAATAAAGTGTGAAATAAACAACGCGATAAAATCTGTGTAAAGTAATTTAATTTCAATGAATAATATTCGCATAAACAGAAGACAATATTACCTACACTATTCAATTAAGAAAAAGACACTAATCGTAAGATTGAGCTATTGTCTTCTACCGAAATTTTTTTACAGGAAATCCAATAGCACATTGCCTAATTCGGAGAATCGAAGCATAGACCTCAATTATCCCTTAAGTAAAAAGAAGAACGCGAGACAGGAAATATTACTTCTATTGCGGAAGTTGCGTTTTTAAAACTAAATAAACCTACTTTATATTGATTTTTTGACAAACTCTTACTTATTTTGTATTAATTTAAATGTTTAATCTATACTAATATTATAAAGCTGAAGAGTTTCTTTGTTTGTTTGAACGCGCTAATCTCAGGAAGTACCGGTTCGATTTGAAAAATCTTTTAGTGTTGGATAGCCTATTTATCGAGGAAGGCCATAGGCTATATTTATAACATCACGCTACGACCCACGGGGGTGGCGCAGTAACGATAAACGCGGGTGTAACCGCGGGCACATCTAGTTATTTATATAAACGTTAGATAAATAAAATTTAAGTGTTCGTTTGTAATGTCAAAATAACAGCGTCTTACTAAGAGCATATGAAAGTACATAATATAATATATACGGTACTTATATCAAAAAGTAATTTTTATAATTTTTGTCCGTCTGTTTTTTGTTAATCTCTGAAACGGCTGGACCGATTTTGACGGGCCTTTACTGGCAGATAGCTGATGTTATAAGGAGTAACTTAGTTCTTATTTGTTACATTCCACGCAGACGAAGTCGCCGGTAACAACTAGTTTATTAAATAAATAAGTTATTGATCAACTTCGTAAACGAAACCACTAGTAATAGGTACTTAATCATATGATATACTAAGAAAAACCAGCATTATTTATTACAAGCGATTCAATTATACATATTATTCTTAGAAACATGTTTATATTGTAATTATATAAGGTCGGCTTTTCTTGCGGCGTTGTTCGTGTGAAACAAAATTTTCCCGAGACGTCAGTAAATGAGTCACGTCTATGTTTTATATATCCGGCTCTATTGAAACGTAACTAATAATATAAATGCGAATGTTAGTTTGTTTATTTGTTCCACTTTCACATCTTAAATATTCGACCGATCGTCATAAAATTTCGCTTTTACTTTGTCAGGGGAACAGTCAGCGTCAAATAGTTAATAATAATATAATAATAATATAATATATTCTACCACATTCACACAACACCATCTAGCCCAAACTAAGCAGAGCTTGTACTATGGGTACTAGACAATGGATAAACATACATATATACTTATTTTAGTGACACTCAGGGTATCTATATATTAATACGTGAAGCAAAAACTTTGTACCCCTTTTTACGAAAATTGCGCGGACGGAGAAGTATGAAATTTGACACAGTTAAAGTTTATATGGAGAAGGAGTGACGAATCTAAATATTTATATAAAATATTCATTAGAAATACATTAAATTAATGAAAAAACACTACACGCACACAACCATGCATTTGACACACGCTGTCGAAGCGCGTAACTATGGTTACATATATCAATATATAATGACATAATATGTCAGCAATATCTTACAGGCAAACTTTGGTCGAATTTCGAGCACTAGGCGACTGCTAGTTCAAATAAATAGCCGCAACCAAAAAGTCAATAATATCGGTACAAACAAAGTTTCCTTATTGTTGTCAACAATATAGACGCTCAAAAGGTCGAGACGTTTAAAATGTCATATAGATAAGTTCAGTCAAACCGCCGTAAATATGGTTACAGTCGAGTTACAGTCATCTCGCCAATGGTATCCAAGCATTCTAAGTGTTCAAAAATATGTAACACATTAGAAAAATAAACTAGTATTTTATAGATATAAACGGTTTCCCAAAGATGAAAACCTCTTTAGGCAATCTAGTGTTGTGTGTGTGTTATATGTCATTCTATTATCTACCAGTCATATCAATGTCAAGTGCAATACCTACTAACAAAAGACAGAAAAGAAAAGAAAAGGACATAAGGCAACTTTCATCCAGAAAATGTACTGTTTCCGAGGCATAGAAAATTGAAAGAACCTACATTTCCACGAGCGACGCCGCGAGCAAAATGCAGTGTGAACACAATTTGAACATCAATTAATATATTTTGATGTTCATTAGAATATATCGGAACACTATTTTGAACATATTTTATTACAAGAAACAGCCTTCATGCTTGCAAATGATGCATATTCTCAACAACTGCTACTGCAAATTTCCTGGCCGTACATTTCAATGAATTAAAGAATTGAAAAGACAATACCACATTGGTCTACCTACTAATCAAACCCAAGACCTCATGCATAGCAGCCGCATTCACAACCAGTGCGATACCTCTCTGCCTACCCCCTGCATCAAGTGGCGTGATCGCCTCGTCACTGGCACTACGTCGAGTGTTATGGGTTTGAATCCCACGCGTGACAAAACTTTGTGTGCTCCACAAACAGTTGATCCGAGCCGAGTGTTCTGTGTCCGTTGTTTGAATGTTTAAAGTCCCCCGCGACACAAGATTTATTCCTAGTGCGGGACTTGTCATATATAAAAAAAGGATTAACGGCCATGGGTCTGTATATACAGTGTGACTCGTTAAACATTGTACATATTTAAGGACATGATAATATATGGTCAGACGTAACGTTTATTTATTTATTTTCTTTAAGGATCTCCAACAAAGGCTGTACACATCTTATTCACAAAAGAAAAACAATTCAAGACGTTTTTGGTCTGTGTACTCCTTCAATTACAGGAAACCACATCATGCGTTAAATACAGCGTCTAAATGTGAAAGTATATTATAAAATGCCTAATTTAAAAAATAATAAGATAAACATACAAGTACATGCATCAAAAAAGGATAAAATAAAGTTACAATTATAATTTTAGGTTTAAAAGAAATCAAATTTAAATAGATACATACTCACATGTGAAACAATATTTAAAAAAGAGAATAACAAAAACAAAACCACAGGCTATTAAAAGCACAAAACATTTAAGACTCAAATATTAACATAGCATGTCTTCTATACATTCGTAAGGTATCGCTAATGTCTGCTACACTCGTTTTAGTAAGCATATTGAATTGATGATGATGATGATGATTATTGATTAAAAAAGAAATAAGAATAAAATCCGTATAACCTGCAAAGAAAACCTTTATGAAACTTTGTATGAAATATCCATAAAATGTGGACACTGCGCACACAGCTGTCGAGGCTAATGACCTTTGATAAGAAAAGGACGGGCGGGGGTGCAAATTCGGGAGAGTGCGGGTTGCGGTAGCTGGGGGCGGGGTCGGAGGTTTTGTTTAGCTTTGGTATATGCGCAAGAGTGTCCGCACATTAAGTTTTTATTGGATAACTAAGTCGAATTTTAACTACCTATTTTTTTTTATATTCGGGTCCAGCATGTTAAGCCGTCGGTCCCGGCTGCCATGAACATCTATGGCAGTCGTTATTGGGAAGTCAGTACCCTCTAATATCCTGACACTGGTCTACCTTTAGGGTATCGTTAGCCTTCGGGTTACGGAGGTCAGATGGCAGTCGCTCCGTGTAAAAACTGATATCCAGTCAAATCCGGTTAGTTTAAACTACGGACTACAATCATGCCTTGTCTTGATTATTTATGTACATGTAAGTGGATGCTCCTGTTTACCATACTGCTGCTTTCTAAAGCAGGCCTCTAGGCTACCATCAAATTTTATTAAATGCTTGAGTATGTTCAGTAGTAATTCATGGAGAAATGGTTGCAGCACCTTACAGTTATCATTTGTAAACAAAATTTTATTGTAAACTTGGCGATTAAAAAGAGTGGCCATGAGTTTCTTGCCCGTTCTTCTCATGAGGCCTACACCCTTGCTTCGCTGAACGTGGCAGTAAATGTAAATTTACAGGAAAAATTTAGTGTAACTTTGACATTCATAAGTGTTACCTTGTAACCTAACTTGAATAAATTTATTTTTGAGACTAGAAAGCCGACCCCAAGTGATTTGGGAATAATAAAGGCCAAGGAGAAGAAGAAGAAGATTCAGGTCCAGAATCAAGTACTGAATACCCTCCTTCAATATGTCCAGTCTTTTACCAATCAGTCTGTATATCAATAATAGGTACAAGAATATGGTAAATCTGAGTTAGTCAAGGTAAAGTGCTTTACGCTATTTCAAAGGGCGTGTATTTCAAATATTGACCAGCCGAACGGGTTTGCTTGTTCTACCGGTTAAATTATACAATACAAACATACAATTATAAAGGTGGTGACAGACTTGAGTGGGTAGTGATGTAACATTCAGCACGAACGTTGCGAATGTAGTCAAGTATGTGTGTAGGACTGGATTGAAATATGAGCTACATTTTGTTAGCTAGTTTATGTGTTATGTATCAAACTATTTAATTTAACACTTGTCGACACGACCGGAGAGAGATCAGGCGCAGGACCAACGGCTTTACGTGCTTTCCGAGGCACGGGGGTGTCTAACACCGCCAACTTCCTAAGCCCGGGCTCGTATTGAGATTTCTTATCAGAAAAACTTAATACCTAACTCTTTGTTGGCCCGACGCGGGATTCGAACCCGAGATCTCAATATGCACAGCACCGCTGCGAAACTGAGGCATATCTATACTAATATTATAAAGCTGAAGAGTTTGTTTGTTTGAACGCGCTAATCCCAGGAACTACTAATTCGAATTGAAAAATTATTTTTGTGTTGGATAACCTATTTATCGAGGAAGATTGTAGGCTATATAACATCACGCTACGACCCACGGGGGCGGTGTAATAACCATAAGCGCGGGTGAAACCGCGAGCACAGCCTGTGAGCCTATAAAAAGATGACTTTAAAAACTCACTTACATAAGTTGCTAGTAAATTTTGACTCTAGTCGGCTGCCACCTTTATGCCAATACGGCCTCCTCGCATATTGGGGTCACGTTATACTCACATATGTGATTCGCGACTAAGAGTTATGTATAATATTAAGTAAATTATGTAGTTCCGTGACTGAAATACGTTGAATACTATTAATAACCTCGGGTATAGCGCTCACTGACAATTCGCGTAAGTATAAAAAAAATGCAAAAACTGGATATAATTCTGCTACGTTCACGTAAAAATATGCTAGACAACGGGTAAGACCCGTTGTCTAGCATTATATCAAGTATTTTTTAAAAGATTATAAATAAGGGTAATAAATAAGGGAGACTAACAGACTGCAATGCAGAGGGTCTCGGGTTCGAACCCACGTCGCGCACTTCTGACTTTCAGAAATTATATGACTTTTCGAAATTATGTGCGTATTGATTGACAATTGTCGCCTGCCCCGTGCCTCGGAGAGCACGTTAAGCCGTACGTCCCGGCTGCCATGAACATCTATGGCAGTCGTTATTGGGAAGTTAGTGCCCTCTAATATCCTGACACTGGTCTAGCATTAGGGTATCGTTAGCCTTCGGGTTGCGGAGGTCAGATGGCAGTCGCTCCGTGTAAAAACTGATATCCAGTCAAAACCGGTTAGACTAGAAAGCCGACCCAAGTGACTTGGGAATAATAAAGGCTAGGGAGAAGAAGATAGCTTATATATCGAGGAAGGCGAAGGCCTATATAACATCACGCTAAGACCCACGGGGGCGGCGCAGTAATTATAAACGCGGGTGAAACCGCGGGCACAGCTAGTTACGTACATAGTAATGTCACAATTGTATCGCTTGTATAGTTATCAGTGACACGCGCCGATTGTATACAATCTGATAAGATCTTCTCTAGCTAGAAGCTAGCATGTTCCGATTTCTATGTACTTTACATAATATCATATAAACTGTATATAAATCACGAATTAATCGAGATCTTTTATCAATGCTTTGGTAAGAGGTTACTTAATAATAAGAGTTTAAATATCAAGTTGTCGTTTTGTATGAAGATAATAGCTAACGTTGTGGTTTTCATACTAACTATTTGAACAATATTTTTTTAAAGGTTAATTTGTAATTGATATTGTAATAAGTTATTGAGTTTTACTGCCAAGAAAATGAATCCTAATTAATATTATAAAAGCGAAAATGAGTTTGTTTGTTTGTTACCTTTCACGCCTAAACCACTGAAGCGATCATCCTGAAATTTTGCATATACGTTATCAGGTGTACAGAAACGGACATAGGCTACCTTTCATCCCGAAAAAAATTACTATTCCCGAGGAAAACAATAATAACGTTCTTATGATAATAGATGGCGCCACGTGTCTTTCGAATTATTATGGAATTATATTATTATAAGCAGAGTACAACCCGAATTTGTTGTCAAATTCTAAATTAACGGGAGCGAAGCCGCGGGAAAAAGCTAGTTTCTAATAAATAACAGCCTGAGGTTAGATAGTTGGCAGTGTTGCAAAACCCTATGCACTGGGGAAAACGTAAAACCGATTAACTGCGCCTGATCCCTCTCCGGTCATGTCGTATTGCCGTCCCATCGGATTATGAGAGTTCTATATCGATGTGAAATAGCAGTATTCCTACTGTTGTGTTTCGTTTGGTGAGTGAAATTACCGGAGGCTCATGCACCCCCTTAGCCCCTTCCCGCTCCTTCTCCTTCCCACTTCCTGTCCTAAACGGTCGGCAACGCGCAAGTGATGCTTTTGGTGTTGCAGGCGTCCATAGGCTACGGTGACCACTTCCCATCAGGTGGGCCATATGCTTGTTTGCCACCAAAGTTGTATAAAAAACAAGTTAGGGAACAGAGAGTGCACTTGTGTTTGATAACACACTTGTGCACTGTAATATTTCCTGGGCACGTGGGTGGTCTCCGGAAGATTTGCCTCTGTGACTAAACTTCAGCCTTGAAGACAATACGACTACTATTTATTATTATACTAGTTTATGCCCGCGGCTTCGCTCGCGTTAATTTAGAATTTGACAATCAATTCAGGTTGTACTCTGCTTGTAATAATATAATTCAATAATAATTCGAAAGACACGTGGCGCCATCTATTATCATAAGAACGTTATTATTGTTTTCCTCGGGAATAGTAATTTTTTTCGGGTTGAAAAGTAGCGTATGTCCGTTTCTGTACACCTGTCAACGTATATGCAACATTTCAGGATGATCGGTTCAGTGGTTTAGGCGTGAAAAGGTAACAAACAAACAAACTTATTTTCGCTTTTATAATATTAGTTAGGAAGTTAGGATTAGGATTATACAAGTTTTGAATAAAACACACATTCAAGAATTCATATAAATGTGTATGTACCACAATTCGATTTAAAACCGGCTCAACCAACAATGCTTCAAAGCCTAAGACTGCGGTTCCATTGAGGCGGAGCGGAGCAGAGCGGAGAAGAGCTGTGCCGCGATTCACCAATCACATGGCTTGAAATCCACATCTCTTCTCCAAGATGTGGATTTCAAGCCATGTGATTGGTGAATCGCGGCACAGCTCTTCTCCGCTCTGCTCCGCTCCGCCTCAATGGAACCGCAGCCTAACTACGTAATTTATGATTATTTATTTAAATTCGCATGACTACATGTTTTATTTACATAAATAAATTAAATTTAATACGATTCCGCTTATATTTACGTCTAGCTGTTCCCCGCGGTTTTACCCGCGTTTGCCATTACTGCACCGCTCTTGTGGTTCGTAGCGTGATGTTATATAGCCTATATTATTCTACAACTAGATGTTCACTATCTAATGATCGTGTAATCACAGTAATCTGCGCCGCCCCCGTGGGTCGTCGCGTGATGTTATATAGCCTATAGCCTTCCTCGATAAATAGCCTATCCAACACTAAAATAATTTTTCAAATCGAACCAGTAGTTCCTGAGATTAGCGCATTCAAACAAACAAACAAATTCTTCAGCTTTATAATATTCGTATAGATTTACGACTTCCTTATGCAGAATAATCAGAATATTTATTTGCAAAAATACTGTGACAAATGATGTTACAAAATAATTTAAGCATCAAGTATTTTGACCAGAATACAGCGGCATGCAAAAACATTAAGTGTAAGATAAGATAAGATAATTTATTTATTTACTCAAACACATGTGTAGGTACATACAATAAATAATCGCATGCAAGATATAAAGTTGAAGAAAGTTCTAGACACGTTTGCCATGGCGTGCAAATATCATTCTGATTAATCCTAATCCTAACCCTATCCTAATCCTAACTAAAATTATAAAAGCGAAAATGAGTATGTTTGTTTGTTACCATTTCACGCCTAAACCACTGAACCGATCATCCTGAAATTTTGCATATACGTTGACAGGTGTACAGAAACGAACATAGGCTACCTTTCATCCCGAAAAAAATTACTGTTCCCGAGGATAACAATAATAACGTTCTTATGACAATAGATGGCGCCACGTGTTTTTCGAATCATGATTGAATTATATTATTACAAGCAGAGTACAACCCGAATTGATTGTCAAATTCTAAATAAAACGCGAGCGAAGCCGCGGGCAATAGCTAGTATTGTTATATTTTTAATTCAGATGTCATGTTGGCATTGTGTGGCAGATGACAACTTAACGTACAGAAAGGTATATAGGTATATAAATATCGTAATAATGCGTCGCAGACGCGGCGCCTCTTCAATGTCGGCCTCGATGGCGTAGTGGTTAGTGTAACCGACTGCCACGCCTGAGGTCGCGGGTTCGATTCCCGCACAAGTCAAACATTTGTGTGCATGAACATGGATGTTTGTCTTGGTCTGGGTGTTTCTATGTATAATATGTAAGTATTTACAAAAAAAAGTATATGTATGTTTATCCATTGTCTAGTACCCATAGTACAAGCTCTGCTTAGTTTGGGCTAGATGGTGTTGTGTGTATGTGATAGAATAGTATTATTATTATAATTAATTTTCATACAAAATGTATAGAAGCATCGCGACACAAAATAAACAGAAAATACAGGTCGCGGACGAGACGCGGGCACGATGCTTCGACGACTGCGCCCTATTCGAAAACATACTGAAGAAGCGAGGTGCAGACAAGACGCGGCAGAAAAGATTGCGCGGTTACTATGAATACGTGGTATACCATGCCATATCGGATGTACCTAGTAATGTTAAACCTTTTGAATGTTAGCAAGTTGAACCAAAGCCGAAACCGGCGGCCCAATCACCCCCTTACCCGCTTCCCGCTGCTTCTCCTTCTCACTTCCTTTCCTAAAGGGTCGGCAACGCGCAAGTGATGCCTTTAGTGTTGCAGGCGTCCGTAGGCTACGGTGACCACTTACCATCAGGTGGGCCGTATGCTTGTTTGCCACCTTAGTAGTATAAAAAAAAACATCCTCGTATTTTGAAGAATACATGTTGTCGTCTAAAAGACAGACGCCAAACCCCGGTGACGCTATATGGGGTCGAAGCGTTGGGACGTGTTTTGTTTGCCGTTTTTTTATTATAAGGCCTGTATTTAAAATATTGTGTTGCATATCAATGTTCTCAGAATGAACCCAGCTTTTCGAATTAATATTTATCAACTGAATAATATTTTTCTAAATTTTTTTTTTTCATGTCACGTGACGTCACGTGACGTAACGTGACGTCTATGTTATTTGTTCCGCTGTTATCTGTAGTTTTTATAGGGCAAGTATGTAAGTATAATACATTATTGGAAAGCTTATTCTTTCTATTTTTAGATACAATAAAAACAATAGTGACTATTGTTATTGTTGTATAACAAACTGAAGCCCAAAATAACCTATTACCATTTCTCAGATTTCCCGCCTTTTTTGATATTTTATTTTTTTATTATTTTATTATATCGTATTTCAGGTTTTAATCGCTATGATAGTGTTATTTATTAATATTTCTATAAAATATGTAAAAAACACGCACAAGGCTACATCAGAATTTTTTTTACAAATTTTTCAATATTTACTTTCTCCGCGCTCTAAAATGTACTCGTCACGCACTTTCAAATGCTAATATCTTATTTTTTTCTCACAGACATTATAAATACTTTTTTTTTACTATAAAGAGTATTTAACTAGGAAATAGAAAAAGTAAAACATCTTATTAGACAAATCAATTAATCTATATAATAAAGATATAATAATATCAATATATGCAAATTTAAATGTGAGAAACTCAGTGTCCTCTCTCTGACTGGTCTTCGTGTCCCGTACGCGCCCTGTCTCTTCGATATAATTTAACCGCTACTTGTCTGTTCCCTGTCTGCGACGCGTCTTCGTCTTACGTCTTTTCTGTTTGTCCCGCCCCTAAGAATTTCTAGCCGAGAAATCCAGTAAGGCTTTGCATTTCTAGAATCAAACCTATAGACGATAGATCGCTAAGCTAACATATAATACAGCGCGTGAAGCAATCAACATTACTATTCAAAGGATTAACTGGAAGTATAGTAAAACATTGCAAATATAATATATATATATATTCTATCACATATACACAACACCATCTAGCCCAAACTAAGCAGAGCTTGTACTATGGGTACTAGATAATGGATAAACATAGGTATCTACATAATATATACTTTTCTTTTTGTAAATACATACATATTATATAAAACTGACCACCATGTACCTACTAAATTGTTACTCATGTTTTACAAAATAAATATCTTTATCTTTATCTACTATATTTAGAAACACCCAGACCAAGACAAACATCCATGTTCATGCACACAAATGTTTGACTTGTGCGGGAATCGAACCCGCGATCTCAGGCGTGGCAATCGGTTACACTAACCACTACGCCATCGAGGCCGAGGTTGGGCGTTGGGTGATGAAATAAAAGATGTTACTTCATGTAAAGTCCTCAAATACCATGATTATAGTTAATATATATCTACTTAGTAGATAATTATATATTATTAGTAGCGATAGCTCAGTGGGGAGACCAACAGACTGCAATGCAGAGGGTCTCGCGTTCGAACCCACGTCCGCGCCTCTGACTTTCGGAAGTTATATGACTTTTCGAAATTATGTGCGTATTGATTGACAATAATTATCTCCTGCTCCGTGCCTCGGAGAGCACGTTAAGCCGTCGGTCCCGGCTGCCATGAACATCTATGGCGGTCGTTATTAGGAAGCCAGTGCCCTCTAATATCCTGACACTAGTCTAGCCTTAGGGTATCGTTAGCCTTTGGGTTGCGGAGGTCAGATGGCAGTCGCTACATGTAAAAACTAATATGCAGTCAAAGCCGGTTAGACTAGAAAGCCGACCCCAAGTGACTTGAGAATAATAAAGGCTAGAGAGAAGATATCTACTTAGTAGGAAAGGCGCGTCACACACTACACCTCCCCTCTTTATAAAAATAAAAAAGGTTACATTCAAAAAAGTATGTATGATGATATATATTTGAATACACATAAAAAAGTAAAGTAAAATATACATATTATGTTAATCTACATATACTTATGTGCGCTGTTGAAATCTACATAAAATCAATAAAAAAAAAACAATTTTATTTTATAGAACAATAAAATATAATAAGATTTTATAACAATGTAAGTGTTTACAATTTAAGTTATAAAGCTGTTTACATCATAAAAACAAACTGAAATATCAATAAAAAAAATTAATTTCACAAATAAATGTATGTAGGTAGGTACCTATCTGAATATATTTTACAATCCAAGTATTAAAATTTATGTTTACCTACATCACAAAAATAACAAACTCAATTTAAAAAAGCAATATTCCATTTCAATTTAGAATATCTATAAAAATATTTCAAATATAATCATGATACGAAACAAAATTGTTTAAAAAGGAATGATTATAACAGTATCAAAAATTTAATTAATTATTAATATAAGTACTATGTTAATAACTTATAAACAAGGCAATTTATTATCCAACGCGTATTTCCATATTCCATTATATTTTATTTGATATTCATTTTATATTTTAACACAAAAATAAATATTCGTCCTTCATATTAAAAATTTACGATCATACCGGCTAATAATTGTTATATTCTTAAATTTTCAATATTATCAAGTTTACAAAACTTACAGCTAGTTAACAGTTTAAATAAGATACTATATATATAATTTTTCAGTAGTAGAGCCTTGCTGATTTCAGCATGAATGGGCCGGCTCGACCGGGGAAGTAGAATCCTCATACAGAATATCGACGTGAAATAGCAGTATTCCTACTGTTGTGTTTCGTTTGGTGAGTGAGAGTGCCGGAGGCCCAATCACCCTCTATCCCTTTCCCGCTCTATCTCCTTCCCACTTCCTTTTTCCCCTAAAGGGTCGGCAACGCGCAAGTGATGCCTCTGGTGTTGCAGGCGTCCATAGGCTACGGTGAACACTTATCATCAGGTGGGCTATGCTTGTCTGCCACCTTAGTTGCATAAAAAAAAATATAATATATATTTTTTTATATATATAATTAAGCTATGGCCGAGAGCAGCGATAGCTCAGTGGGGTGACTAACAGACTGCAATGCAGAGGGTCTCGTGTTCAAACCCATGTCGCGCACCTCTGATTTTCGGAAGTTTTATGACTTTTCGAAATTATGTGCGTATTGATTGACAATTATCGCCTGCTCCGTGCCTTGGAGAGCACGTTAAGCCGTTGGTCCCGGCTGCCATGAACATCTATGGCAGTCGTTATTGGGAGAGTGTCGACACAAAAGATCCCACTGGGTCGAAGTGTCGCCGGTCTGCACTGACTGGCCCCCACATAAGATAAGATAAGATAAGATAAGCTATGGCCAATTACAAGCTTTCATATGCTGTACATTTCTGTAAAACGACAAACGACCAACCTGTACACTTAACCATATTCTTGCAAATTAAGTTATGATTATGATTATGAATCACATCTAACAAGTGTACATAAAAAACTTAATGACAGTAACACGACTACTTAGTTCACCATAAAAATAAGTAACATTATGTAAGACTAGCTGTTACCTGTCCTGTGTACCATTTTGTACAAAGCATGCTAACTAGTGCATTTTTATTTGGCGGTGGCGTAGTGGTTAGTTTAACCGACTGCCACGCCTGAGGTCGCGGGTTCGATTCCCGCACAAGTCAAACATTTGTGTGCATGAACATAGATGTTTGTCTTGGTCTGGGTGTTACTATGTATAATATGTATGTATTTACAAAAAAAGAAAGTATATATGTATGTTTATCCATTGTCTAGTACCCATAGTACAAGCTCTGCTTAGTTTGGGCTAGATGCTGTTGTGTGAATGTGGTAGAATATTATTATTATTAACTAGCTGTTACCTGCGACTTCTTCCGCGTAGATTTTAACTAAAAAGTGTTTGTCTCCGCGGAAACCTATTTCTTTTCTAAAATCAAAGTAGCCTATGTTACTCCTTATAACATCAGCTATCTGCCAGTGAAAGTCTCGTCAAAATCGGTTCAGCCGTTTCGGAGATTACCCGGAACAAACAGACAGACAGACAGACAAAAATTTTAAAAACAGATGTTTTCGTATTGGTACCTTATATGTTTTCATATGCATTAGATAAAAAGCTGTTATTTTGACATTACAAACAGACACTTCAATTTTATTTATTTGTATAGATATGCTGGTGCGTGCGTGTTCCGGTGCGTGGCCGCCACTCTAGAACCTTTTTGCCCCAACGGCCATCGGTTCTGCGTGCTATGTGCCCTGCCCACTGCCACTTCATCTTGGCTATCCGGAGAGCTATGTCGGCAACTTTAGTTTTCCTGCGGATCTCTTCATTTCTGATTCGATCCAGCAGGGAAACCCCGAGCATAGCTCTCTCCATCGCCCTTTGAGGACCTGGTAAAGGTCGCGGGAAGCGGTTGGATGCGGGTGGCCCAAGACCGGTCTGTGTGGAAAACCTTGGGGGAGGCCTATGTCCAGCAGTGGACGTCTTTTGGCTGACATGATGATGATGATTATGATGATCTATAGATATATTTATTTATTTGGATCGCTAACAAATGATACACATTTATGACTTCTAAATAATAATTTACAGACATGCCTTGTGCTCATTCACTTACAGGCAATCACATGTAACAAAAATAAAACTTTCGCCACAAAAACTAAGTAAAAAGCTCTAAATACATTAACATAATATTAAAATTGGAATTATATTAAAATTAAAAAGAAAGAAGAAATAGAAAAGTTATACTAAAAATGGAAAATCAAACTTAGCCTAGTATGGTATCATAATTATATATATCTACTTAGTAGGGAAGGCGGGTCACATAATAAAACAATGAGCGATTCGTTCCTATTGTAATTGTTGTATAAGGCCCATGACGTGAAACTCTTGCGCAAGTTATACAATCTGCTATACTGACCGGTATTGTAACACGTTGGGCTTGCTATCCCGATATTATAGACAGATTTTGTGTTCAACTTGTAGTCTCAATAATTGTAATGTAACAGTTTTAATTAATAGCAGCGATGGCCTAGTGGGTATGCGTTGGACTGCCACGCAGAGGTCTCGAGTTTGATCCCAAGCCGAGCATCTCTGACTTTCGAAGTTTTAAGCTTATTAAATAATTATTTAATACGCTATTGACGACTCAATGGCGTAGCAGTTAGTGTAACCGACTGCCACGCCTGAGGTCGCGGGTTCGATTCCCGCACAAGTCAAACATTTGTGTGCATGAATATGGATGTTAGTCTTGGTCTGGATGTTTCTATGCATAATATGTATGTATTTACAAAAAAAAAGTATATATGTATGTTTATCCATTGTGTAGTACCCATAGTACAAGCTCTGCTTAGTTTTGGGCTAGATGGTGTTGTGTGTATGTGATAGAATATTATATTATATATATATATATATATATATATATATATATATATGTATATTTATCGCTCGCTTTTGCGAAAGTGAGGGAAAACATCGTGAGGAAACCTGCATGTCTGAGAGTTCTCCATAATGTTCTCGAATATCTAGTAGTATAACAGTCTCAAAATTATGTAATAAAGTGTTAAATAAACAACGCAATAAAATCCGTAAAAAGTAGAATAATTTCAATGAATAACATTCGCGTAATCGTAAAACAACATTATAGATTTATAATGGTTAAAAATATTTTAAAGTCGGTCAATATAATCACAATTCTTTAAAAATGACTTATACCTAAAATATTATAAAACAAAGAAAAAGAAAACTAAAACCCTCTAATAGCCGTCATAAAATTCCTCCGCATCACAGTCGACCGGTAGTGTGCCCAGAAGACTGGCAGCATTGCCACGTTGAATGGCAATGCTTATTCTTTCTGCAAAATAAAGCCCAGCCCTCTGGTCACGGGAAGCGTCGACTAACCTTTTTGCTATGTCTCTATAATGTCTCGGTCAATTGGGTTTTTATTTATTACAGATTAGTATATAGTTTAATAGTAGGTATATATTTATTGTTAATAAACATTTGGTGATTTTTCTTGCCTGCTTGTTCTGAGAGCTCTATTCCTCGAACAAACCTTTTCAATGCTAAATTTTTATTACCTTTTGTTTGTTTTATTATTTTTATTAATATATTAGTTGATTGACGTGCTAAAGAATTGCTTGCACATTTTTTTTTATTGAAGTGAAAACTTTTTTAGCGGCGTTGTGAACTTTTTTTGTGAAGGGTAAAAAATGTTAAACTCGCGTCAGGACACGTGACCTGATCGAAAATTCGTAAGACGGAGGGAGAATTGTCAAACACGCGTCAGGACACGTGACCTGATCGAAAATTCGTAAGACGGAGGAAGAATTGTCATGTTTGTGTACGATAGCGCAATAAATGAATATTGTATATTACCACATAAATGATAGTACTTCTATACTGATAATTAAAGCAATTCGTGCAAAATGATTCCCTAGCCATTCCAAAATATCAAAAATGCACAACGTTAATATTCAAGCTTTCACTTCTGCCGGCACTCCCGGAGTGCAACCCATTGATTTTTTATTTTTTGTTATACTGCTATGTTGGACGCCTGCAATACCATAGGCATCAATTGCGCGTTGCCGAGCCTTTAGGAAAGGAAGTGGGAAGGAAAAGGAACGGAAAAAAGTATAGGAACATAACAGATAATTTATTGCATAAGTCTTAGTATCAGTATGACTGCCTGATAATGAACTACGTGTCAAAATTAAACTGCTGTCATTTGATTTAATTAGATGTTGCTAATTGATCTTTATGTAGTAATTAGTTACTAGATGCGTTTTATTACATACTAGCTGTGCCCGCGGTCTCACCCGCGTCATTGGTATTTGTGCTTACTGCGTCGCTCCCGTGAGCCGTAGCGTGATGTTATATAGCCTATGTCCTTCCCAGGGTCACAGGTTATCTCCATTCCAAATTTAATCTAAATCAGTTGAGCGGATTTAACGTAAAAAGGTAGAGCAGCGATAGCTCAATGCGGAGACCAACAGACTGCAATGCAGAGGGTCTCGGGTTCGAACCCACGTCGCGCACCTCTGACTTTCGAAAGTTATATGACTTTTCGAAATTATGTGCGTATTGATTGACAGTTATCGCCTGCTCCGTGCCTCGGAGAGCACGTTAAGCCGTTGGTCCCGGCTGCCATAAACATCTACGGCAGTCGTTATTGGGAGAGTGTCGACACAAAAGATCCCACTGGGTCGAAGTGTCGCCGGTCTGCACTGACTGGCCCCCACATAAGATAACATAAGATAAGATAGCGTGAAAATGTAACAGACCAGACAGACAAACAGACAGACCGACAGACAGAGTTACTTTCGCATTTACAATATTAATAAGGATTAGACTGAATAAGATTTATGAATTAAGATCAGTGAACGGGAAAATATGGAAGCAGTAGATACCTACTTTCGTAATAACCACAGATTATAATTGACACAACGGCTACTCACTCAATTCTACTACTCAGTAAAGGACGGTTTTTATATACATATATACTAGTTTTCACCCGCGGCTTCGCTCGCGTAAATGTAGGTTAGGTTTGCAATTTAGTGGGTATACTAGAATGGGGAGTCCCACACGCCCCGCCGGTGCCGTCCCCTAGCCGGCGGATAGTGCATCAAGCATTTTTCATGGGTACCAAAAAAGAAAAAAAAAAAAAGAAAAAAAAAAAGGTTAGGTTTGCAACAGTTCTTTTTTCTGGATGAAAGGTACCCTATGTCCTATTCTATACCAGACAACGTGTATGCAAAATTTTATGTTGATCGGTTGAGTAGTTAAGGCGTAAAACCGTTACAAACAAACAAACTCATTTTCGCATTTATAATATTAGTTAGGATATATATGTATATTTTTTTTAAAGATCTCTCGCGCACTACGAATACTTAATTACTTTGTCGCACAATTTATATTCGACTGTCGTGGTGGCACATCGGGAGTGAATGCGACTGCTGGGCATGAGAGCTGGGTATAGCTTTCTTAATAAAAAACAACTAGGTACTAGAAATAATTCTTGTGTCCCGGGGGACTTGACAAACATTCAAACAACGGACACAAAGGACACCCAGACTCGGAACAACTATTTGTGGATCACACAAAGTTTTGTCGGTTGTGGGGATCGAACCCACAACACTTCGGCACAGCGGCAGTGGTGAGGTGACCAGTTAAACCACTACGCCATTCGTGCAGTCAAGATAGCAAGATACCTATTAGCTTCTGTTTTACAAAAGTTCTGACATTGTAAATAAATAAAAAAAATAAAAATCATTTATTTCAGACGTTACAGTCCATAAATTGTTAGTAATAAGTTAGTAACAATTTTGTAAATTTCTATACCTCGGGAACAGTACGTTTCTGGATGAAAAGTAACCTATCTTCTTTTCTGTTACCCTGACAACGAGTATGCAAAATTTCATGATGATCCGTCAAGCAGTTAAGGCGTGAAAGCGTAACAAACAAACAAACTCACATTCGCATATACAGGACTAGCTTTTGCCCGCGGAGTCGCTTGCGTTAATTTAGAATTTGGCAATCAATTCGGGTTGTACTCTGCTTGTAATAATATAATTCAATCATGATTCGAAAGACACGTGGCGCCATCTATTATCATAAGAACGTTATTACTGTTTTCTTCAGAAACAGTTTTTTTTTTCGGGATGAAAGATAACCTATGTACGTTTCTGTACACCTGTCAACGTATATGCAAAATTTCAGAATGATCGGTTCAGTGGTTTAGGCGTGGCAAGGTAACAAACAAACAAACTCATTTTCGCTTTTATAATGTTAGTTAGGATAGGATTAGGATGTCGGGTAATTAATGGATAACCTTAAAATGTATTATTGTAGAACTCATGACCATTCAGGAAAAAAAAGGAAAATAAATCTATAGTAGTACTACCTGAGATATGATTTTTTTTTAATTAGGTACCATATTTAACTTTCTTGTAGGTACACTACGACTATAAATGAATGAATTCTATCGGTTTTTTGTTTTATTATTAAACACTAATTATGCTAATAGGTAGACAGTCAAAAGTATGACTACTAGCTATTGCACTTTTTTCAAATTTTTTTTTGAGCGGCCATCAGTTCTACTGTAAGTTATTTCAAGGTTATCCATTAATTACCGGACAACCTATATAATACTATATTTTGCCTGCGGCTTCGCTCGCGTAAATGTTAGGTTAGGGTAGGAACAGTACTTCTTTCTAGATGAAAGATACCCTATATCCTTATCTGTACCCCTGACAACGTGTGTGCGAAATTTCGCATTGATCGGTCAAGTAGTTAAGGCGTGAAAGCGTCACAAACGAACTCACATTCGCTTTTAAAATATTAGTGGAAGTATGTACCTTAAGTTTGTGCTATGGCAGAATTGTTTTATGTTTAACTAATGTACCTAATGTTTATTTTAACAATACAAATACGTGCTAAGTTCAAGATTAAACAGAGAGATAATAGATTCTTATAACTTAATTCATATTCACTCTTATACATCAATGGGGTAGGCAGAGATGGTTTTGACAGCACTAATGGCGTAGTGGTTTAAGTGGTCGCCTCGCCACTGTCTCTGCGCCGCGTGTTGTGGGTTCGAATCCCACACGGGACAAAACTTTGTGTGATCCACAAATGGCTGCTCCGAGTCTAGGTGTTCTTTGTGTCCGTTGTTTAAATGTTGTGTGTTTGTGTGTTGTGTTTAAATGTTGTGTGTTTGTGTGTTGTGTTTAAATGTTGTGTGTTTGTGTGTTGTGTTTAAATGTTGTGTGTTTGTGTGTTGTGTTTAAATGTTGTGTGTTTGTGTGTTGTGTTTAAATGTTGTGTGTTTGTGTGTTGTGTAAAGTCTCCCGTCACATATATACTAATAGGTATATATTATCAAGAGGAAAAATTTGATTTTTTGTTTGTTTGTTTCAGTGGCGTAGCTAGGCGTGGGCGAAGTGGGCCCTCGCCCACGGCCTCGCACTCAAAGGGGCCTCGCGAGGCCTCTTTAAATGCGAAGCCACCAGACTTAAAATAAAAACCTTACTAGAGGACTTCTGTAAAGCAAAAAGCCGAAGAGCATTACATTTGTAAAGAATTTAATCACTTAAGTTACAAAATAAAACCTTTTTTCAAATCTATATGCTTTTCAATATTCTTCCATCGCGCATTTATATTTTTCACTATCATAAGTAGGTATGTCGTCTCAAAGCATGTTTAGTATGATAGATTTATTGGGTAGATCTTGGGAACGAAAGAAAAGGGGCCTCGCTGATGCGACTTTGCCCACGTCTATATTAGTCCACGCTACGCCACTGGTTTGTTTGTCTGTAAGGACTTAAACCAAAACTGCTCTACCGATTTTAAAAATCCTTTCACCATTAGAAAGCTGTATTAATCACCGAGTAACATAGGCTATATTTTATCTATACTAATATTATAAAGCTAAAGAGTTTGTTTGTTTGAACGCGCTAATCTCAGGAACTATCGGTCCGAATTAAAAAAATATTTTAGTGTTGGATAGCTCATTTATCGAGGAAAGCTATAGGCTATATAACATCACGCTACGACTCACGGGGGCGGCGCAGTAATCATAAACGCGGGTGAAACCGCGGGCACATCTAGTTTAAAACAAAAGTACAGTTATTAACATAACCTAACCTACTTTGACGCGAGCGAAGCCGCGGGCAAAAGTTAGTAGGATATAATACTAGTATTGAAATTTCGAGAACATATAAATAAATATCAAGAATTAACATGAAGCGGGAATTGAAGCTACGACCTCGATAAGCCATGTCGTCGCTTTCTCAACTATGCTATTAATTGAAACCAGTCCAGGTAGTTCAAGGCTGTCGGTGACTATCTCTCTCGACTCAATAGGTGATCCACATAAACACACTAAGGAAACCTGCAATGTCTGAGAGTTCTACATAATGTTCTTAAAGACATGTGAACTCTGCCCACCCGCACTGGGCCAGCGTGGTGGACTATGGCCTAACTCTCCTCACACAGAGAAGAGGACCGTGCCCAGCAATCGACCGTTAAATACATACTTACATAGATTCACACCTGTTTCCCAGAGACTACGGATTTCCATTTGCTACGATCCTAACACACTTCTCTGGCTGCATTCACTTTCATCACATTCCTCATACACGCTCGCCGGTTTAAAGTGCTCTTAACCTGGCCTTTGTCTAGAATGTCTCCGATCTTACCGAGAAACGTTCGCCTAGGTCTTTCTCTTGCGACTCTTCCATTCACACTAGCCTTATAAACTTTCTTACTCAGTCTTTTCTCGTCCATTCTTTCTACATGCCCAAACCAGCTTAACGTACCCACATTCTTGTCTCTATGTCCACTTTCATGCCGCATCTCTCTCTAATCACACTTTTTCTTATCTTTCAGTTTACAGTTTAATACAGGGCTGATATTATATTATTATTACAATTGTTTGTCTTGTTTAGGATTCGAATCTAACACGGCATAGTGACGAGGTGTTCATTTAAACCATTACGCTATCCTTGCAATTTTGTCGGCCTCGATGGCGTCATGGTTAGTGTAACCGACTGCCACGCCTGAGGTCGCGGGTTCGATTCCCGCACAAGTCAAAAATTTGTGTGTATGTACATGGATGTTTGTCTTGGTCTGGGTGTTTCTATGTTTAATATGTATGTATTTACAAAAAAAGTATATAATGTATGTTTATCCATTGTCTAGTACCCATAGTACAAGCTCTGCTTAGTTTGGGCTAGATGGTGTTGTGTGTATGTGGTAGAATATTTATATAATTAGTTAGTTATTCAGTCATTGATATTGTCATCTAAATTCTATTAATATTTACTCATCCATAACCTTGAACTTTATGGACCGGTTTCCATGAATAGCTTAGTTGGCAAACCGTCGACACAGTTTCGAGGTCGCAGGTTCAATATCTGCGTCACAAAATCCTCGTTTATTATTTAGGTTTCTATATATTGTTATTTGAGGTTTAAATGAAATGCCTTGTTAAAAGCAATTCAACTAATATCCAAATTAAGATAATTTTTATTTAATTTAAAGGCCGTTATAAAAGCCTGAAAAGCATGATAGTTTTTTTTCACGCACCATAATTATCCAGGTTAATGGTGTAAATATGTACATATACCCACAATTCTTTAAAACTAACTTATACCTAAAATATTATAAAACAGAAAAAAAAGAAAACTAAAACCCTCTAATAGGCGTCATAAAATTCCTCCGCATCACAGTCGACCGGTAGTGTGCCCAGAAGACTGGCAGCATTGCCACGTTGAATGACAATGCTTATTCTTTCTGCAAAATAAAGGCCAGCCCTCTGGTCACGGGAAGCGTCGATTAACCTTTTTGCTATGTCTCTATAGAGCGCACGAGCACTGGGACCCCATGACCCTAGCGTTTCGACCCCAAACGGCTCAAAAACATAATCCTCTACCAGGTTTTTGTATTTGCGCCGTTTGAGAGTCTTCGCATATGCAGCAGCAGCGCCAGCATAACCCGCCGTGCTGGGAAGATGTGATGGCGCAAGGGTGTCGACACACGTTGCGTCCCACACCAGGAGCCTACCCATCTTCCAAGGCATCAATGACATACCGTCCGGTCTCTTCCCATCGTCACGCGCCAAACCATTAGGTTCGAAATGAGCTGGCACGCCGGCGGTGACAAGAGCATGACGGATAATGTCGTTAAGATAATTTGAATTTAAATAGCTAATTTTTTTTTTATGTTTTGTTAGTATTTCCAGGACTAAGACAAATTCATTTAATGTCTTTTCTACTTAAAATAAAATTAAAATAACATTAAAATATGTATATTTAGAATGATACAATTTATTATTTATAGTCGATTTCAATCTATTTGGATGGAAATGTATACAAACCAAATTGATGTTAAATTTGTTAAATTTATCACATAATTACTTACTAAATGAAATAAGTAACACATTTATCCAATTTTTTAACGTTTTCACATGATATCTTAGTGTATTTTATAGCAATTGGCGTTTGATTAATAAATAATTATTTGATTTGAAAAATCTTAGACGAAAAGTGAAGTTATATGTCAGATGAAAAAATATCTATAATTTATGATTGCATAAGGTTGTACACCAAAAAATATCGTTTATGTCGTAACATTTTTAGTAATTGATTAGTTAATCGAAATTTGTTCAGCAAAAAGAAAGTTAAAATTAATTTGCAATAAAATAGACACACGGTATTTAGAGGAATTTAAAATTTAAATTAATATGTCAATTACTGGCTTTATAGACCTGCTAACTAATGGTACACAAGATCTAAACATAGTGCGGTTGTTAAAAAGTATATATTTGACTGGCCACTGCAACTCACGGTGTTAGCCGCAAAAGCAATACAAAAATAGAAATATAAATATATTTTAAACATTCTAAAAAATATTATCCTGACCGTCAAGAAAACTGTCATTTTTTTACTTTTCAATGCTGATTTTATTATGTGTTCTGGTGCTCTATTACTTTTGTGTGCTTTTTCTGACGACTTGGCTTGCTTACGGAATATTGATTGAAATCCGACGATTCTAAATCAGACTCTGATAAAGAAAATAATTAATTAACAAAATTTACATTTGGTCATAAATTTTATCTAGTATATAAATTTTGTAAATTTAGTTGGCGTTCATAAGTGTTAGTTTGTGGCCTAAATAAGTACATATTTTTTGACTTTCACTACTTTCATTTTGTGGTAATAACGTTGATCACTAATAATTACTAATTTATTGTTAAGGTTATTTTTTAATGTAAAATTATATACCTTTCAAATGTTTTTTTTCTGTATATCTACTATATCCTGTTTGGTCAACTGCGGATATCGAATGATGGGCACAATTATAGCGCGGTAAGATAAAATTGTAGAAGTTTTTATTTCATTTCTAAGTCTTTCGCTGCATCAAATCGCATGATTCGATTAGTAAATTAATTGATTTACAATTGACGCTACAATTGGACATCACTAAAATGTGTATGGTCATATCAATGAACCGTTTGTATACGTTTTGATTTTGTTGTATTGAGATTGACTTATGTCAAAGGTAAGTGAAATTTGATGACAATTTTATTTAAAATAATAATAATAATAAAATAATAATATTCTACGACATACACACAACACCATCTAGCCCAAACTAAGCAGAGCTTGTAATATGGGTACTAGACTATGGATAAACATACATATATACATTTTTTTTGTAAATACATACATATTATACATAGAAACAGCCAGACCTAGACAAACATCCATGTTCATGCACACAAATGTTTGACTTGTGCGGGAATCGAACCCGCGACCTCAGGCGTGGCAGTCGGTTACACTAACCACTACGCCATCGAGGCCGTCAAAGAAATATAAATATCAGTATAAGGTACCTATTAAATTGTTATTAATAAATAATTAAGAAAAAAACGGTATAATAGATTGGGATTCAGGATTTACTCCGCGCTAAGGTATGGCTGAGCGCTCCATATCCTGCGCCCTCTATCTCAAAAACGGTTCGACGTATAAAAAGGGTCCAAAATGAAATTTGTAGAGAATTTTATTCTCTACAACTTTCATAATAAATGCAAACACAATAGGAGGCAGAGAAAACGTGATATTCTCAAAAAACAGGCATTTGTAAGATTACAAATGTCTGTTTTTTGACATTGTCAAACAAACAAACTCTTCAGCTTTATAATATTAGTATAGATATACTAATATTATAAAGCTGAAGAGTTTGTTTGTTTGTTTAAACGCGCTAATCTCAGGAACTACTGGTTCGATTTGAAAAATTTTTTCAGTCTTGGATAGCCTATTAATCGAGGAAGGCTATAGTCTATATATCATCACGCTACAAACTACCGGGACGGCGCAGTAACGATAAAAGCGGGTGAAACCGCAAGAACATTTAGTGCTAAAATAAAGCTCTATACAAAAATTCAGCTTATTTCGTTAGATTCCGAGATCAACCTCGGAATCTATTTTGGTAAAGCTATTTTGGTCTAAGACTGTAGGTACTAATATTATTGATTTTATGTCACTTTATTTATCGCTTAACCATTTTATATCACTTTATTTACCCCTTAACCATTTTCACACTGAGAAGAGGCCCGTACCCAGCAGTGAGACAGTTAAATACAAGGCTAATCCTTACTAATATTATAAATTCGAAAGTAACTCTGTCTATCTGTCTGTCTGTTACCTTTTCACGGCTAAACCACTCAACCGATTTAGATGAAATTTGGTACAGATATAGTTTACAACCTGGGGAAGGACATAGGCTACTTTTTATTGATGTAAGTATCACGCGGGTGGAGCCGCGCGCAAAAGCTAGTATTATATATATAATATTAGCCCTGTATTAAACTGTCCCACTGCTGGGCACGGGCCTCTTCTCACCGTGAGAAGGGTTAGGCCATAATCCACCACGCTGGCCTAGTGCGGGCTGGCAGACTTCACATATCTTCGAGAACATTATGGAGAACTCTCAGACATGCAGATTTCCTCACGATGTATTCCTTCACCTCGATAATTAACTATTTAATACGCATATAACTTCGAAAAGTCAGAGCGCGCCTTATTATATTATTATTTATTATTAGCTTCCATTGTAGGTATGTAAACATGAACTGTTAATCCATTTAAGTATTCATTTATATTATTTAGTATATTCAGAATCTTAATCCTGATTGAGGAGTATAGTTTCAAAACCCGCCGTAACGATATCAGAACAAAAATTATTTTCCGATTGAATATGAAGCTCCTTCGTTGCTTCTATCACATAGCACTGATAGTTTTCAACAAAACCCACTCAAATTCTATTAAATCAGCTCACAAAAGTAGCATTTTGTTGCAAACACCGCTAAAATAGTCCATTTATATTGTCTTTAAATGGTTTTTTAACATTTACCAAATATTTCTTGAAAAGTATTTTAGAGGACTTTGAAACTAAACTACTTAATTATGTGCATGCAAACGGACATAATTTAAAAATTATGAATTATTAATAAATAATTAAGGTCACGGATGGCGCATTGAGTAGGCGGTCGCCTCGCTGTTGCCGCCGCGCTGTCGTGGGTTCGAATCCCATACCAGGAATTTCTTGCAATCTTTGGTGAGACGCATCCACATGTTTTTTTTTACCTACGAGTGACTTTGCTTTGCATAAAGTCTTAGGTGAGATTTTCTGTCAAGAATTTCCTCGTATTGTTTTACCGGGCACAGTTCAGGCTCTGAAAATGTAGGTACCCGGTACGGTCATAATTGACATCCCTGGTAATATGACTGTAAAAAATGATCTAACACTATTCTGCTTAGCTCATATGTCATAAAATCATGTTTTTGTGTAAATTTTATCTTAAGCGTTTGTGTAAATCCATGTGTCCCGGGGGACTTTACAAACATCCAAAAACTGACACAAAGAATACCCAGCCTCGAACAACTACCTAAGAATCACACAAATGACGCGTCTGGGTATCGAACCTGTACTACCAGCAATCGCTATGCGACCAATCAAACCACTGCGCCATATCAAATTGAAGATTATAGAAAAATATGGTTTTTATTTTATTTACTGTTAATTCATCGAACATCGAAAAATAAGTTATTATTTTAAAACTAAGCACGCCATTGCAATAATACGAGTACGTGCGTTTTATATACATTAACTCGATGGCGTAGTGGTTAGTGTAACCGACTGCCACGCCTGAGGTCGCGGGTTCGATTCCCGCGCAAGTCAAACATTTGTGTGCATGAATATGGATATTTGTCTTGGTCTGGGTGTTTCTATGTATAATATGTATGTATTTACAAAAAAGAAAGTATATATGTATGTTTATCCATTGTCTAGTATCCATAGTACAAGCTATGCTTAGTTTGGGCTAGATGGTGTTGTGTGTATGTGATAGAATATTATTATTATTAATGTAATAAGTGCAACGCACTTTAAAACTTAATACAAATTTCTTAAATTATCCGACACGAGATGCGAACCCGCAAGACTTCGCGTTAAAGCTGACCGCGTGGTATTAATCCAAAATCCGTACATTAAAAAAAATAATAAATATAAAATCAGTATTTATAATGTTATAGGTACTTTAATATAATATATATAATATATAATATCTTTTAAATACTGTTATAAATTTACAAATAAAAACTAAATACAATAAAAAAACAAGTATTCAAAACGATAGCAATTAAAAATATTATTTATAAAACTCACCTTCAAATATTCAAAAAAAGAACTTCCAAACACAACAGTAGAAAAAAGAAACCGCGAAAAAAATCACAGAATATAATATCACCACTACGAAAAAAAATTACAATTCCAAATTCAAAATAACGATTTGTTTTTAATTAGTTAATGTCCGCGCGTGTTGTTCCCGCCAGTTCGCAATATAGACTGTGTGCCGAGTCCGCATTTCGCAATACTACGTGAGATGTGCTCGGACAGTGAGTACACGCGCGCGTGACGTCACACCCGCGGAAAGCCGCCATACTTGTATACTTTCGGACGTTGGGCGTTCTCTTTTTAGGGTCCCGTGTGTTATGGGATTAATAATATGCATTATGGTTATTGAAAAGTCGGCTAAAAAAGTGGTCTTCCACCCTACGGTTGAGGTTCATTTGAACGTCATGAAACAACAAGGCCAATAAATTATTCCTAATGCGGAAAGTGACTTTCTTATTTTTTAAATAATAACAATATTAATCATTTATTGCGTCAAATATGGTATGGTATAAACGTATTACAAATATTTTGTATCACATATTCGGCCGTTATACAACATGCAACAAAAATGTTTTAAATTTATATAACTAAAATTTAAAAAAAAACACGTTTGTGAATACATTAGTTTTGCTTATACCTCAATGAACGTTCCAAACTATAAAACTTGCATAGACTTTTTGTAACAGCTTCATGTAACAACCAGCTACGTAATCCAACACAAAATTTAAATCAAAGATTTCCCATTTCAATAATATTATGACAGTAACCAATGCTCTCTTTTGCCCGCGGCTTCGCTCGCGTTAATTTAGAATTTGACAATCAATTCGGGTTGTACTCTGCTTGTAATAATATAATTCAATCATGATTCGAAAGACACGTGGCGCCATCTATTATCATAAGAACGTTATTGTTGTTTTCCTCGGGAACAGTATTTTTTTCGGGATGAAAGGTAGCCTATGTCTGTTTCTTTTTCAGGATTTCAGGATGATTGGTTCAGTGGTTTAGGCGTGAAAAGGTAACAAACAAACAAACAAACTCATTTTCGCTTTTATAATATTAGTTAGGATTTGGATTCTACTGCTGCACGGGTCTCATCTCAGCGTGAGAAAGGTTAGTCCACCACGCTGGTCCAGTGCGGGTTGGTAGACTTCACATATCTTCGAGAACATTATGGCGAACTCTCAGACATACAGGTTTCCTCACGATGTTTTCCTTCACCGTTAAAGCAAGCGATAATTAACTATTTAATACGCACATAACTTCGAAAAGTCAGAGATGCGCGCCTCGGGATCGAACTCAAGACCTCTGCGTGGCAGTCCAACGATCTCCCATAAGGCTGTCGTTGCTGAATAATTTACATTATTATTAGGTAATGTTTACTTCGCTATCCACACGGATAAGATACAATAAGATAAGATACACATCTTATCTTATCTTATGTGGGGGCCAGTCAGTTCAGACCGGCGACACTTCGACCCAGTGGGATCTTTTGTGTCGACACTCTCCCAATAACGACTGCCATAGATGTTCATGGCAGCCGGGACCAACGGCTTAACGTGCTTTCCGAGGCACGGAGCAGGCGATAATTGTCAATCAATACGCACATAATTTCGAAAAGTCATATAACTTCCGAAAGTCAGAGGTGCACGACGTGGTTCGAACCCGCGACCCTCTGCATTGCAGTCTTTTGGTCTCCCTACTGAGCTATCGCTGCTCTTGTTATCCGTGTATATTATCCAACTACGGAACCTCAGCTTACTAACGTGAACCGCCCGCATTATTTATAACATAATAATTATACTATTAAAATGTATATCGAAGATTTTGTCAAACCTGTTTCGTTTGACGCAGGACATGATGATCAGATTTACCCATAGCGACAGTGTTTTGGTTGACAATAAAGGTGGAATAATATATTTCTCAGTAATAATATATTTGTGGTTTTGGGGATTTTGTATATTTAACCTTGATTTCCCCGAAGGGGTAGTTAAAAGTGTATTTCATTTGCATTTAAGCTATGTTTAAGTCTCATTTGATATTTTGTTTGTGTGTGAGCATTTAACTCGAAAACTATTCAACCGATTTTTAAAACTTTCACCATAGAAAGCTAAATTATCACCGAGTAACATAGGCTATATTTTATTTAAAAATACTGTTACCCTAACCTACGTTTACGCGAGCGAATCTGCGGGCAAAAGCTAGTCTGTTAATAAAATAAACAACACTATTTTTTAAGAATATTTTTCTTGGTAATAATATATTTGTGGTTTAATGGTGTGGTTTTGGTCCACACGAGGGACGAATGGAGACAAGGTCTACAATCCCCTGACGAGGTTTGTCTCATCTGGTACACCGATGGTTCCAAAATGGAAACAGGATCAGGCGCTGGTATCTATGCCAGTGACTGTAAGGTGAGCCTAAGCATGGGCAAATATGCAACGGTCTTCCAAGCGGAAACCTACGCTATAATTGCCTGTGCTCAGGAGAATATCAACAGTGGTGTCACTGACAAGACTGTGTATATTCTCAGTGACAGTCAAGGCTCTGGACTCGTGTAGGGTGGACTCCGGACTGGTCCTGAACTGTGTTAAGATCCTCAACAAACTAGGCAGGAAGAACACAGTCAGACTGGTCTGGGTTCCGGGACATGCAGGGGTGCAGGGCAATGAGGAGGCTGATGAGTTAGCCAGAAAGGGCTCGGAGCAACTGTTTGTGGGCCCCGAGCCATTCGTGGGACTCTCTGAGAGCACCGTCAAGGCAGCTCTGAATGCACATGGCAATGATAAACACAGGTTGGAGTGGATGGCCCTTAGGGGTCTGGAACACTCCAAGAAGTTCATTGCAAACGGAGCCACAGCCTTCACCGGGAAGTTCTGTGGATATAGCAAGAGCCGAATGCGCCTGCTCACAGGAGTGTTCACTGGCCATTTTGGCACCAACGACTTCCTGTGCAGATTGAGATTGGTACACAATTTGATCTGCAGAGCCTGTGGTGAACAGGACGAGTCCATATCACACCTATTGTGTGAATGCGACGCGTTGGCTGGACTGAGGACGGTTCTGATGGGGGTGGCATAGCCAAGCCCTGAAGACTTCAGGTTTCTCCCTCTGAATTGTACACTGCGGCTTATGCAGTACATTCATAAGAAGATAGCTAAGGGTTAAATCTTAGGGCCGACACAAAAGATCCCACTGGGTCGAAGTGTCGCCGGTCTGCACTGACTGGCCCCCACACATAAGATAAGATAAGATTAGTGGTTTAACATCGTGAGGAAACCTGCATGTCCGAGGGTTCTCCATAATGTTCTCGAAGATATTATGTGAAGTCTGCCAACCCGCACTGGGCCAGCGTGGTGGACTATGGCCTAACCCTTTTCACACCGAGATGGGGCCTGTGCTCAGCAGTGGGACATTTTAATACAGGGCTAATATTATAAAATAACTCTTATATAATAATAGCAACGTTGTATACATATATCAAGTCAATCCATGGACTCATTTTCGAGTTTTGTGGACACAAACATACGGAAGCTGAATGTTTATATATTATATACATAATGTATAAAGATTATATTATTCACTATATACTACATAACCTTGCCAGTTTGAAAATATTTGATTATATAATATTATTAACACATTTTATCAAAATTCATCTAAATACCAAAAATTTTTATTCAATGTTAGCAGAAAACCAAATGCACATTGTAACTAATATTATAAATGCGAATGTGAGTTTGTTTGCTTGTTTCTTACGCTTTTACGCCTTAACTACTCGACCGATTATCATGAAATTTTGCATATCTACAAGTTGTCAGAGGTACAAAAAAGTCATCCAAGAAAAAGTACCTTACCCGAGGGATATTGATTAACAATATCTATGTTAAGAGAGCGAAGCCGTGGGCACAATACAGGAAGGCGATTTAATTAGTAGAATAACTGAAGGCGTTGAATCAGACCATGATACTCTACCCAAATCTATAAAAAAAACGACAATTTAATTTTTCATCAAAATATGTTTATCATACAAATGTCATGATTTCTTATTTTTGTTAATAATTCTGTTCGGGAGTTTTTATTTATTCAATTGGCAACACAGCCAACCATCATTTTTAAATAGTGGGTTTATTGTGGAGGGGAAAAATAACTCGTTCTCTCGGCGAAAGATCGCTCAGCAGGAAGGAACTAGCATTCAACTGAGTAAGATGTTCTCAATAGTCCGTGTGATTGCTGTGAGTTTGGTAATATAGTCACATAATATTTTAGACGTTTGAGTTTCATTATACAAAATTGGACTTTGACCTCGACAAAATGTATGGAACAGCTGACTTTTATTTCGCAATTTCGGCAATGTCCCAGAACAAAGTTATTCATAATAACAAGTATAATCACCCCTGAGAGGTTATCACTATATTAAGAAACAGACAGTATAGTGGTGTATATATTGAATATGATTGGTGATTACATCATATTCCTAATTATTAGATTAGGGCCCTTATTATTGGAATAGAAGGTTCTGTTCGATTACAACCAGGGCAAAACAAAATGGCTGACGTAAGAAGGTCAATTAACACATGACTAATTAGAAATGAATATTTGTTTATAAACAACATTATTAGATAACGAATGCTGAATGTGTAGTGGCGTAAACGGTATTGTCATGCGACTGTTTTGTATGAGGTTCGATTCCCAGGTCGGGTTTGAGTGCACGGATGCCGTAGTGGTTTACGTGGTCGCCACGCCACTGGCACTGCTTGAGAGTTGTGGATTCGAATCCTAGACGGGACAAAACATTGTGTGATCCACAAATGGTTGTTTCGAGTGTGCGTGATCTTTTTGTTAGTTATATGTTTGTTTTTATTTTTGTTTTGTTAGAAAACCAATAGCTCTTCTCGACCTAGAAATTGAACCCGAGACCTTATGTTAGCACGCACATATTACCACCGCGCTGCGAGGCTGTTTATACCCTTAACACATAAGTTACCTTACATGTCCATAATTAAACGTTCCTATGAGGTTTCCTCAGGCGAAGCCGCGGGCAGAGACTAGTTTAACACGTTCGCTGTGCATGCCCACAGGTGGGGCATATCGAGTTGCTCATCGTACGTGCATGACCCACGGGTGGGGCATGAAGTTACGAGATCATACATGCATTTCACATGGGTGGGGCATGAATTTACGAGATCATAATAATAATAATAATAATATCAGCCCTGTATTAAACTGTCCCACTGCTGGGCACGGGCCTCTTCTCACTGTGAGAAGGGTTAGGCCATAATCCACCACGATGGCCTAGTGCGGGTTGGCAGACTTCACATATCTTCGAGAACATTATGGAGAACTCTCCGACATGCAGGTTTCCTCACGATGTTTTCCTTCACTGTTAAAACAAGCGATAATAAATATTTACGTGATCATACGTGTATAAAAACTATATTTTTTATATGAAAGGGATATAAAAAATAAAAAGCAATGCTATAATAATATCATTTTCATACCTAACGCAACATATTATCTACAATTTGCGTTTGCACTTATGGGGTAGTCTCTCTCATCATAGTTGCACAGTGAACGTGTTAAAATTAGTAATGTCATGACTAAAGATAAGGATATAAGCGTGGGTCTTGTATATATTTCTTGATTCACAACACCCACAACACACCCACACACACACACACTCACCACACACACACACACACACACCCTCTCACACACACACACACACACACACACCCTCTCACACACACACACACACACAAACACACACTTGATACTAACCTATATTAAAATTGTCTTCTTTTCTTATTCCTTTTTTGTATTGTCCCTTTGATTCATAAAATGATAAAGGCTTACAGGGGATACATAAATACGGGGGGCGCTCACCTTTGAAATACAGGTACATATACCTAGTTCAGGGGTCAGAGTTTCTTTCAAGTACATATTCTTAAGCCTTATTTATTGATTGTATTGTGTCATATAATTTTGAATAATAAAGATTATTATTATTATTAGATGAAAGCAGCGAAGGCCTAGTGGGAAACAGTTCGACTGTCTCATTACCACACTCAGTTTTCTAATCGTTTCTTTTGCTTTATGGGACGGTACATCCTTATCCTACCTATCCTAATCCTAACTTCCTAACTAATGCTATAAAAGCGAAAATGAGTTTGTTTGTTTGTTTGTTTGTTACCTTTTCACGCCTAAACCACTGAACCGTTCATCCTGAAATTTTGCATATACGTTAACATGTGTACCTACAGAAACGGACATAGGCTACGTTGCATCCCGAAAAAAATTACTGTTCCCCAGGAAAACAACAATAACGTTCTTATTATAATAGATGGCGCCACGTGTCTTTCGAATCATGATTGAATTATATTATTACAAGCAGATTACAACCCGAATTGATTGTCAAATTCTAAATTAACGCGAGCGAAGCTGCGGGCAAAAGCTAGTATAATTATAATAAAATAAATAAAGCCATAAATATGTTGCCGCTAACAAAAATAGATTGTAAAAAAGCGGTGACTGAATGGCTTATGTCCTTAAATTATATAAACACCGAAAACCTAATAAAAATTCTGGAATAAAATTGACAAACACATGTATACAAACAACACACACACGCACGCACAGACACACACACACACATAACAAACACAAAACCTTACTAATCAAAGACACCATTTGTAATAGACTAAACATCATACCTGGTTCATAGTACAGACCACGCTGAATTGTTTATATGCAAATTAAATAATTATAATAATAATAATCAAATCAATAGCCAAATACAGTTTGTCCATCTCAATCACATAATATATAAAAGCACCATTATGTACAACGCTATGTATTTTAGAGATAGAGTGAACGTCAGTGCCTGTCCTAGTATTAACTGTGATACAGACACTGTTGCCTGCCTCTTACAGATTCGTGTGATTGATAAACTTTTTTCTTTTCTTTTCGTGTGGTTAGTGGTCAACCTGTTATCAAGAGTTGTTCAAGCCGCCCGTAGGCCTCTGACATGGCTTAACGACTGCTATCAATTTGACAACAACCGGGACCGACTGTTTACGTGCCCTCCGAAGCACGGAGACACTCAGATGAAATGCCACTAAGCGGTCACCCATCTATAGACTGACCGCACCCAACGTTTCTTAACCTCGCTAATCATTTTCCGATCAGTGAGTGTAACTGGCTATGAGCGCCTAATAACGTAATAACATTACTATATTTATGGTAGTTATGGTAATCATCTATTTTCTAAGATAAACTATATAAATATAAATAAATCTGGGGTGGAGGCCTGGTGGCCTGAAATACAGGCTAACGCCTAGTTGAGGCACCAGTCTCCCACAGTAAACGAACGCTGTGTAATAATTATAAGCAATTATGTAACATGATATGATAAACAGTCGCAAGACGAAAACCTAGGCGAACGTTTCTCGATCAGATCGGAGGCGTTCTGGACAAAGGCCAGGTTAAGAGCTCCTTGAACCGACGGGCGTGTATGAGGCATGTGATGAAAGTGAATGAAGCCAGAGAAGTGTGTAATAATAATAATAATAATAAATCGTTTATTTGAGCAAACAGATTTAGAACTACAACAAAATAGTGATTGAGGTCTCCTTTCAGGCAAATAATGCCTGTGTTAGGAAACCCCGCTCTTCCATAATAAAACGTACATTAAATTATGATCTATTTGAGCAAACATAATAATAAACGTAATTTAAGTTAGTATATCAATAATATGTAGGTGCTAAACATTTAATATACAATTAATAAACAACAAAATATGTATGAGTGTATGTGTGTGTGTGTGAGGGTGTGTGTGTGTCTGTGTGTGTGAGAGGGTGTGTGTGTGTGTATGGTGTGTGTGTGTATGAGGGTGTGTGTGTGTGTGTGTGTATGAGAGAGTGTCTGTGTGTGTGTGTGTATGTGCCAGCATCAATGAATATACTGTAGAAGTGTCTCGATATCACAATAAGTAAGTGTCTTTATCCACTCAGTTATAATTTTTGTGCAATCATAATAGTTTTTAGGATATATATAAATATGTTTATTAATCGTCGGTCGACCTCGGTGGCGTAGTGGTTAGTGTAACCGACTGCCACGCCTGAGGTCGCGGGTTCGATTCCCGCACAAGTCAAACATTTGTGTGCATGAACATGGATGTTTGTCTTGGTCTGGGTGTTTCTATGTATAATATGTATGTATTTACAAAAAAAAAAAGTATATATGTATGTTTATCCATTGTCTAGTACCCATAGTACAAGCTCTGCTTAGTTTGGGCTAGATGGTGTTGTGTGTATGTGATAGAATATTATATTATATTATTATTAATCCTATTATAAAGCTGTGCAGATCTTTTGCGAAACTGCAAACAGGCAAACATGGTTCGTGTTTGTGGGATTTTTACAATATTACATTTCCTTCTTTTCGACAATATGCTAGAGTCATAGGGAACAGTCCTATGTGTTTTTAGTAAGTACAGTTTGTGTCAGATCGTAGCAAATGGAAATTTCTAGTCTCTGCCTACCTCTCTGGGAAACAGGCGTGAATCTATGTATGTATGTATGTAACATGATATTGTGGTAAGAGAAATAAAGATAATTATGTTTATGTCACGCAGTGGTCTCGAGTTCGTTTCCAAGGCGCGCATGTACGTATTAGTTAATTATCGCTCTCTTTAACAGCGAAGGAAAACATCGTGAGGAAACCTACAGGTCAGAGAGTTCTCCATAATGTTCTCGAAGATATGTGAAGTCTGCTAACCCGTATTGGGTCAGCGTGGTGGACTATGGCCTAACCCTTTTCATACTGTGAAGAGGCCCGTGCCCAGCAGTGGGGTAGTTTAATATAGGGCTGATATTATTATTATTATTATTGTATAACTAGCTGTTACCTGCGACTTCGTCCGCGTAGATTTTAACTAAAAAGTGTTCGTCTCCGCAGATCCCTATTTTTTTCTAAAATCAAGCTTAGACTAAGTTACTCCTTATAACATCAGCTATCTGCCAGTGAAAGTCCCGTCAAAATCGATTCAGCCGTTTCGGAGATTACCCGGAACAAACAGACAGACAGACAGACAAAAATTTAAAAAATAGATGTTTTCGTATAGGTACCTTATATACTTTCATATGCATTAGATAAAAAGCTGTTATTTTGACATTACAAACAGACACTTCAATTTTATTTATTTGTATAGATTAGCATGATATGTTCAAGCTACTGATTTAAGTGTTTCTTGTCGAATCCCTAGGCTTTCTGAGACAATGGATTCCCTACAGTAATGAATTAATTGTAAGTATGTTTTTAAAAACAATGTGGCTCGCAGTATGAATAGGATTTATAATAGAATAATATTACATTATTCTAGTCATATATCTATACTAATATTATAAAGCTGAAGAGTTTGTTTGTTTGTTTGTTTACTTGAACGCGCTAATCTCAGGAACTACTGGCCCGATTTGAAAAATTCTTTCAGTGTTAGATAGCCCATTTATCGAGGAAGGCTATAGGTTATATATCATCACGCTAAGATTAATAGGAGCGGAGCACCAATGAAGAATGTTTCAAAATCGGAGAGTATTTTTTCCTTTTGAGAACTTCCGCTGCGTGCGCGGCGTAAACAGTTAAAGTTTCGCAAAAATCATGTATGACAGAATTGTTCCCCTTTAAAAGTTCTAAAAAATGTCCTCGACAGCATATGTCTATCTTTTAAGGTTGGCTCACTATAACCATTTTTATGCTAACGAAATTTGTTCTAAAATAATTCATTATTTGCGAAGGTATTTTTATAAACATGATATTAATCCTTATCCAAATAAATACGTTATTCATCACAAGTATTTAATTTTAAACAAAATTGCCTTTTACATCATTCGATTTCAATGAATATCTTAGGAGATATCGCAGTTTTAAAATAACATCGCAGCAAAATAATTACCCATTACAGACATAGTACAAACGATGTTTCTCCTGGTTTATTCTGCGTGATTACTACTGGTTCGATTTGAAAAATTCTTTTAGTGTTGGATAGCCTATTTATCGAGGAAGGCTATAAGCTATATAACATCACGCTACGACCCACGGGGGCGGCGCAGTAACGATAAACGCGGGTGAAACCGCGGGAACATCTAGTGTAATATAATAATATTCTACCACATACACACAACACCATCTAGCCCAAACTAAGCAGAGCTTGTACTATGGGTACTAGACAATGGATAAACATACCTACATAATACATATACATGTTTTTTTCTAAATACTTATCTACATATTATACATAGAAACACCCGGAGTAAGACAAACATCCATGTCTATGCACACAAATGTTTGACTTATGCGGGAATCGAACCCGCGATCTCATGCGTAGCAGTCGGTTACACTAACCACTACGCCATCGAGGCCTATAGCGCAATGGTTGAAGTGTTCACTATTTGGGTCAGCGGTACTGCTTCATTAATTTTGCCCTCTTCCTAGTTGTCTTATTGTAGAAAGCGCGTGGCTTAGACTACTTAGTCTGAGCCTATTATATACATATATACTAATACTAGCTTTAGCCCGCGGCTTCGCTTGCGTTAATTTAGAATTTGACAATTAATTCGGGTTGTACTCTACTTGTAATAGTATAATTCAATCATGATTCGAAAGACACGTGGCGCCATCTATTATCATAAGAACGTTATTATTGTTTTCCTAGGGAACAGTAATTTTTTTCGGGATGAAAGGTAGCCTATGTTCATTTCTGTAGACATCACAACGTATATGCAAAATTTCAGAATGATCGGTTCAGTGGTTTAGGCGTGAAAAGTTAACAAACAAACTCATTTTCGCTTTTATAATATTAGTTAGGATTATAAAGAGGTAAGATTTTTGATCTTTTGTTTGTGTCTTTGTAATGATTTAACTCAAAAATTACTAAACTGATTTTAAAAATTCTTTCGCCATAAGAAAGCTATATTATCACCGATTAACAAAGGCTACTACTATTATTCAAAAACTCTTGCTAATTGACTTCAAAACCTTGAAAACGGATTACGAGTTAATGATTTATTGATTTTAAAATCCTAACTAATATTATAAAAGCGAAAATGAGTTTGTTTGTTTGTTTGTTACCCTTTCACGCCTAAACCACTGAACCGATCATCCTGAAATTTTGCATATACGTTGTCAGGTGTATAGAAACGGACATAGGCTACCTTTCACCCCGAAAAAGATTACTGTTCCCGAGGAAAACAACAATAACGTTCTTATTATAATAGATGGCGCCACGTGTCTTTTGAATTATGATTAAATTATATTATTACTAGCAGATTACCACCTGAATTGATTGTCAAATTCTAAATTAACGCGAGCGAAGCCGCGAGCAAAAGCTAGTAAATTATAATTACTGCAGCAACAACAAACAACTATAACAATTATTATTATTATCATGAGTCATTATCTATATATTAATACGTGAAGCGAAAATTTTGGATCCCTTTTTACGAAAATTGGGCGGACGGAGGAGTATGAAATTTCGCACACTTATAGTTTATACAGAGAAGAAGTGACGAACGCTTATGTTTTTTTAAAATTATGCGTAAAAGTACATTAAATTAATGAAAAAACACTACACGCACACAACCATGCATTTGACACACGTAGTCGAAGCCCTTAACTATGGTTACACATATCAATGTATAATGACATATATCAGCAATATCTTACAGGCAAACTTTGGTCGAATTCCGAGCACTAGGCGACCGCTAGTAATTATAATTATCAATGAAAAACACACGTAATTAAATTAATATCTTGTATTTTACGTTTATAATTGATATTGCTCATATGAATTAATCTGCGAAGGCCTAGTTAGCTGTCTGAAACGTAGAGGTCACGAGTTCGTTTTTTTTCTTACAACTAATGAATGTGAAAGTGAAATCAAATATAGGCTTGTAGCTGCCTTGTTATGCAGACTCAGTGTTTTTTTTTATACGACTAAACTGGCAAACAAGCATACGGCCCACCTGATGGTAAGTGGTCACCGTAGCCTAGAGACGCCTGCAACACCAGAGGCATCACTTGCGCGTTGCCGACCCGTTAGGAAAGGAAGTGGGAAAGAGAAGGACCGGGATGGGGAAAAGGGGGTGATTGGGCCTCCGGCACTCTCACTCACTGAACGAAACACAACAGTAGGAATACTGCTATTTCACGTCGATATTCTGCGAGAGGGTAGTCCTGCCCCGGTCGAGCCGGCCCATTCATGCTGTCAGCGAGTCCTCCATAATCTTCTTGCAGGTTTAAGCCATAGAATAATCCCGCACTAAGAATAATGCCTGTGTCACGGGAGACCTTACAAACATTCAAACAATGGGCACAAAGAACACCAGACTTGGAACAACCATTTGTGGTTCACACAGATTTTTGTCCCGTGTGGGGATCGAACCCACAACTGTTTGTCCATCCTAAAAATCGAACCCGAGACCTCATGTATAGCAGTATTCGGCAGAGTACTCTGTGTGAACATGTGCAACAGGGAACCAACCACTACCTGAGATTTGACAAACCACAGATGCTCGCTAAAGAACACCGATTCCTACCAAGGATGCTTCGCGAGGCTATTGAAATCAAGAAACATCCTAATTTCAATAAAGAAGATGGTTGGAATATACCACCAGCTTGGGATCCAGTAATTCAAATAGTCAAACCCAAGAAGAAGCAAACCACAGCTGGACTTCATGATACTTTGAGCTTATTCTGCGTAAATAGAAACACCCATGATTAAATTATGTTCGGGTACTTTGAAATAACTGCACTGGAACATTGAGACAACTACCATCTTAGTCTCCCCGTGACCATGGCTGCTGAAAAGCAACTGAAACGTCGGGGAAAGTGTAAATATAAATAGTATAATTGTATAGTAATAGTATAAATAGTTTTAATAGTTTCAATAATTTAATTAGCTTAAAAATTAGTCAAGCTCAATAGTAATAGGTAGCGTAACAGTTTTTCAACATTTTGTAATAAGGTGTCAAATGAACAACGCGATAAAATCCGTATATAGTAGTTTAATTTCAATGAATAACATTCGCGTAAACAGAAGACAATATTAAGAGTACTATTAGTTTATCAGACTTGAAAGTCTTAATAGCTGCACGGAGCCTGGGACTGTGCCTTGGACAAAATCGAACTTGTGACATCATTCATTACATCTACACCATTAAAAAAATAACATGTGGTCAGTAACCTAGATTAATCTACTTAAGCAACAAACTCCAATTCTCTATGGTACGGCTTTAGGAGAAAGTTCCCGCCAAAACAGTGTGACGTAACCATCCGCCATGATGCATAATCAAATGATTTAATGGCCGCCGTTGTTCGATTTGTTATGCATTCCGTGTTATGACGCTCGCAATAATAAATTTAATAAGAATCTATACCTAATTATTTTTATATATATATTTTTATATAATTATTTTTATATAAATATTTTTACCTCAGTGGGGAGACCAACAGACTTATAAAACACCACGCTACGACCCATGGGGGCGGTGCAGTAACGATAAACGCGGGTGAAACCGCGGAAACGTCTAGTTACAAAATAATACTGTTTTTTTATTTTATCTATCTATGGACATTTGCCTCTTGTTGACAGACACGTTATGCTGGATATGTGTTTCTTATTTGAAGTATTACGTGATGGCTATGACGGTTCTCTCAACCGTTCAGTTCGATACACCTAAAACACGTTCTTGAAATACTACACTAATCTCTATACCCCATCACCACAAAAATTATGGTATTATGGTAATTGAGCAGCGATAACTCAGTGGGGAGACCAACGGACTGCAATGCAGAGGGTCTCGGGTTCGAACCCACGTCGCGCATCTCTGATTTTCGGAAGTTTTATGACTTTTCGAAACTATCTGCGTATTGATTGACAATTATCACCTGCTCCGTGCCTCGGAGAGCACGTTAAGCCGTTGGTTTCGGCTGCCGTGAACATCTATGGCAGTCGTTATTGGCAAATCAGTGCCTTCTAATATCCTGACACTGGTCTAGCCTTAGGGTATCGTTAGCCTTCGGGTTGCGGAGGTCAGATGGCAGTCGCTCCGTTTAAAAACTGATATCCAGTCAAATCCAGTTAGACTAGAAAGCCGACCCCAAGTGACTTGGGAATAATAAAGGCTAGGGAGAAGACCTAATTATTTTTACTATAACGTTGACTCATACCTTTGTAAGAACTTTTAAACCTTAACGTTGAAGATATAACCTAACTAACAGATATGTGAGAAAAAGTACATTTACTACCTTAACCTAACCCACATTTACTCGAGCAAAGCCGCAGTCAAAATCAGTATATTATGTACTGGATGAAAGGAAACATAAATATAAATAGTAGATAGTATAGTAATAGTATAAATAGTTTTAATAGTTTCAATAATTCAATTAGCTTAAAAATTAGTAAAGTTTAATAGTAAGTTGACGACTTGATGGCGTAGTGGTTAGTGTAACCGACTGCCACGCCTGAGGTCGCGGGTTCGATTCCCGCACAAGTCAAACATTTGTGTGCATGAACATGGGTGTTTGTCTTGGTCTGGGTGTTTCTATGTATAATATGTATGTATTTACAAAAAAATAAGTATATATGTATGTTTATCCATTGTCTAGTACCCATAGTACAAGCTCTGCTTAGTTTGGGCTAGATGGTGTTGTGTGTATGTGGTAGAATATTATTATTATTATTATTAATTATAGTAGTGTAACAGTTTTTAAAAATTTTGTAATAAAGTGTTAAATAAACAACGCGATAAAATCCGTATATAGTAGTTTAATTTCAAGGAAACCCTATGTTCTATTCTGTTCCCCTGATAATGTGTATGCGAAATTTCATGTTGATCGGTCGAGTAGTTAGGGCGTGAAAGCGTAACAAACAAACTCACATTCGCATTTATAATATTAACTAGCTTTTGCCCGCGGCTTCGCTCGCGTTAATTTAGAATGATTTGACAAACAATTCGGGTTGTACTCTTCTTGTAATAATATAATTCAATCATGATTCGAAAGACACGTGGCGCCATCTATTATCATAAGAACGTTATTGTTGTTTTCCTCGGGAACAGTATTTTTTTCGGGATGAAAAGTAGCCTATGCCTCTTTCTGTACACCTGACAACGTATATGCAAAATTTCAGAATGAAAGGTTCAGTGGTTTAGGCGTGAAAAGGTAACAAACAAACTCATTTTCGCTTTTATAATATTAGGAAGTTAGGATTACAAACCCAATAACACTTAGCCTCATGCACGATCACCGTTGTGCCGCCAAGGTCATTAGAAGCAAACTACAAACACTTTGACCGACCCGGGAATGAAACCAATGCCTCGTAAAACTTGCGCAAGTGACGTTTATTTCACTGCGCCAATAAGGTAGGTTACATAAACCAATGTGACCATAAATTGAACTTACACAGTTACATAACCTCAAAATATCCACTGACCGTACCGAGGGCCGTGTATTTTTAACTGGTCAAAATAATTGTCGACCATATTCGTGTTATAAGAACATATATTATTTCACTAGCTTATGCCCGCGACTTTGTACGCGTGCAATTTGAAAGTAGGTACCTATAGTTTCGGTTCAATATTTCTTTATTTCTTATTAAAGACAATTACATGTCGCTTACATAAGAACAAACAAATGCATTACACTAATTAGTCCGTAAACAAAATACATATTATTAGTAGGTATCAAAACAAAAACACAGAACAAAAGGT
Organism: Catocala sponsa; assembly: GCA_963564715.1. Lineage (NCBI taxonomy): Eukaryota > Metazoa > Arthropoda > Insecta > Lepidoptera > Erebidae > Catocala > Catocala sponsa. The sequence goes on from OY751354.1 coordinate 12,691,962, forward strand.
AATATTAAAACTATGTGATACTCACATCTATGAATAACTAGATGTTCCCGCGGTTTCACCCGCGTTTATCGTTACTGCGCCGCCCCCGTGGGTCGTAGCGTGATGTTATATAGCCTATAGCCTTCCTCGATAAATAGGCTATCCAACACTAAAAGAATTTTTCAAATCGAACCAGTAATAATCACGCAGAATAAACCAGGAGAAACATCGTTTGTACTATGTCTGTAATGGGTAATTATTTTGCTGCGATGTTATTTTAAAACTGCTATATCTCCTAAGATATTCATTGAAATCGAATGATGTAAAGGGCAATTTTATTTTAAATTAAATACTTGTGATGAATAACGTATTTATTTGGATAAGGATTAATATCATGTTTATAAAAATACCTTCGCAAATAATGCATTATTTTAGAACAAATTTCGTTAGCATAAAAATGGTTATAGTGAGCCAACCTTAAAAGATAGACATATGCTGTCGCGGACTTTTTTTTAGAACTTTTAAAGGGGAATAATTCTGTCATACATGATTTTTGCGAAACTTTAACTGTTTACGCAGCGCACGCAGCGGAAGCTCTCAAAAGGAAAAAATACTCTCTGATTTTGAAACATTCTTCATTGGTGCTCCGCTCCTATTGATCTTAGCGTGATGATATATAGCCTATAGCCTTCCTCGATAAATGGGCTATCTAACACTGAAATAATTTTTCAAATCGGGCCAGTAGTTCCTGAGATTAGCGCGTTCAAGTAAACAAACAAACAAACAAACTCTTCAGCTTTATAATATTAAGTATAGATTTGTGCGGTGGTCCAAGTTAAACGTTTGGAATGTTTTAAAAGAGAAAAAAGAATACATACTATAAAAAATCAAGCCAAAATGGAATGGTCGTCATTAGTCATTAGTTTTCTTTCTCAATACTTAATCGTAACTAATACTATGAATGCGAATGTGAGTTTGTTTGTTACATTTTCACGCCGTAACTAATCGACCGATCATTATGATATTTCACAAACCCTTTGTCAGGGGTAGGTACAGAAAGGACATAGGGTACTTTTCATCCAGGAAAAGTTTTGTTCCCGAGGGAGCAAATTCTAGGAGGTAATATTAAAGATTGTAAGAAGATGCAATACATCTTGAAATATTTATTGCATACTTGCTTGACAGACAAATCTGTTCAAGTATCAAGAATGTTCTATTAATAATATTTAACTTTTATGCGGCGCATCAAGATGAAACGTACCTACACCAGATTTTAAGATAGACCTCTAACAATACAACTGTGAAAATCGCATTTTTGAGTAGTAGAGCCTCGCTGATTTCAGCATGAATGGACCGGCTCGACCGGGGAAGGACTACCCTCTCACAGAATATCGACGTGGAATAGCAGTATTCCTACTGTTTTGTTTCGTTCGGTGAGTGAGAGTACCGGAGGCCCAATCACCCCCTTTCCCCTATCCCGCTCCCTTTCCTTCCCACTTCCTTTCCTAAAGGGTCGGCAACGCGCAAGTGATGTCTCTGGTGTTACAGGCGTCCATAGGCTACGGTGACCACTTACCATCAGGTGGGCCGTATGCTTGTTTGCCACGTTAGTTATATAAAAAAAAAATTCGAGCAGTATTTTTTGCGTGATGCGCGTACAAACATAGATACATACAGTCAAAAATCCTAACTAATATTATAAATGCGAAAGTGAGTTTGTTTATTCGTTTGCTTATTACGCTTTCACACGCTGCTTGACCGATCATCATAAAAATTTTGCAGACACGTTGTTAGAGATACTGAAAAAGACATACTAGGGTACAATCACACACACATACACACACATATACACGCACACACACACACGCTCACACACACGCACACGCTCGCACAGATTTCATAAAACGTATGAAGTAGAACAAACATCTTGCCGTGCCGACAAGGCCCACACATGTTTCTTATATTATACCATTGTAACAGCTATTTAACTTGTGGAGTGCAATAAATGTATTGAGTATTGTATTGAAACACTCACAAAGCCACGGGTTAGTGTCCAGGAGACCTGAAATACAGGGTTTCCCTAGTTTAGGCTCCTGTCCACCCCTCATAATACGCTACTTGTTATATTTACTTTGCTAACTTACTTACCTAGTTGAAATATCACACTTGTGCGAAATTGTAAAATTATGTTTGGTGGAAAAAAAAAAAAACTTATTTCACCCCGAGAAAAGTGCTGCTGCTAACCTTACCCACATTTATGAGAACAAAACCGCGGGCAAAATCTAGTTCTAAACAAAATTGTTTTGTTATTCATCTTATAAAGACCTCTCATATAATTTTCGTAAATATCTCCTATGTACAGATGTCCAGATACAATTTTATTATATACTAGCTGTTACCTGCGACTTCGTCCGCGTACATTTTAACTAAAAAGTGTTTGTATCCGCGGAACCCAATTTTTTTTTATCAAAGTAGCCTATGTTACTCCTTATAACATCAGCTATCTGCCAGTGAAAGTCCCGTCAAAATCGGTTCAGCCGTTTCGGAGATTACCCGGAACAAACAGACAGACAGACAGACAAAAATTTTAAAAACAGATGTTTTCGTATAGGTACCTTATATACTTTCATATGCATTAGATAAAAAGCTGTTATTTTGACATTAGAAACAGACACACACTTCAATTTTATTTATTCGTATATATATATATATATATATATATATATATATATATATATATATATATATATATATATATATATAGATTCTCTTTTACATAATTATTATAATTGTTGTCCGGAAACGCGAGTTTCCTTATTAATAAGGTCTTTCTATATTGGTATGGAGGTCTGGTTCGCAGTGCTTTTCGTGGTCAAGTGACCCTCAATTACATAGGTATATTTTCAATGGCTTTGGAAAAACCGAAAGTCATACCTGGATAAAATGAATAAGGTTGGCGGTGTTTGAGTTTGTACATTTAAACACAAGAAAGCCGGAGGCCCAATCACCGCCTTACCCCCTTACCGCTCCTTCTCCTTCCCACTTCCTTTCCTAAAGCGTCGGCACCACGCTAGTGATGCCTCTGGTGTTGCAAGCGTCCATAGGCTTCGGTGACCACTTACAATCAGGTGAGCCGTATGCTTGTTTGCCACCTAAGAAGTATATAAAAAAAACCTACATAGATTAACGCCTGTTTCCCAGAGGGGTATGCAGAAACTACGGATTTCCATTTGCTACGATCCTGACACACTTCTCTGACATTATTCACTTTCATCACATTCCTCATACACGCCCGTCGGTTCAAGGTGCTCTTAACCAGGCCTTTGTCCAGAACGCCTTCGATCTGATCGAGAAACGTTCGCCTAGGCTTTTCTCTTGCGACTGTTCCAGGCACACTAGCCTTATAAACTTTCTTAGTCAGTCTTTTCTCGTCCATTCTTTCTACAAGCCCAAACCAACTTAACATACCCTAAAGTACAGTAATAGTCTCGTAAAATGAAAAAAAATAGCAATGATAATATAATCACTAAACCATTATGATGTCACTCAAAAATACCCAATACGTTGATATCAAGCACCCGTTACCTAAACGAATTAATGTGTTATGATTATAATATATATTTTTCCATTCGGTTTTTTGTTGTATTTCACCTTGGACACACACTGACTCAGTGACTCAGCGGCAGTGAATGCGACTGTGCATGAGGTCTCCGGTTCGATTTCCTAATTGGGCAGTGTTATTGGGGTTTTCTGTTAAGAAGTTCTCAGTGGCATCGTCACAAGTCACAGATTTACATTGTGCTTGAGAGACTATTACGTAAAGAATATACGGTGTCCGGTAATTAATGGACAACCTTGAAATTTCTTATAGTAGAACTGATGGCCCTTCAGAAAAATATGAAAAAAATCTATCAAAATCAAAATCAAAAATAAATTTATTGAAGTTAGGTTACAAGGTAACACTTATGAATGTCAAAGTTCCACTAAATTTTTTCTGTGAATTTACATTTACTGCCACGTTCAGCAAAGCAAGGGTGTAGGGCTCATGAGAAGAACGGGCAAGAAACTCATGGTCACTCTTTTTAATCGCCAAGTTTACAATAAAATGTTGTTTACAAATCATAACTGTAAGGTGCTGCAACCATTTCTCCATGAATTACTACTGAACATACTCAAGCATTTAATAAAATTTGATGGTAGCCTCTAAAGCATCAGTACCTATGGTAAATAGGAACATCCACTATCTATCCTAACTACTACCTGAGATATGATTTTTTTTAATTACCATATTTAACTTTCTTGTACACTACGACCATAAATGAATGAATGCCATCGGGCTTTTGTTGTTTTATTATTAAACTCTAATTATGCTAAGTATGACTAGCTATTGCATTTTTGTTTTATTTTCATTTTTTTTCTGAACGTCCGTCAGTTCTATTATAAGACATTTTAAGGTTATCCATTAATTACCGGACACTCTGTATAATATTTCTAAGTGGAGCATAAGATCGTAATTGGCGTAAATTTTGTGTGATATGAAGTGTAATACACCCAATTTACGACTATTAACCTTTAGGGACGCATATAGGTATAATAATATGTACATACATACATACATACTCGTACATAGATTCACGCCTGTTTCCCAGAGGGGTAGGCAGAGACTATGGATTACCATTTGCTACGATCCTGATACTCTGGCTTCATTCACTTTCATGACATTCCTCATACACGCCCGTCGGTTCAAGGTGCTCTTAACCTGGCCTTTGTCCAGAACGCATAGGTATATCTATATGGGTATATGTATTTCTTTTTAATGACATCTCCGGTACTACGAGTCAATCCTGTGTCTCATGGGAGTTTACAAACATTCAAACAACGAACATCTAGACTCGAAGCAACTATTTGTCGATCAAATAATTTTTTTTCCGTGTTCGTATCGAACCCATAGCACTCGGTTCAGAGACAGTGGTGAGGCGACCATTCAAACCACTACGCCAGACGTGCAATTTGCCCGCCTCTCCAAGGCATACAGGCGTAACTAGATATGCATTTTAAGAGTAGTAGAGCCTCGCTGATTAATGATTACAGCATGAATGGGACGGTTCGACCGGGGAAGGACTACCCTCTCACAGAATATCGACGTGAAATAGCAGTATTCCTACTGTTGTGTTTCGTTCGGTGAGTGAGAGTGCCAGAGAGTGACGATTACCAGAGATGTTCATTGCAGCCGGGACCGACGACTTAACGTGCTCTCCGAGGCACGGAGCAGGCGATACTAAAATTGTCAATCAATACGCACATAATTTCCAAAGTCATATAACTTCCGAAAATCAGAGGTGCGCGACGTAGGTTCGAACCCGAGACCCTCTACATTGCAGTCTGTTAGTTTCCCCACTGAGCTATCGCTGCTATAAAAGATAAGATTAGTGCCGGAGGCTCAATCACCCCCTTTCCCCCTTCCCGCTCCTTCTCCTTCCCACTTCCATTCCTAAAGGGTCGGCAACGCGCAATTGATGCCTCTGGTGTTGCAGGCGTCTATAGGCTACGGTGACCACTTAACATCAGGTGGGCCGTATGCTTGTTTGCCACTTGTAGTATAAAAAAAGTGTGTTTTTACAAAAGATGATGTAAAAGCCATATAATTTTCAATAATAACACTTATATTAATGTCATCGTAAAAAATAATAACTACATATCATAAAACAAAATTCCCCGCCGCGTCTGTCTGTTCGCAATAAACTCAAAAAATACTAACTGGATTTTCATGCGATTTTCACCAATAGACCGAATGATTCATGAGGAAGGTTTAGGTAAATAATTTGTTAAGGGTTTGTATTTGTACTACCCGTGCGAAGACGGTCCGAGTCGCTAGTATTATCTATACTAATATTATAAAGAGGAAAGATTTGACTTTTTGTTTTTTTGTTAGTATGGGTTTCGCTTAAAATCGACTCAACCAATTTAAAAAATTCTTTCTCCATTAGAAAGCAATATTATCATCGTGTAACATTGGCCATATTTTATTTTGAAACAAAAGTATTGTTACTGACATGAACTAACCTACTTTTACGCGAGCGAAGCCGCGGCCAATATCTAGTTGCAAAAATATCTAGTAAAAAAACTTCTCGTTAAACTGTCATCGTTGCTTTCCCCCAAATGGGGAAAAATTGTTTGCACATTTTTATGGAAATAAAGATTTTTGACTATGACTTTAATTTATGTTATACTAGATGTTCCCGCGGTTTCACCCGCGCGCCGCTCCCGTGAGTCGTAGCGTGATTTTATATAGCCTATAGCCTGCCTCGATAAATAGGCTAACCAACACTAAAAGAATTTTTTAAATTGAACCAGCAGTTCCTGTGATTAGCGCATTCAAACAAACATACAAACTCTTCAGCTTTATAATATTAGTATTGATAATCAAATGTTGTTTTCTAATCTTTATTTTACTTTATTAAATTCTTAATTTTAGCACCCGTGCAGTCGCCAAAGGCATCTAGTTAAAAACCAGCGCCTGACTTGTTAAACCTGGCATATTCTAAAGAAGATCCCATTTGTAAGAATATTTTTTTTATACTATACTAGCTTTTGCCCGCGGCTTCGCTCGCGTTAATTTAGAATTTGACAATCAATTCGGGTTCTACTCTGCTTGTATAATAATAAAATTCAATCATGATTTGAAAGACTCGTATCATAAGAACGTTATTATTGTTTTCCTTGGGAACAGTAATTTTTTTCGGTATGAAAGGTAGTCTATGTCCGTTTCTGTATACCTGACAACGCATATGCAAAATTTCAGGATGATCGGTTCAGTGGTTTAGGCGTGAAAATGTAACAAACAAACTCATTTTCGCTTTTATAATATTAGTTAGGTTTACGATTAGGATTTACCCTGTTAATCTACTAACGTAACCGAACCTATTTTTACGCAAGCGAAGCCGCGGGCAATATCTAGTTATAAATGAAACAATTGACTACCTACTTGTTAAACTGTCATTGTTGTCTCCTCAAATGGGGTGAGCAAAGATGTTCGACTGCCAAACCGGAGGTTGTTAACTTGATAAACTTGACCTATGTGGTGGGGAGTTGCATCTTTAAGGTTATATGTAGGTACATCAGGCAAACAATAGAGTATATTTTTAGAGTAGTAGAGCCTCGCTGATTTCAGCATGAATGGGTCGGCTCGACCGGGGAAGGACTACCGTCTCACAGAATATCGACGTGAAATAGCAGTAATCCTACTGTTGTGTTTCGTTCGGTGAGTGAGAGTGCCGGAGGCCCAATCACTCCCTTTCCCCCTTCCCGCTCTTTCTCCTTCCCACCTCCTTTTTCTCTTCTTCCTGTCCTAAAAGGTCGGCAACGCGCAAGTGATGCCTCTGGTGTCGCAGGCGTCCATAGGCTACGGTGACCATTTACCATCAGGTGGGCCGTATGCTTGTTTGCCACCTTAGTCGTATATAAAAAACAATAGCACTCCTAATACAAGCATTTTAGCTTAGCTGAAGAGGTAAAGTATACTAGTAATTCGAAACGCAAATTGCTAATAATCCGTTCAGAAAATAAATGAAAAAAGAATTAGAGAAGAGGAATTGTGAGGATTCGGATCTATCGATCGCATTTTCAATGCCTTATCCACTGAGCTACCATGGCTTGTGAATTTAGGCGTACTTTGCGTCCAATAATTGTACATTTGTAAGTATAAGCAACGATAGCTCAGTGGGGGGACCAACAGACTGCAATGCAGAGGGTCTCGGGTTCGAAATTACGTCGCGCAGTTCTGACTTTCGGAAGTTATATGACTTTTCGAAATTATGTGCGTATTGATTGATAAATTGTCGCCTGCCCCGTGCCTCGGAGAGCACGTTAAGCCGTCGGTCCCCGCTGCCATGAACATCTATGGCAGTCGTTATTGGGAAGTCGTTTCGTTTGCCTTCGGGTTGCGGCGGTCAGGTGGCAGCCGCTCTGTATATAAACTGATATCCAGCCAAATTCGGTTAGACTAGAAAAGCCGACTCTAAGTGACTTGGGAATAATAAAGGCTAGGGAGAAGTAATTGTACGTTTCTTAAGTCCCAGTTTGCAAACAAGTCGTGATATCTATTACGGTAGTTGTCCTTTCAAAAATAAATATTGGCAATGGTGATATCACACACACACCCACACTCACACACACACATGCACACACACACACGCACACACACACACACATGGACACATCTGCTATATTCTACAGAATATACCACGGGGAGTGCTCTGAAGAGTTATTCCACCTTATCCCGCCTTCCCCTTTCCTATCCAGAACAACGCGTGCTGGGCTCAGATGCCATCCTTACACGGTAGAGTCGATTAGAGCGCGTACCAACAAGTTTGGGTCCTCATACCTCTGCCGAACGACCAAGGCATGAAATTCTCTGCCAAGGCACGTGTTTCCTACTTCCTTCAATCCTGGGTCCTTTAAGCGGGGCGTGAAAAAGCACCTTCTCAGGCCGTCAAAGTAGAGACCTCAACATCGCCTCGGCTGCTATGAGGGCGGTGTGGAGGCCATTGCTCTTACACCACACGACTGCTTACCATCAGGTGGAGTGTGGTCATTTAGACGAGCAAAATAAAAAAAAAAACACTCAATTCATTAGTAAAATAAAAAAAAATATTTTTTATATTATTTTATGTCATCTCTTGTCTATGTATCTTGTAACAATTTTGTATAATTTGTTTTTGGGAAGGACTGTTTCCCAACATACAGCTCACGCCAGGTTAGGAATCAGGGCTGACACTGTAAATGTATAAACTTTTTGTTGCAATAAAGAATTTATTATTATTTATTATTATATCGTCCACTCAAATTATGTGAATATAGTTTTCATTACATACCAATGTTTTAATATCTTACTTGCCAACCTTGTTATCAACCCTGACTTTCGTACGATTATTCCAATTTCTCGTTTCGAAGGTTGAATAAGCAATATTATGTGTATTAAGACATATTTTTAGTTAGTAGGAAGTAACTTTATTTAAGTAGGTACTATCTTATCTTATGTGGGGGGCCAGTCAGTGCAGACCGGTGACACTTCGACCCAGTGGGATCTTTTGTGTCGACACTCTCCCAATAACGACTGCCATAGATGTTCATGGCAGCCGGGACCGACGGCTAAACGTGCTCTCCGAGGTACGGAGCAGGCGATAATTGTTAATCAATATGCACATAATTTCGAAAAGTCATATAACTTCCGAAAGTCAGAGGTGCGCGACGTGGGCTCGAACCCGAGACCCTCTGCATTGCAGTCTGTTGGTCTCGCCACTGAGCTATCGCTGCTCTTTAAGTAGGTACTAACTTACATAACATTGTTTTACGTTTACGCGAATATTATACACTAGATGTTCCCCCGGTTTCACCCGCGTTTATCGTAACTGCGCTGCCCCCGTGAGTCATAGCGTGATGTTATATAGCCTATAGCCTTGATAAATAGGCTATCTAACACTAAAAGATTTTTTCAAATCGAACCAGTAGTTCCTGAGATTAGCGCGTTCAAACAAACAAACTCTTCAGCTTTATAATATTAGTATAGGCTGAAATTAAATTACTTTATACCGATTTTGTCGCGTTGTTTATTTTAAAAACACTTTTATTACATAATTTATCTATACAAATAAATAAAATTTAAGTGTCTATTTGTAATGTCAAAATAACAGCTTTTTATCTAATGCATATGAAAATATAAAAGGTACCTATACGAAAACATCTGTTTTTTAAATTTTTGTCTATCTGTCTGTTTGTTTCGGCTAATCTCCGAAACGGCTGAACCGATTATGACGGGGCTTTCACTGGCAGATAGCTGATGTTATAAGGATTAACATAGGTTACTTTGATTTTAGAAAAAAAATAGGGTTCCGCGGAGACAAACATTTTTAGTTAAAATCTACGCGGACGAAGTCGCAGGTAACAGCTAGTTATGTAATAAAAGTGATTTATTATATAATAAACCACCACCTTATCCCATCCTCCCCTTTCCTATCCAGAACAACGCGTGCTAGGCTCAGATGCCATCCTTCCACGGTAGAGTCGATTAGAGCGCGTACCAACAAGTTTGGGTCCTCATACCTCTGCCGAATGACCAAGGCATGGAATTCTCTGCCAAGGCATGTGTTTCCTTCTTCCTTCAATCCTGGGTCCTTTAAGCGGGGCGTGAAAAAGCACCTTCTCAGGCCGTCAAAGTAGAGACCTCAACATCGCCTCGGCTGCTATGAGGGCGGTGTGGAGGCCACTGCTCTTAGACCACACGACTGCTTACCATCAGGTGGAGTGTGGTAATTATGAAGAGAAAAAAAAAAATTTTGACACGGTGAGATTAAAATCATCTTAGTCTCTCAGTAAACATGGCTTCTGTAAAGCAACCGAAACGTCGGGTTAACTTGAAATATAAATGGTTTCAATTAATTTAAATAGCTTAAATTGAAGTAAAGTTCAATAATAGTAATATAGAGTTCAATATGATAACTATTGTATAGCATTATCGCAACTAATATTATAAATGCGAATGTAAGTTTGTTTGTTACGCTTTCTCGCCTTAACTACTCGACCGTTCAACATTAAATTTTGCATACACGTTGTCAGGGCTACAGAAAAGGACATAGGGTACCTATCATCTAGAGAATATATTGTTCCCGAAGCATAGAAATTTAATGAGATAGTCTATTTTTATTCTTTCCTCCAGAAACAGTAAAAAATACTGTTCCCTATGGATGAAAAATTCACATAACCTAGGTTTACGCGAGCGAAGCCTTGGGCAAAATATAGTATAAATATATTTCTGTAGGTACCTATAAATTATATAATTAAATTAATAAACAACATCACATTGACGTCACGTCAACTGGTTTAGAACAATTGTCGTTTTTTTGGGTCGTTAGCCTTTGCCACTGTGAAAGTAACTGCAGTAGATCAACTCCACATTGTCTTCTATATTCGACTGTCGTGGTGGCACATCGGGAGTGAATGCGACTGCTGGGCATGAGAGCTGGGTATAGCTTTCTTAATAAAAAACAACTAGGTACTAGAAATAATTCCTGTGTCGCGGGGACTTTACAAACATTCAAACAACGGACACAAAGGACACCCAGACTCGGGACAACCATTTGTGGGTCACACATTTTTTTGTCCCGTGTGGGATTCGAACCCACAACACTCGGCGCAGTGGCAGTGGCGACGCGACCACTAAAACCACTACACCATCCGTGCAGTCTAGCTGCAGTCAGCTGTGCATGAGGGTCGGCTGTAATGTTGTGAGTTCTTCTGTAAAGGATTTCTTAGGGTCAGCGCCGATTTAACGAATTGAACCCACGACCTCAGGCGTGACAGTCGGTTACACTAACGGAGTGGCGGCGAAGAGACTAATTCAGTAACAATTTAAATTCAACCTAAAGTGCTTCAGAATACGACTGTATTTGGTACAACGAAATAAAATGACCGCGCTTTGAGTCGCTCGCCGTCATTTTATTTCGTATTCTGAAGCACTTTAGGTTGAATTTAAATTGTTACTGAATAAGTCTCTTCGCCGCCCCTCCGTCCGTCGGCGCTGACCCTTAATAGCAGCGTGAAGTCTGGAACTGGGCTTAGACGACAATAAGTTTGTCTTCTATAACTTGGGAACTAAGATCATATCTGGCGAAAAGCGTGTGTAATATAGACACGGCGATGGCGTAGTAGTTAGAGTAACCGAATGCCACGCCTGAGGTCGCGGGTTCGATTCAATTCAATTCGTTTATTGCACTCCATAATGTATATACAGGTCTTATAAATTTAACAATTATGGACCCGATAACCCGAATTATACAATATAATATAAATATTATCGAAATGGAACAGAATCTCAGGCGTGGTTCGTGTAAGGCTCACTACGTGGTCTGGATAGCTCCAAAGACCATTTAATTCAGACAGTGCAGCGCAGCGGCAGGAGACTGGCACCAGGGCGCGGTCGGCTTATACAGGGTGTGTCGTAAATAGTGGTCCAGAGTAAAGGAGTCGATACACTGTATTCTTATGTATCACATACCGAAATTTTAACCATTTTTTATGTCCCTAAAGTCATATGATTTGCTGAAGATGAGTATTGAAATTGGAAACAGATTAATTTCTTTAAGTACCTTTGACTTTAAAACATAAAAAAGGGTTTGGATATGATAGTACACATATTCAAGAGTAATAATAAAAAAACATAATTAAAAAATATTGATATTTGTTGAAATGACAGCCAAATTCGTGAAGCAAGGTGCAGAAATTTTAAAAAAGAACTTTTATTTTTTGTTAGGAGACCCTTAACTGAAAATGCTTAAAATTTCGGTATGTGATACATAAGAATACAGTGTATCGACTCCTTTACTCTGGACCACTATTTACGACACACCCTGTATAGAGCCGCCGCGTACGGCCGCTCAGCAGCGACCGGTCCGCGTCACAATGTATTAACCTTCTGTAAATATTTTACGTAGTCTATTTGTTATGACGTCTTCTAAGCATTCCGATACAGGGTTTCGGCGTTGGGGGTTTTTAGGATAATCGTACTGAATGGAAATAAAATAAAAGTATTCCATGGTTTTTCCTATGTTATTTTTAGGTTTAACTTTGGTATTAAACTACTATATACGGATTTTATCGCATTGTTTATTTGACACTTTATTACATAATGTAATAAAGTGGTATAGTTACATCTATATTCTATATTTATACTAATATTATAAAGAGGAAAGATTTGATATTTATTTATTTATAAAAGGTACAGTTACAGAATACAGACCAATTAGCATTGATCAAATATACCATAAACGGCCCCAACAAAACTGTGCATAAATCAGTCGTATGCGCTATATTATGCACTTGTCCCACTCACTCTTGCGTGCGCTGCCCGTAAGCGAGAGCGAATCGACACCACTATTTCAGTGGAGACCGGACCATATACTTAGTACGCTTGCGTATCGCGAGTAACACACTTAGGACGCTTTACATTGACGCGTTTTAACTAAACTATTACAAAATGTTTCTCAGTGGGCGTTCAATGGTTATTCCGGTTTATTTCCTGGATTGCATAATAAATGCAGACACTTATAAGTAAGTAGTACTGGTCAGTGCCACATATTGACGCGGTTTTTGTATGAGAATGTGCATCTATGGTATATTTGATCGAAGCTAATTAGTGATTAGGATTACTTTTACATTTAAACATTTTTGAATCTGCACTCCAATTACTACTGAAGCTGTATAAATTCTAAATGCTGCGTACAGCATTTAAAATTTATACAGCTCCAAACTTACTTCAATTCATTACATAATGTAATAAAGTGTTTCCGTGACCACGGATGCTGAAAAGCAACCGAAACGTCGGGGAAAATGTAAACATAAATATAAATAGTATACTAATAGTATAAATAGTTTTAATAGTTTCAATAATTTAATTAGCTTAAAAATTAATAAAGTTTAATAGTAATAGTAGTGTAACAGTTTCTAAATTATGTCATAAAATGTCAAATAAACAACGCAATAAAATCCGTATATAGTACTTAGTTTAATTTGCCTTATGTTTAACTTTTCACCAGATATAGTAAAATATAACAGTCAAAAATAGTAGAAGTACAAAAAAAGCATTCACCGTTTCACACCATGGTGCGAAACGACTAATTCAAGATGGGTCCTTCTGCGATTCACACCGTGGTGCGAACAACCCGTGGTGTGAATCGACGAAAGACCCCACCAAATTGCACAGCAAAATATATTTAAAAAGATCAAAATAAGTCGACGGCTCCTATTTTTGGGTGGGTTTAAGAAGGAACCTAACATAACCTAACCCTCCCGAGACGGAATGCAGTGATTTGAGGCGTATAGGTGCTCGTTATGATATATTTTAGTAAGCATATTTTGCTGCGCAATGACTATTTTTTGTGGTCATTATATTTAATCCCGTTTAATTTCAATGAATAACATTCGCGTAAACAGAAGACAATATTATGTAACTTTAGTTTTAAAAGGTATAGCCCAGCCTTTATGTTGAATCAAATTAGGCTTTACTTGGCAGAAATCCATTATAATAAATTTTTCATAAATTACTTCAACAGGCATCGTCATTAGTCTCAATTTTATGATATACTAGCTGTTACCAGCGACTTCGTCCGTGTAGATTTTAACTAAAAAGTGATTGTCTCCGCGGAACCCTATTTTTTCGAAAATCAAAGTAGCCTATGTTACTCCTTATAACATCAGCTATCTGCCAGTGAAAGTCCCGTCAAAATCGGTTTAGCCGTTTCGGAGATTAGCCGGAACAAACAGACAGACAGACAGACAAAAACCTTATATACTTTCTTAAGCATTAGAAAAAAGCTGTTATTTTGACATTACAAACAGACACTTCAATTTTATTTATTTGTATGGACTAGATGTTCCCGCGGTTTTACCCACGTTTATCGTTACTGCGCCACCCCCGTGGGTCGTAGCGTGATGTTATATAGCCTATAGCCTTCCTCGATAAATAGGCTATCCAACAGTATAAGAATTTTTCAAATCGAACCAGTAGTTAGATTAGCGCGTTCAAACAAACAAACAAACAAAATCTTCAGCTTTATAATATTAAGTATATATTTACATTAAAATACTTATTGAAATCTATATTGCTTAGTAATAATTAATGAGAATTATCATTAAAAAACTCTGCTATCGAATAATAACATTTTTCAATTAAAAGACTCGTCAGACGTTTCGTAAATTAAATGGATGTTCTTTAATATTACTGGGTGCCTTATTATATGCATAATTTTATTGTTTTGCTGAATAACTTTAAGACCAACTTATTTTATTTTCATCCATATAATGCAAAAAGTTAATAAAAAATAAAACAAGAAAACATATCAACCGCAAACTCATTAGGATTAAAAAAATCCGAGGTTATCACAAAGTCGATTTAAAAACATCAGAAATGCAACTGACTCATATGACCATGAAATTACAAAGGTTTATGTGATAAAAACCGCATTTATGGGTTTTTGCGTGATAGTACAACTTCCTAGGTAACTACATATTATATAATCTGTAGAATAACAAATAAACAGACAGACAATAATTACAAAAAGAAAGTGTTCTATATCGTTAGATACCTAAGCTATCATACAGTCTAATTGAAAACTGAATGAGCTGTCGTCTACGGTATTTCCGGACCAATACGACCTTCAACACTTCAAGAAAAGAGCATACTCCTTTTTAAAAGGCCGGCAACGAGCTTGTAACTCCTCTGGTGTTGCGGGTGTCCATGGGTGGCGGTAATCGCTTACCGTCAGGCGATCCGTCTGCTCGTTTGCCCACTAATCCACAATAAAAAAAAATAAAAAATTCGCTAAAATGTATAATCAATGTATAGACAAAGTGAGAGCAGCGATAGCTCAGTGGGGAGACCAATAGACTGCAATGCAGAGGGTCTCGGGTTCGAACCCACGTGGCGCACTTCTGATTTTCGGAAGTTATATGACTTTACGATATTATGTGCGTATTGATTGACAATTAGCGCCTGCTCCGTGCCTCGGAGAGCACGTTAAGCCGTCGGTCCCGGCTACCATGAACATCTATGGCAGTCGTTATTGGGAGAGTGTCGACAAAAAAGATCCCACTGGGTCGAAGTGTCGCCAGTCTGCACTGACTGGCCCCCACATAAGATAAGATAAGATAAGATAGACAAAGTGCTATTTGAATTTTGTTATAGTAGGTATGGCAGAGTTTGTATGCTTAGATATATTATGGCACAGCTATATATTATGTAATTAAAAGAATGTAGACAATCTAAACTAAAAATATTTCGCACAGCGTCATCTAGTATCCGTAAGTTTATGTAACTAATTTATGTAAAATTTATATTAGTATAATTCACGATAGAATTAACGGATTTCAATGAAACAAAAATTAAATGGTAACCCAAGACACACACTATGCTTATGCTCATCAATTTAACAACGAAATGTGATGCTGGTATTCATGTATATTAAATTTGATAAATAGCACTGCTCGGCTCCTATAGGTCATAGCGTCATGATTGTTATCTAAGATTATGGTCGGGCCTTCAGGTAACATATTGGCGAAAGCCCGATCAAAATCCGTTCACGAGTTTTTGCGTGATATTATAACAAATAAACAGGCAGACAGATAGACAAAATTCCATAAAAATATATATCGATACATAGTGTTCTATACCGATACATTCCAATTGAAATTTCACGAAAATATTCAATGTTCTGTACATTGAATATTTTCGTTTCAAATTCAAAGTGATTTTTGAATTTTATTATATGGTATATTATATGATATGGAGTGTAATAAACATATTGAGTATTGTGTATTGAGTTTTAGATCTTACACGAAACATTTATTTCTTTAAGTTTAACTTATTGAGTCCCTGTGGAACTCCGGCGGCCAGATACCATGTATTGAACTGAACGGTTGAGAGGAGCTTAGGACTGTCAAAGGCACCACGTAATACTTCAAATAAGAAACACATCCAGCATAACGTGTCTGTCAACAAGAGGCAATTGTCGATAGATAGATAAAATAGAAAAACAGTAATATTTAGTAACTAGACGTTCCCGCGGTTTCACCCGCGTTTATCGTTACTGAGCCGCCCCCGTGGGTTGTAGCGTGATATTATATAGCCTATAGCCTTCCTCGATAAATAGGCTATCCAACACTAAAATAATTTTTCAAACCGAACCAATAGTTCCTGAGATTAGCGCGTTCAAACAAACAAACAAACTCTTCAGCTTTATAATATTAGTATAGATATCAACCAAAGCACGCCCATCAAGATTGTATATTTTGATTGGATTGTGAGATTGAATTTCACAATTTTTGTCTCGTATAGGGATCAAATCCTCAACACTCAACACAGTGGCACTTAAACCACTTTACCAACCGTGCAATAAAATCTATACAAATAAATAAAATTGAAGTGTCTGTTTGTATTGTCAAAATAACAGCTTTTTATCTAATGCATATGAAAGTATATAAGGTACCTATACGATAACATCTATTTTTAAAAGTTTTGTCTGTCTGTCTGTTTGTTCCGGCTAATCTCCGAAACGGCTGAACCGATTTTGACGAGACTTTCACTGGCAGATAGCTGATGTCATAAGGAGTAACTTAGGCTACTTTGATTTTAGAAAAAAAAAATAGGTTTCCGCGGAGACAAACACTTTTTAGTTAAAATCTATGCGGACGAAGTCGCAGGTAACAGCTAGTCGATAATAAAACGTGATTGATATTTTAAAATAATTATGTTTTGACAAACGCCATTTAAACAAACGATCACGACCTGTTGTTTCTATGAGTCTGCATATTGTAATAGAGAGGTCAAACTGTATCTCAAAAACTACTCAACATTCGATAAAACCTGCATCAGATGTTAAGTTAGTACTAAACCACTACAAACTAAACCCCCGACACAAAATAATAAAATTTAGTAATCATCCATTTTGCGGTGGCGGCCATCTTGGATTTGAAATTTATCATACTATACGTATTCTACTAGTCGAGCCCTTTCATTTGATACCCATATCAAGGGGGTTGTGAAAAATATGTAATCCGCTGTTTTGTGGCGGCGGCCATCTTGGACCGATTTTCATCAAACATAGCTAACAACACTCCCGACTAATTCACATTTCAAACAAAAAAAACTAAATAATCAAAATCGGTTCATCTGTTCGGGAGCTACGATGCCAGAGACAGACACACACACACACATACACACAGACACGTCAAACTTATAACACCCCGTCGTTTATGCGTTGGGGGTTAAAAACTAATGCAGTGCATGCTTTTAAGTACAGATGCTATATAGCAGCTGTACTACAATATAGGTATTAATGAAATCGGTCCAGTCATTTTCAAGATTTTAAAGGACAAACATACAAAGAGATGTGAAATCTAAATAAAAACGGTCAAGTCAAATGCGAGTCGGACACGATGGTACAATACGTACCATCGTGCACACAGCGACTCATCAACCTAGACTGTTTGGACTTTGATCTATTAGAAGTTGAACGCTGCGAATCGTGCTAGAGAGTGCGTTATATTTTTGTTATTTTGTCTCATTCACGCTGAACGGGACAGTGTTATCGACACCACTATGCACTGTCCCTTTCCGACAACTCTCTATTTTGTATGTAGCGTAGTTATGCGTATATAGGGTGTTTAACTTGATGTGTAGCCGTGTGTACAAGATATTTTTTTATTATATACTAGCAGTTACCCACGATTTCGTCCGCGTGGATTGTTTTTATTCGCGGTTCCCCAATTTTATTTTAAATAAATGTAGGCTGGATTTATTAAAGTGAAAAGTTAGGGTTAAGTTGCTCCTTATAACATCAGCTATCTGCCCGTGAAAATACCGTCAAAATCAGTCCAGCCGTTTCAGAGATCAGCCGGAACAAACAGACAGACAGACAAAAGTTTTACTTTCACATGCATTCAGTAAAAAGCTGTTATTTTGAAATTACAAACAGACACTTCAATTTTACTAATTTGTATAGATAGGAAAATAAAGGGCAAAGAGGAAGAATGAAAGAGAGGTACACCAAGAAGAAAGTATACAGATCAAATGAAAGAAAAAGTAAATGTAGAGACACATAGAGAATTGAAGGATTTGGCAATGGATACGGAAAAAATGGAAAATGCTACACCAACAAGTGCATAGCATTTCAATTTTGGAATTATAGCGACGATAGAAATACACACTCTATTGTAATTTCAAGCCTCTACCTATTATGATACATTTGATACAGCCCGCTACCAGACAAACGGGTACGTATTACAATACCGAAATTTAAAAGACCGTATTTTAAAATAACTATGGAAGAAATCCCGAAAAATTAAACGCCAAATGCTTGTTTGGCCGAAAGTTTTAAATTCCGAAAGTTAATTTGCCCGAAAGGTTAAAATCCCGAAGATCCATATCCCTCCGATTCCGACTCGGAAGCGGTAGGTTGTGTAAGGTTCTCTTCTCTCGGTTCACCCAGAAATAGGAGCCTCGCGTAGCGAGGCTCCGTCGAAAACTCCCATTAGTTCTACCATAGAACTGTATTTCGTCCTTTCGGGGTTTCATCCTTTCGGGCATTTGGACATCGGTATTTTATATTTCGATATAACGGCTATCGGCATTTAAAACTTTTGGTATTTTGAATTTCGTTGTTTTGGACGTCGGTATTTCAGTCATAGTTATTATGAAATATCGGTATTGTAATACGTACCTAGACAGACGGACGGACAGCAAAGGCTTAGTAGGTCGTATCATAAGTGCACCTTACGTGTACGGCGTCCTAAATATGATACAGTGTCGGCCAAGGAACTGGTCTACCAATTTTGACAAAAGTTTCTATGAGATCTAATTATCGCTAAGGTTGACTTTCCTAATGGAGTGTAAGAGATCTTAGACAAGAAGGTGAGTTGTTATTAGCTGTGATAATTCAAACTTGACACACAGCATTGCGTAAATATAATCCTATCCTAATCCTAATCCTAACTTCCTAAGTATCCTAACTAATATTATAAAAGCGAAAATGAGTTTGTTTGTTTGTTACTTTTTCACGCCTAAACCACTGAACCGATTATCCTGATATTTTGCATATACGTTGACAGGTGTACAGAAACGGACATAGGCTACCTTTCATCCCGAAAAAAAAAACTGTTCAAGAGGAAAACAATAATAACGTTCTTATGATAATAGATGACGCCACGTGTCTTTCGAATCATGATTGAACTATATTATTACAAGCAGAGTACAACCCGAATTTATTGTCAAATTCTAAATTAACGCGAACGAAGCCGCGAGCAAAAGCTAGTAAAATTATAAATGCGGATGTGAGTTTGTTTATTTGTTTATTACGCTTTCACGCCTTAATTACTCGACCGATCACCATAAAATTTTGCATACACGTTGTCAAGGTAACAGAAAAGTATATAGGATTTACGCGCTCGAAGCTGCGGGCAAAATCTAGTTCATGATAAAAAGAGCAATGGTCGCTATCATAATATTATTGCAAGGTGAAATCGACCTTGTTGTTTCATGACGCTCAAATGAACTTCAACCGTCGGGTGGTAGATCACAATTTTGGCCTACTGTACATCAGATAGCTATAGATTCAAACTTTTTTGTGTTGAGTCTTTATCTGATCTTTATTTTTTATTCAACGGCCTCGATAGCGTAGTGGTTAGTGTAACCAACTGCCACGCCTGAGGTCGCGGGTTCGATTCCCGCACAAGTCAAACATTTGTGTGCATGAACATGGATGTTTGTCTTAGTCTGGGTGTTTCTACGTATAATATGTATGTATTTACAAAAAAAAAGTATATATGTATGTTTATCCATTGTCTAGTACCCATAGTACAAGCTCTGCTTAGTTTGGGCTAGATGGTGTTGTGTGTATGTGATAGAATATTATTATATTATATATTTATAATAATATTTTGTATACTTGTAGCATGTAAAAATATGTATATGAATGTATAATTGCAATATTTACATACATACATACGCGGGAAGCGGTTGGATACGGGCGGCCCAAGACCAAACTGTGAAGAAAACCTTCTAGGAGTCCTATGTCTAGCAGTGGACGTCTATCGGCTGAGATGATGAGTGATAATGTATTAAAATTGTTTGCAAAATAAGGAAGTAGGTAAATTAAAGGGACATCCCAGACTTGCACAAGAAATTGTCTATACTAAAAAAATATATTATTATTTATTCTAGTTTTTCCTTGTATTATTTACTAGCTTTTGCCCGCGGCTTCGGTCGCGTTAATTTAGAATTTTACAATCAATTCGGGTTGTACTCTGCTTGTAATAATATAATTCAATCATGACTCGAAAAACACGTGGCGCCATCTATTATCATAAGAATGTTATTATTGTTTTCCTCGGGAACAGTAATTTTTTTCGGGATGAAAGGTAGCCTATGTCCGTTTCTGTACACCTATCAACGTATATGCAAAATTTCAGAATGATCGGTTCAGTAGTTTAGGCGTGAAAAGGTAACAAACAAACAAACAAACTCATTGTCGCTTTTATAATATTAGTTATGATAGGATAGTACAGATGATTGTCATTATCAAATGTCATATACACGTTGTAAGGAATACAGAAAAGGTCATAGGGTACCTTTCATCCAGGAAAAATACTATTTCCGATGGATAAAAATGTACAGTACCTACCTACGTTTTTGCGAGCAGAGCCACGAGCAAAATTAGTGTTGTATAAGTAATTCGTTTTGGATAATTATGTAGTTATAGGTATAAACATTGTGTTTTTAGTTTAAATTAATGAAATGTTTATGTTTATTATTTTAATTTTGTTTACCATAACATTTCTGGTCCGTAAACCATGAACTGGTTTTAATTTAACAACACTGTGTTTTGTGATTTTATAAATTGCTAATAAGTTTTTCAGAATTGGACTACTAATACGGTTTTTAGTTAAGTATCTTTATAACGAACTCATTAACCCCTTTTACGTTCATAAGTGTTACTTTGTGACCTAAGTGAATAATAATTAATGATTTTTGACTTTGACTTTGACTATAATAACGTTAAAAAGTTTTAACTACGAATTTGTCGTTTGTTAGTATGAACGCATAGTGTTCACACCTTCTTACAATAAGTTTTGTCTTGTCGATGATCTATTGTCTAATATCAATGCTTTTTCTCTCACCGGCTCAGTGACACGTAGCAATTTGTTAATCCATATTTTAAGTTAATATATTATAATAAAACCGTTTATAATATAATCAAGTGCTTTATTTATGTACAACACCGTTTATGCCCTATTACATCTAATTACTTGATTTCTGTACAAAATGCAATGGTTATTAAAATAAATTTACCATCATCATCCTCTTGCCCTGGTCCCAATTTATTTGAGGTCGGCGCAGTATGTCCTTCGCTTCCATACTTCTCTAGCACCCGTTATCTGATCATTTACCTCTTTCCCTTTCATATCCATCCTCACACAGTTCATCCATCTTTTCCTTAGGCTTCCTCTCCCTTTTCGTTATTAAAATAAATTACTGTATATTTTTGATACTAAATAGTTATTTTATGCCTAAAATAAGTCCGGAACGAGATTATCCGACAAAAAACCAAAGTCACTGACGAAGTTCAGAAGTGTAGCAGGCTGAAGTGGCAGTGGGCTGGTCACATCTGTCGCAGAACCGATGATCGTTGGAGCAAACGGGTTCTCGAGTGGAGACCACGACTCGGCAAGCGTAGTGTAGGACGCCCCCCGGCCAGATGGACCGATGACCTGAAAAAGGTGGCTGGAGGTGAATGGATGGCGAAAACGGGAGATCCGGCCTTGTGGCGCACCCTGGGGAGGCTTATGTCCAGCAGTGGACTGCAATAGGCTGAAATGATGATTTACATAATATTGTCTTCTGTTTACGCGAATGTTATTCATTGAAATTAAACTACTATATACGGATTTTATCAAGTTGTTTATTTGACACAGTTACAAAATTTTTTGAAAAACTGTTACACTACTATAATCACTATTAAACTTTACAAATTTTTAAGCTAATTAAATTATTGAAACTATTAAAACTATTTATACTATTACTATACTATTATACTATTTAGATTTATTTTTACACTTTCCCCGACGTTTCGGTTGCTTTTCAGCAGCCATGGTCACGGGGAGACTAAGATGGTAGTTGTCTCAATGTTCCAGTGCAGTTATTTCAAAGTACCCGAACATAATTTAATCATGGGTGTTTCTATTTACGCAGAATGAGCTCAAAGTATCATGAAGTCTAGCTGTGGTTTGCTTCTTCTTGGGTTTGACAAATGTAATTCAAATAATTACTGGATCCTAAGCTGGTGGTAACGTCGGGGAAAGTGTAAAAATAAATCTAAATAGTATAATAGTATAGTAATAGTATAAATAGTTTTAATAGTTTCAATAATTTAATTAGCTTAAAAATTTGTAAAGTTTAATAGTGATTATAGTAGTGTAACAGTTTTTCAAAAAATTTTGTAACTGTGTCAAATAAACAACGCGATAAAATCCGTATATAGTAGTTTAATTTCAATGAAATGATGATGCCTAAAATATTATAAAACAAAAATAAAAAAGAAAAAGTAAATCATAGAGGTCCTCCACATCACAACTGGTAGTATGAGCAAATAGATAATTAAAATACAACTTATCATCCAGTTTTCTTTAAGTTTATAGATAAGTAATAAGTATGTATATTTTATAATAATAATAACAATAATAATCTTTACTTGCTAGAATATGGTTCAGGTATACAGGTGGTCATTTTTTAAATTTGTGCTGCATATTCTGCCACATGTGGCGTGCAAAATTTAATTAATTAAATTACATTGGTACAATTTTAAAATTACATGCATATTATTTAAATGAACGTTTATGAAGCGGCGATAGCCTTTAGGGGACTGTTCGAATGCTACGTAAAAAACGATCTTAAGGCACGCACCTCTAGGTTTTCGATTACATATTATGTATACTAAATAGTTAATCATCACTTGTTTTGACGGTGAAGGAAGATAACTATAATAATAATAATTTATTTATTGATTACAGTGGTAAAACATGAATACAGTCCATAAAGTATTTAAGATAGGTAATATAATATAATATGGGTGCCTGTACCAGGGTACATCTGTGCCACAGGCGTTAATATATATAATATAATACAATATACTTCTAGGAACTAAGTTAGGTACATACAATTAGCCATACTTATTAATTAAATATATGCAAAAATAGGCCAATATTATAATTATTATCATGTAACTTATTTAACAACAATCTACAAATCTTCAGTATCCTCATAATTTAAAGTTTGTAAGAACCGACAGACTCCGCTTAAATCTTACATAACTTAGATCATATATAATTAGCTGTTTGTTTATTTATCTTGTTATAAAGAAAAGGCCCTAGGAATGTGAAAAAAAAAAACTAAGCAGAGCTTGTAGGTACTATGGGTACTAGACAATGGATAAACATACATATATACTTTTTTTTTGTTGTAAATACATAAATATATTATTATACATAGAAACACTCAGACCAAGACAAACATCCATGTTCATGCACACAAATGTTTGACTTGTGCGGAAATCGAACTCGCGACCTCAGGCGTGGCAGTCGGTTACACTAACCACTACGCCATCGAGGCATATTTTAGAGTTTTTTATGATGTTCTCGAAGATATGTTAAGTCTGTCAACCCGCACTGGACCAGCGTGGTAGACTATGGGCTAGCCTCTCTCACACTGATAGAGGCCCGTGCCCAGCAGTGGGGCAGGTTATATACATGGCTGATATTATTATATACTTTTAAAGCCTACACATGTTAAAATACTAACGAACTCGACTATACCAAAAACATACCTTGTTTGCCAATAAAAAGTACAATAAAAGCAAACAAAAAGTTTACTTAAATTATAAAATTTAAGTAATTATCCATTAATTACACTTGGAAACAAAAACATATATATTTTCTGCTGCATTAATTTTATTATTGTTTTTAATAAACACCTTCATCAGTCATACCTGAAATGTATTTCCTTTGTATGGATTGACTCTGGTTCTTGAGATATTCAACATAAAGAACGGTTCCATCAGGACATTAGAACAATGAAGGAAAGATACCAAGGCTAATGGGACAGCCATATTATGATGGCAGACTATTGCTTGAGTTCAATAAGGGATTGTCCTGAACATAAATAAACGGGTTGTTCCGTATTCATCCTATGACGTCTCATCCTACGCTGTTTTTTTTCCTAACTCAACCTATTTACGTTCCTTACTCAACCGACAGCAATTATTTCAATTTTTAATTCTTGATTCATCCTATAGGTATTCCTAGCTCAACCGATTTATGAAATCACCTAAAAGTTCTAAGTTTTGTTTTGACGGTCTGAACAAAAAATACTGCTTTCATAATCTATAAATATAAATAAATAAAATTGAAGTGTCTGTTTGTAATGTCAAAATAACAGCTTTTTACTATATGCATATGAAAGTACATACGGTACTTACTTATATAAAATACTCTTCTTTTTATACTACTAAGGTGGCTAACATGCATGATGATGGTAAGTGGTCACCGTAGCCTATTGACGCCTGCAATACCAGAGGCATCGCTTGCGCGTTGCCAACCCTTTAGGAAAGGAGAGTAAGTGGGAAGGAGAAGGAGCGAGAAAGGGGAAAGAGCGTGATTGGGCCTCCGGCACACTCACTCCCCGAATGAAACACAATAGTAGGAATACTGGTATTTCACGTCGATATTCTGTGAGAGGGTAGTCCTTCCCCGGTTGAGCCGGCGGCCATTCATGCTGAAATCAGCGAGGCTCTACTACTTCGAAAATTGTCTTTTTGTTTCGGCTAACCTCTGTAACGGCTGGACCGATTTTGACAGGACTTTCACTGGCACAAAGCTGATTTTAGAGGGAGTAACTTAAGCTACATTTGTTTTTATATTGTTCTATAAAATAAAAGGACGTTAAATCGTAAAAATCATATATTTACAAAGTTAACATCAATTACAATAAAAGAACGTAAATATTTACATATATCTATTTTCTGATCTCACAAACTTATGAAGTATACTTAAAAACTAAATAGTATCTTCTATAAAATCAACAATCTTTGGTGAATAAATGATTTCTATTCATAAATCATTTAAAATTATGTACAATAAATCACAGATTTACTAGCAACAATTTCAATAAGACTAGTACAATAAAAGCATAAGATTATTACCTATTTAAAAATAATTTAAGATCCGTGTAAAAAATTAATTTGGTTGAGGAACAATTTAAGATTATAAACTAACTAGTCATATTAAGCATACCAAAACACACAATTCACAAAAAAACAGAATACACATAAAATATACTACAACAGAAAACACATAAAATATACTATATCTACTATTTTTATATCAATCATTAATTTTCTTTAAAATAAACAAATGGAGTCAATTTTTCTAGGCAGTGGCCCAGTACTATTCTTCCATCTACAAATTCTTGAATAGCACTATTGATTCTGTCTTTATTTTCCTTATTATTAATTGACGAAGAGGTCGACGCGCCATGTTGTCGTTATACAATCCTTGCGTTTTGTAAAATGGCATCCTTTTTCAGAATATATAGCAACTGCAGTATATTAACTTTTTTCTTTTTTGTGAAATTGAAAACCCTTATATAACAACATTTACCGACCTCGTTGCGATTGCACATAACGTAAGTCACTCTTATGGTCGTGAAGCATTTTTAATAACACGAGATGCACTTAGCGCGTCAGTTAAGAGGTGAACTAGAAGTATATAAGTGTCATGTTTAGATATTTGACCATATTGCAATATCGTTAAAACAATTAAAGCCGGTTTGAGGGTGTAGACAGGGTAGGATGTTAGAAGCAAATTTTTATATTGCTATCTCTTTCACTCGTGTGCATAATAGTTATTATAAAAAACAACAATGCACACCACCGAGCGTACTCTTGTAAGGTCCATAAGTCTTAGTGGAAGAGAGAACGAAACACTCGCTGTACCACTACCACGTTTTATGACTGGTACAAGTAAATGAGTGTACATGTGAAGCAAATATTTTATTTATACAAATAGGAAAATAACTATTCGTTATACAATATTCTATTAAAATCTATACTAATATTATAAAGCTGAAGAGTTTGTTTGTTTGTTTGTTTACTTGAACGCGCTAATCTCAGGAACTACTGGTCCGATTTGAAAAATTCTTTCGGTGTTAGATAGCCCATTTATCGAGGAAGGCTATAGGCTATATATCATCACGCTAAGATCAATAGGAGCGGAGCACCAATGAAGAATGTTTCAAAATTGGAGGGTATTTTTTCCTTTTGAGAGCTTCCGCTGCGTGCGCTGCGTAAACAGTTAAAGTTTCGCAAAAATCATGTATGACAGAATTGTTCCCCTTGAAAAGTTTAAAAAAAAAGTCCGCGACAGCATATGTCTATCTTTTAAGGTTGGCTCACTATAACCATTTTTATGCTAACCAAATTTGTTCTAAAATAATGCATTATTTGCGAAGGTGTTTTTATAAACATGATATTAATCCTTATCCAAATAAATACGTTATTCATCACAAGTATTTAATTTAAAACAAAATTGCCCCTTACATCATTCGATTTCAATGAATATCTTAGGAGATATTACAGTTTTAAAATAACATCGCAGCAAAATAATTACCCATTACAGACATAGTACAAATGATGTTTCTCCTGGTTTATTCTGCGTGATTACTACTGGTTCGATTTGAAAAATTCTTTTAGTGTTGGATAGCCTATTTATCGAGGAAGGCTATAGGCTATATAACATCACGCTACGACCCACGGGGGCGGCGCAGTAACGATAAACGCGGGTGAAACCGCGGGAATATCTAGTATCTGATATTTATTATTTTTTATGATACCAATATTGTAATTTTATGACATATTTTATAAATTTGTGACACTTAGTTAACTTTTATGTTAATATTAAACAACTTTGCACACCACAATGGTAAAATATGGCATAAGCAACTATATAATACACATGTATCATCTTAAAATGTACCCATATTTGCAATAATAAATTGGTTTGATTTGATTTGATTTGATATGTAATTGTATTTTTATTTCGATCTTCTTTCAGTCATATAGTTATAAAGTCTTATCTCATAAACTAGAGTCAATTTAACAAATCTGATATTTTCTCGTATTCAGCATACTGAACTTACACAAAACTGACTTCAACTTAGCATGACGCAAAATGACTGTTCCCCAGTGTTATCAGTTTAAAAGACCGATCATCAAATATTTTTTACTGATGCATAATTAACCTCACATTGTTATACAATTTTTTACTGATGCATAATTAACCTCACATTGTTATACAATTTTTTACTGATGCATAATTAACCTCACATTGTTATATAATTTTTTACTGATGCATAATTAACCTCACATTGTTATATAATTTTTTAGGAAACTATGTAAGTAAGGCAATCGGGTCTACAGTTAAATTTTGCGTTGTACTATGCAAAGCAGGGTACAGTCAGAGGCAAAAATATGCCCTCTCGCTCCCGGCTGTAGTTCAGACTATGGCCTGACCATAGACTGAACTGCACTAAGACGCCCGGTTGTCACCACTGCGGCGACTGCCGCGACGTTGTTGAGGACACGGCGCTGCACACTGTAGCGGTTTGCCCCGCCTGGGCATCGCAGCGCCGTGAGTTGATCGCGGTAGTCGGATCGGTTGCCCTCTCGCTCCCGGCCGTAGTTCAGTCTATAGTCCGGAGTGAGAGTCGTGGAACGCCGTCGCCTCCTTCTGTGAAGTGATTTCCATCAAGGAGGCGGCGGATCGGGAGAGGGAGCGTTTAAACTCTCTCCCCAACCGCAAGACCGGGCGCCGGAGGGCGCGGGACGACCTCCAGCCACCCTGAGGTTTGACCTGGGGGTGGCGGGCTTTGTGGGCCTGCCCGCCATCCGTTCAGCACCAGATCCGAGAGGCGGCGTGCGTGTTCCCACGCGTGCCTCTGTGCCGTGTCCGTCTCTCCTCTAGGGGGGGGAGGACAGTAGGGCTTTTTTGTAGTAGTGACCAGTGGGTAGGTCTTTTCGTGTAGTGGCCTGCCGTTTCATACGGCGGGCCGTAACTTCGGCGGGGTTGCGCATGTGAAAGTGATTCACGCGGCCCCGCCGATAGTGGTTTGTCGAGGAACACCGTGGTAGGTTTAGTCGGTATTCCGGGAGGTCCATTTTATCGTTTTAATATCTTTCTGTTACCCCGGCGAGTCCGACATAACCCCTCCGCCCGCCCCCGCGGAGGGGTATGCGTCAAAGCATTCCCCCAGGTATAAAAAAATAAATAAAAAAAAGAGGCAAAAATATAATACACAAGCTACGCGCCGGCCCTAGTTCTTGATCAGGGAAGAGCGATATTGTATTTCGCCGCCCTTTGGCTGACGCTTTCACTTCATGTATCTTATCTTATCTTATCTTATGTGGGGGCCAGTCAGTGCAGACCGGCGACACTTCGACCCAGTGGGATCTTTTGTGTCGACACTCCCCCAATAACGACTGCCATAGATGTTCATGGCAGCCGGGACCGACGGCTTAACGTGCTCTCCGAGGCACGGAGCAGGCGATAATTGTCAATCAATACACACATAATTTCGAAAAGTCATATAACTTCCGAAAGTCAGAGGTGCGCGACGTGGGTTCGAACCCGAGACCCTCTACATTGCAGTCTGTTGGTCTCCCCACTGAGCTATCGCTGCTCTTTACTTCACTCCATGTAAATAAGTATTTTATTTTTCAAAATATAGGTACACGTTCTTATATTTACAAATATTATATTTATGACACAGCAAATACAAAAAAAAGCACATATATAATGAAAAACGAGGTTATCACTCAAGTGCGGGACTTGTGCGGGAATCGAGCCCGCGACCTCAGGCGTGGCAGTCGGTTACACTAACCACTACGCCATCGAGGCCGGCGATATTATTATCTATCATGAGTCGCATGGATAATCCGGCTTTTTTAATTTGTACAATCATGGCCGATAATATTAAATTGCCTCCATAATAATTAATAAAAATACCCAATAACACAATTACAGATTACTTATATAAATTATAAAACGTTTTATTTTATCGTCACAGTCGGTTACTAACCACTACGCCAACGAGCCTGCCAAATATATTATAACTAGATGTTCCCGCGGTTTCACCCGCGTTTATCGTTACTGCGGCGCCCCCGTGGGTCGTAGCGTGATGTTATATAGCCTCTAGCCTTCCTCGATAAATAGGCTATCCAAAACTAAAAGAATTTTTCAAATCGAACTATGAGTTCCTGAGATTAGCGCGTTCAAACAAACAAACTCTTTAGCTTTATAATATTAGTATTAGATTATAAAGCTGAAGAGTTTGTTTGTTTGTTTGGTTGAACGTGCTGTTCTAGTAAATTGTGATTTGGGGACAAGACCTGGCTATAACTGGTCCCGGTAGGTGCTCTCGGGCACTGGAAAGTACAGCGGCTCCACCTAATATAACCGTGATGGTTGGTGTAGGGGAACCCTATACCATAAACTGGACTAGTCCTAGAGAGATGTTCAAGTAAATGGAAATATAACTTAGCGTTTCTCCAGGTATTTTCTGCCTCGCACAACAAAACTGTGGAATGAGCTGTCGTCTACGGTATTTCCGGACCAATACGACCTTCAACACTTCAAGAAAAGAGCGTACTCCTTTTTAAAAGGCCGGCAACGCACTTGTAACTCCTCTGGTGTTGCGGGTGTCCATGGGTGGCGGTAATCGCTTACCGTCAGGCGATCCGTCTGCTCGTTTGCACCATAATCCAAAAAAAAAAAATGTTAGGTACTAGATTTTGGCCGCGGCTTCACTCGCATAAAATTACGTTATGTTAATTTTCTACCCCTCGGGAACGGTACTTTTTCTGGATAAAAGTTACCCTATGTCCTTTTCTGTGCTCCTGACAACGTGTATACGAAATTTCATGATGATCGAGTAGTTAAAGCGTGAAAGCGTAACAAACAAACAAACAAATTTAATTATCTTTTTCTTAAAATTTTCATTAATTAATCTTATTTAACAATAGCAATATCGTTTGAAATGACCTTTAGCCAACGGCTAATTTATCTGTCCAAAGAAAACTAAAATGTAATTATGCAAAGTCATTAATGTAATGAATATATTAGGACGTTTACATACTTGACGTATTTTCGGCTCATACCTCGTGTTAAAGAGTAATTCCTGTGAAAGATTTAAATCATAGACGCCGTACTACGTTTAAATCCGGTCACCTTTCTGTCGTTAAGTCTTCCGACATACAATGGCAATATGACAGCTGAATTATAAATATGCTATGCTATTTAATTTATAAAAACTATATTTGGATTTAATTTTTTTAATAATAATAATATTCTATCACATACACACAACAACATCTAGCCCAAACTAAGCAGAGCGTGTACTATGGGTACTAGACAATGGATAAACATACGTATATACTTTTTTTTTGTAAATACATATATATTATACATAGAAACACCCAGACCAAGACAAACATCCATGTTCATGCACACAAATGTTTGATTTTACACTTTCCCAGACGCTTCGGTTGTTTTTCAGCGAGAAACCCTTTGTTTCGACTATTTTTTTTTTGTCCTCTTTTAATTTGGCAGAAAGAGATAGGCATTTTTTTTGTCATAATAATACTTGGACATAATTGTTTCTAGCATACTATTTCAGTAGGCATAAATATCATTTAGGCTAATGCTTTTTGCCCTAATTTTGATTGGCAGTTATAAGGCATATTATTATATTATATACTTGCTTTTGCCCGCGGCTTCGCTCGCGTTAATTTAAATTTGACATTCAATTCGGGTTGTACTCTGCTTGTAATAATATAATTCAATCATGATTCGAAAGACACGTGGCGCCATCTATTATCATAAGAACATTATTATTGTTTTCCACGGGAACAGTATTTTTTTTCGGGATTAAAGGTAGCCTATGTCCGTTTCTGTACACCTGTCAACGTATATGCAAAATTTCAGGATGATCGGTTCAGTGGTTTAGGCGTGAAAAGGTAACAAACAAACAAATAAACAAACTCATTTTCGCTTTTATAATATTAGTTAGGATATAACTTGGGTACCATAGGGTATAACAATAGGTCAGAGTGCGGCGGGCTTAAAGTTTTTGGGCCACCCCTAAGCCGCCGATATGTTTATAAACCGTATGTTTGCGGCCAGGTTAAATATGGTCACATATTTAAGCTGGCCGCAAACATACGGTTTCCTGATCAGGTTTCCGAAACAGGGATTCAGATTCGTCATTCCGTCAGCTTTGCGCAGACGTTGGGTTTTTTTCATCAGGAATTAATATTAACAGTACGTACGGTAACGTCACCGTGTCTAGCTAGCTCTGAGTGCCTAGTGCGAGTTTGTTTTACGTTAACGCGATCGACACGTTTATGACGTTCGCCGCTCTGATTGGCCCGCTCCAAGCTCTAAACCAATCAGAGAGCCAAACGCGGCAAACGATCGTGTTAACGTAAAAACAACACACACACTAAGTACCCTGATGTATTCAGAATGGTTTCCTTTCGTGTGCGGCGGTACATACAGAATGTTAGCGAGCGCTGCATTCGGAATGACGTCATTCGGTTTTTTTCCGTTCTTCATTTAGAACACACTGGCGAGATTCCGAATCGAACGACGGGTATTATTTTTGCACGGAAAATATGAGAACGTGTGGCGGTATATAGCAAATTCGTATAAAAAGTGTGCATTCAGGTATCCGAATCTGAATCCCTGTTTCGGAAACCTGATCAGGAAACCGTATGTTTGCGGCCAGTTTTAAATGTAGAATTGAAATACATAGAGCGAACAAGCAAACCAAAGTCTTATAATACGCAAAATTTACGCCATTTCTGTAAATGCCTGTTATCGTAATAATCCATAATGATTCTTAACATAATGATGCGTTAACGACGAGAGTGCTCCAACTGATTATTATTTACGCTATACTAATTATTACGAGTATATATTCAACTAACTATGCCCGTAGCTTCGCTCGCTTAAATGGAAGTTAGATTAGTTTAGGTACTAACAGCACTTTTTTCTTGATGAAAGGTACCCTACGTCCTTTTCTGTACCCCTGACAACGTGTATGCCAATTTCCATGATAATCGGTCGTGTAGTTAGGGCGTGAAAGTGTAACATACAAACTTACACGCATTTATAATATTACTAGCTTTTGCCCGTGACTTCGCTTGCGTTAATTTAGAGTTTGACAATCAATTCGGGTTGTACTCTGCTTGTAATAATATAATTCAATCATGATTCGTAAGACACGTGGCGCCATCTATTATCATAAGAACGTTATTGTTGTTTTCCTCTGGAACAGTAATTTTTTTCGGGATGAAAGGTAGCCTATGTCCGTTTCTGTACAACTTACAATGTATATGCACAACTTTCGCTTTTATAATATTAGTTAGGATTGTATTCTCCTATCGAAATAAACGGCAAACGCGAACATCGTTTAAATTAGGCTAGATCGGGACTCCATTTTGGAAAATCTTTATTATTAGAATTGGCTTTCAAACTTTATAATGCTATTAATAATAATGTCCTCCAGAGCTAATATCGGTCACGGTGGCCAGTCTTAACGGAGTCTGGCCATCTGCGCAGGAGAGATTATAGTGCACAAATTGTGTGCGCAAACACAAGTGCACTCTCTGTTCCCTAACTCTCATGATACGATCGGACAGCAATTCAACACGACCGGAGAGAGATCAGGCACAGGACCAACGGCTTTACGTGCTTTCCGAGGCACGGGGGTGTCTAACACCGCCAACTTCCTAACTCCGGGCTGCTATTGAGATTTCTTTACAGAAAACTCAATAACTTTTTGTTTGCCCGACTCGGGATTCGAACCCGAGACCTCATGCACAGCTGTCGCATTCACTACCGCTGCGCTATTGAGGTAGTTGCACGGAGCAGGTGCTATTAAGGATTCAGTATCGATAACAAGCGATATTCTAAGAATGTCAGTGGAAAACGCCTTTTAATTTTGTTACAGCATTCTTTAGACTTCGGTAATGCTAGTTGCGTTACCTTACTATTTAATAAATACAAATTCTTCTTCTCCCTAGCCTTTATTATTCCCAAGTCACTTGGGGTCGGCTTTCTAGTCTAACCGGATTTGACTGGATATCAGTTTTTACACGGAGCGGCTGCCACCTGACCTCCGTAACCCGAAGGCTAACAATACCCTAAGGCTAGACCAGTGTCAGGATATTAGAGGGCACTGACTTCCCAATAACGACTGCCATAGATGTTCATGGCAGCCGGGACCGACGACTTAACGTGCTCTCCGAGGCACGGAGCAGGCGATAATTGTCAATCAATACGCACATAATTTCGAAAAGTCATATAACTTCCGAAAGTCAGAGTACGCGACGTGGGTTCGAACCCGAGACCCTCTGCAGGGCAGTCTGTTGGTCTCCCCATTGAGCTATCGTAGCAGCTAGTAAGGAATAAAGATATTATTAAACATGTATTTCACCTGACATAGGACTATGAGTAGCTCAGTTAGTAAAGCGCCGAAACGGTTTGTCAAGGTCGCAGGTTCAAGTACTGCTTCATAAATGGTATTTACGCTTGTTTATAACATACTAGATTTTGTCCACGGCATCGCTCGCGTTAATGTAGGTTATGTTTTTTATCCTTTGGGAACATGGATGTAAGGTAGTGCTATGTCCTTTTATGTTCCCCTGACAACATGTAAGCGTAATTTCATAATGATCTGTTGTGTACTTTAAGCATTAAAGCGTAACAAACAAACAAACTCATATTCGCCTTTACAATATAACTAGCTTTTGCCTGCGGCTTCGCTCGCGTTAATTTAGAATTTGACAATCAATTCGGGTTGTACTCCGCTTGTAATAATATAATTCAATCATGATTCGAAAGACACGTGGCGCCATCTATTCTCATAAGAACGTTATTATTGTTTTCCTCGGGAACAGTAATTTCTTTTGGTAAAAGGTAGCCTTTGTCCGTTTCTGTACATCTGTCAACGGATATGCAAAATTTCAGGATGATCGGTTCAGTGGTTTAGGCGTGAAAAGGTAACAAACAAACAAAAAATAAACTCATTTTCGCTTTTATAACATTAATAGTTAGGAAGTTAGGATTAGGACTAGACTAGACTAGACTTGCTCGCGGCTTCGCTCGCGTAAATGTTGGTTAGGTTAGATCGGTCAGACAGTACTTTTTTTAGATGAAAGGTACACTATGTCCTTTTCTGTACCCCTGACAATGTGTATGCGAAATGTTACGATTTTCGGTCGAGTAGTTAAGGCGTGAAAGCGTAACAAACAAACTCACATTCGCATTTATAATATTAGTTAGGATATAGTATGTAGGAAGTTAGGATAATATTAGGTATAGGAACGTAAAATATGACCACACCTTACTGTTACATGTCATTTAATAAACAAAATAATTTAAACATATATTTCACAACCATTAAACATCACTTTTGTTAATTGATACTTAATTACTAATTACTTAAACTGTAATTAGATGAACTTAAGCGGTTGCTTATGTTCTAAACTACCAAACCATGAATACCGTTATTTTCCAGTTACAATACCGGTAACCTGATAATAATTATATTTTATCGTGACCTTTAATGCCAAAATTAAAGATTCTTTACATCTACAATGGTATATCAGCCCAGCATATAAAATATTCCACTAGGCATGGGCCTCTACTAAGTGTGAGAAGGGTTAGCCCAGAGGTTCCCAGACTTTTTTCTGATGAACCCCTTGCAGCTATATTTCTACCATATTTCTACGCATTCCTATTGCAATAGGGGTAGGCCTCCCACAAGGTGGACCGACGACCTGATAAAGGTCGCGGGAAGCGGTTGGATGCGGGTGGCCCAAGACCGGTCTGTGTGGAAAACCTTGGGGGAGGCCTATGTCCAGCAGTGGACGTCTTTTGACTGACATGATGATGATGATGATATTGCAATACCTTGGTTTAGTGGAATTCGATAATTTACTTACTACATTTTTATTTAAACAGTTAGATTAAACTACGGATTACAATCTTGCCTTGTCTTGATTATTTATGTACATGTAAGTGGATGCTTCTATTTACCATACTGCTGCTTTAGAGGCTACCATCAAATTTTATTAAATATTCAGTAGTAATTCATGGAGAAATGGTTGCAGCACCTTACAGTTATCATTTGTAAACAACATTTTATTGTAAACTTGGCGATTAAAAAGAGTGGCCATGAGTTTCTTGCCCGTTCTTCTCATGAGCCCTACACCCTTGCTTCGCTGAACGTGGCAGTAAATGTAAATTCACAGAATTTAGTGTAACTTTAACATTCATAAGTGTTACCTTGTAACCTAACTTGAATAAATTTATATTTGATTTTTTTGATTTTGATTTTGACTATATATGTAGTAACTTATAATAGCTATATAATAATACCAGCGCTGTTTAAAACTATTCTACTACTGGGCACTCTTCTCCTCCGGCCTCTTCTTAATATGTGAAGGATGAGGCCATAGTCCACCAGGCTGGCCCAGTAGTGCGTGTTGGCAGACTGCACATATCTTTGAGAAAGTTATGCAGAACTCTCAGACATGCAGGTTTCTTCACGACGTTTTCCTTCACCGTTAAAGTGGGCAATAACTAACTATTTAATACGCACATAACTTCGCAAAAGTCAGAGTTTCGAAGGACCTTTGCGTGACAGTCCAACAGTCTTTCAATAGGCTTTCGCTTTACACTAACTAGAAGAATCTTTGTAAAAAGACCATGACAAATTTGTAGCAGATCAGCGCCAATAGTAGTAGCACACCATGATGAACCATTTGTAGCCTGGAGACAAAAAGATAAGGAGTTAAGCAACGTTAAATCTCGGTTAAATTAGAGATGGGCGATTCTTATCGACTGAAAGTTGATGATGATATATCAATCAACCTGATTTTCCCCGCGTACTTTTTCACGTAAATGTAGATTCTGTCGATTTCTCTGGGTGAAAGGTACACAGGACATACGGTATGACCTTTTCTGTACCCAAAAAGTAAAGAAAACTACTGCTCCCAAGGGATAAACAATTTACATGACGTACATTTACGCGAGCGAAGCCGCGAGTAAAATAGTAATTACATAAATTAATGAATAACAGGTAATATTGGTACCTCTCAACACGTTTAAAAACAGCTAATACTGGTACCTCTCAACACGTTTAAAAACAGCTAATACTGGTACCTCTCAACACGTTTAAATACAGCTAATATTGGTACCTCTCAACACGTTTAAAAACAGCTAATATTGTTACCTCTCAACACGTTTAAAAACAGCTAATATTGATACCTCTCAACACGTTTAAAAACAGCTAATATTGATACCTCTCAACACGTTTAAAAACAGCTAATATTGATACCTCTCAACACGTTTAAAAACAGCTAATATTGTTACCTCTCAACACGTTTAAAAACAGCTAATATTGATACCTCTCAACACGTTTAAAAACAGCTAATATTGATACCTCTCAACACGTTTAAAAACAGCTAATATTGTTACCTCTCAACACGTTTAAAAACAGCTAATACTGGTACCTCTCAACACGTTTAAAAACAGCTAATATTGTTACCTCTCAACACGTTTAAAAACAGCTAATACTGGTACCTCTCAACACGTTTAAAAACAGCTAATATTGTTACCTCTCAACACGTTTAAAAACAGCTAATATTGTTACCTCTCAACACGTTTAAAAACAGCTAATACTGGTACCTCTCAACACGTTTAAAAACAGCTAATATTGTTACCTCTCAACACGTTTAAAAACAGCTAATATTGATACCTCTCAACACGTTTAAAAACAGCTAATATTGATACCTCTCAACACGTTTAAAAACAGCTAATATTGGTACCTCTCAACACGTTTAACAACAGCTAATACTGGTACCTCTCAACACGTTTAAAAACAGCTAATATTGTTACCTCTCAACACGTTTAAAAACAGCTAATATTGATACCTCTCAACACGTTTAAAAACAGCTAATATTGATACCTCTCAACACGTTTAAAAACAGCTAATATTGGTACCTCTCAAAACGTTTAAAAACAGCTAATACTGGTACCTCTCAACACGTTTAAAAACAGCTAATACTGGTACCTCTCAACACGTTTAAAAACAGCTAATATTGTTACCTCTCAACACGTTTAAAAACAGCTAATATTGGTACCTCTCAACACGTTTAAAAACAGCTAATACTGGTACCTCTCAACACGTTTAAAAACAGCTAATATTGTTACCTCTCAACACGTTTAAAAACAGCTAATACTGGTACCTCTCAACACGTTTAAAAACAGCTAATATTGATACCTCTCAACACGTTTAAAAACAGCTAATATTGGTACCTCTCAACACGTTTAAAAACAGCTAATACTGGTACCTCTCAACACGTTTAAAAACAGCTAATATTGTTACCTCTCAACACGTTTAAAAACAGCTAATACTGGTACCTCTCAACACGTTTAAAAACAGCTAATATTGTTACCTCTCAACACGTTTAAAAACAGCTAATACTGGTACCTCTCAACACGTATAAATACAGCCAATATTGGTACCTCTCAACACGTTTAAATACAGCTAATATTGGTACCTCTCAACACGTTTAAAAACAGCTAATACTGGTACCTCTCAACACGTTTAAAAACAGCTAATATTGTTACCTCTCAACACGTATAAATACAGCCAATATTGGTACCTCTCAACACGTTTAAAAACAGCTAATACTGGTACCTCTCAACACGTTTAAAAACAGCTAATATTGTTACCTCTCAACACGTTTAAAAACAGCTAATACTGGTACCTCTCAACACGTTTAAAAACAGCTAATATTGTTACCTCTCAACACGTTTAAAAACAGCTAATATTGATACCTCTCAACACGTTTAAAAACAGCTAATATTGATACCTCTCAACACGTTTAAAAACAGCTAATACTGGTACCTCTCAACACGTTTAAAAACAGCTAATATTGGTACCTCTCAACACGTTTAAAAACAGCTAATACTGGTACCTCTCAACACGTTTAAAAACAGCTAATACTGGTACCTCTCAACACGTATAAATACAGCCAATATTGGTACCTCTCAACACGTTTAAAAACAGCTAATACTGGTACCTCTCAACACGTTTAAAAACAGCTAATATTGTTACCTCTCAACACGTTTAAAAACAGCTAATACTGGTACCTCTCAACACGTTTAAAAACAGCTAATATTGTTACCTCTCAACACGTTTAAAAACAGCTAATATTGATACCTCTCAACACGTTTAAAAACAGCTAATATTGATACCTCTCAACACGTTTAAAAACAGCTAATACTGGTACCTCTCAACACGTTTAAAAACAGCTAATATTGTTACCTCTCAACACGTATAAATACAGCCAATACTGGTACCTCTCAACACGTTTAAAAACAGCTAATACTGGTACCTCTCAACACGTTTAAAAACAGCTAATATTGTTACCTCTCAACACGTTTAAAAACAGCTAATACTGGTACCTCTCAACACGTTTAAAAACAGCTAATATTGGTACCTCTCAACACGTTTAAAAACAGCTAATATTGTTACCTCTCAACACGTATAAATACAGCCAATACTGGTACCTCTCAACACGTTTAAAAACAGCTAATATTGGTACCTCTCAACACGTTTAAAAACAGCTAATATTGTTACCTCTCAACACGTTTAAAAACAGCTAATACTGGTACCTCTCAACACGTTTAAAAACAGCTAATATTGGTACCTCTCAACACGTTTAAAAACAGCTAATACTGGTACCTCTCAACACGTATAAATACAGCCAATATTGGTACCTCTCAACACGTTTAAAAACAGCTAATATTGGTACCTCTCAACACGTTTAAAAACAGCTAATACTGGTACCTCTCAACACGTATAAATACAGCCAATACTGGTACCTCTCAACACGTTTAAAAACAGCTAATATTGGTACCTCTCAACACGTTTAAAAACAGCTAATATTGTTACCTCTCAACACGTATAAATACAGCCAATACTGGTACCTCTCAACACGTTTAAAAACAGCTAATATTGGTACCTCTCAACACGTTTAAAAACAGCTAATATTGTTACCTCTCAACACGTTTAAAAACAGCTAATACTGGTACCTCTCAACACGTATAAATACAGCCAATATTGGTACCTCTCAACACGTTTAAAAACAGCTAATATTGTTACCTCTCAACACGTATAAATACAGCCAATACTGGTACCTCTCAACACGTATAAATACAGCCAATACTGGTACCTCTCAACACGTTTAAAAACAGCTAATATTGGTACCTCTCAACACGTTTAAAAACAGCTAATATTGTTACCTCTCAACACGTATAAATACAGCCAATACTGGTACCTCTCAACACGTTTAAAAACAGCTAATATTGGTACCTCTCAACACGTTTAAAAACAGCTAATATTGTTACCTCTCAACACGTTTAAAAACAGCTAATACTGGTACCTCTCAACACGTTTAAAAACAGCTAATATTGGTACCTCTCAACACGTTTTAAAACAGCTAATACTGGTACCTCTCAACACGTATAAATACAGCCAATATTGGTACCTCTCAACACGTTTAAAAACAGCTAATATTGGTACCTCTCAACACGTTTAAAAACAGCTAATACTGGTACCTCTCAACACGTATAAATACAGCCAATACTGGTACCTCTCAACACGTTTAAAAACAGCCAATACTGGTACCTCTCAACACGTTTAAAAACAGCCAATACTGGTACCTCTCAACACGTTTAAAAACAGCCAATACTGGTACCTCTCAACACGTTTAAAAACAGCCAATACTGGTACCTCTCAACACGTTTAAAAACAGCCAATACTGGTACCTCTCAACACGTTTAAAAACAGCCAATACTGGTACCTCTCAACACGTTTAAAAACAGCCAATACTGGTACCTCTCAACACGTTTAAAAACAGCTAATACTGGTACCTCTCAACACGTTTAAAAACAGCTAATATTGTTACCTCTCAACACGTTTAAAAACAGCTAATACTGGTACCTCTCAACACGTTTAAAAACAGCCAATACTGGTACCTCTCAACACGTATAAATACAGCCAATACTGGTACCTCTCAACACGTATAAATACAGCCAATACTGGTACCTCTCAACACGTATAAATACAGCCAATACTGGTACCTCTCAACACGTTTAAAAACAGCCAATACTGGTACCTCTCAACACGTTTAAAAACAGCCAATACTGGTACCTCTCAACACGTTTAAAAACAGCCAATACTGGTACCTCTCAACACGTTTAAAAACAGCCAATACTGGTACCTCTCAACACGTATAAATACAGCCAATACTGGTACCTCTCAACACGTTTAAAAACAGCCAATACTGGTACCTCTCAACACGTTTAAAAACAGCCAATACTGGTACCTCTCAACACGTATAAAAACAGCCAATACTGGTACCTCTCAACACGTTTAAAAACAGCCAATACTGGTACCTCTCAACACGTTTAAAAACAGCCAATACTGGTACCTCTCAACACGTTTAAAAACAGCCAATACTGGTACCTCTCAACACGTTTAAAAACAGCCAATACTGGTACCTCTCAACACGTTTAAAAACAGCTAATACTGGTACCTCTCAACACGTTTAAAAACAGCTAATATTGTTACCTCTCAACACGTTTAAAAACAGCTAATACTGGTACCTCTCAACACGTTTAAAAACAGCCAATACTGGTACCTCTCAACACGTATAAATACAGCCAATACTGGTACCTCTCAACACGTTTAAATACAGCCAATACTGGTACCTCTCAACACGTATAAATACAGCCAATACTGGTACCTCTCAACACGTTTAAAAACAGCCAATACTGGTACCTCTCAACACGTATAAATACAGCCAATACTGGTACCTCTCAACACGTTTAAATACAGCCAATACTGGTACCTCTCAACACGTTTAAATACAGCCAATACTGGTACCTCTCAACACGTTTAAAAACAGCCAATACTGGTACCTCTCAACACGTTTAAAAACAGCCAATACTGGTACCTCTCAACACGTATAAAAACAGCCAATACTGGTACCTCTCAACACGTTTAAAAACAGCCAATACTGGTACCTCTCAACACGTTTAAAAACAGCCAATACTGGTACCTCTCAACACGTTTAAAAACAGCCAATACTGGTACCTCTCAACACGTTTAAAAACAGCCAATACTGGTACCTCTCAACACGTTTAAAAACAGCTAATACTGGTACCTCTCAACACGTTTAAAAACAGCTAATATTGTTACCTCTCAACACGTTTAAAAACAGCCAATACTGGTACCTCTCAACACGTTTAAAAACAGCCAATACTGGTACCTCTCAACACGTATAAATACAGCCAATACTGGTACCTCTCAACACGTTTAAATACAGCTAATATTGGTACCTCTCAACACGTATAAATACAGCCAATATTGGTACCTCTCAACACGTTTAAATACAGCTAATACTGGTACCTCTCAACACGTTTAAATACAGCTAATATTGGTACCTCTCAACACGTATAAATACAGCCAATACTGGTACCTCTCAACACGTTTAAATACAGCTAATATTGGTACCTCTCAACACGTTTAAATACAGCTAATATTGGTACCTCTCAACACGTATAAATACAGCCAATACTGGTACCTCTCAACACGTATAAATACAGCTAATATTGGTACCTCTCAACACGTATAAATACAGCCAATACTGGTACCTCTCAACACGTTTAAATACAGCTAATATTGGTACCTCTCAACACGTTTAAATACAGCTAATATTGGTACCTCTCAACACGTATAAATACAGCCAATACTGGTACCTCTCAACACGTATAAATACAGCCAATATTGGTACCTCTCAACACGTTTAAATACAGCTAATACTGGTACCTCTCAACACGTTTAAATACAGCTAATATTGGTACCTCTCAACACGTTTAAATACAGCTAATACTGGTACCTCTCAACACGTTTAAATACAGCTAATATTGATACCTCTCAACACGTTTAAATACAGCTAATACTGGTACCTCTCAACACGTTTAAATACAGCTAATATTGATACCTCTCAACACGTTTAAAAACAGCTAATATTGGTACCTCTCAACACGTTTAAAAACAGCTAATATTGATACCTCTCAACACGTTTAAAAACAGCTAATATTGATACCTCTCAACACGTTTAAAAACAGCTAATATTAGTACCTCTCAACACGTTTCCTGGCGAGAGGTAGTGCGTCATCTTTCTGCCATAGGATGTATTTGCGCGCACCGCGCACGAAGTTCTGTGTGTGTTCCTCCCAACTGAAAGAATACCATATTCAAAGTCAGAAAACATTTATTTATTTAGGTCACAAAGTAACACTTATGATCGTCGAAGTTAATCCTTTTAATTATAATGTTACAATACTTTATTTATGCCTCCAGTACTTAATGATAACCTCTCTTTTT
The DNA here is from genome assembly GCA_963564715.1 of Catocala sponsa. Classification (NCBI taxonomy): domain Eukaryota; kingdom Metazoa; phylum Arthropoda; class Insecta; order Lepidoptera; family Erebidae; genus Catocala; species Catocala sponsa. The sequence continues at coordinate 12,735,124 of OY751354.1, forward strand.
AACACGCTTTTATTAGTTTGGTTTGGGATTTTATATATCAATGCTTGGTTTGTATCTATGTAACGGAATCTTAAACGTAATTTTCACCCCTTTCAAACTGAGGGATTGATTTGAAACACTTTAGAAAAAAATATAAAAACATAAAAATAAATGAAAGTTTAAAAAAATCAAAAACGCGCTTTAAAAAGTAGAAAATAATTTAATAATTTTAATGTAAAAAAGCGCGGGGTGCTTTCTATGATATTTTGATAACCCTCACTCCACGCTTTTTTGCAGTAAAATTATTAAATTATTTTCTACTTTTTAAAGCGTGTTTTTTTAAGCTATTATTTATTGTCAAGTTAGTTGATAAGCAATATTGTTCCTATACCTAATGTACGATTGTTTATTTTCCTAAAATCTTAGTAAGTAACCTTATTTGCAATTCGGTTAGTTGCTAGATTCAGGCAAAGGGTCAAACCTTTGTATTAGGTGTATTCGGTATCGTCTCATAGGTTCAAGGCTATGCGACGATACCTAATATATATGAACATACATTAATTGATTACTTTCCGGATTTATAACAGTTGGAATTAGGTAAAGTAGGAGTCAAACTATTAACGGATATAAAGAACAATTAGACACTAAATAGATATATATTTTTTTATACAACTATGGTGGCAAACAAGCATACGGCCCACCTGATGGTAAGTGGTCACCGTAGCCTATGGACGCCTGCAACACCAGAGGTATCACTTGCGCGTTGCCGACCCTTCAGGAAAGGAAGTGGGAAGGAGAAGGAGCGGAAAGAGGGAAAGAGGGTGATTGGGCCTCCGGCACTCTAACTCACCGAACGAAACACATCAGTAAGAATACTGGTATTCCACGTCAATATTCTGTGAGAGGGTAGTCCTTCCCCGGTCGAGCCGGGTCATTCATGCTGAAATCAGCTATACACTTTCGTCTCATTTGATTGACTGTGTCTGTGACGCAGTGATGTGAATACTAAAGCTGTACTGTGGTATCAAGTTCGACACCCTGGTCGGTTTAAGAAGCGTAGCAATTTTAAGACAATTTTGCCACTATGAATTATGTCTGTGACGTAAGAACATTAATGTTTTGTATCGTCGGACAAAAAACGTTCAAACAAGGTAGACAAAACCACTTAGACGGAACGCAATTTTTTGTCTCATGTGGGGATCAAATCCTCGACACTCGGCAGAGGCATGGAATTCTCTGCCAAGGCACGTGTTTCCTTCTTCCTTCAATTCTGGGTCCTTTAACCTCTTGTGAGACAGCTGGATGTTTACATTATCGCCCGTTATCGCCGCGTGCCACTTGAGATTTTGTTATTGTTAATTACCGGCCCACTCATAGCTCGTAGAATCAAAAAAATGGTACTACAGAATTTGTTATGATGTCAGCTACGTAGTAAAATATAAACAAGAGCTTTTTGCTGGCTCGCATGCGAGCCCCTGGCACACTAGAGGTTAAGCGGGGCGTGAAAAAGCACCTTCTCAGGCCGTCAAATAGAGACCTCAACATTGCCTCGGCTACTATGGGGGTGGTGTGGAGGACACTGCTCTTAGACCACACGACTGCTTACCATCAGGTGGAGTGTGGTCATTTTGACGAACATAAAAAAAAATAAAAAATAATAGGGTCACTGGACCTCGCCACTTACCATCACTTAAGCCTCTACGGCATGTTCTTGGAAGCTCGACAATGCGCTTGGCCTTGGGAGTACTCATAATTTAACTATACTATTAAATGTCCAATGACCGAGAAAACGTATGACAAATGATCATTTACAAAACCGTTTAAAAATCTATTCTGGTGACAAATATATGTATTATGCCGCAAACATCATTATAAATGATAATTAAAGAAAAACGATTAGCATAGAATTTATATAGCCAATTTTCTATGTATAGAATACTAAATTATCCATTAATGTTTTATTTAATTAAATAATTTGTATGACACATTTACGATCATAATTGGAGGTAGTTAAATTAGTATTCGATGAAAATCTATACATATAATAAAATCGTAGGAAAGTCAAAACTGTACATTGAATATTTTTTTAAAAGAATAATTGAGGCGTGATCTACAATCGATATCGAAGCCAAAAATATAGTTTCTAGAATTTTTGTCTGTTTGTCTGTATGTATGTCCGGGCTAAACTCAAAAAGTACTGCATGGATTTACTTCAAATTTTGCATGAATATTACTAACAGGTCGGGTCAACATATAGGCTACATATTATCACGCTATCACCTACGAGGGAGGAGCTGTGAATCTTTATTTTTCTTACGTATTCTGTGACAGCGTGTAATCTAACGACGCATATTTAAATGTTGCTTTTGAGTAAGCCATGCTATTATCTAGCTTTACACTATAAAAACTACGCCATTTAGGTAACTTGGGCAGAGAATTAAATAATAAGAACGGAAAACGGGCTAAGAACAAGAATTTATTTACTATCGGTTACGTGCTACATAGTACCATCGGCCAAGAAAGTGGTCTACCAATTTTGACAAAAGTTTCTGTGTGATCTAACTATCGCTAAGGTTGACACATGTTGACACATGGCATGACGTGAATATAATCCTATCCTAACTAATATTATAAAAGCGAAAATGAGTTTGTTTGTTTGTTTGTTACCTTTTCACGCCTAAACGACTGAACCGATCATCCTCAAATTTTGCATATACGTTGACAGGTATACAGAAACGGACATAGGCTACCTTTCATCCAGAAAAAAAGTACTGTTCCCGAGAAAAACAATAACAACGATTTTATGATAATAGATGACGCCACGTGTCTTTCGAATCATGATTAAATTATATTACTACAAGCAGAGTACGACCCGAATTGACTGTCAAATTTTAAATTAACGCGAGCGAAGCCGCGGGCAAAAGCTAGTAAATTCATAAACTAATACCGGTCTACTTAAAACCACGTAAAATTGGTAGAATTATCTTTTGCTGTGCATGACGTATTGAGTTTCAATCCAGGTTTAGACCATAAAAAGTATAGGGGATCTTTGTGCGAAGAAATTCTTAATAGAAGCGCGGTGTTAGGAAGTCGACAGTGTTACACAACCCCGTACCTCGACAAGCACGTTGGATTTACGTCTGATCAATCACTCTTGGTTCGTCCCATCCGACTATGAGAGGTAGGAAACAGAGAGAGCACTTGTGTTTCCGCAGACACTTGCGCAGTGGGCCAGTCTCCATGACGTAGCCGAAATTCGTACTGGAGGACATTGATATGTTATGATCTGAATCTAAATTGACGTACATCGAGAGTCAGCTCCAGTAAGCAGATAAAACTATTGTTGAAATTAAACTACTATATACGGATTTTATCGCGTTGTTTATTTGACACTGTTACAAAATTTTTTTGAAAAACTGTTACACCACTATAATCACTATTAAACTTTACAAATTTTTTTTTTTTTTATTTTTTTTTTTTAAGCTAAAGTTTAATAGTGATTATAGTAGTGTAACAGTTTTTCAAAAAAAATTTGTAACAGTGTCAAATAAACAACGCGATAAAATCCGTATAGGTATAGTAGTTTAATTTCAATGAATAACATTCGCGTAAACAGAAGACAATATTATAAAACTATTGTTTTATCTACGTACTACAGCTGAATCTTACGAAGCACCTAATATATTATTTGGGTGTAAGCATAATATATAGACTGACTGACAGAACGGATGACGTAGTGGTTTAAGTGTTCGCCTCGCCGCTGCCACTGCGCCGAGTGTTGTGGGTTCGAATCCCACACGGGACAAAATTTTGTGTGATCCACAAATAGTTGTTCTGTCTGTCTGGGTGATCTTTGTGTCCGTTATTTGAATGTTTTTAAAGTCACTCGCGACACAGGAAACATTACTAGTGCAGGAGTTGTCTTTTTAATACTAATATAAAATATAAAGATTCTTAGAGAATTATAATATAATAATATAATATAATATTCTATCACATACACACAACACCATCTAGCCCAAATTAAGCAAAGCTTGTAATAGGTGCAAGACAATGGATAAACATATATATATACTTTTTTTTTGTAAATACATACATATTATACATAGAAACACCCAGACCAAGACAAACATCCATGTTCATGTACACAAATGTTTGACTTGTGCGGCAATCGAACCCGCGACCTCAGGCGTGGCAGTCGGTTACACTAACCACTACGCCATCGAGGCCGACTATTATTAGCCATCCATCCTTAATCCTTACAAAATCTACAAAAAGACTTACTCTATACTTACTTGACATCGTTTATATTTAGATGGTATAGGTGTCCGTCGGTCGGCTGTAACCTTTCCCTCAACCGCCTCAAGTTGGTCACGTCGAAGGTCCACTCTTGGCAAGAGAAGAACGCCAGAACACTGGTCATCGCTCGTAGACGTTGTGACGCTGTTATTAGACTCATACTGTATAATAATAATAATAATAGTTTATTTCTCCCAGTTGACAAAAATAAGTATACACTGTTTTGATGACATAGCAGTGGGAGACTGGTTTCCAAACTAGGTTAAAAACCTGTGTGATGGATAACCAGGCCAGGTTGTGAATTGAAAAAGCAAAAATACATGTATATCCTTTTTTTACCGACTTAAAAAAAACGAGAAGGTTCTCAATTCTTTTTGGGATTAAATATAATGACCACCAAAAATAGTAATTGCGCACCAAAATATGCTTACTAAAATATATCATAACCAGCACCTATACGCCTCAAATCACTGCATTTCGTCTCGGAAGGATTAGGTTATGTTATGTTCCTTCTCAAACCCACCCAAAAATAGGAGCCCCGAGACCCGGGGCTCCGCCGACTTATTTTAATCTCTTTAAATATATTTTGCTGTTCAACTTGGTGATAATTTACTATTTTTGACTGTTATATTTTACTATATCTGGTGATAAGTTAAACAAGCTATTATGTGTGTTACCTCAGAAATTTTTACTAGGTGAACCGATTTTGTTGATTCTTATTTAACCGACTTCAAATAAAGGAGGAGGTATTCAATTCGTCTGTATTTTCTTTTTTATGTTTGTTACCAGATTACTTTCGACTGGGGGAACCTATTTTGATGATTCTTTTTTTATTTGAAAGCTGGTGCTTCCCTTGTGATTCCATTTAATTTTGATCAAGATTTGACCATTCGTTTTCGAGTTATCCTTAATAATGTGTATTTGGCTACATTGATGATGTTCTCATTTTTGGCAAGGTTCACTAAAAACCGAGAAATAAACAAAATTTTTTTGTGCTTTGGTTGAAGTCTGCCGCATTAATCATCAATAATTCCCTTATCTGGTTAAAATTAAGATAATGTTGTGTTGTGTACGATAAGGTACGATGGGGTTGGCGTATCCTTGTGGATAAAAACCCCTTATATAAAATAAAGAAACAAAAAAAAAAAAATTTACAAAAAAGAAAACCGACTTCGAAAAAGAATATTCTAAAACTTAAAATGCACTAAAAACTTAATAAATAATTGCATATTCTTGTGAATAATTAAATTATTGTTATTTTTGGAGTCAGGGGTACAGGAAAGGACATAGAGTACCATTCCTCTAGGAAACCTACTGAAGTTAGAATATCATAATATACTTACGGTGTTTTAACTCCACAAATCTTGAAAATGTATTCAGCTATGTAGAGTGGCGCTGTTTGCAAGAACACTTCAAGAAACTTATAAACATACCTGTAATAAATAATGTTTATTAACATTATTACATGCCATTATTATTTGTTTCTCTTTCACAGGTATTTTCCTAGGGGTGTCGAGCGGTGCGGCGCCGGTTTCACCATCACGGGTCTCGTGACAACGGAGACCCGGAGCGGGTTTCCCCGTAGTTATGCCCTTGAAAATGACACTGCCACCCCCAAGCATAGCTCTAGCGGTCTCCCTCTGACCGGCTAACCAAGGCAAGCCAGAGTTGAGAGTCCTATGGGCGCTCTTGAAGTTCTATCCCAGCCATTATTATATACATTATTGGTGTGGAGGCCACTGCTCTTGGACCACATGATCGCTTACCATCAGACGGAGTGTGGTCATTTTGAAGAGCAAAATAAAAAATATATGTTCATTGTATTTAAACAAAATGCCTATTGGGAAACCTTTGGACTGCCATGCGTTCGAGATCGATCCTAAGCCGCGGATTTCAGTTATGTGCGTATTAATAATAATAATAATATCACGAGAACCGTGATGGTGAAACCGGCGCCGCACCGCTCGACACTCCTAGCCGCTCGCACCGGTGTTGCCCCCTGCTGCTGGCTTGTATGCCTATCGTGGCTATTCAGGGGGCCCATCTAGTGAGTTGGCGAGTCACCGTCTGTCCATTCGATTTATGCTATTAGAGTATTCAGGGCAGACGCCGTTTTATCATCCATAGTTACCAATATACCAGTCCATCAAACACCCATACCCATAGCCCATATATTAGAATCCATACGTAGCAATAGTCCTACGCCTGCTGCGGCTAGTGCCGCTGTAGGTGTTCCATCCCACCTTTGATTAAAACTCTCGAAGGGCCTCTTCACGTTGGACCTATGTCTCCGTGTAAGCCTCCCAAAGGGCCGGGTATTTTCCTAACGTATTAGGAATAAACCATTGAAAGAGAAAAAAAAATAATAATATATAGAATTAAAGGATGAAATTACTCGTCTTTGGCACCTGCAAAAGTAACTATCGTCCCTATTGTTCTCTCTACTACAGGCGTCATACCCAAACAACTACACCAATCACTCAAAACTTTAAAACTGCCACCTAAGACCTACTGCCTGTTACAAAAAGCAGTTATACTCAACACCTGCAGAATAGTAAGGAAATTTCTACAATGTGAATCAGAAAACTCACATCCAGTTACACACACAGCCTCTCTGTTTACAACTCAATCACAACCTATTGCTGATGTACACTTGGCTTAGGCCCGTGGCATCAGTTCTCTTTCCGGTTAGCCGAGAAAATACAAAAAATCAAAATAATAATAATAATATTCTACCACATACACACAACACCATCTAGCCGAAACTAAGCAGAGCTTGTATGTACTATGGATACTAGACAATGGGTAAACATACAAATATACTTTTTTTTTGTAAATACGTACATATTATACATAGAAACACCCAGACCAAGACTAACATCCATGTTCATGCATACAAATTTGACATCTGCGGGAATCGAACCCGCGACCTCAGGCGTGGCAGTCGGTTACACTAACCACTACGCCATCGAGGCCGTCAAACAATATATAAATAGTTAATTATCGCTCGCTTTAACGGTGAAGGAAAACATCGTGAGGAAACCTGCATGTCTGAGAGTTCTCCATAATGTTCTCGAAGATATGTGAAGTGTACCAACCCGCACTGGACCAGCGTGGCAGACCATGACCTAACCTTTCTTATACTGAGAAGAGACCCGCGCCAAGCAGTGGGACAGTTTAATACAGGGCTGGTATTATTAGCATAGCATTTAATAACTAAAATATCGTTATTTAATGTGTTACGTTACTTTGCATTGAAGGTATCAAATATGGGTGTCAAAAGGTTCACGACTGCATGGATTAATGAAACGGATATCGTTATATCGGTATAGTAATATATTGATAGTCGACATGGCTTTCTGGGTAGCCAAGCTGAAATGCCAGTGGGCAGGGCATATAGCGCGCAGAATCAACGGCCGTTGGGGCAGAAAGGTTCTGGAGTGGCGGCCACGCACCGGAACACACAGCAGGAGTAGGCCCTCCTTAAGGTGGTCCGACAACCTGGTAAGGGTCGCGGGAAGAGGTTGGATGTGGGCGACCCAAGACCGGTCTGTGTGGAAAACCTTAAGGGAGGCCTATGTCCAGCAGTGGACGTATTTCGGCTGGGATGATGAATATATTGGTTACACCGGTGTTTTATTATATCGGTTATACCGGCATAGAATTATATTGGTAATACGATAACAGAATAGGCATGATGAAAGGGCTAAAAATAAGAGAATCCAATTAATCCATCTTTAAGATAAGCAAAAATAATTGGACACTTATTCTTTCGTTTTATTAACAAAACAACAATTTACTAAAATATAACGTACCTATTAAAGTTCCTGACTGGGGATTAGTGACGTCACACGTTTGTAAAATTTGTACTGACAAGTGACGTAAGACATTTAAACGCGTTGTATCTTCGTTTTTATTAGTTTTTGGGACAAAAGAAAAATACGTATCCAAAATTTTTTTGCTAATCTAAAAGACGAACTAGAAACATTTTTATTCAGTCCGCATGCCTATTATATGGTTTAATAGCTGCCTCCGTGGCGCAGCGGTAGTTAGCGACTGCTATGCATGAGGCCTCGGGTTCGAATCCCGGGTCGAACCAACAAAAAGTTTTTGAGAAAGAAGAAGAAAGAAAATTAATATATTTGACAAAAAAAATAAATAATATAAACAAGCTAAATATAAAATAATTAAATTTTGCTAAATGGGACCTAGTTCAGCATATGCAAGGCTAAGGAAGCCTTGTGTTGGTTTTTAACTAAATGGGTTTTTCTGTTAAGAAATCTCAATAGTAGCTCTGAGTTAGGAAGTTGGCGATGTTAGACACCACCGTGCCTCGGCAAGCACGTAAAGTCGGATATGTTACCGTCCCATTGGATCATTTATTTATTTATTTGGTTAACTCACAGCATATATATGATAAAATTTAGTGAAAAATTTAGATGACAGAGTTCTAATATACATGCCACTTACGAGCTAACACAGCATTCACAGTTGAGAAAACAATTATATTAAGAGTTTACAATTTTCATAAAATGTAAACCTAAAACATAAATTAACATAAGGTAGGGTTTTAAAATTTAAATATGAATACAATAACATAAAAGAAAAAACAGGAAAAATAAACAAAACATAACATAACACTTTGCTTATTCCACTTAAATTTAATGTTTGAGAGCAATAAGTACTTATTAATATCATGTTGTATCGTGTTTCCTAAATGATTTCAATATTTTTACCCGGAACTGGTTCTCACTATCGTGATGCACATCAGCATCAGGCACAATCTTCATGAACGAATTCAAATTCCTACACATTCTACTTAACGGTGCGTTCAGACCAAGGTTGGTTTTAGATAACTGTATGGTAAGGATATTGCAAATGGCGTGACGAGGAGGTCTTCTGGGTACATTTATGGTTACATTGGAGGTCAAATAATTACTATCTATTTTATTGTGCAACAGTTTGTGATCATGAGAGTTAGGGAACAGAGAGGGCACTTGTGTTTGCGCACACACTTGTGCACTATAACATATCCTGCGCAGATGGCCAGTCTCTGTTAAAATTGGCCGTCGTGACCGAAATTTGGTCTGGAGGGCATTATATTTATACTAATATTATAAAGCTGAAGAGTTTGTTTCTTTGTTTGAACGCGCTAATCTCAGGAACTACTGGTGCGAATTGAAAAAATATTTTAGTGTTGGATAGCCCATTTATCGAGGAAGGCTATAGGCTATATAACTTCACGCTACGACTAATAGGAGCGGAGCGTCAATGAAAAATGTTGCAAAAAACGAGGAAAATTCTCTTATGTGAAGCAGACGAAGTTGCGCGGATCAGCTATCGTTTATCCCGTATAAACGATAGCTGATCCGCGCAACTTATACAGTACAGTATTATAGAGCAGCGATAGCTCAGTGGGGAGACCAACAGACTGCAATGCAGAGGGTCTCGGGTTCAAACCCACGTCGCGCACCTCTGACTTTCGGCAGTTATATGACTTTTCGAAATTATGTGCGTATTGATTGACAATTATCGCCTGCTCCGTGCCTCGGAAAGCACGTTAAGCCATTGGTCCCGGCTGCCATGAAAATATATGGCAGTCGTTATTGGGAGAGTGTCGACACAAAAGATCCCACTGGGTCAAAGTGTCGCCGGTATGCACTGACTGGCCCCGACATAAGATAAGATAAGATACAGTATTATATATATGTTATACCGGTATTAAAGTTTATGAAGTAGAATAATATTATCATACTTGTTTTTGATGCCGTAAGCGCTGGGATAGTAGATAACGTTGTCGAATGGGTTTTCGCAGCAGGTACGCTGCATGTATGTGCTGAACTGCAGCCACGTGATCGGGTTCTCCTGAGACCCGCAGTAGTATACGCGTGGCTCCTTCAATCTGCAAAGTACAAGAGGAATATCATCTCCAAACACTAGGAACACAGCACCAGCCACCACCGGCAGAGGTTTATTTATTTATTTAAATAAAATAAGCTTTCAGTATTATTTGCAACAATTGTAAATACATACATACGTAGATTCACGCCTGTTTCCCAGAGGGGTAGGCAGAGACTGTTTCCACATGCTAAGATCCTGACACACTTCACTGGCTTCATTCACTTCCATTACATTCCTCATACACGCCCGTCGGTTCAAGGTGCTCTTAATTGTAAGTATATATAAAAAAGTACAATTATAAAATCTAGCCTTACATCAAGTACAAAAGCAACAATCATACTCGTAATATACAACTTAACCTAACCTAACTATTTATAAGTTATTGAGATTAAACTACTATATACGGCTTTTATCACGTTGTTTATTTGACACTTTATTCCAGTAATTCAAATAGTCAAACCCAAGAAGAAGCAAACCACAGCTAGACTTCATGATACTTTGAGCTCATTCTGCGTAAATAGAAACACCCATGATTAAATTATGTTCGGATACTTTGAAATAACTACACTGGAACATTGAGACAACTACCTTCTTAGTCTCCCCGTGACCATGGCTGCTGAAAAGCAACCGAAACGTCGGGGAAAGTGTAAACATAAATACAAATAGTATAATAGTATAGTAATAGTATAAATAATTTTAATAGATTCAATAATTTAATTAGCTTAAACATTAGTAAAGTTTAATAGTAATAGTAGTGTAACAGGTTTCAACATTTTGTAATAAAGTGTCAAATAAACAACGCGATAAAATCCGTATACAGTAGTTTAATTTCAATTAATAACATTCACGTAAACAGAAGATAATATTACTTATAAGTTAAACAAAATAAAAAGGAATGGCACAAAATAATATACGATTGTAAAATACGAGTAAATAAAAAAGGCCTCACCACAATAAAATATAAAATACAAAATCTTACCTGAAGACCTATTCTATGTAATCATCACTAGAGAATGTATCATCAGGAGCGACTGATGATGATATAAGCAAAGACGGAGACTTGTTAGCAAAGGTAGGTCAAATTAAATTGTTATAGGAATAAGAACATTGCTGCAGGGCTTATTGAATTGCGATTCATGCATTTTTCGGTGTGGATATCTCCATTTTTCTCGATCCATTGCCGAATTATTTTATTTTCTGTATGTCTCTACATTTTCAAAATCAAAATCATAATATCTTTATTTATTTAGGTCACAAAGTAACACTTATAAATGTCAACTAACTTAACTATAATAATAGAATGGCTTATGTTCAACTTATCACCAGATATAGTAAAATATAACAGTTAAAAATAGTAAATGATCACCAAAATTAAAACAGCATTTTAATACCAAAAATATTCATTGCACAGCAAAGAGATCAAAATAAGTTGACGGAGCCCCGCTTAGCGGGGCTCCTATTTTTGGGTTGGTTTAAGAAGGAACTTAACATAACCTAACCCTTCCGAGACGGAATACAGTGATTTGAGGCGTTTAAGTGCTCGTTATGATATATTTTAGTAAGCATATTTTGGTGTGCAATTACTATTTTTGGTGGTCATTATATTTAATCCCAATATGAATTTATCTGTTGTCATGTTCAGCAAAATACAACAATGTGAAGAACGGGCAAGAAGGCCACTCTTTTTAATTGCCAATTCTACAATGCTGCTTATTTTATCAATTATTTCTGAGAATTGTCATTGTCCTTTCCTTTACTTTCAGATGATCTGTATACTCTGTTTTTGGATTTCCACTTTTTTTGCTGTTATTTTCTCTCGATAATCAAATTAAAATGGTCTTATTACCTTAATTAATTGTATAATAAAATCAATAGGTTCTTACTTTTCAATAGCAGTCTCCCAGGCGACAGCGATCATATTGTCGATAACGACGTCCACTGGAACGAGTTCAGCTCTGGCGTCGAAGTTTAAATTGTACACTCTCAGTAGACCCTGACCTATGCCAACCACGACGCCACTAGCACCGGCTAGACCTTCAACCCAGCCTGGCATAGGTGCACGATGGGATGATACCACTACGAAAATAAGCATGAGCTGTAGAAAAAATATTTCGGACAAAAACTAATGGTTTGAAAGTTGTATGATCCTGCATCCGAATGTTGAGTAATTCCTTTTAACTGATTGTAATTTGAATTGCACATGATTTATAAGTCGTGATCGATCACCCTGGACAAAAGTTTCTTACGCGATAGATGACAAAGAATGTAGCAAACCTACACAGAGAAGTTATAACACATGTCAAGAGACGGCGCTGTAAATAATTACGCCATTCGCTATACATTACTGAAACGCGCAAGCGAAGTTTGCACTGCAAGTTACTATATACAAGTGCCCGTCATCAACCATCGGACCGCGGCCCACCTGGCACGATTACCCAGTGCATGAATGCCTAGCTCCAGTTGTGATGCTGGTGGTCTTGGCTAATGAAAACTGCTCCGATATTTGGTACAAAAACTGTATTTCGAAAAGGCGATGTTATACGATCTGCGAAAGAATGCAAGCAGATGCTGGATGCGGCAAGCTGAAGACAGGGCGCTATGGCGCTCTTTGGGGGAGGGCTATGTCCAGCAGTGGACTATTATAGCCTGATGATGATGATGATGATGATGATGATGATGATGATGATGATGATGATGTTATAATAATCGTCGTTGCATGTGCGCAGTGCGATATACGGCGAGTGAGTGAGTGCCTGGTCGAAAATTCCTCCCATTGTGTTGAATGGACATCACACCACGTTCCTTCACAGAGAAGACCATTTTTTTTATAAATACCTACGAATAGTTATCAATATTTCTAATTGTGATTTCGCATTATGGTTCCATACGCGGCAAAACATCGATAGCCGCAGAGTTCGATCCCAAGGCATGCACCTCTTACTTTTCGAAGTTATATGCATATTAATTAGTTATATAAACTCTCAGAGCAGCGATAGCTCAGTGGGAGACCAACAGACTGCAATGCAGAGGGTCTCGGGTTCGAACCCACGTCGCGCACCTCTGACTTTCGGAAGTTATATGACTTTTCGAAATTATGTGCGTATTGATCGACAATTATCGCTTGCTCCGTGCCTCGGAGAGCACGTTAAGCCGTTGGTCCCGGCTGCCATGAACATCTATCGCAGTCGTTATGGGAGAGTGTCGACACAAAAGATCCCACTGGGTCGAAGTGTCGCCGGTCTGCACTGACTGGCCCCCACATAAGATAAGATAAGATATATAAACTCTCTTACCGGGAAACGACCAACCCTGGCCAGTGTGGAAGTGTTTAAATAGACTGCGAGCGCAAGTGGGACAGTGCAAACATAATTTATGTAGATGGGGAATACGGGATCAGTCCCAAACTCAATGCGACTGTACCTAGTCAAACAATGATGAACCTACTGACCTGTCCAGGATGTCCTACATCCTGCACAAGAGCCGACCTCAACATCGCCACTGTTGCCGCCATAGCGGTCGCCAGTTTCTGGGCCAAGACCATTTGACCGCAAAAGGGGACAAGAGCATTGACGCGAAAAGAAGAAGAAGTTATATTATATCGCTTGCTTTAACGATAAAGGAAAACATCACGAGGAAACCTGCATATCTGAGAGTTCTCCATAAAGTTATCCAAGATATGTAAAGTCTACCAACCCACACTGGGCCAGCGTAGTGAACCATGACCTAACGCTGCCCATACTGAGAAAGGCTCCTGCTCAGCAGTGGTACATATACAGGGCTGGTATTATTATTGACCTTGACCCACTACTAATGATTATGACCTACCGATGGATGGTCTGAAGATGGCGACGGAATAGCTACGTCCCTGACGCTCGTTCATAGCTACCTCAGCCAGTGCCTTCGTGAATACATAGGTATTAGGTTTCGGATGAATGTATCTGTAACAAACAATATCTTGAGCGTGCATGAAGAATATGTTAAGATTGAAAGAAGCAGCATTTTTGGAAACTGAAGTCTCTGTCTATCCCTCCACGTAAAACATGGCAGAAAATTTTATTGAATTTGAATGTATTATAAACATTTGTTCCAAGGATAGGTGTTCCTTTTGTCTGTTTGATTTTTCTTTAGGTAATTCCCGTACTCTTTTTTTTTATTTTTTTTTTATTTTGCTCGTCAAAATGACCACACTCCACCTGATGGTAAGCAGTCGTGTGGTCTAAGAGCAGTGGCCTCCACATCGCCCCCACAGTAGCCGAGGCTCGTAAGTAGCGGGGAATTTACAATCATTTAAACAACCGACAACTCTTTGAATATTTGCAAAGTACCCCGACCCAGGATATTTTTTTAAATACGTCTACTGCTTTAGGAATTATTCCAGTGATTTTTTCAAAAATTTAACTACGTACACAAAGAACACCTGGACTCGGGACAGCTGTTTGTGAATCATACAAATGTTTGTCCCATGTGGGGATCGAACCCACAACACTCAGCGCGTTGGCAGTGACACAAGACAACTACAATTTTATTATACCTAGTTTTTTTTTTTACTTTTATGTTGGCAAACAAGCATACGGCTTGCAAATTAGAGAAAAGCGGCGCTCCTGTAGACGTGACCCAATCACCATGGAAGGAGCACGTCGGTTGTACTTATGTCCTGTTGCTTTTTCACGCCCCGCTTAAAGAACCCTGGATTGAAGGAAGAAGGGAATAAGTGCCTTGGCAGAGAATTCCATACCTTTATTGTTCGGCAGAGGTATGAGGATCCAAACTTGTTGGTGCACGCTCTAATCAAATCTACCGTATAAGGATGGCATCTGAGCCCAGCACGCGTTGTTCTAGATAGGAAATGGGAAAGTGAAATCAAACATAGGCTTGTAGCTGCCTTGTTATGCAGACTCAGTGTTTTTTTTATACGACTAAACTGGCAAACAAGCATACGGCCCACCTGATGGTAAGTGGTCACCGTAGCCTATGGATGCCTGGAATACCAGAGGCATCACTTGTCCGTTGCCGACCCTTTAGGAAAAAGGGAAGTGGGAAGGAGAAGGAGTGGGAAGAGGGAAAGAGGTTGATTGGGCCTCCGGCCTAGTGTGGGAGTTGTTCCTTTAATACAATGTAATAGTACAGATTGTAGAACCTGGTTACTTACTTGGGTGTGATGTCATGTAGCACGTCTGTTGGCAGCGCTTTGAGCAGTTCCTGGACCTGCGACAGCTTAGCGTTTGTTGGATACACGCGCTCCTCAATGTGTCGCAATTCAGCGTTCGTGAACGCCGTCGACACGTGCACTAACGCCTGTTAATACATAAGGCATTCATAAAGAAAGTTTCTTTAAGCAAGTGGCGTGGCACCTTCGTATAAGGCGCAAATTATACAGGGCTGACATGAGGGGTATAGTTTCAAAACCCGCCAAAACGATATCAGAACAAAAATAATGTTCCGATTGAATATGAAGCTCCTTCGTTGCTTCTATCGCATAGCACTGATAGTTTTCAACAAAACCCACTCAAATTCTATTAAATCAGCTCACAAAAGTAGCAATTTCTTGCAAACACCGCTAAAATAGTACATAATAATATATATTATGTCTTAAATGGCTTTTTGCGATTTACCATTATTTTGTGAAAAGTATTTTAGAGGCTTATGGAACTATACCCCTCATATCTTAATTAATATTATAAATACCAATGCGAGTTTGTTTGTTTGTTACACTTTCACGCCTTAAATACTCAACCAATCATCATGAAATCTTGCATACACGTTGTCAGGGGAACAGAAAAGGACATAGGGTACCTTTCATCCAGGAAAAAGTATTGCTACTAACCTAACCTACATTTACGCGAGCGAAGTCGCGGGTAAAATCTATTTAATTCAAGACTCAGAACAGTATAATATATGTGGATTATACATCTAGGATGTGTCGACTGTACAATGATTTGTTATCGGGACATCATAACACTTTGGACATATTCAATAGCAGATTCGCAATATTTAAAAGAAATGTTATACATGTTATGTCCAATGTATAATACTATAAATGTTAAGTACTAGAGCAATTCATTGAAATTAAACTACTATATACGGATTTTATCGCGTTGTTTATTTGACACTTTATTACAAAATTTTTGAAAACTGTTACACTTCTATTACTATTAAACTTTACTAATTTTTAAGCTAATTAAATTATTGAAACTATTAAAACTATTTATACTATTACTATAATATTATACTATTAATATTTACGTTTAAATAGATATTATGCGTAAATAGAAATACCCATGATTAAATTATGATTGGGTACTTTGAAATAACTACACTGGAACATTGAGACAACTGCCATCTTAGTCTCCCCGTGACCATGGCTGCTGAAAAGCAATCGAAACGTGGGGCAAAGTGTAAACATAAATAGTGTAATAGTATAGTAGGTATAAATAGTTTTAATAGTTTCAATAATTTAATTAGCTTAAAAATTTGTAAAGTTTGATTGCAACAGTAGTGAAACAGCTTAAAAAAAATTTGTAATGAAGTGTCAAATAAACAACGCGATAAAATCCGTATATAGTAGTTTAATTTCAATGAATAACATTCGCGTAAACAGAAGACTATATTATATTAGAACAATTCTCTTTTTTTTTTCTTTATATTTTATCCGCATTTTGTTTTCATATTTTTGTCTTAAATTCATTCACGTTCATAACGTCATTTTGTCGTTTGCAACACAGTCCATTGTGATCATGTAGTGTACACATAGTTAGGAACTTAGTTTAGAACATAACTGTAATATGTATTTATATTCAAACCTACTTGTACTTTGTTCTGTTATGTGTTTTTTCTAAAATAAATAAATAAAGTACAAATAATACATTTTTAGAATAAACAGCATAATTACTTATAAATATGGCACTGTAATATTGGGGGTCTTATGATAAATTAGAATAACCGGAACGTACGAAATTAGTTTATTGAAAACTCGTTACAACATAATGCGCATTATGAAGTAAACTGTATAGTAAGCAAAATACAATATTAGTGTTAAGGAGCATACTTAATAGGTAATTTAATATAAAGGACCACACATACTTCAGCACGAAGCAGATCAACATGTCGTGCAGACAAAAACCAACTGAGACAAGGCGATTTTCTTGAAGCCTCACCAGGAAAAAAGGTAAGGTTAGTATGGACTAACCCTATCTTTTTTCCTAGTAAGGCGTAAATTATACAGAAACGGCACAAGGCAAAGGCGCAGTAGAGGCATGTTGGCGCTTTAAAACTTTTTCATGGAAAATGAGGGCAAGCAACGCGTTTCAAATTATACAAAAGTGGCGCTCCTGTAGACGTGACCCAATCACCACGGAAGGAGCACGTCGGTTGTACTTATGTCCTGTTGCTTTTTCACGCCCCGCTTAAAGAACCCTGGCTTGTAGGAAGAAGGGAACACGTGCCTTGGCAGAGAATTCTATGCCTTGATCGTTCGGCAGAGGTATGAGGACCCAAACTTGTTGGTGCACGCTCTAATCAAATCTACCTCGTAAGGATGGCATCTGAGCCCAGCACGCGTTGTTCTAGATAGGAAATGGGAACGTGAAATCAAACATAGGCTTGTAGTGGCCTTGATATGCAGACTCAGCGTTTTTTTTATACGACTAAGGTGGCAAACAAGCATACGGTCCACCTGATGGTAAGTGGTCACCGTAGCCTATGGACGCCTGCAACACCAGAAGCATCACTTGCGCGTTGCCGACCCTTTAGGAAAGGAAGTAGGTAGGAGAAGGAGCGGGAAGATGGAAAGAGGGTGATTGGGCCTCCGGCACTCTCACTCACCGAACGAAACACAACAGTAAGAAAACTGCTATAGGAATACTGCTAATTCACGTCGATATTCTGTGACAGGGTAATCCTTCCCCGGTCGAGCCGGCCCATTCATGCTGTAATCTGCAAGGTTCTACTACTTCAATAATTTCAAGGGCTAAACGATTTCGCGACAAATAGAGACTTTGTCCATGAGGAAATATACCGTACAAATAACAATGTATGTGTTTGGTCAACAGTTTCAAGTTTATGTACTTATTGATTTATCTCATGTATATTTTAAGTGCAAGCAATCATAGCCTGGTGGGGAACCGTTAGACTGCCGCGCACAGGTCTCAAATTCGATCCTAAGGAACGCATCTCTGACTATTTGAAGTATCGTGCGTAATAAATAGTTCATTATCGGTAGCTTTAACGGTGAAGAAAAATATCGTAAGGAAACTTATATACAGGTGTCCCAGAAGATGTGAATCAAATTGTAACGCGAGATTCCTTAAGCGAGGACTTTAAAAATGTGCTAAATAAAAAAATTAAAACATTATGTTGTGTTGTTGGTCAAACTTAAAAGATTTTCTTTGGTGCAAAAAAATACACCAAAATAATGCTGCGATTTCAAAACTACGTCAGTTTTTAAAAGAAATCGTTTGTAGTTTGACGAATCAATCCTTCACAAATAATGATAGTGAAAAAATGAAAATTAGCCATAAACAAAGCACCTGTAGCTAAAAGTCTGAAAAAAGTCGTACATTTTTAAAAACTGTTTTTTTATTTTAACCAAAGGTCATTATTTTTTTATTACAATTTGATTCACATCTTCTGGGACACCCTGTATGTGAGAGTTCTACATTATTTTGTTCTCTAAGATATGTGAAGTCTGCCAACGCGCACTGCGCCAGCGTGGTGGACTAAGGCCTAGGCCTTCTCATATTAAGAGGCCTGTGTTTGGCAGTAGGCCAGCTTCGGTGTTTCCCGAGCGCTATGATATGTCCTCCTTCAAACGAGGTTTAAAGAGAGTTCTTCTTTCACGGTAGGCAGCGGCTTTGCTGTGTCCTGACATTGCTGAAGTCCATGAGCAGTGGTTACCACAGTGGGCCACTTGCTCGTCTGCCACCAATAGCAATAAAAAAAAATCCTTTTTTTTTATAGACTTATATTATTATTTTATACAAGCTTTTGCTCGCGGCATCGCTCACTTAAAATAGGTTAGGTGTAACAGTACTTTTATTTTATAAAATATAGCCTATGTTACTCGGTAGTAATATGGCTTTCTAATGGTGTTCTTCTTCTTTTCGTATGGTTAGTGGGCAACCTGTTGTCAAGAGTTGTTCAAGCCGCCCGTAGGCCTCTGACATGGCTTAACGAATGCTGTCAATTTGACAACAACCGGGACCGACTTTTTACGTGCCCTCCGAAGCACGGAGACGCTCAGACGAAATACGACTAAGCGGTCACCCATCTATAGACTGACCGCACCCAACGTTGCTTAATCTCGCTAATCGTTTACCGATCAGTGAGTGCAACTGGCTATGAGCGATTTCTAATGGTGAAATATTTTTTTAAATCAATTGTGTTGTTTTTGTGTTAAACCCTTACAAACAAACAAACAAAAAATAAAATCTTTCCTCTTTATCATATTAGTATTACGTGACATTAAATGCTGCAACGTTGTAGACCACTGGTGGATGTGATCGGTGGCCAATCCAAATCACTAAATGAACCCACTTGTGTCTAAACATATCTGCAACCCCTTTAGGGGCCATTTATTTATTACGTAAGAC
Source organism: Catocala sponsa (assembly GCA_963564715.1). NCBI lineage: Eukaryota > Metazoa > Arthropoda > Insecta > Lepidoptera > Erebidae > Catocala > Catocala sponsa. The sequence goes on from OY751354.1 coordinate 12,754,890, forward strand.
GATTTTTACTAGTTTTTGACCCCCTCCTCTCCCTAAATAAGAAAAATAAGAATAGGCCAAGCCCTGCCCCCTGTTTAATATTTATTACGTAAGAATCTAAAGGAAAAATGAATGTACGTTTGGTTTGTTTTGATGTTTATTTTCAAAAGTAACAATTTATAGTAACGTTTACAATCATGTTGGATGGAATCATTTTAAACATTTGGATATAATCAATAGATATTAAATCATCAACGCTATAACGAGTGTCGTTTACGCAAACAAGTGTCACGTCTTAGTTCATAAGCGGGGAGTTCCCGGGAGGCGCAGTGCGGGTAGCGCGGGTACGTTGCCATGGAAATAGTTTACTTATACGCATCTGAGCGCACCTCGGCACTCGCGCGGTTGACCGAGCTTTTTCAAATCTTAACTTTGCGTATATTTGTGATCTTAAGTAAGAACTCTGAATGACGACTTGATGGCGTCGTGGTTAGTGTAACCGACTGCCACGCCTGAGGACGCGGGTTCGATTCCCGCACAAGTCAAACATTCGTGTGTATGAACATGGATGTTTGTCTTGGCCTGGTTGTTTCCATGTATAATATGTATGTATTTACAAAAAAAATATATGTATGTTTGTCCATTGTCTAGTACCCATAGTAGGTACAAGCTCTACTTAGTTTGGGCTAGATGGTGTTGTGTGTATGTGGTAGAATATTATTATATTATTAACTATCAAGACTCCATTCCACCCTCTTGTAAGACAAAATAAGGCATGGTCGACCCCTTGTCCGCCCCTAAATCATCTTACGTAATAAATGAATGACCCCTTAGATATAATCCTAATCCAAACTAATATTATAAAAGCGAAAATGAGTTTGTTTGTTTGTTACCTTTTCAACCTAAACCACTGAACCGATCATCCTGAAATTTTGCATATACGTTGTTAGGTGTACAAAAACGGACATAGGCTACCTTTCATCCCGAAAAAAATTACTGTTCCCGAGGAAAACAACAATAACGTTCTTATGATAATAGATGGCGCCACGTGTCTTTCGAATCATGATTGAATTATATTATTACAAGCAGAGTACAACTCGAATTGATTGTCAAATTCTAAATAAACGCGAGCGAAGCCGCGAGCAAAAGCTAGTACATTATAATTATTAAAGTGAGACTTTATGTATTACTATGTAAATGTTGTTTAACCAGAGTCAGTTCCGTATTGCCTTTGCATTTGTCGTAAAGTGGACGTGTATGCGCTTTGTAAATATTTGTGAAACGCAGTTACAGTATTTGTAATATATTTGCAAATATTTTCTGTAAATAATGGTTGGTACTTCCCCGAACGATATAGGCAAATCGTAGGTACGGAGTATTCCGCTTTCGGCACCAATTTTTCTGCAACTATGGTTTCGGAAATAAAAAGTGGAATAGCTTAGGTGCCGAAACCATAGGTGCCGAAAAAATTGGTGCCGAAAGCGGATTACTCCAATCGTACTATGCAGGCTTGCGTAAATGTAAGTTATGTCGATGTAGGTATACTTAACTACCTATATAATTATGTTTGCAGTACATGTATAAATGTTAAATGTTTTTTTGTAGACCCTTACTTTATTAACAACTAGTTTTCACCCGCGGCTTCGCTCGCGTAAATGTAGGTTAGGTCAGGTTACGTTTGCAACAGTTCTTTTTTCTGGATGAAAGGTACCCTATGTCCTATTCTGTACCCCTGACAACGTGTATGCAAAATTTCATGTTAATCGGTTGAGTAGTTAAGGCGTGAAAGCGTAACAAACAAACAAACAAACTCATTTTCGCATTTATAATATTAGTAACGATAGAATAACAATGTAATATTAGAAACAGCCTGAAACACAGGTCTCTGACCTAGTTCAGGTAATAAAATGTAAAAACAGAATTTATAAACAAGACTTTTTGTGTCAAATTTTTAAATTGGAAATGTTTTCCTTTTAATTAAATATAGTTTTAATGTGAATTTAATACAATAAGTAGCCTGTAATGTGTTTTGTAAAGACTTTTATTTATTTATTGAATAAAAAAAAATATTATTATTTATTATTTACTAGCTTTTGCGCGCGGCTCCGCCCGCGTGGTAACTACATCAATAAAACGTAACCTATGGTCCTTCCTCAGATTTTAAACTATATCTGTACCAAATTTCATCTAAATCGGTTGAGTGGTTTAGCCGTGAAAAGGTAACAGACAGAGTTAGTTTCGAATTTATAATATTATAGTAAGGATTTAATTTTCTATCCCACAGAACTGTATTTTTTCCTGGATGTAAGTAATCCTATCTTCTTCTCTGCATCCCTGACAACGAGTATGCGAAATTGCATGATAATCGGTCGAGTAGTTAAGCCGTGGATGCAACAAACAAACTTACCTTCGCATTTACAATATTAGTTAGGATTCTGAGTGTAATTTGTGTCCGATAGACACATAGTACACCTGTATACGTAGTAAACTGCCTCTGTGACGCAGCGGTAATGAATGTGACTGCAATGCATGAAATCTCGAGTTCGAAGCCCAGGTCGGGTCAACAAAAAGTTATTGGGTTTTTCTGTTAAGAAATCTCAATATGAGCCAGTTAGGAAGTTGGCGGTTTTAGACAACCCCGTGCCTTGGAAAGAACGTAAAGCCGTTGGTCCTGCGCCTGATCTCTCTCCGGTCATGTCGGATTATCCGGCCCATCGAATCATGACGTTTAGGGAACAGAGAGTGCTCTTGTGTTTGCGCACACACTTGCGCACTATAATATCTCCTGCGCAGTTGGCCAGTCTCCGTTATGATTGGCCGCTGTGACCGAAATTCGGTCTGGCAGACATTACACCCAGACACAGTACATTTATTTCTGGATTGCACAAATTATTGTCCTGTGTGAGATTCGAACCTACAACATTCAGCGCAGCTTCAGCAACGAGACGCCTTCTAGCCCATGGCATCATTCATTTATGCGTGGGACTTAACCATAGCTTGTTAAATGTACGAGTAATAGATCTCTGACTACCTCCTCAGAGATATAGGCATGAATATGTACGCGTAAGTCCGTATATATTGTGTGAATAAGACCACACTTTTAAGAGACATTTATTGTTTACTATATTTTGCCCGGAGATTTGCTCGCTTGTCGATTAGTACAATAATTAATTAATTAAGCTTACACCTACTTTTAATAATGAGATAAACGCCATTGAATTTTAGGCATATTTCCGTCCGACCGGCCAACTAAAATCGATTCTAACAAATTATTTATCCTACTTTCTAGTGTTTTTCCTGTTTATTCGTTGTAACAAATTAGCTACTAATTGTCCATACACATTAACCTCTATTAATTTGATATGAATGGTGAGATACCTACCCACCCATAACCTGGAAATTAAATATTCCATAACATTTTGTTTATTTTTTATTTTTGCAACAAATAGAAGAAATTAAGACCTTTTTTATGATGCATCATTCGCCTGTCTGCATTATTTAGTTTCTGTGTAATCATAGGCGGTGATTACGGCAAGTGGCGGTGCTAGCGACCAAAGATTTTTGGTCGTAGCGTCTTAGTTTTTTTTGCAACAAACTCAGGAAAAGAGATATGTATAGTAACAAATTACCACTAATACCTGGCAAAGTTTTATCAAATATTATGAGTTGGCCGCGCGGTTGAAATGTACATCATATATTTAGGTTAGGTTAGGTCAAATATTTTTTTTTCTGAATGAAAGGTAACCTATGTCCTTCTCTGTACCCCTGACAATGTGTATGCGAAATTTTATGATAATCAGTCGAGTAGTTAAGGCGTGAAACAAACAAACAAACTCACTTTCGCATTTATAATAATTACTAGTTTTCACCCGCGGCTTCGCTCGCGTAAATGTAGGTTAGGTTAGGTTAGGTTTGCAACAGTTCTTTTTCCTGGATGAAAGGTACCCTATGTCCTATTCTGTACCCCTGACAACGTGTATACAATATTTCATGATGAACGGTTAAGTAGTTAAGGCGTGAAAGCGTAACAAACAAACAAACAAACTCATTTTCGCATTTATAATATTAGTAAGGATTAGATCATTAATTTAAAGATACGTGGAATTAAACATAGCTGGCAAAATGAGGTCGTTGAGACCTCTGATTACCCCTTTGGGAAACAGGGGTGAATCTATGTACGTACGCGTAAGTGTGGTGTTTATGTTACCACAGAATATGGCCACGCCTTTGAAAGACATGTAGTGTTTATCCGTGAATAGTCGATCAATATTACACGTGTTGACAAACAATCTGTGGACACGTCTCTGTTCGGCCTTCACGTGTATACATCTGCGTAAGTCGTTACTGCTAATATCTTATACACATAGTCCTCACAAATTTCAATGGCGGCGATAGCTATTACAGATTATTTTGTAATGTGCCATTACATTAGAAGCAGCGATAGCTCAGTGGGGAGACCAACAGACTGCAATGCAGAGGGTCTCGGGTTCGAACCCACGTCGCGCATCTCTGACTTTCGGAAGTTATATGACTTTTCGAAATTATGCGCGTATTGATTGACAATTATCGCCTGCTCCGTACCTCGGAGAGCACGTTAGGCCGTCGGTCCCGGCTGCCATGAACATCTATGGCAGTCGTTATTGGGAAGTCAGTGCCCTCTAATATCCTGACACTGGTCTAGCCTTAGGGTATCGTTAGCCTTCGGGTTGCGAAGGTCAGATGGCGGTCGCTCCGTGTAAAAACTGATATCCAGTCAAATCCGGTTCGACTAGAAAAGCCGACCCCAAGTGACTTGGGAATAATAAAGGCTAGGGAGAAGAAGAAGAGAAGTGTCATTACACTTATAGGTTTAGCGAAACCACACAGACTACGAAGTTCTAACTACAGACAACAGATAATGCCCTCTAGACCAAATTTCGGTCACGGCGGCCAATTTTAACGGAGACTGGCCATCTGCGCAAGAGATATAGGGCGCAAGTGTGTGCGCAAACGCAATTGCACTCTCTGTTCCTTAACTGTCATGATCCGATGGGACGGCAATCCAACACGACCGGAGAGAGATCAGGCGCAGGACCAACGGCTTTACGTGATTTCCGAGCCACGGGTGTGTCTAACACCGCCAACTTCCTAACTCCGGGCTGCTATTGAGATTTCTTAACAAAAAATCCCAATAACTTTTTGTTCCCGATCCGGGGTTCGAACCCGAGACCTCATGCTCAGCAGTCGCATTCACTACCGCTGCGCCACGGAGACAGTTTGAGACAACAGATGCGCCATCTGTTGTTGTCAGACGTTGTCCTGTAGAAAAGAGAAACAAAAAAATAAAAAAGCATATCTAAACCATCCTCGAATCCACTTGAACACACAAAAAGTTTCACTCAAATCGGTCCAGCCGTTTAGGAGGAGTTCACTGTCAACACACGTACAGAAGTATTATATATATAAAGATAAAAATAGGCTATTGAAATGTATGACTGACCTCTAGCGAAGGCAGCTGGTCGCAGAGGTCCATGAGTGATATGACGGAGGTCACGTTGTTGGAGACGGCGACGTTCAGAGGCTCCCAGAATTTCACCGTCGCTGCATTGTGGAATACCACAGACACCTGTTAAATATCAGAAAAATTATAAAGATTAAAGTCAAAGTCAAAAATCTTTATTTCCATAAAAATGTGCAAACAATTCTTGGACACGTCAATTTACTATTTACATTAATAAAAATAAATAGAAGGAAATAAAAATTTTGCATTGAAAAAAGCCTGTTCGAGGAGTAGAGCTTTCATGAGAAGATGCAGGCAAGAAACTAATGGCCACTCTTTTCAATCGCCAAATGTTTACATCAATACAATTCAATGTTATATTATTTTCCTTATGAGCTGCTGTGTGTGGTTGTTACAGTTAATTATTTCAATATGATTTGAATAGTAAAAATTTGTCAACTTAATAAAATAACTAATAATAATAATAATAAGCAGAGCAGCTTGTGGCGAGCTGAATGTGAGTGGCGACACTGCGGTCCTGAATGCCTCAGAGAGTTGGTGAGGGCCTAGTCCTCAGTTTGCCGTTACTGGTTGGCTGGGGTGGAACTTCAAGAGTGCCCGTAGGACTCTCAACTCTGGCTTGCCTTGATCGGCCGGTCAGAGGGGAGCCGCTAGAGTTACATGCTTGGGGGTGGAAGTGTCATTTTCAAGGGCATAACTACGGGGAAACCCGCTCCGGGTCTCCGTTTTCACGAGACCCGTGATGGCGAAACCGGCGCCGCACCGCTCGACATCCCTAGCCGCTCGCACCGGTGTTGCCCTATGCTGCTGGCTTGTATGCCTATAGTGGCTATTTAGGGGACCCATCTAGTGAGTTGGCGAGTCACCGTCTGTCCATTCGATTGATGCTATTAGAGTATTCAGGGCAGACGCCGTTTTATAATCCATAGTTACCAATATACCAGTCCATCAAACACCCATACCCCATATATTAGAATCCATACGTAGCAATAGTCCTACGCCTGCTGCGGCTAGTGCCGCTGTAGGTGTTCCATCCCACCTTTGATTAAAACTCTCGAAGGGCCTCTTCATGTTGGACCCATGTCTCCGTGTAAGCCTCCCAAAGGGCCGGGTATTTTCCTAACGTATTAGGAATATACCCGTGAAAGAGAAACAAATAATAATAAAATATTCTATCACATACACACAACATCATCTAGCCCAAACTAAGCAGAGCTTGTACTATGGGTACTAGACAAAATTAGAAATAATCTGTGAGTGGAAGCTACTAAATCCCAAGCATTTTTATCTTCTATATATTCAGTGACTGAACCTTTCGAATATAATTTACGATTTACAAATGTTTTAAATTTATTGAAACTTAGATTTTGAATGTCACTTGGGAGTTTATTGTAGAAGCGCACAAATTGACTTTTAAACGACTTAATAATTTTTGAAGCCAGCACTGGTAGTCTGTTTTTGTTTCTTGTATTTATATTAAAAATCAATGTCGCTTTTCTTATAGTATAAATCAGTGTTCTTATAAACATAAATTAAATTAAATTTATAAAATTAAAAAAACACTAAAAACTTAAAAAAAACTAAAATCTTAATAACTGCCTTGATGGCCAGCGGTAGCTAATGCGACCGCTGTGTATGAGGTCTTGTGTTTTATTCCCATTCAAGGAATGTGTTATTGAGTTATTTTATTACGAAATTCTCAGTAAGTGAACGAATTCTGATATTGGGGACAGTAGACGACAATATTGAATGGGACCTAAAGTCCTAGTTGACGTAATGTTGGTGTTATACACCTACTTGTTGAAAAATATAGGCGTGTTTAGCGTATTCATGTTTGATACCAATCTATCTATACTTATAATAAAACTGTAGAGAGGTCAATTCTGTACATTGAATATTTGCCAAACTTCTTGGCAGTATATGATTAGGTATAAATGAGACAAAGTTGTAGTATAGTCTGGTTATAATTATCCAAAGGTGCATCTTATATACTAACGACTACGTGTTGATCACGGATAGTAGAAACATTTAATAGATATTGAACGTGCGATAAAGATCATAAGATTGCGATGTAGATTGTAGATACAGCACAAAGATATTGTACTGTAACAGTACACCCCCCTTTAAAGAAAAATTATTATGGTAATAGTGTTTACAATATAAATTTGACCTAGACCTTACTAGTTATTTGCTGATGTATATAAATAATAATGCTATTGTACGCGGTGGAATTTGATGACGCCTGTTGTGGTGTGATTTGCTGACGTATGTAATTTTGACTTAGCTGTTGCACGAGTGTTTATTATTTTTTTCCGTTAAACTCTTCATTCTTCTGTCCAGTGTTTTCATTATGCCGTAAAGTAGGATCACGCCGATTGTTAAAATAATCTGTCCCATTGCAACATTTCTTGTCCACCGTAAGTCCTCCTGGATCAGGTTACGGAGTTTGTCCGCTTCGTTTTGATTGAGGCAACTGTCCGTATTGTATGTTATCTGGTCCTTAGAACTTTGATTTCCCATTTTAGATGTCTTGTTGTTACGAGTAGTTGTGAATTAATGGTATATGTTAAGATCTATGTTAATATATATACGAATAGCTTGCTTATATCAGCGATTTTTTATAGACGTACTACTGGCTTTACTTTACGTCCCGATCGTGTAGTGTACGTGTGTGAATGTCTGTAGAAATCCTTTGAATCTGGCACGTAGTTTGATTCGTCATTGATCATGAATGCTGGTTTCAATCTATCAATTGATATCACTGTCTCTTTATCCCTAATTCTAATGCAAAATGTTTTATCTGTTTTACTAATTACTGGGTAGGGTCCTTCATACGGCGGTGTCAGGGCTTTCTTAATTCTATCACACCGAACAAATACGTGTGAGCATTCTTTGAGTTCGGGATGCACAAATATAGCTTGGTTGTGGTTTTTTCTTTTCGGAATTGATGTCATTTGTGTGATGCCCTTTTGAATTTGTTTTACAAACTCTTCGTACGTTGATAACTGTGCTGCTGATGACTCAAAAAATCCTCCAGGGAGTCGTATTGGCGTTCCATATGTCATCTCTGCTGAACTATAACCTGTGTCTTCTCGCAAGCTACTCCGCAACCCGAGTAAAACTGTTGGAATTTCTTTTAACCAATTTTCGTTGGATTCTCTTGTCATTAACGCCACCTTTAAAGTTCTATGAAATCTCTCTATCATTCCATTGGATTGCGGATGATAAGGTGTTGTCCTAATTTTATGTATTCCCAAAAATTGTGAGAGTGACTCAAATATTCTTGATTCAAACTGTCGGCCTTGATCCGTAGTAATGCGCAATGGACATCCAAAACGAGTAATCCATCCTTCGAAAAGTGTCTTGGCTACTGTTTCTGCAGTTATATCTTCTACCGGAAATATTTCGGGCCATGACGTACAACGATCTATGATTGTGATTAAATATCTCTTCCCTTGTGAAATCGGAAGTGGTCCGACGATGTCAATATGTAAATGTTCAAAACGTTGCGCTGTCATAAATGTACCAGGAGGTGATATCGTATGTCGTTGTATTTTTGATTTTTGGCAGGCTATACATGATCTACACCAATTATTGATATCTTTGTTCATATACGGCCATAAATACCTTTGGGTTATCATTTTTCTCGTAGTTCTTTTTCCTGGATGGCTCATACCATGAATGGTATCGAAAATTTGTTTGCGAAATTGCTTTGGTAAGTAGGGGCGGCTTTTTCCAGTAGACGTGTCGCAGGTGATGTTTATTGTGGAACCCGGAAGCGTAATGTTTTTGAATTTTAATCTTTTATTGTCACGTAATTTACTTAGTTCATTATCTGTTGATTGACATTTTTCCAATTCCGCGTAATCGATAGGTGATGGCACGTATATTTCCTCTATTCGAGATAAGGCATCGGCGGTAATATTGTCATGTCCGCTTATGTGTTGAATGTTGGTACTGTATTGTGAAATGAAATCTAACTGCCGGACCCGTCGCGGTGTATCGTTTGATGATGGTTTTTGGGAGAATGCGTATGTCAAAGGTCGGTGATCCGTAAATATTGTAAATTCTCTTCCCTCGATTAATCTGTGAAAATGTTTGACGGCCATGTATATTCCTAACAGCTCTCTGTCAAACGTAGAATATTTTTGTTGAGTTTCGCTCAATTTTTGTGAAAAAAAACCTAATGGTTCCCAATTGCGTCCGGATTTTTTTGTAAAACTCCACCAACGCAAGTAGCACTAGCGTCGGTCATGAGCGCTAGTGATGCGTTGCGGGAAGGATGCGCTGTTAACACTGCGTTTTTCATGCTTTCCTTGCATTTTTCGTAAGCTTTGTCTGCTTCCGTTGTCCAAGGAACAGGTGAATTATCGTTCTTTTTTGAACCATGTAGATATTCGTTTAAAATTCTTTGATTTTCCGCTGCGCGTGGAATATTACTTCTGTAGAAATTGACATGCCCAAAAATCGTCTTAATTCTTGAATTGTTTTCGGTTTGGGAAATTCCATGATTGCTTTGTAATTTTCTTCGGTAGGTTGTATTCCTTGGCTCGTTATATGATAACTTAAGAAATCTATTTCCCTTCTGAGAAATTCGCATTTTTCGAGATTAATGGTTATTCCATTCTCGTGTAAACGTTTGAAAACCGTTTCTAAATGCTGATAATGCAAATCTTCGTTGTCCGATGCGATGAGACAGTCGTCTACAAATATAAATACGAAGTTTAAATCTCTAAATAAGGAATCCATGAATCGTTGAAATGTTTGTGCCGCATTGCGTAATCCGAAAGGCATTCTTAAGTACTCCAAAAGTCCGAAAGGTGTGATGATGGCTGTTTTTTCTATATCTTTAACAGGAATACAGTGGTATGCTTTGCGTATATCTATCTTGCTTAGTATCTTCTTATTTTCTAATATGTATGTAAAGTCAGTTAATCTTGGTAGTGGGTATTTGTCCGGTACTGTCGTGCTATTGAGCATTCGATAGTCTCCGCACGGTCTCCATTCGCCATTTTTCTTTTTTACCATATGTAATGGGCTTGCCCATGGGCTATCTGACGGTCGGCAAATTCCGAGCTCTATCATATTTTGAAATTCCTTTTTGGCTATGTCGTATTTTTCTGGAGGTAATGGTCTTGCCCGAGCTGCGACGGGTGGTCCTGTAGTGATAATGTGGTGTTCAATCTTATGTTTGGGCGCATTGCGTAGAGAGGACTCTTTCGTGATGTCTTCGTATTTGTTTAAAAGTTGCGTAATACGTGAATTCGTTCCCACTGCGATAGTACGAATTGTTTGTTGTGTCGCTTTTTCTGAAGTTACATGCGTTGTCAGCTCTGTAACTTTGTCGATAAGTTTGCGACCTGCTATGTCGACTAATAGTTTATAGTGCTCTAGAAAATCTGCTCCAATTATTGGTTGTGTAACATCGGCGATTATAAAATTCCATTTATAACATCGTTGTAGTCCTAAATTCAAGGTAAGCGTCTTCTCGCCGTAAGTCCTAATTTTAGTCCCATTTGCAGCGTATAGTGTGTATTGTTCATTTTGTAAAATTGAATATCTCTGTTGCTTGCTAATGACTGAAATATTTGCGCCCGTGTCAATCAAAAACTTCATACCACTTTTTCGGTCGGTAATGGTGAGGCGATTGGATGGGTGGATTGCACAGAGTTTCGCCGTTGTCTGTGCTCTTATTCGTTTCCCTGGTTCCGTACGTAAGTCATTGGTTTCCAACCGCATGGTTTAATGCAGTTCCTTGCATATTTTCCGAATCTTTCGTGGTAGTAACAAAATCGATTTGCTCCTCTATAGTTTGTTCTCGGCCTCATAATCGGGAATTGTTGACGTTTCTTGAAATGATTGTGCGTGCTGGGTCGATAGCCATATTGACCTTGTTGAATTGCGTCAATATCTATCTGTAATTTTGCTAGCTGGGCTAAAATGCATGCTGTATTGTTGTCGTTTGAAGTGTCTTTGCTAACAGCTGATATTTCGGTTACTTTTGAATTCATTATTATTTTGTCTGCAATTTTGCTCAGTTTGTCAATTTCCATGTCTTCCGTAACTGCTAGAACCGTAGTAACTGATGTTGGTAAAAGCCTGAACCATAGTAGTTTAATTGTTTCGTCACTGATTTTTCCTCTCCCGAGGACTCGCATTTGACGTAATAACTGCGAAGGTTTTTGATCACCGAGTTCTGTCTCTGATATTAATTTTTGAAACTGTCGCTGTTCTGTTTCTTCGTAACAATCAATTAAACGTTCCTTGATGTTTTTATATTTCTCTGTAGTCGGTGGTGAAGTGATTAGGTCACTAACTTGTAGTATTTCTTCCTTGGATAATTTTGCTATTACTGTACAGTATTTGTATTCGTCTCCTTGCTTCTGTGGTGCTAATATGGCTTCTAGTTGCGTGAACCATAATCTTGGTTGGTCTTTCCAAAATTCCGGAATGCGAGATAAAACCGAGGTGCCAGCAGCTACTTCAAGTGTTCCTTGCTGATTTATGTTCGCCTTGCATGGTGATTGTGCCATGTTTCTTGCTGCGTATTCGTTCGTCGGGGTCACCAATTTGCCAAACTTCTTGGCAGTATATGATTAGGTATAAATGAGACAAAGTTGTAGTATAGTCTGGTTATAATTATCCAAAGGTGCATCTTATATACTAACGACTACGTGTTGATCACGGATAGTAGAAACATTTAATAGATATTGAACGTGCGATAAAGATCATAAGATTGCGATGTAGATTGTAGATACAGCACAAAGATATTGTACTGTAACAGAATATATATTCAAAATTAATTTTGGAGGATGAATGGTGATCCATACTGATGACAAAAATGCAATCAGTAAATTTTTTGTCTGTCTGTCTGTCTGTATATGCACGCATGGGTCAAAAACTACTACAGGGATTTTAACCAAACTTGGTACGATTGTAGTCCATACTCCTGGGCAGGTTATAGGCTATATAACATAACGCTAAGACACATAGGAGCTGAGCAGTGACGATAAATTTGAAGCAAGCCGGACGAAAATGCGCTTTCGAGCTCTTATCCTCGCATACGTTGATCATACACCAAAAGTATGTATTACAAAGATGATGGTCTTCAAAAGATCTACAAAAAAGTTCTCAATAGTATATATCTATCTCTTATAAATTAGCCACAATAACGTGTTTAATCGTTAGGCATTGAACATTTCTTCAAAGTGTATTAAATACATAAATATATTGTATTTCACATAGATATATCTTTATCAAACTCCCATATTCAAAAGTACACTTTAATATTTATATAATAAAAAAAAAATATAGGAATCGGTTTATAAACACACAAGATATAGATGAAATAAAACTTCCAAATCTCGCCGCGCCAGTATGGGTACGGCTATACGGTTGATTGTTGTTTAACGCGCGAAACGGCCATCCGCTGCATTTATAAAAAGGCGGGGGCGCTCACGCGCCGACTTCACTCACATTTTGTTTGTTTGGTTGAACGCGGTAATCTAAGGAACTACGGGTAAAAATTAGAAAAATATTTCAGTGTTGGATAACCCATTTATAGAGGAAGGCTATAGGCTATATAATATCACGCTACGACCAATAGGAGCGGAGCATAAATGAAAAATATTGCAAAAACTAGGAAAATTCTCTTATGTGAAGCAGACGAAGTTGCGCGGGTCAGCTAGTCTACATTAATATTATAAAGCTGACAGGTTTTTTTTTGGTTGGTTGAACGCGCTAATCTCAGGAACTACTGGTTCGATTTGAAAAATTATTTTAGTGTTGGATAGCCTATTTACCGAGGAAGGTTATAGGCTACATAACATCACGCTACGACCCACGGGGGCGGCGCAGTAATCATAAACGCGGGTGTAACCGCGGGCACAGCTAGTATATTAATAAATTGCTTTGTCTCGTCTGGTTGCCATGTCAAACGTTTTAATAAAGTTTATATAGCCTCCTTAAACCATTAAGCCAGTTGCACTCACTGATCGGTAAACGATTAGCGAGGTTAAGTAACGTTGGGTGCGGTCAGTCTATAGACTGGTGACCGCTTAGTGGTATTTCATCTGAGCGTCTCCGTGCCTCGGAGGGCACGTAAAATAGTCGGTCCCGGTTGTTGTCAAATTGACAGCAGTCGTTAAGCCATGTCAGAGGCTTGAACAACTCTTGACAACAGGTTGGCCACTAACCACACGAAAAAGAAAGAAGAATTATCTACTACTTTCTAGAGGAGTCATCTCAAGTATTTTTTTTTTGTTTTGATAATCAAGTTTGTGATCCTCCATTCTACCTAATTAGCTTTACAATAAAACACCCAAGAAACAACGGACACAGGGAATCCAAATTCGGAACAATGATTTGTGGCTCACATAATTTCTTTTCCCGTGTGGAAATCGAGACTACAACAATTAACAAACAGGCAGTGGCGAGGCAACCACATTGTCGTAAGCCACATATAAATGGCGTCTATTATCATACTATCACTTACTTATTTCTTACAAAACATACATAAGCGACATGAAAAAGCATGCTATGGTGTGTGATATCAGCGTCCCCGCTTCAAGTTGCAGTCTTATAATATGAACTAGTATTTCGCGTGGTTGCGCGCGTCGCTAGCAGCCCGTGAATAGTTTGATTTAATCAAAAAACTAATTTTAGATTCGGATTCAGAAAACTTAAAAAAATTGGGGTCACCGATGACCTTCGGTGACTTTGAAGATTACCTTTTCTGAAAAGATTTCGTCGACCTCTATGACATTTATTCGAACACACCCCGCCTATATCTAACCATTTCGGAGATATTAGATGTCAAAGATTGTGTGGCGGCCATGTTTTTTGTATGGAAGCCATGTTTTTTTCACCCCTCCCCCAAAAAGTTACCAGGGTTTTAGGAAGATTTTGTTCGAGAACGATTCCCGTAGATATCACCATTTTCGAGATCCGATTGGGTAGCACCATCGAGAGATGACCTTTCGAAGGTCAAGCATTTTTCCCGGGCCTTGTGAACGATTCTCTATACGATGCTAAAATTACTTTTTTCCTACGACTCCCCCTTTTATGAATTCTATTTATCTAAGTCAGTGAGTGGTAATTTAACTTTATATAATATGAATAGTAAAGTAATGTACGTTTTACCTTTCTCAGCTGTGCGATTTCTTGAGCACCAAGACCCAGGAGTGGCTTCGTGACGTCACCGGCTAATCCCACCAATTTGTCCAGCTGGTGGGGAGAACGAGTACGTATGCTGTCGAACACCTGTGGAGCAATAAGTAGTGGTACAGTTGTGAATACGACTGCTGTGCGTGAGGTCTCGGGTTCGATGAGGTCTGGCTAAGTGTTATTGGGTTTTGCTGGTAAGAAGTTTTTAGTTGCACTACGGTACTGTGCCCAGTAATAGATTCGTGTCAGATAAATAAGTTTGGGGTCTTACAATTTATATGTCCCTGGGGGACACCAAATCTTAAAGTCCTACTTAAATCAATCATGTTCATATTAAAGAGTAAGACAAAATAGATTTCATATTATGACTTAGGTCATAATATGAAATCTATATTTACTATATATAGCCTAGTTAGCTAAGCGTGATTCGTTGAAGTGGGTGACGTTGTATAAAGCAGACAAAAATTCTATACAGAGCATCTATTAACATATTACTTGCTCGCGAAACTGTGTCAAACGCCTTAATGAAGTCAACGAATACTTTTTCATTACGTCATGTAGTTCTTGAGCAAGTGCGACGCGTAGTCAAACAAAAACAGTGTTTGCTTATTCTCATACAAGATCAAGAATTTCTTTGCTTCTGAGAATAAGATTTTATGTTTAATTTAAGATAAGTAATATGTTTAAGCATCTTAATACTTAAAGCAGCTGTTTTAACCTGTGATTCGATTTACTTCGCTCCGCATTTGGTGCAAGCATGTTTCTTATATTAACCGCTCTGTGACATGTAAGTAAGTATAAAATTACAGAACAGGTTTTATTGAATTTTCATAAGCAACATATAATCTGGTGAAAACCCAGCAGATGGCAATGGGCACGCGCGCTCTCTTATCTCTCTACTAGATTTAGTCCATGGCTTTGCTCGCGTAAACGTGGGCTAGTATCAGTACTCTTTCCTGAATGAAAGGTACCATAAGTCCTTTCCTGTTCCCCTGACAATGCATATGCAAAATTTCGTGATGATCAATAGCAGCCTGGCGTAAGGAAATTAACGGTGTTTTAAAGATAAAGATAAATTTATTTGTTTCTAACATGTGTAGTATATACAGGATATATCCTATACATTAGTTGTTAACATTAGTAGCTATGTATCAACATGTTTTGCCATGACGGCGTACAAATGTAATATAATAATTTATATAATTTATGATATGAGATATGATGATTGAGAATTATTAACATATAAATAAAAGAACAAGTCATTGAAAAGTGATGAATGTCAGTTAATAAAATGTCACTAAAATAATGTCAGAATATACAAAAGGTAAATAGTTTTTCAAAATTGCAAATCACCAATAATAATAATTCAATTAATAGGTATCATTTAAATAGTCGTTAATACTATAATAACATTTTGTTGTCAACATTTCTTTAACTTTATTCTTAAATATTTTCAGTTTTAAAGATTTATATTGTTTTGGAAGTTGATTATAAATTTTCGGTGCCATACAAAATACGCTATTACGCAAATGAGCAGTTTTGGCGTAGTGTATACGTAGCGATACACACCTCCTTGTCACGGCAAGTACGTAAAGCCGGTGGTCCCGCGCCTGATCTCTCTCCGGTAGTTTCGGATTGCCGTCCTATCGGATTATGAGAGTTATTGAACAGAGAGTGCACTTGTGTTTGCGCATATACTTGTGCACTTTACTTGTTATCTGGACAGGAAATATTTATAATATCTCCTGCCCAGATAGCAAGTCTCCGTTAAGATTGGCCGCCGTGACCGAAACTTGGTCTGGAGTACCTTACTTATTTTAATATCATTTAAATTTTATTAAGTGCGTTACTAATTGGCAATACTGACCAGTGACTGTTTCATTTGAGCCAATCTCTTCTGCGGTGTCTGCCCTCGCTTGTCTCGCATCAGAAGAAACACTTGTCCTATGTCTGGACATGTTGACAGTAGTCGTTCCAACAGGACCTGGACCAAAACGAAAGCATTGATAACATTGCGACAAGCGAAAGCTTAGGCGTAAATTATACAGAAAATATTTGTGCATCACAAAAATTTGTATCCTGTATAGGGATTGAACCCACTCCAACCCAACCCACACAACACAATCTATCTAGACCTTACTAGACTTCAATAACTACGTCACCTGTGCATGAATAGGTAGTCTAGAATACCTAAGGTTTAAGTCGAACGAACATCTATGTTGTATCAGCCCTGTATAATAACTGTCCCACATTTGGGCACAAACCTCTTCTCTGTAGGAGAATAGTTAGGCCATAGTCCAACATGCAGGTCTAGCGAGGCCGACTTCACATATCTTCGAGAACATTGTCGGCCTCGATGGCGTAGTGGTCAGTGTAACCGACTGCCACGCCTGAGGTCGCGGGTTCGATTCCCGCACAAGTCAATCATTTGTGTGCATGAACATGGACGTTTGTCTTGGTACTGGGTGTTTCTATGTACAATATGGATGTATTTACAAAAAAAAAAGTATATATGTATGTTTATCCATTGTCTAGTACCCATAGTACAAGCTTTGCTTAGTTTGGGCTAGATGGTGTTGTGTGTATGCGATAGAATATTATGAATAATGTTGTGTTGTGTACGATAAGGTACGATGGGGTTGGCGTATCCTTGTGGATAAAAACCCCTCACATAAAATAAAGAAAAAAAAAAAATATATATATTATGAAGAACTCTCAAAAGAGCGGGTTTTCTCACGATGTTTTCCTTCACATTGAAAACAAGCGATGATTAACTATTTAATATGCATATAACTTCAAAAGGTCTTCAAATACACCTGTATAAAGCACATAAAATTAAAATAAATTACGCTTGTTTCAAAAACATAATTAACTTATGATAAAATTACGAACCACTACCAACATAACTAAAATTTGTTTTAGTTATTTTGGTAGCGGTTCGTAAACTGATGACTTCAATTAAAAATATCTAATGGAAAACATATTTTATATACAATGCAAAGATGACGAAAATAAAAAGTGCATGACATCCTTTGTGTTAATTTCTTTTCTTGTTTGTATTTGATGATGCACCTGTCCTGGGTACAATGAGAAACCGACCGACAATATCTTTAAAAATTATTAAATGTAATTTTCGCAAAATATCAAATATGAATGTTTATTTTAAGCTTATACAATATAAATCATTATCTTTAGGTATATATTTTATATCGGAAGATATAAGACTTTTCCAAATTATGTGCGTATTGATGACCAATTATCGCTTGCTCCATGCTTCGGAGAGCACGTTAAGCCGTCGGTCCCGGCAGCCATGAACATCTATGGCAGTCGTTATTGGGAGAGTGTCGACACAAAAGATCCCACTGGGTCGAAGTGTCGCCGGTCTGCACTGACTGGCACCCACATAAGATAAGATAATTAGCGATTTAAAAGAATGCCCGTGAGTTTCTTGCAGGTTTCTTCTCATAGGTCGTTTGACTGATCCTAGCAACGTACTTACTACTTAGTAAACTCACTAACCTATATACTTTGACGTTCATAAGTGTTACTTTGTGACCTAAATGAATAAATTATTTTTGAATTTGACAACTTTTTCTGGATAAGAGGTTCCATATGTCCTTTTACGTACCCGTGCCAAACTGTATGCGAAAAATCATGATGATAGGTGCAGTAGTTAAGGCGTATAAGTGTAACAAATAATCTTTCATACGCATTTAATAGTACAAGCTCTGCTTAGTTTGGGCTAGATGGTGTTGTGTGTATGTGATAGAATATTATTATTATTATAGGGAGTTTTTTTTTTCTCAGCTTGCGCTGGTAGTTTTTGTGACATTTACGGATTTATATCAAGTAAATGCCACATATTTTAGAAAGGATCAAGTCTGTGGGCTATTGTTGTAATCTTGTTCGTCTATTTGTAAGAATATGGCGGCTTTTTGGAGTTGTGTGTAAGTGTTATGTTTTAGATCAATGAGTTTCAGACTGTGGTGTATGTGTTTGGGGATAACGCCAGTGGTAGATAGCACTATTGGTACGATGTAAACTTTATCTCGTTTCCAGATCCTTAAGACTTCGTCCTTAAGGTCAGTATATTTGTGTACTTTTTCAGCTATTGTTTTTTGCATATTGTGTGTATTCGGGACAGCTATATCGATTAGGTAAGTAGTTTTGTTTAATTTGTCTTGCAAGGTTATATCGGGGCGATTATAATTAATAGTTCTGTCGGTCAGTATTGCGCGGTCATAATACATTTTGAAGGCGCTATTTTCCAAAACTGGTTTAGGGTGTATTGATAGTATGGTGTGTATATATCCGGTATGAGCTGATGTTTAAGGGCTAGTCTTTGGTGTATAATATTAGTAATTTGGTTGTGTCTGTGTGTGTAGTCTGTTTGTGTAAGATTAGGGCATGCTCCAGTTATGTGTTGTATAGTTTCGGGGTGGCTGTGACACTTTCTACATCTATCGTCTGTTAATGTAGGGTCTTTAATAATGTGTATTCTATAATTTCTTGTGTTGATAATTTGGTCCTGGATTGCTATAATAAAACCTTCAGTTTCCGGAAACAGGGATCCTTGAGTGAGCCATTTGTTTGATGCTGTTTTGTCTACGTGTGGTTGTTCAAGATCGTGGGGGTGTCGGCCATGAAGTGCTTTCTTCTTCCATTGTTCTATTTTTAAGTTTTCTGGACTATTTTCTATGTTATCTATTTCTGTCTCTTGGGCTAAATTAAGTGGTGTGTGGTTGAAGTCATTACAAACTATTGCTTTATGAATTTGACTACTGTTCGCTTTTTGGTGGAAAAATGAGTTTAGTTTCGATATTTGTGTAGTCCATAGTGTAGATATATTTATAAGGCCTCTTCCTCCATCTTGTCTTTTTATTGACATTCTTTCTATAGCGGACTTATTATTATTATTATTTATAATACTTAATAGTTAAGATTAATAAACTTCGATAAATTGTCTAACTAGAGTAAGCTGGACCTTCATAATATGTTTTATTTTATTATTTTTGATTTGCAATTGATTTATTATTGTACAATTAATAATTATTAATTTTGTATCTAGTTTAATTATTGTTTTCACTTTAAATGGTTGTTAGTTAATTTTCAATTAGATTTCATTTTAGATTTAATTGATGTGTTATTTTACTCAATTTAATAACTTTTTTTGTTACGTGTGGCAAAGCTTTGTCGCATACCCCTCCGCGGGGGCTGGCAGAGGGTTTATGTCGGACTCACCGGGTTAAAAGAGAAAGATGGTAATGATGTTAATAATGGACCTCCCGGAATACCGACTAAACCTACCACGGTGTTCCTCAACAATCAGGCCGCGCGAATCACTTTCACATGCAGTACTAAACTGATCATCATGAAATTTTGCATGCACGTTATTAGAGGAACAGAAAAGGACAATATGGTGTACCTTTCATACTGTTACTAACCCAACCTAACCTAAATCGCGAGCAAAGTCAGTGCAGTAATTATTTTGTTTTTAAATATTATGAAATGTTACCCAGAAGTGTAAAATGTATGAAATGTCGACCGAGCTACTTATATTAAAACCGGGCATTGTGAATCGAAACAGGCACCCACAGGACAGGCTTTGCCTAGTGTGGGGCCGTTGGATACCAACAAATTGTATGTTCTTTTGGTAATAAATGTTTTTTTTTTTTTTTTTTTTTATTATATTTGCACGCCATGATTGGCAGAATATGCAAACTGTTTAATTTTTTGTAACATCTTATGCACGCCATATTTGAGCAAATAAAATATTAGTTTTGGTATTTTATTTTTCGTAAATGACAACTCCTGCGCTAGGAGTAAATCTTGTGTTCTGTGTTGAATTTAAAAAAGTAAAGTCCTGCACTTTACTTTTTGTATTTTGTACTTCACACAAAGTTTTGTCCCGTGTGGGATTCGAACCCTCGACAGCTCTGCGCATTGGCAGTGGCGAGGCGACCACTTAAACCACTACGCCATCCGTGCATTCATAGCCGTTTACCATCAGCAGGACCGCTGGCAACTCTACCATCAGAAGCAATAAAAAATATAGGTAGAGTTCTCACCTTGCCCATGAAGCCAGTGGCTCCCGTGATGAACAGGTCCCTACCGGCGTAGAACCTCGGCAAAACTGGTTCTGCCGGCTCGCATGTGCAGACAACCATCACACCGTCCTGGTGATGAAAAAGTCATGGTTATGGTCTTTCAGAAGCATCTTGAGCAGACAATCACAGTCTATATGGCAATAGCCCAGTGTGCAAGCACAAGTGCACACTCAGTTCTCTAACTCTCATAATCTAATCGGACGGTTATCCAACACGACCGGAGAGAGATCAGGGGCAGGACCAACGGCGCCAACTTCCTAACTCCGAGCTGCTATTGAGATTTCTTAACAGAAAAACTCAATAACTTTTTGTTGGCCCAACCCGGGATTCGAACCCGAGACCTCACGCACAGCAGTCGCATCCACTACCGCTGTGCCATGGAGGCAGTCACAAGTTATTATTATTACAGAACAAAACCTCCACACTGCTACAGAATATTTCTTGACAGGAAAACGCTAATAACTTCACGGATGGTGAATTGATTGTGATCGCCGCGCCACTGCCATTGCGCCGATAATGTTGTGGGTTGAACCCATAACATCATCGGCGAGATTGTTCCCACACGGGACAGTTTTCAAAAATTTGTATCACTTATAACACTGGGGAACAGTCATTTTGCGTCATGGTCAGGTGAAGTCAATTTTGTGTAAGTTCAGTATGCCGAATACGAGAAAAATATCAGATTTGTTATCTTATCTTATGTGGGTGCCAGTCAGTGCAGACCGGCGACACTTCGACCCAGTGGGATCTTTTGTGTCGACACTCTCCCAATAACGACTGCCATAGATGTTCATGGCAGCCGGGACCGACGGCTTAACGTGCTTTCCGAGGCACGGAGCAGGCGATAATTGTCAATCAATACGCACATAATTTCTAAAAGTCATATAACTGCCGAAAGTCAGAGGTGCGCGACGTGGGTTCGAACCCGAGACCCTCTGCATTGCAGTCTGTTGGTCTCCCCACTGAGCTATCGCTGCTCATCAGATTTGTTAAATTGACTCTAGTTTAAAAACTTTATCAGTAAGCTTTTCTATTGTGTTTATGTTCAGGACAATCCCTTATTAAACTCAAGCAATAGTCTGCCATCATAATTTGGCTGTCCCATCGGCCTTGGTATCTTTCTTTCATTGTTCTAATGTCCTGATGGAACCGTTCTTTATGTTGAATATCTCAAGAGCCAGAGTCAATCTATACAAAGTAAATACATTTCGGGTATGACTGATGAAAGTGTTAAAAGTAACAAAATTAATGACGCAGAAAATATATAGTTTTTTGTTCCCCAGTGTAATTGTTCTCCGTTTGTATGTTCCTTGCGTTCGTAAAAATAAACATCATAACGTATTCAAAAACCTATTGTATTATAAATAATTTATATCTACCGGAATGTTCTCACTATTATAAATATTATAATATTTTTTTTTATCCATTTTGTTTTTTTATGTACAATAATTATGCCGCAGCGATAGCCTAGTGGGAAACCGTTGAACTACCACGCAGAGGTCTCGAGTTCGATCCCAAGGTGCGCATCTCTGACTTTTCGAAGTTATATGCGTATTAAATAGTTAATTATCGCTTGCTTTAACGGCGAAGGAAAACGTCGTGAGGAAACCTGCATTTCTGAGAGTTCTCCATAATGTTCTCGAAGATATGTGAAGTCTGCCAACCCGCACTAGGCCAGCGTGGTGGACTATGGCCTAACCCTTCTCATAGTGAGAAGAGGCCCGTGCCCAGCAGTGGGACAGTTTAATACAGGGCTGATATTATTATGTACAATATTGTGATATATTAAGAAAAATCTGTCTACTAAAAATGAAACATTTTTACTCGATAAGAATCTTCTTTGTAGAATATACGAGAATTGTCTTGGAATATTTATAATTAGAACATTGATGTAATTTACTAATCATAATTATACAGTACTAGCTTTTGCGCGCGGCTCCGCCCGCGTGGTACCTACATCAATAAAAAGTAGCCTATATCATTCGCCAGATTTTAAACTATATTTATACCAAATTTCATCTAAATCGGTTGAGTGTTTTAGCCGTGAAAGGTAACATACAGACAGACAGACAGATAGACAGACAGAGTTACTTTCAAATTTATAATATTAGTAAGGATTAAACAAATAGATCTGTCCCACTGCTGGGCACGGATCTTTTCTCTTTGTGAGAAAGGTCAGGCCATAGTCCACCACGCTGACTCAGTGCGTGATGTCAGACTTCGAGTAGTAGAGCCTCGCTGATTTCAGCATGAATGGGCCGGCTCGACCGGGGAAGGACTGGGTAGTCCTTCCCCGGTCGTTCTCATAGAATATCGACGTGAAATACCAGTGTTCCTATTGTTGTTTCGTTCGGTAAGTGAGAGTGTTGATTGCCACCTTAGTTATATAAAAAAAAACATCGAGTTAATTATGCAGAAATCTCAGACATGCAGGTTTCCTCACGATGTTTACCTTCACCGTTAAAGCGAGCGATTATTAATTACTAGCTTTTCCCCGCGGTTCCGCTCGCGTTAACTTAGAATTTGACAATCAATTCGGGTTGTACTCTCCTTGTAATAATATAATTCAATCATGATTCGAAAGACACGTGGCGCCATTTATTATCATAAGAACGTTTATTTTCCTCGGGAACAGTAATTTTTTTCGGGATGAAAGGTAGCCTATATCCGTTTCTGTACACCTGATAATGTATATGCAACATTTCAGAATGATCGGTTCAGTGGTTTAGGCGTGAAAAGATAACAAACAAACAAACTCATTTTCGCTTTTATAATATTAGTTAGGATTTAGTAATACGCATATATAACAGACATTGGCTACCAACTGCTATGACACTTAATTATGACATTTAAATAATTTATTATATGTTCAGTTATTGTACTGCTAATTAAGCATAATAAAACGGAATTCATAAAATAATGTAATAAGAATATAGTATAATTAAATGGTAAATAATGTAATGTTAAATAAGTTCGTTTATTCCTTAATGATTATTTTTCTATAATAATGTATATTGAATAATTTATTAATACAAATTTGTAATGTCAAAATTAATTATTATTGTTAAAAGTTTTTGTTGTATATTTGTACGCTTCAGAGGCTAAACATGACTGTAATTGACATTTAATTTAACAACTTGCATGCAATATGTATAAATACTCATGTTATAACAAATAAAATGATCTTTATCTTTTATCTTTATCTTGGGATCGAACTCGAGACCTCTGCGTGGCAGTCCAACGCGTTTATTCTGCATTCGGCCCTCCCTCTAGGCTATCGCTGCTTTTATAGATACTATTATGGTCTTGCCGAGTCTATACCTAGATATGGTATCATATTTTGGGGGAATAGCACAGATAGTGACGTAGTGTTTCGTGCTCAAAAACGATACATTAGGTCAATGTTTGCACTAAAAGTAACAGACACCTGCAGACCTTATTTTAAAGGTCATAAATTGTTAACGTAACCGTCACTATACATTTTGGAAACAGTTATGTTCGTAAAGGCTCATACAAATTTATTTCCACGGTTGTCCGAAATGATTCCCAGGAATAGGCGTGACAATTCCAAACTGTGTCTGCATGATGCTAAAACGACTCTCATGCGCAAGAGTATTTTTTACATGGCCCCAGTAATATTTAATAAATTACCCAGATCATGGAAATCATTGAGTTATTCTGATGTCAAAACAAAACAGAAAATTACTAACTGAAAAAGTTTATTATAATATTGTAGATTTTTTTAATGAAAATAATTTTAAATAAAATAACCTTGGCATTAAAATAATAAATTTTGTAATTAAATTTAACTTATGAATAATATAATAATAATAACTGTGACAATAATGTCAATCAAAGTCCATATGCGTTCCCACGATTGTTAGGGAAAATACTGTAAGGTTTATACCTTACCTCTGTATGGGGCTCTGCGGAGGTGGACAGTATTTTCCCTAACAATCGTGGGAACGCATATGGACTTTGATTTTATTAATAATCCACATGGCGGCGACGCGGTCCGCCACCCGTCACGTCTCGTTTCTCGCGAGGGCGAAAAGTGGCCTACGGAAAGCCGTTTTGCTACATTGAATGTTGGAGGAGGGATGGATGGAAAATTGAATGAAGTATGTCAGATGATGAATGAGAGAAAGATTGATGTTCTGTGCGTGAATGAGACGAAAAGGAAAGGCTGTAACACCACTACGCATGGACCCTACACGGCGTATTGGTCCGGCGTGCCTAGCAGTACCAGAGCCTGTCAGGGAGTTGGTGTTATTCTGTCTGCTAGAATGAATGAGTGTGTAAAAGAATTCGAAAATGTGAATGCTAGGTTAATATGGATGAGAATGAAAGTAGGGATTACTCGTGTGTTTATGGTAGGGGTCTATGCACCCGTAAACAAAGCAACGGGTATGTCTCAGAGTGCACGGGAAGAAAGAGAAGATTTTTGGGAGTGTTTAAGAGATGTCTTGAGGAAATGCAAGGAACACGAGAGGTTGATAAAGTTAGGGGATTTTAATGGTTGGGTGGGAGTAAAGCGTGAAGGATACGAAAGGGTTTTAGGCAAGTATGGGGACGAAAGCGTGAATGAGAATGGAAAAAGGTTGCTTGAGCTATGTTTGGAGTGGAATCTTTGTGTGACAAACACTATGTTTGCCCACAAAAGAATCCACCAGTATACAAGAGAAGCAAAGAATGTAAGAAGT
Organism: Catocala sponsa; assembly: GCA_963564715.1. Classification (NCBI taxonomy): domain Eukaryota; kingdom Metazoa; phylum Arthropoda; class Insecta; order Lepidoptera; family Erebidae; genus Catocala; species Catocala sponsa. Next base: position 12,780,344 of record OY751354.1, read on the forward strand.
AGTATGATTGACTTTGTTGTAGTGGATGAAAGATTGAGAAAAAATGTCCTAGACACTCGGGTATATAGAGGTATTGGTGTCCATACCGACCATTTTTTGATTATGAGCCGGATATCCTCTTCAAAGGATGGCGACACCGTATAACTACCCGAACAAGTGTCCAAGAATGAATAAAAGTAGAAAATTTGCAAGATGAAGTATTGAAAGACGAGTATAAAAATCAATTGAGGAAAAGATTCGAAAGATTTTGTGACACTGATGATATAGAAGAATTATGGCAATTGTTTAAGCATGAAGTGGTTGTTGTAGCGTCAGAAGTATGCGGTGTGAGCAAGAAGAGGAAAGTTATAAAATCGAAGAATGCGTGGTGGGATAAAGATGTGCAAGGGGTAGTACGTGAGAAGAAGCAGGCATGGTTGGACTGGCTATCTGTCAGAGCCAATGAAAGAATGCAAGAAACAACATATGAGGATGTAAATGAAGCTAAGAATAAGTTTATAAGAATGAATAAGATAGTGAAAGATGTAATTAAAAGGAAAAAAGAGGAATTGAAAGACGAGTTTGATAGAAGATTATCTGAAGATTTCCGGACCAACACAAAGTTCTTCTGGAAATCTATTCGCTCGGTTCGAGGTAAACCCGTAACCACAGAGCTGAAATCAATCAGAGATAAGAATGGAAGTTTACTGAATGAAGAAAAGAGCGTACTGAAGAGATGGAAGGAATATTTTGAAAGTTTATTTGAAAGAGAGGAATGGCGAGGGCAAAGTTTCGAAATGAATGATAATGATAATAGTGATAAAAGCCCTATTAGTATGGATGAAATAATGAAAGCATTGAAAAGCATGAAATCAGGAAAGGCTGGTGGGTATGATAGGATTACAGTCGAAATGCTGACAGCTGGACAGGGACTTATAGCAACTCAGTTGTGCCGCCTTTTTAACTTGTGCTGGAATACCGGCCGTGTACCAAGTGATTGGTGCAAGGCCGTCATAGTACCTTTATACAAGGGAAAAGGCTCACAGCAAGAGTGCCAAAGCTATAGAGGCATTAGCTTGCTCAGCGTCGTCGGTAAATTGTATGCAAAAGTATTAATTGAAAGAATTGTGAACGTAACCGACAAGAAAATATGGGATGCACAAACGGGATTTCGAAAGGGTATGGGATGTACGGATCAAGTCTTTTCCTTACGGAGCATAGCCGAAAAAGTTTTGGCCAAAGGTCAAAAGGTCTATTGCGCATTCGTGGATCTGGAAAAGGCTTATGATAAAGTGGTGAGGAATGAACTTTGGTCGGCATTGTCCATGTATGGAGTGAGTAGCAACCTCACGCGAGCTCTGAAATCTCTTTATGATGATTCCAGAGCTTGTGTTAGGATAAATGGGACCTACACAGAGTAGTTTAGCATCGAAAAAGGTGTTAGACAAGGATGTGTAGCGTCACCTTGGCTGTTTAACCTATACATGGACAATTGTTTAAAAGATTTAAAAGATTGTGAATGGGGATTAAGAATGAATGAGTTACTTGTCAAATGTCTTCTTTATGCCGATGACCAAGTAATACTTGCGTCATCAGCGGAAGAGTTACAGGCGATGGTAACTATTATGCATGGTGCTTTTGAGAGTAAAGGAATGAAAATGAATGTAAGCAAGACGAAAGTAATGGTATTTGAAAAGGAAGAGTGCGTGACGATGTGTAATATTATGATTGATGGAGAAAAAGCGGAGCAAGTGAAAGAGTTTGTATATTTGGGTACTTTGTTTACAAGGGATGGTAAACATGACGGAGATATTGAAAGGAGAACGATTGCTGGCAACAAAGTGAATGGAGCTCTACGCGCTTTTATGAACAGTCGAAATGTATCCGAAAAGGCACGTTTGGCTGTTCATAGAGGATTATTAGTGCCCACACTTATGTATGGAAGTGAAAGTTGGGTATGGCAAAAGAAGCATGAGAGCAGAATAAATGCTGTAGAAATGAGAGTGTTGAGAAGCATATGTGCTGTGACTCTGAAAGATATAATAAGAAATAGTGTGATTAGAGAGAGATGCGGCATGAAAGTGGATATAGTTACAAGAATAGAAAAGCGTATGTTAAGCTGGTTTGGACATGTAGAAAGAATGGACGAGGAAAGACTGACTAAGAAAGTTTATAAGGCTAGTGTGAATGGAACAGTCGCAAGAGGAAAACCTAGGCGAACGTTTCTCGATCAGATCGGAGGCGTTCTGGACAAAGGCCAGGTTAAGAGCTTCTTGAACCGACGGGCGTGTATGAGGAATGTGATGAAAGTGAATGAAGCCAGAGAAGTGTGTCAGGATCGTAGCAAATGGAAATCCGTAGTCTCTGCCTACCCCTCTGGGAAACAGGCGTGAATCTATGTATGTATGTATGTATGTACATCATATTGTAATTAATGCGTAATAATAATCCGACAATGTAATGTAAGAATGAATATCAGTAATAATATTTTTATGTAATTTAAATCTAAAGGGATATTAAATTTATCATGTTTATTTTAATTATTTTATTGTTTTTTTTAATGTCAGTTTTAATTAACATGTGTATGCCTTCATGGCAAAACATAGCGTTCTTATTATAGACTTAAGACCATAAATTGTAATCACCTATGTTTGACAAATAAACGAATTCTATTCTATTCTATTATATTCTATAATAGGGTAATATACTCACAAGTTTAACTTATCAACAAAGATTTTTTTTAAATATACTCAACAAATACGAATGTGAGTTTGTTTGTTACGCTTTAACGCTTGTACTACTCGACCGATCATCATGAAATGTCGCACACACGTTGTCAAGGGAACAGAAAAGGACATACCAGTCATCCAGAAAAAGGTTCTGTTACAAATCTAACCTAACCTACATTTATACGAGCAAAGCCGCGGGAAAAATCTAGTAATAAGATACAGGCGTTTTAAATGTGGTAGTAGGGATAACTGATGAGAGGCACGAGACAAACTGTGACGTAACCATTTAAATTAAACAATTTATACGGATTTTGTCGCGTTGTTTATTTTACTTTAAAACAATTTTATTAGGTACATAATTTTGAAAACCCTAACAAGTCTCTAAGTAGTCGAGCCTCGCTGAATTCAGCATGAATGGGCCGGCTCGACCGGGGAAGGACTACCCTCTCACAGAATATCGACGTGAAATAGCAATGTTCCTACTGTTGTGTTTCGTTCGGTGAGTGAGAGTGCCGGAGGCCCAATCACTCCCATTACCCATCCCGCTCCTTCTCCTTCCCACTTCCTTTCCTAAAGGGTCGACAACGCGCAAGTGATGCCTCTGGTGTTGCAGGCGTCCATAGGCTACGGTGACCACTTACCATCAGATGGGCCGTATGCTTGTTTGCCATATAAGTTGTATAAAAAAAGAGGTATCTCCACTACAGCCCCACATTTTCTTGTATCCAAATTTAAAAAAATAATCATCCTTATTAAACAACCAGTTTTGATACTGCTTACACAAACAGATTTCTTTTGATTGCTATTTGCTCTTGTGTAAAATAATGTGCAAATTTAAACATAGGCAATTACCCTATTCGCCCAACGGCATTCGGACGCTAAAGTTTGGACGTTATACAAAAGAAGTAAAGATCTCTCTTTTCAAAGCATTCGGATGCTAAAGTTTGGACGTTGTACAAAAGAAGTGCAGTTCATTCTTTTTAAAGCATTCGGGCGCTAAAGTTAGGACGTTGTACAAAAGAAGTGCAGTTCACTCTTTTTAAAGCATTCGGACGCTAAAATTTGGACGTTGTACAAAAGAAGTGTAGATCATTGTTCGTAAACTATTCTGTCAGACATTTTACACATGGAGCCTGTGGGTTAGATATACTCAGAGGGCCTACAACGCTCTTCACGTGCAATATAATAATGCCTTCAGGGTGCTTTTGAGACTCCGGCGATTCTGTAGTGCGTCAGGCATGTTTGCGGAGGCGCATACAGACAGCTTTGAAGCTGTAATGCGGAAGAGAACAGCATCTCTGATGCAAAGGATTCGCCGGAGCAACAACAGCATCCTATAGGTGATCAGAGATAGGCCAAACTGCCCCTTTCTGTGGCACGGGACCCATAGGCATAGCGGCGGGGCCGGTGCAGCAGGAAGATACATGAATTAATTTTAATAATTGTATATACTAACAAGGTCGTCGATGGCAAGACGAATTAACTTAGGTACTACGGGAGAGACTGGAGCAAACTAGCGCATAATCGGGATGTGTGGAAAAGCGAGAGGGAGGCCTTTGCCCAGCAGTAGGACAATACAGGCTGAAAATAAAATAATAAATATACTAACTTAATTTTTAAGTAATTGTAACTAACAAAATATGGATGAATGAAATCTGAAATAAATGTTTTTCTTATCACAGGTATTTTCTAATAAATACCCGGCCCTTTGGGAAGCTTATACGGAGACATGGGACCAACGTGAAGAGGCCCTTCGAGAGTTTTAATCAAAGGTGGGATGGAACACCTACAGCAGCACTAGCCGCAGCAGGCGTAGGACTATTGCTACGTATGGATTCTAATATAATAATATGGGCTATGGATATGGGTGTTTGGTGGACCAGTATATTGGTAACTATGGATGAAAAACGGCGTCTGCCCTGAATACTCTATAAGCATCAATGCAATGGGCAGACTGTAATTCGCCAACTCACTAGATGGGTCCCCTGAATAGCCATCATAGGCATACAAACCAGCAGCAGAGAGCAACACCGGTGCGAGCGGCTAGGAGTGTCGAGCGGTGCGGCGTCGGTTTCACCATTCGGTCTCGTGACAACGGAGACCCCGAGCGGGATTCCCCGTAGTTATGCCCTCGAAAACTACACTTCCAACCCCAAGCATATAGCTCCCCTCTGACTGGCCGACCAAGGCAAGCCAGAGTTGAGAGTCCTACGGGCGCTCTTGGAAGTTGCACCCCAGCCAACCAGTGAAGGCAAGCCGGGGACGAGGCCCTAACCGACTTTCTGAGGCATACAGGACCGCAGTGTCGCCACTCACATTCAGCTCGCCACAAGGTGCCCTGCGGTTTGTGCACTTTTATTTAACCTTTTAAGCGGTTAGCTAAATATCAATTGCCGTGCAGGGGCACGGCAATCGATATTTAGCTAAGCGCTTATTTTATCGATTTGTAGCTCCCTAGCGACAAATCGATAAAATAATACCTACAATAGGACGAAAATAGAACAAAAATATCATGCATGTTCTCTGTCGCAAAAATACGACACGGGCGGTAGGGGCACGGAAATATGACGTGTCGCATAACTGCGACACAAGCGGTGAAAAGGTTAACCTGGTGATACATTTTTTATTTATATCACAAGGCGAAGTTGGTAGTTTAAAAGCTAGTGTACTGTGCCCTCCGATATCACGTTAGTCTCATGATGAAATAACGACTGTCCCAGAGGGGTTTATTATTATTATTATTTTATGCCTCAAAATTGTTAAGCTGACAGAAATCGTATCGTATTAAAAAAGAACACTGTTATGAATGAAATCTGAGCGTAAAACTTATATAGCCGTCATTTATTAAACAACGCCATCTAGTTTAGACCTTTAGACCTTAAGGTATCTATGCAATACTACTGGTGACTGTACAACAGTCGCCATTAAGACTGCGCCTGCGCGAAATGTGCCAAAACAGACGGTCACAGTTAAGTGAATAAAATCAACACTTTTTGTTTAATACAAATATAAAATATACATTTACCATAGCAATGAATATGTTTACAATTACTCCGTGTAAAAAACTTAAAATAATATTTTCGCCTACAAAATTACGTAAATTTGCACGAAAAATGCAAAAACGTAAGCTCGTGTTACGTGATTTTTAGATTATACCAGTAGAAATCTATCCTATTTTACAGCTTAAACGAAACGTGGGTATATTACAATTTGTCCGTCCCAAATATTTAAGTTATTGGTTGACAATAAACTTACATATTTATCAAAAAAGCACTTCAAATCCTCCATACAATTTTACTATGGCGGCCGCGCGCCGATTTGAATACGCGCCGCACGAGCTCTGTCATTATCTGTCTTAAGGCGCAGTCTTAACAATACGCCACTGAAGCACATTTATAACTACAGAATTCTAACACTGGACGTTCTTTGTGTCCGTTGTTTGAATGTTTGTAAAGTCCCCCGGGACACAGGAATTATGCCGAGTACCGAGTTGTCTTTAGAAAACATAAACACTTCTTTTTAGAGTTCGTAAAACTCTTATACAACAGTTTTGTCCGTCCGTCCGTCTGTCTGTTATACAACTTTAAACTCAAGAACCGTAAGAGCTAGAGAATCGCGGTCAACGCCATTCGAATCAGCATAATCGATATACCCCGAAATTACTATGACCTTTGACCTCTGACCAGGTTACGGAATACAATTTTTTCGAACTCTAAGATTTACGGCAATTAGTTGTCGTTTCTTACTTGTTTATACTAGTTTCTGCACTCAACTTCACCCACATGAATAATATATATATATATATATTCTATCACATACACACAACACCATCTAGCCCAAACTAAGCAGAGCTTGTAGTATGGGTACTAGACAATGGATAAACATACATATATACTTTTATTTTTTGTAAATACGTACATATTCATAGAAACACCCAGACCAAGACAAACATCCATGTTCATGCACACAAATGTTTGACTTGCGTGGGAATCTAACCCGTGACCTCAGGCGTGGCAGTCAGTTAGACTAAACACTACGCCATCGAGGCCGACTATCCCACAGGAATACATATCGGGATAGAAAGTTTCCTATGTGTTAATCTAAGACAGGGTCTAACATTGCGATGTTTCTATGTACAATATGTAGGTATGTATTTACAACAAAAAAGTAAAAGAAAGAAGTATATATGTATGTTTATCCATTGTTTAGTACCCATAGTACAAGCTCTGCTTAGTTTGGGCTAGATGGTGATGTGTGTATGTGATAGAATATAGAATACGAGCTATTGCGCGCGGCTCCGCCCGCGTGGTACCTACATCAATAAAAAGTAGCCTATGTCCTTCCCCAAGTTTTAAACTATATCTGTACCAAATTTCATCTAAATCGGTTGAGTGGTTTAGCCATGAAAAGGTAACAGACAGACAGAGTTACTTTCGAATTTATAATATTAGTAAGGATTAGTAAGAAAGGATAGAGCGCCCTCTGTTGTGTCGAGACGTCACCCAGGAGTCGTCGCCCGCTGACCTTTTTTTTGGACAATGCTGGGTGGGTCGCTGATGTAGTAACAGTTCTACTGATCCACCCACTATACAAAGCAATGAGTGGCACACCGTGATGGTTTTAGTCGGCAGGCCCGAAGTACAGGAGACATAACCTTCTCACCTCACCTTGTGGCGAAAGGGTATCCATCAGGAGCATCTCCCCACGTAAAAAACCTGACAAGTGCGAGTCGGACTCGCCCACCGAGGGTTCCGTACAAATTTGTAGGTACGGTCTTTTTTTCGTTTTTCGTCATAAAACGAACACTATACCTACATCATGAAAATAAAAAAAATCTGTTTAAGCTTGTGCCAATGAAGCCCTTTTATAAGATATCCCACATGACACGGTTAACTCGATTCAAAATTGGGACCGCCGCCGCCGCGCCGTTCCTTGCATAAAGACCCTGTTATTTTACGATTTCACTAGATGTTCCCGCGGTTTCACCCGCGTTTATCGTTACTGCGCCGCCCCCGTGGGTCGTAGCGTGATGTTATATAGCCTATAGCCTTCCTAGATAAATAGGCTATCCAACACTAAAAGAGTTTTTCAAATCGAACCAGTAGTAATCACGCAGAATAAACCAGGAGAAACATCGTTTGTACTATGTCTGTAATGGGTAATTATTTTGCTGCAATGTTATTTTAAAACTGCGATATCTCCTAAGATATTCATTGAAATCGAATGATGTAAAGGGCAATTTTGTTTTAAATTAAATACTTGTGATGAATAACGTATTTATTTGGATAAGGATTAATATCATGTTTATAATAATATCTTCGCAAATAATGCATTATTTTAGAACAAACTTGATTAGCATAAAAATGGTTATAGTGAGCCAACCTTAAAAGATAGACATATGCTGTCGCTAACTTTTTTTTAGAACTTTTAAAGAGGAACAATTTTGTCCTACATAATTTTTGCGAAACTTTAACTGTTTACGCAGCGCACGCAGCGTAAGCTCTCAAAAGGAAAAAATACCCTCCGATTTTGAAACATTCTTCATTGGTGCTCAGCTCCTATTGATCTTAGCGTGATAATATATAGCCTATAGCCTTCCTCGATAAATGAGCTATCTAACACTGAAATAATTTTTCAAATCGGACTAGTAGTACCTGAGATTAGCGCGTTCAAGCAAACAAACAAACTCTTCAGCTTTATAACATTAGTATAGATAACAAATGTATACTTCTTAGATTTTCCCTATACTTGTAGTATAAGACGGTATTACTTGCCAAATTTCATAGTTCTAGGTCAACGGAAAATACCCTATAAATTTTGATTCCCTTGAGAGTATCGAAATATACGTTTTTTGCAACATAAACAGCCGTATTTTTTTACGTTAACTTAGAAGTTTGATTTTTTCACAGCTTCAAGAGACTGTAGACCTAAGTATATCGTTTTAATTTCAACTCGATACCTCCACGCGTTCCCGAGATAAAGGGTCTTGACAGACAGACAGACGGACAACAAAGTGATCCTATAAGGGTTCCGTTTTTTCCTTTTGAGGTACGAAACCCTAAAAAACATAAATAAAGGTGGTCATATCATGGACATGGTCTATCTGTGCGTTAAGTTTCATCTAAATCCGTTCAACAGTTTGTGTAATCAATAAACAAATACCGTCACAAACTTTCACATATACAAGTATGAGGTCAAATATGAGGTCTTACTGTTGTTTATGTTAACTCTCTAGTATTGCCCCAGTATCTACACTAATATTATAAAGAGGAAAGATTTGATATTTTGTTTATTAGTTTGTTTGTAAGGATTTAACTTAAAAACTACTGCACCGATTTTAAAAATTATTTCACCATTAGAAAGCTATATTATCACCGATTAACATAGGCTATATTTTATTTTAAAAAGTAATGTTTCTAATTTATACTAACCTACTTTTACGCTAGTATTGTATAAGTCTTACTCTGTGACCTAAATAAATTTTGAGTTTTGTTGTCGTTATACGTGATAAATGTAAATGGAAATTATTTTTACAAAAATACTATAATGACTGGTCAAATAGATAGTAATTGATAAATTAATAGATGGGTACAAATTTTTAATTTATGCGTACAAAAAAAAACATGAACACTTCTTTTTTTAATTATTCGAGGCTGGATTTCACTAGTACTTGATAGAATATTGCACGGTTGGCGCAATAGCTTTAAAGGGTACCTAACCTGGCCAGAGTGTTGTGCGTTCGAAGCCTTATCTAGATTAAATATTATATGAGCCACGAATAGTTAAGTCAAGTTCGTTTCCTCTGTTGATTAAATGTTAGTAAAGAACCCCAGAACATAGAAACAATATCTAAGCGAGATATGTCTTAAAAGAAAGAAAAATAAAATACTTTTCATATTTTTCTATTCGAGATAACTCCTAAAAAAATGACACTAACATTTTTAACGACACAACATAATTTTAAACACTTATATAATATCAAAATCATACCTTTTTAATATTGTATTGGATATTATATAAAAAGTCCACAAAACGGTTTTGCTGTTGACACACTCGCGTTCTGCAGTTATGCGCTTGCGCGTACCGAACGTGAGATAATCATGTGCGCACACGCCGAATGTCACTAAAGAGCGCGGGTAAAACCTTTGGCTTTATAAACTAAGTATGCTAATATATTGACATAAGTTCAGCGTTGTGGGGGATAATAAAGAATTCGAGTGCTGTACATGAAGTCTTTGATTTGATTCTTGGGTTAGGCAAAGTGTTACTGGGGTTTTCTGTTAAGAAATTTTCAGTGGCTGTTCATAGAGGACTATTACTGCCCATATTGATGTATGGAAGTGAAAGTTGGGTATGGCAAAAGAAGCATGAGAGCAGAATAAATGCTGTAGAAATGAGAGCGTTGAGAAACATATGTGGTGTGACTCTGAAGATAGAATAAGAAATAGTGTGATTAGAGAGAGATGCGCCGTGAAAGTGGATATAGTGCCAAGAATAGAAAAGAGTATTTTAAGCTGGTTTGGACATATAGGAAAAATGGACGAGAGAAAAGACTAAGAAAGTTTATAAGGCTAGTGAGAATGATACAGTCGCAAGAGGAAGACCTAGGTGAATGTTTCTGGGTCAGATCGGAGGCGTTCTGGACAAAGGCCAGGTTAATAGCACCTTAAACCGACGAGCGTGTATCTTATCTTATCTTATCTTATGTGGGGGCCAGTCAGTGCAGACCGGCGACACTTCGACCCAGTGGGATCTTTTGTGTCGACACTCTCCCAATAACGACTGCCATAGATGTTCATGGCAGCCGGGACCAACGGCTTAACGTGCTTTCCGAGGCACGGAGCAGGCGATAATTGCTAATCAATGCGCACATAATTTCGAAAAGTCATATAACTTCCGAAAGTCAGAGGTGAGCGACGTGGGTTCGAACCCGAGACCCTCTGCATTGCAGTCTGTTGGTCTCCCCACTGAGCTATCGCTGCTCGACGAGCGTGTATGAGGAAGGTGATGAAAGTGAATGACGCCAGATCAGTGTGTCAGGATCGTAGCAAATGGAAATCCGTAGTCTCTGCCTACCCCTCTGGGAAATAGGCGTGAATCTATGTATGTATGTATGAAATTTTCTGTAGTAGTACAGAGTCTGGTCTGGTGTGGCACTGGGAGACTTAACAAACACACAATGTAAATAAAGAACATCCTCCATAACTATTTGTAAACCACACAAATTATTGTCCGTAGGTCGAACCCACAATATTCGGCGCAGTGACTGGTGACCTCTTAAACCACTACGCCATCCGTGCAGTCAAATGATGCATGAGGTCTTGGGTTCAATTCTCGGGTTAGGCAAACTGTTACGGGGGTTTTCTGTCAAGAAATTGACAGTAGTAGTACGGAGTCTGGATTTGTGGTAAATGGTAAAAGCTAGCCTTCTATGTGGAACCTGATAAAACTGGTGAAATGTGGATGTGATCTTAATTATATTATAAAACTAGCTGTTACCTGCGAATTTGTCCGCGTAGATTTTAACTAAAAAGTGTTTGTCTCCGCGGAACCCTATTTTTTTCTAAAATCAAATTAGCCTATATTACTCCTTATAACATCAGCTATCTGCCAGTGAAAGTCCCGTCAAAATCGGTTCAGCCATTTCGGAGATTAGCCGGAACAAACAGACAGACAGACAGACAAAAATTTAAAAAATAGATGTTTTCGTATAGGTACCTTATATAGGTACTGTCATATGCATTAGATAAAAAGCTGTTATTTTGACATTACAAACAGACACTTCAATTTTATTTATTTGTATAGATGTACAAATTATCTGATGTATAATTAATCTGATGGTAATTACTTACATACTTATATTTAAAACAGGTTAAGGTTTAAATATATGTAAGTATTTATATTTAAATGTAGTAGGCCGTGAGTCATATAACGCACAATGTCGCCTTGACATTTATTTATTTATTTAAGGATTTCCAACAAAGGAATATACAATAACATACATTATATAGCAGTAATAAAGTTCTTAGCGTGTATAGTCCCTCAATTATAGGAAACCACAGCTTGCAAATTATAATTACAACTAAACTAACAACCTAATTAAAGAAACAAACAGAAAACATAAAATTTTTAAACATAAAATTCTGTTCCTAGGGTAAACTTTGGAGTAAAACAATAATAGCTTATTAAATATAGAGTTATATAAAAAAATTACAAATTTAAGTAAGAAAAAAAAAGTGTATATAAAACTAAGTTAACAATCTACGAAGACACTTTTTAAATTGTATTAAATTGTCACTTATGTCTAGGTCGGCGTTAACAGAAAGTGCATTGTATTGCCTACAGAGTCTGGTTACTGCTGCGTAGTGTCCAAGATTTGTTCTTGAGCGAGGAATATGGAAAAGCTTGTATGTATTAGGTCTTGGCATACGAGTCGGAATATTAATTTTGAATCTATTTAAGAGAGGTTTGCAGTCAGTAGTTCCATTTATTATTTTATGTAGGACGGCAATGTCTGACATTTTACGACGGTTTGATAGAATGTTCATGCGGAAGTGTTTCAAGCGACCTTCGTAATTATTTACGTTTTGCAGTGAGTGGCTCCGGTAAGCGAGATGGTAGAGAAACCGCTTCTGGACCCGTTCCAGATGCTTGATGTAAATGTCATTTTTTTTATGTTTATTACCTCATAAGTTTCGACTAAGGGTACCTTTCGTTTATAAGGCTAGTGTGAATGGAACAGTCGCAAGAGGAAAACCTAGGCGAACGTTTCTCGATCAGATCGTAGGCGTTCTGGACAAAGGCCAGGTTAAGAGCTCCTTGAACCGACGGGTGTGTATGAGGAATGTGATGAAAGTGAGCGAAGCCAGAGAAGTGTGTCAGGATCGTAGCAAATGGAAATCCGTAGTCTCTGCCTACCCCTCTGGGAAACAGGCGTGAATCTATGTATGTATGTATGTAACTTTCGACTGGGTGAACCGATTTTGATGATTCTTTTTTTATTTGAAAGCTAGTGCTTCCCGTGTAGTCCCATTTAATTTTAATCAAGATTTGACCATTAGTTTTCGAGTTATCCTTAATGCGTATTTGGCTACATTGATGATATTCTCATTTTCGGCAAGGTTCACTAAAAACCGAGAAATAAACAAAATTTTAACAAAAAACAAAACCGACTTCAAAAAAGAATATTCTAAAACTTAAAATGCACTAAAAAGTTATTAAATAATTGCATATTCTTGTGAATAATTAAATTATTGTTATTAATGGAGTCGGTGTCAGCCGCCCGATTGTGCATGCCAATGTTGCCTATGTAATGATTTTTTTTTTTTTTTTACTTGGGAGAATGCATTGACTCATGCCCCTCTGCGGGGGCGGGCGGAGGGGTTTTGTCGGACTCGCCGGGGTAAAAGAAAGATGTTAAAACAATAAAATGGACCTCCCGGAATACCGACTAAACCTACCACGGTGTTCCTCGACAAATCACTATCGGCGGGACCGCGCGAATCACTTTCACATGCGGTCGCGACCCCGCCGAGGTTTCGGCCCGCCGTATGAAACGGCAGGCCCCTACAATATGGTATAATAGGGGAGACGGACACGACACAGAGGCGCGCGTAGGAACACGCACGCCGCCTCTCGGACCTGGTGCTGAACGGATGGCGGGCAGGCCCACAAAGCCCGCCACCCCCTGGTCAAACCTCAGGGTGACTGGAGGTTGTCTCGCGCCCTCCAGCGCCCGGCTCTGCGGTTGGGGAGAGCGTTTAAACGCTACCTCTCCCGCTCCGCCGCCTCCTTGATGGAAATAGCTCACAGAAGGAGGCGACGGCATTCCACGATCTCTCACTCCGGACTATAGACTGAATTACTTCCGGGAGCGAGAGGGCAACCGATCCGACTGCCGCGATCCACTCACGGCGCTGCGATGCCCAGGCGGGGCAAACCGCTAAAGTGTGCAGCGCCGTGTCCTCAACAACGTCGCGGCAGTCGCCGCAGTGGTGACAACCGGGCGTCTCTTGCCGGCCTATACGACACAGGAACCGGCCAAAACAACCATGGCCAGTCATTACCTGTGTCAGCTGGAAGGTGAGGGCGCCATGCTGCCTCTCCAGCCACTCCTCAAACACGGGACTTACCGCCACGATCGTGGCGTGCCCGATAGTAAGACAGCTCATGTTTAATTAGTTACAAACCTACCTTGGCTGACACCGACTTCATTAATAACAATAATTTAATTATTCACAAGAATATGCAATTATTTATTAACTTTTTAGTGCATTTTAAGTTTTAGAATATTCTTTATTGAAGTCGGTTTTCTTTTTTGTTAAAATTTTGTTTATTATGGGTAGTATTTAATTGTTCCTGAATTTTTTGCCTTTGTTCCATCAAAAATACTAATTGCACTGCAAAATAATTATGTTTACCAAAATATTTTAAAGAGATTAAACTATGTCGACGGAGCTCCGCTTCGCTCTTAGTTTTGAGTGGGTTTAAGAAGGAACCTAACATAACCTAATCCTTCCGAGACGGAATGCAGTGATGTGAGGCGTATAAATATATCATAACGAGCACCTGAGCTCGTTATGATATATTTTAGTTAGCATATTTAGCTGTGCAATTAGTATTTTTGGTGGTCATTATATTTAATCCCCTTTTTTATTCCCCTGAAAATGTGTAGGTATGCGAAATTTCATGATGATCTCTCGCGTAGTTAAAGCGTGAAATAGCTGTTACAAACAAATAAACAAACTTACGTTCGTTGAAATTAAACTACTATATACGGATTTTATCGCGTTGTTTATTTGATACTTTATTACAAAACTTTGAAAACTGTTACACTACTATTACTATTAAAGGAGAATGCAAATGTTACCTTGTTAGTTGGGCTCAAAAAAAAAGTCATGTGCAGGCATAAGAATAGTGTCACATTAAAGATTGGATATACGTAATTCATATTTGTTATGACACCAAAAAAATTCGTCCTAGGAAAAAAAGGATATGGCTAAAAATACCTGCTTTTAGCTTTTAATAGAATAAAAACCAATTTTTATTTTTACGATACTAAAACTAAACGCCCGTAGTTTTCTACGAGTGTATTCGTTTACAACCAACTTTTGCAGCTATTTACTACGAAACTAGCCTACCACCCTTTGAAAAATATTTTCAAGATATATTACCATACAGTGAATATTGAAAATAAACTCTGTAATTGTTTAAAAAAAGTGCTAATGCAATCCTTATGTAGCGTAACAACACCTAATACATAATAGCATGGTTCATCTAACATTGCCGTTTTGAGGAAACTAATATGTTGGTATAAGTGTATTATCGTTAATGAAAAAAGTAAGACTTAAGCACATTTATTTATTACAATACAATTGTTACTACTTGAATTGTTACTACAATACAATTGTTTAATTACTTTTATTTCAATACAATTGGGCAGAGTTCTTAATCATAAAAGAAGTACTACTTTTGAAGACGCTATTAATATTTCAATACAATTTGTCAGATATCATAATTATAAAAGAAATAGTATTTTTAAACTTTTAAACATATGATTTGTCATTTCAATACCACTGTCTCTTATTCATCATTGCTGTGAATCACTTCATCTAAATAAAGAGCAGAGCGGTGAATTGAACCCTGGTGCCTGGCCCAAGCAGGATACCATACCACTGACATGACATGGGCGCAGACACCAATGGTTCGCCTGCCTGTAAAACAATTACAGCAATAATTGTCAATCCTTGCCCTGCCTTCCAAGTTGTTGTCAACTAATATGTAGCAAAAATAGGTTTTGGAGCCACTGTGCCTACTTTTTATCCGCGCTCTTATAAGACAATCATCTGAATGGGGCAGATCGAAATTCTCCAATTGAGTAACCTGGTGTTGTGCACATATTTCTATTAAATAATCGTTACCTCACGTGCTCGCTTTAGTAACTAGCGCTAGTTTTAATTGATATGTCCCTACTGAATATAATATCAGTTCGTCTAGGGTGAGTTGAGGGAACTGTGGAAGATTTGGCACATCACCACGGACATTATTAAATGTAACTCTTTGCCGGTTTAAATTATTTGCGTCCACGTAGTCGGCTAAGCGATTGGGGTGATTTAACCTTGTCTCAATTATAGTTAAAAATTGGGCAGCGTGCCGATTGTCTTCCAATGGGATGTGAAAGGCATTGGTCAACGCTGCGGCTATCCTAAAGTCTTGGAACATGTGCAGCATTGATTTATTGAAATAATTTTGACTCTTGGTTCGGTTAACGGTTACCGGTTAACAAAAGTGTAACAGCTATTATTTATTCAATACAAAAAGAATATGCGAGAAAAATATGGATTTATTTCATATAATTATGCATACATTTTGAAAATATATTCATGGACCTATATTTTTTATTTCCTAGGGCCAATTTTCCCGACGTAGAAATAAAAGTTAATCGTATTTATGGGATCTACAAATAAGGGTATGTTTGAGCTCAGCACAGTTACTTTTTTTTTGAGCCCAATCACTTGCTTCATCCTTTATTAATTTTTAAGCTAATTAAATTATTGAAACTATTAAAACTATTTATACTATTACTATACTATTATACTATTTATATTTATGTTTACACTTTCCCCGACGTTTCGGTTGCTTTTCAGCAGCCATGGTCACGGGGAGACTAAGATGGTAGTTGTCTCAATGTTCCAGTGCAGTTATTTCAAAGTACCCGAACATAATTTAATCATGGGTGTTTCTATTTACGCAGAATGAGCTCAAAGTATCATGAAGTCTAGCTGTGGTTTGCTTCTTCTTGGGTTTGACTATTTGAATTACTGGATCCCAAGCTGGTGGTACATTCCAACCATCTTTTCTATTGAAATTAGGATGTTTCTTGATTTCAATAGCCTCGCGAAGCATCCTTGGTAGGAATCGGTGTTCTTAGGGAGCATCTGTGGTTTGTCAAATCTCAGGTAGTGGTTAGAACGTCAGGGAAACAGAATAGGACATAGGGTACCTTTCATCCAAGAGAAGTACTGTTACCACACTAACCTTTTTTTTAATTCCGCGGAAAAGGGAAGCGGGGAGATTACGTCGGGGTCATTCGGGTGCTATCGACTAAGTTAGTTGGCACACCGTGGTAGGTAACTCGCTACCTCGAATGATGGGTGGGTCGCTGGAACTGAAATTACATCCGCATTGCCCAACGCAGGCAAAAAATGTCTGCGAACGACGACTCCTGTGCGACTCCGACCGCTCCGACTCAATGGTTGGCTGACGGGAGATCCCTTACTAACCCAACCTACATTTCCGCGATCGAAGGCGCGGGTAAACTCTTGTTTATCATTTTAGTTACGATCACACTTACTGATATTGAAAATGATACACTATCGCTCTCTCTCTAAGGCGTGTGCTCACTTTTCTTAGTGTAGACACTTTTGCGTGCGATGTTAGTTGAGTGAGGACACATCTCAATACTCAATACTCAATACATTTATTGCACTCCACAAGTTAAATAGATGGTACAATGGTATAATACAAGAAACATGTGTGGGCCTTGTCGGCACGGCAAGATGTAGGAGAGAGGAGGAAGTTTTACATATTTTATTATTTACATATTTTATTATTACAAAATACCCTCCGATATAAAAAATATTGTATCTTTCAACATATTTAAAAAACGATTGGCACAGTATATTATTACAAAAGTATCGATTTGAGAAATCTAATTGTTTTTCTTTTGAATGCGAACTGTTTTGGTAATGTGTGTTTTTGTGTAAATAACCAATTGGTCTATAAATGTTTTTGTGTATATGATTGTACTTTTAATAATTTATTTAAGTAAGTACTCTCTTTTTAATAACGTGCGGCAATGAATGTTACCTATGTCTTTTATTGTAAACATGTTCTCATGTAAGTGACTTTTGTCTTTATGAGAATAAATGTCTTTAAACCTTACTTATGATTGATATTTATTGACTATTATAATATATAGGTAATTTTATTAAGGTGCGCTTACTATAGTTAGATAGATATATTAGTATAATTATTTTTATTATATGGTATTCTATTATATAATTATTATTATACTATTTTATTTATATGATTTAATATTTTTATTAATTATATATTATTGTAGATTATCATTATTATCAAAGTTTGTAAAAAGAAAAGGAATTAAATGTCCCTGATATTATTATTATGAATGTATGTCATGTTTGTTTATATATTATGTATTTATTTGTATTTATGTTATTATTAGGTATATTATTATAAGTATTCATTTAAATTTCCATTTATTATGTTTCATATACATTTATCATTTAGGTATTCATTTATATGGTAGTAACATTTGGTTAATAGAAAGAATAGAAAGTTAATCTCTAGATAGGGAGGCCTTGTTGTGTAGTGGCCTGCCGTTTCATACGGCGGCGGGCCGTCGCAATTGCATGTGAATGTGAATCAAATTCATCAAGCTGAACTGAGGGCCTATTTTGGCGCGGCCACGAGAGCTTTCATAACTTGTTTTTATTTAATTTTTCAGTCTTCTTTGGCTAATTATGTAGCTACTAGCTGATTCGCGCAACTTCGTCTACTTCACATAAGATAATCCTCCCCGTTTTCGCAACATTTTTCACTGATGCTCCGCTCCTATTAGTCGTAGCGTGATGTTATATAGCTTATAGCCTTCCTCGTGAATATCCGAACCGGGCTTTTTTATTTCTTTTTAAAGATGTTTTGTTATCGATCATTTCTGCCACGTACGTGCAAGCTCTGGAATGAACTGCCAGCTTCGGTGTTTCCCGAGCGCTATGATATGTCCTTCTTCAAACGAGGTTTAAAGAGAGTTCTTCTTTCACGGTAGGCAGCGGCTTTGCTGTGTCCTGACATTGCTGAAGTCCATGAGTAGTGGTTACCACTTTCCATCAGGTGATCAGGTGGGCCACTTGCTCGTCTGCCACCAATGGCAATAACAAAAAAAAAAAATGCTCGTGTTAAATATTTTGACAATTTAAATATACTAAATAATCTTTATTTATTAAGTAAATACGTCAAACCCGACGTCATCGATAACAAAAGAACCCATTGACACTTGACTGGGCCGGCAATCAATCCGGAGACCTAATTTACAGCAGTTTCATTCAATATCACTTATTTATTAATGAGACTTAAAAATAGATTGAGTAGTATACACTGATAATGACATGAATTAAATATACAACTATAGACTGCCTGAACCCAATCTATACTAATATTATAAAGTTGAAGAGTTTGTTTGGTTAAACGCGCTAATCTCAGGAACTACTGGTTCGAATTGAAAAATTATTTTAGTGTTGGATAGCATATTTATCGAGGAAGGCTATATAACATCACTCTACAACCCACGGGGGCGGCGCAGCAATGATAAACGCGGGTGAAACCGCGGGAACATCTAGTACAGATATAAAAGATATAAGTTTGAAAGCAGCTTAAAATAACAACATTTTTATTCCGTGAACCAAGCAGGATGATATAAAGGAATTATTTGTAAACAATAAAGAGTTTATATGATGCTATTTTTTTTAACTTAGTAATTAAGCAAGTTAGTTATTTAACACTTTCCGGGACAGACCGCCTTTCGACGTTATCTCGGTATATCGTTACGTGACAGTACGGCTACGGGCGGCGAACTTTGTTTCATGTAATTTGGCAAACCGTCGATAGCCGTAGCTTTTCCATAACATTTCTAGGAAGCACGTGATCTCGTGTCGCATCACGCGGCTTCATTCGTTCGTAGGTGTCACAGTAAACTCTTTTCTAGACATGTTTCAACACACTCATACGCAGTGCATAATGCACCAAAACAAAACGTTCACACCGCCATAGGGCCGGGACTCCACCAAAGCGGAGACGAGACGAGCGGAGAGGAGATGTTTTTTAAACAACCAATAGAATTGTGTTATTGACACATCTCCTCTCCGCTCAGCTTCAGTGGAGTTCGCTGTGCGGAGATGTGTAATATTTGTATGGCGCGATGGAAGCGGAGATGTGAGCGGCGTGCAGTGAGCGATGTCACTCAACGCCTCGCACCCGAGCTGAAGAACATCTCTTCTCGCACAGCACACAGCACACCGCACACATCTCCGCTTTGGTTGAGTCCCGGCCTAAGGCGTCAACGTCTGTGGGCGTTATTGTCGTATCAAATAAATAAAAATATATGTAATATGGTAGTACGGTTATAGACGGTATGATAAAATGATTTTGATTTTTTTTGATTTTGTAGTGTCATTTTGTAGTATCCTATTATGACATTTGCAAAGAGTCGTGTGTACCGGAACGTGTTAAGTAATAATAATGGGCCTTTTTTTTGTTTTTATTTCCATAGGTGGCAGACTAGCAAGTGGCCCACCTGATGGAAAGTGGTAACCGCTGCTCATGGACTTCACCAATGTCAGGACACAGCAAAGCCGCTGCCTACCGTGAAAGAAGAACTCTTTTTAAACCTCGTTTGAAGAAGAACATATCATAGCGCTCGGGAAACACCGAAGGTGGCAGTTCATTCCAGCGCTTCCATGTACGTGGGAGAAATGATCGCTGAAAGCGTACCGTCTTAGAATTGAACGCTTCCAGGTGATATGGATGAACCCTGCTTCGTTGTCGAGTGGTACGGTGATAGAAAGGGGCCGCTGGTACCAAATCAAACAGTTCTTCAGAGTACTCCCCGTGAAAGAGTCGGTAGAACACGCAGAGAGACCCAAAGTCTCTCCGTTGCTCCAACGACTCCAATCTATCCGTGAGATTGGGATCATCGACGATTCGAACTGCCCGTCTTTGTAGGGAGTCAAGTGGGTCGAGCTGGTATTTGGGGACCCCTGCCCAGAGATGTGAGCAGTACTCCACGTGCGGCCGGACCTGTGCTTTGTAAAGCACAAGCTGGCAAGTGAAAGCTAATTGTAGATGGCGCCCTCATTGATCTGTCCCTTGACCATTGTCAATTTGTCATCGATAGTTGTTGAGGTTATGTTGTGATTTGATGCGAGTGGCGAGAGACTTCATATCAGATCATAGAGTAGGGTGGCCCCAGGGCTAATTTTGATTACTTAAAACAAACATTTCAGTATTTATACAATGTCACATTGATTTACATGATATAGAAATGAAGCCATGTAGTAAGATTATAGGAATCGATCAGTACAATTATAATATTTCATCTAATATAATTAAAAATGTGGTTTACCTGTGTATTTACTGATCAATTCATAGTCGCTTTCCTTAAAATGATTACGACGCGACATAACCTCGAACTAGCTTTAGGTGTAAAATTTACCCTACGAATTGCTTTAAGCCACAGCTTTTTAATTTTATTGTCTTTCGGAAACTGGTGAGTAGCATTTTCAGAGCAATTTGGAACACAACAACGCGTCATTTTCAATAAATTCAGTGATGACTTCCACTTTCCATACAAAAACGTCTTTGTTTTGGGACAGATCGACGACAGCGCCACTTTGTCAGTTACCAACCCTATTAGGCGAAACTTATTGTGATTTTTTGTGCCATTCCTTATTACTTACTTAGGTAATCGTAAGATTGTTCGAGACTGAAATTTACTGTTCACCTTTTGACCGCCACAGCATCAAAGTAGCGTCGTGCCCTCTACGCCAAGCGATGATTAATGTAGTTTTAAATAATAGAAAAACGAAACTAAATTAAATTTTGTTCTTGAACTTTTTTTTATTTGTCAGCTCATGCCAACAGTGGCGTAATGAGCAAATTTTCGTTTGTCGACATTCGTATTTTTTTTAGACTGCGCCGAGCGTATTGTGCCAAAACAGGCGGTCACATTAAGTGAATAAAATCAACACTTTTTGTTTAATACAAATATAAAATACCTATACAATTACCATATTCTTATCTTATCTTATGTGGGGGCCAGTCAGTGCAGACCGGCGACACTTCGACCCAGTGGGATCTTTTGTATCGACGCTCTCCCAATAACGACTGCCAAAGATGTTCATGGCAGCCGGGACCAACGGCTTAACGTGCTCTCTGAAGCACGGAGCAGGCGATAATTGTTAATCAATACGCACATAATTTCGAAAAGTCATATAACTTCCGAAAGTCAGAGGTGCGCGACGTGGGTTCGAACCCGAGACCCTCTGCATTGCAGTCTGTTGGTCTCCCCACTAAGCTATCGCTGCTCTCTACATTTACCATAACAATGAATGTGTTTACAATTACACCGTGTAAAAAAAACTTAAAATAATTAATATTTTCGCCTACAAAATTACGTAAATTTGCACGAAAAATGCAAAAACGTAAGCTCCGTGTTACGTGATTTTTAGATTATAACAGTAGAAATCTATCCTATTTTACAGCTTAAACGAAACATATATAGTTATATTACAATTTCTCCGTCCCAAATATTTAAGTTATTGGTTGACAATAAAGATACATATTTATCAAAAAAGCACTTCAAAGCCTTCATATAATTTTACTATGGCGGCCGCGCGCCGATTTGAATATCGAGCTCTGTTATTCAGTCCAGCCGCGTCTGACGCTCGGTGCACTCCTAACTAACTAAGAAAATGTTCTAAGACTGTTAATACAAATAGTTAAAGCTACCTAAATAAATACAGAAGTTGATTTAATAATAATAATTTATTTAATTCAGACCATTGATCCACATAGTGTTAGTAAAATCTTAACCTATTGTTAGTACATAAAAAGCTTAAATTAATTGGCGACATGTACGCCAGTACGCACATGCCAAGCTGCCCAGTGCCTAATGAAAGGCCAATCAATTTTGTCCGCCAGTGTAGCCAGTATGCTGTTGGGGCTACCCCTGAATCGCTTCAGCATACTCGCACATCGCTTGCGCATAACGGCATAAAATTTAAACGTAAATTGGTTTTATTTGTAACCCCTGACGCAAAAACGACGAATCAGTTTTAAGTGTCTGTGTGTGTGTCTGTCTGTGGCATTGTAGCTACCGTATGGATGAACCGATATAGATTTAGTTTTTTTGTTTGAAATGTGAACTAGTCGGGAGTGTTCTTAACTAAATTTGATGAAAATCGGTCCAAGATGGCCGCCGCCACAAAATAGCGGATTACATATTTTTTCACAACCTCCTTAATATGGGTATCAAATGAAAGGGCTTGCCTAGTAGAATACTATACACTATGATAAATTTCAAATCCAAGATGGCCGCCACCACAAAATGGCAAATTACTATTTTTATTATTTTGTGTCGGGGTTGTCATAAAGTAGTCAATTTTGTATGGACAACATAGTTCGGCGGGGTCGTGATTGTATGTGAAAGTGATACGCGCGACCCCGCCGACTATGGTTATGTCGGGGAACAACGTGGTATAGTCGGTATTCCGGGAGGTCCATTCTCATCGTTGCAACATCATAAAATAAATAAAAAAAATAAAAAATCTTTCTTTTACCCCGTTGAGTCCGACATAATCCCTCCACCCGCCCCCGCGGAGGGTTATGCGTCAATGTAAAAATGGACAAATGGATAAATCACTAATTCTGATGAAATAATGACACAATTAGGTATCATGTTAAAAAACATAAATTTCGTAAATAATATTAAAAATACCTAAATGCTGTAATCACATAAGAAAATACAAAATTGTGGTCATCTTTTAAGATAATTGAGTTCTATATTTTTCAGTGCTTACTAATACTATTTGAAACAGAAAATAAATTTAATCTTTATCTCTCCCTCTCCTGCAAAAACACAAAATGTACAATTACGTCTATGTTGCACCAAATGAGCGATGTAATCACTACATAGTATAAAACAAAGTCGCTGCCCGCTGTCTGTCTGTGCCTATATATGCTTAGATCTTTAAAACTACGCAACGGATTTTGATGCGGTTTTTTTAATAGATAGAGTGATTCAAGAGGAAGGTTTATATGTATAATACATGCATAATATAGTAGAGAAACATTTATAATTTTAGAGGTTTCTAATGTGATGTCGTAAATAAACACATTTTTTCCGCTTACATTGCAAACGCTGCCCGAACCCTACGAGATAGATCAAAATAATGTACTACAGTATTGTACATCTTAAAAAGGTCTACAAAAAAGTCCGCGATGGTATATGTCTATCTCCTAGGGTTAACCCACAATAACCATTTTTTATCATTTACTTTTTACGAGAAATAATGGCTTATTTACTAAGCGATTTAAGCAATACAGCATTAATCCTTGTCCAATTAAGTAACTTAAATACATTGTGCATTTAATATAGATCAATATGGCCTTTTAAAGTATGTAATTTAAATGAATATTTTCGAAGATATTACAGATTTAAAATGCAGAGACATAGCGGCGCGTGCCTAAGAAAACATGTTTGTATTGTCTAATGACAAAAAAGCTGTGCACATTTAAACTAATATTATAAAGCTGAAGAATTTGTTTGTTTGTTTGCTTGAACGCGCTAATCTTAGGAACTACTGGTCATCATCATCATTTCATCATTTCAGTCTATTGCAGTCCACTGCTGGACATAGCCTCCCCCAGGGTGCGCCACAAGGTTCGATCTCCCGTTTTCGCCATCCAGTCACCTCCAGCCACATTTTTCAGGTCATCGGTCCATCTGGCCGGAGGGCGTCCTACACTACGCTTGCCGAGTCGTGGTCTCCACTCGAGAACCCGTCTGCTCCAACGATCTTCGGTTCTGCGCCAGATGTGACCAGCCCACTGCCACTTCAGCCTGCTACACTTCTGAACTACGTCAGTGACTTTGGTTTTTTGTCGGATAATCTCGTTCTGAACTTTGTCCCTTAACGAGATTCCGAGCATACACCTTTCCATAGCTCGCTGAGTGACATGCAATCGGTGGGCTAGTTTCACTGTCTGGTTTCACGTCTCGGCTCCGTATGTCATGACCGGCAGGACGCATTGATTGAATACCTTGGTCTTCAGGCATTGTGGCAAGGGTGATTCGAAGATGTGACGCAACTTTCCAAACGCTGCCCAGCCAAGCTGCACTCTTCTGGTGATTTCACCCTCAAAGTTGACTCTACCCAGCTGTAACTTTTGTCCTAGGTAGACGTACTCCTAGACAACTTCAAGGGCTACACCTTCGACGGGAACGGGCTCAGGGACGATGTGCTCGTTGAACATGACCTTAGTCTTGTCCAAGTTCATCCCGATCCCAACGCGTTTCGAGGCAGCATTAAGACCGGACAGCATTTTCTGCAGGTCTTGCAGTGATTCTGCCATTATAACTATGTCGTCAGCAAAGCGGAGGTGTGTGAGATATTCACCATTCACATTGATGCCGTCCATTCCACCGCAGAGTCATGAAGACATCCTCCAGAGCGTTGGTGAAGACTTTCGGGGAAATAACGTCACCTGTCTTACACCTCTGAGCAACTGGGTGGGTCTTGTTTGGTGGTTCTGCACTTGGACGGACATCGTCGCCATTTGGTAGAGACTTCTCAGCACCTCCACGTACCGCCAGTTGACTTGGTATCGCTGCAAAGACTCCAGAACAGCCCAGGATTCGATGGAGTCGAAGCTCTTCTCGTAGTCCACAAACGCCAGACACAGCGGTTGGTTATACTCTTCGGACTTCTGTATAACCTACCGAACAGTGTGGATGTGGTAGCCTTTTAGGAAACCCAGCCTGTTCCGGTGGCTGAAAGGCGTCAAATCTTGATGCCAGACGATTCGTGACGACTCTCGAGAACAGCTTATAGACGTGGCTCAGAAGCGTGATCGGTCTATAGTTTTTAAGGAGCGTTTTGTCTCCTTTCTTAAAGAACAATGCCACTACACCTCTGCTCCACGCCTTCGGGGTAGTCATTGGTTATTACAGAGTTGAAGAGTCTCTTCAACTCCCCAAGAACAGGTTTACCCCCAGCCTTGAGGAGCTCAGAGGCTACTCCATCTTCGCCGGGAGCCTTCCCATTACTAAGCTTCCTACTACTAAGCGACCTTCGCAGCTGGAACACTCGCCTAGTATATGAGGCGATCAAGCGAAATCGGGGGTCGAAGGCCTTCACCAAGACACTGGGGAGGAGTCATCTGACAAAGTTAGTTACCTCGAATGGTGTAACCGTCACATCAGTCCCGGGGATACTCGCTGAAATTGAGGACTTCTACGGACATCTGTATGCCTCGCACGCACCGAAGCCTCAACCTGACGCGAGAGACCCTAGAGCCCCACTTACCCGCCACTTCACTGACGATCTCCCAGACGTAGATGTCGATGAAATCGAGGCGGCTCTCAAACTACTGGTCCGATTTGAAAATTCTTTCAGTGTTAGATAGCCCATTTATCGAGGAATTCTATAGGCTATATATCATCAGGCTAAGATCAATAGGAGCGGAGCACCAATGAAGAATGTTTCAAAATCGGAGGGTTTTTTTTTCTTTTGAGAGCTTCCGCTGCGTGCGCTGCGTAAACAATTAAAGTTTCGCAAAAATCATGTATGATAGAATTGTTCCCCTTTAAAAGTTCTACAAAAAAGTCCGCGACAGCATATGTCTATCTTTTAAGGTTGGCTCACTATAACCTTTTTTATGCTAACCAAATTTGTTTTAAAATAATGTATTATTTGCGAAGGTGTTTTTATAAACATGATATTAATCCTTATCCAAATAAATACGTTATTCATCACAAGTATTTAATTTAAAACAAAATTGCCCTTTACATCATTCGATTTCAATGAATATCTTAGGAGATATCGCAATTTTAAAACAACATCGCAGCAAAATAATTACCCATTACAGACATACAAACGATGTTTCTCTTGGTTTATGCGTGATTTTAAATTAGCGCTGTAGGTATATTTATAAAATTTTGTTCAATGGTTCTTATGTGGTTCATGGATTTAACAAAGAAAGTTTCAGCTCCTTTAAAATTGTATTATAGGTGCCTACGACCCACTCTCAATCTTATGTGACGTAGACGAAGCTGCGCGGGTCAGCTAGTATTATATAAATATATTTTCTTTCTTTCATTCTTCTTTCTTTCTATGTCCTATTTTGCCCTTGACATCTTGCTTGCGAAATTTCATGATGATCGGTCGAGTAGTTAAGGCGTGAAAGCGTAACAAACAAACTCACATTCGCATTTATAATATCGGTTGGGATTATAAATTAATTTATATAATGACTAGCTTTTGTCTGTGGCTTCGCTCGCATTAATTTAGAATTTGACAATCAATTCGGGTTGTACTCTGCTTGTAATAATATAATTCAATCATGATTCGAAAGACACGTGGCGCCATCTATTATCATAAGAACGTTATTGTTGTTTTCCTCGGGAACAGTAATTTTTTTCGGAATGAAAGGTAGCGTATGTCCGTGTCTGTACACCTGACAACGTATATGCAAAATTTCAGGATGATCAGTTCAATGGTTTAGGCGTGAAAAGGTAACAAACAAACAAACTCATTTTCGCTTTTATAATATTAGTTAGGATTAACAACGATATACGTATTGTTTTTTTTATTAACATGCAGTCTGAGGACAATGAAATGGTACGTGATATTTGTATACAAATAAAATGTATTAATTAACAATAAAATTCGAGACTGTCAACGAAAGCTAATTATTTGATTAACCTTAGCCTTTGGACTTAACTGCGTTTGACGCAGATGATGTACTCGTCTGCGTCAAACGCAGTTCGTGACGTATTTTAAGTAATATAAATAATAATGTTGATTATTAACTTAATCTGTCCATTCGATTGATGCTATTAGAGTATTCAGGGCAGACGCCGTTTTATCATCCAAACACCCATACCCATAGCCCATATATTAGAATCCATACGTAGCAATAGTCCTACGCCTGCTGCGGCTAGTGCCGCTGTAGGTGTTCCATCCCACCTTTGATTAAAACTCTCGAAGGGCCTCTTCACGTTGGACCCATGTCTCCGTGTAAGCCTCCCAAAGGGCCGGGTATTTTCCTAACGTATTAAAATATACCCGTGAAAGAGACACAAATAATAATAATACTAGTATACTAGCTTTTAAACTACCACCTTCGCCTTGTGATATAAACAAAAAATGTATCACCAGGTTAAATAAAAGCGCACAAACCGCAGGGCAGCTTGTGGCGAGCTGAATGTGAGTGGCGACACTGCGGTCCTGAATGGCTCAGAGAGTCGGTGTTCCTACGTCTCATCGGGCGCGCGCGCCGGCGGCGGCTGGGAACTGGTTCCGCGGGGTACTACGTCACAGCGACCGAACCTCGGTCGGCCGCCCGCCCGGCCCGCTCGCCACTGGCTCGCTCGCCTATCCTTATACGCGCCACGCGTGCGCAACTTCCATATTTTTTTGTGTTTTTAAGTCGTAATATAGCAGTCAATTGTAACAAAATAGTTTAATATAAAGCCACACAAACCCAGCCAAAGAATACCACCCGCAACCCTGGATCTAGGCATTCAAACAGTCGGTGAGGGCCTCGTCCCCAGCTTGCCGTTACTGGTTGACTGGGGTGAAACTTCAAGAGCGCCCGTAGGACTCTCAACTCTGGCTTGCCTTGATCGCCGATCAGAGGGGGGCCGCTAGAGCTACATGTTTGGGGGTGGAAGGGTCATTTTTAAGGGCATAACTACGGGAAAACCCACTCCGGGTCTCCGTTGTCACGAGACCCGTGATGGTGACACCGGCGCCGCACCGCTCGACACCCCTAGCCGCTCGCACCGGTATTGCATTCTGCTGCTGGCTTGTATGCCTATCGTGGCTATTCAGGGGGCCCATCTAGTGAGTTGGCGAGTCACCGTCTGTCCATTCGATTGATGCAATTAGAGTGTTCAGGGCAGACGCCGTTTTATTATCCATAGTTACCAATATACCAGTTCATCAAACACCCATACCCATAGCCCATAATATTATAATCTATACGTAGCAATAGTCCTACGCCTGCTGCGGCTAGTGCCGCTTTAGGTGTTCGATTCCACCTTTGATTAAAACTTTCGAAGGGCCTCTTCACGTTGGACCCATGTCTCCGTGTAAGCCTCCCAAAGGGCCGGGTATTTTCTTAACGTCTTAGGAATATACCCGTGGAAGAGAAACAAATAATATAAATAATAAGGTTTATTGTCACTCATAAAATTTTACAAAATGCTCTTATTTTACATACGTAAGTGAACGGTAAACAAAATATTTGTTTAACGAAACAAGTCAAAGCCAGAAATCAGTCGACCTCGTTGGCGTAGTGGTTAGTGTAACCGACTGCCACGCATGAGCTCGCGGGTTCGATTCCCGCACAAGTCAAACATTTGTGTGCATGAACATGGATGTTTGTCTTGGTCTGGGTGTTTCTATGTATAATATGTAAATATTTACAAAAAAATAGAAAGTATATATATATATGCTTATCCATTGTTTAATACCCATAGTACAAGCTCTGCTTAGTTTGGACTAGATGGTGTTGTGTGTATGTGATAGAATATTATATTATTATACTAGCTTTTGCCTGCGGCTTCGCTCGCGTTAATTTAGAATTTGACAATCAATTCGGGTTGTACTCTGCTTGTAATAATATAATTCAATCATGATTCGAAAGAAACGTGGCGCTATCTATTATCATAAGAACGTTTTTGTTGTTTTCCTCGGGAACAGTAATTTCTTTTGGGATAAAAGGTAGTCTATGTCCGTTTCTGTACACCTGACAACGTATATGCAAAATTTCAGGATGATCGGTTCAGTGGTTTAGGCGTAAAAAGGTAACAAACAAACAAACTAATTTTCGCTATTATAATATTAGTTAGGATTAGGATAGGATAGGATTATTGATTCATTTAGGTCACGCAGTACTTATGTTTGTATGTCAAAGTTTATGAGATAGTGAGTTTAGTGAAGTTATAATAATAATAATATAATAATATTCTACCACATACACACAACACCATCTAGCCCAAACTAAGCAGAGCTTGTAATATGGGTACTAGACAATGGATAAACATACATATATACCTTTTTTTTTTTGTAAATACATACATATTATACATAGAAACACCCAGACCAAGACAAACATCCATGTTCATGCACACAAATGTTTGACTTGTGTGGGAATCGAACCCGCGACCTTAGGCGTGACAGTCGGTTACACTAACCACTACGCCATCGAGGCCGTCAAGTTACTTAGTTTAGTCTCAGGCTCGTTGCTAGGATGAATCTAGCAGCCAGGGCTAGGATATTAGCTAAAGGTTGAGCCTATGAGAAGATACCTGCAATAAACTATCGGCCATTCGTTTAAATCTCTATTTAAATACCAGAGACATCATTTGCACGTTGCCAACCTTAGGAATGGAAGTGGGAAGGATAAGGAGCGGTGCGGGGGAAAGAGGGTGATTGGGCCTCCGGCACTCTCACTCACCGAACGAAACACAACAGTAGGAATACTGCTAATTCACGTCGATATTCTGTGAGAGAGAAGTCCTTCCCCGGTCGAGCCGGCCCATTCATGCTGAAATCAGCGAGGCTCTACTACACTCAAACATATTGTACAATACATTGTATTGCACCAAAAACAAAATTTTATTTTTGTAGGCCTGTGATTGTTACGGGTTGAGCTGTTATTTATGTCCGTTGTTTGAATGTTTGCAGAGTACCCTGTGAAACAAGAATCAATACTAGTGGAATAGTTGTCTTAGAAAAAGAAAGGATCTTATCTAATAAAACAATATTTGTGACGGCATGCTGTAGGTTCAAACATATTTTCTTAGAAACTTATACCAAGTACATATTTCACAGCATCACAACTAAATATCAGAATACAGTATAATACATAGGCATATAAACTCAGTATCACATAATTAACAACTTGAAATAACTTTTGCTTCTTATAACCGAATTCCGTATTATTGATGCCATCCTTTATAATGTATTTTCTAATACCAATACCCCAAATTAATATGTATTGAGGCCAGTTTATAGTGGTCACGTCACAGTTGTATATTGCCTTGTCAGCATCAGACATCCTGCCAAGCATTGCCTTTACGTTGTCGTCGTGAAAACTCCAATAATTCGAATAAAAATATTCATACACCAAAATCATTTTATCCATTTTCTTGTATATATCCACGAACCTGAAAAATCAAAAAAAGATTAAAGAGTGAAAATGAAAAGTACTAGTACGTTGCGTTGGACGGAACTAAAACGACATAAGATCTATACTAATATTATAAAGCTGAAGAGTTTGTTTGTTTGCTTGAACGCGCTAATCTCAGGAACTACTGGTCCGATTTGAAAAATTATTTGTGTTAGATAGCCCATTTATCGAGGAAGGCTATAGGCTATATAAAATCACGCTACGACTTACGGGGGCTTCGCAGTAATGATAGACACGGGTGAAACCGCGGAAACATCTAGTGTATAATATAATATCTGCCACACTGCTAGGTACTGCATAGCCTCTTCTCATTGTAATAAGGGTTAGGCCATAGTTTGCCATACTGGCCAAGTACCTATATCTT
Organism: Catocala sponsa; assembly: GCA_963564715.1. NCBI lineage: Eukaryota > Metazoa > Arthropoda > Insecta > Lepidoptera > Erebidae > Catocala > Catocala sponsa. The sequence continues at coordinate 12,811,475 of OY751354.1, forward strand.
CAATATCTATATCTTCGACAACATTATAGAGAAATCTCAGGCATGCAGGCATCTTACGATGTTTTGCTTCATCGTTACCTCCTCCTTAGTTGTTCACTCTTGACAGAGTGGTCGTGGTTGATAACGCTGCATTTTCATTGGCTAAAATAGCCCCTGCAATGCACTTCCACTGGTTGCGGTCTTCAGCGTCTTTGGAACTGTAGGGACACATGTTTGATATTGCTATCTAAGCATTTAATATGTAATGCATAATGCATTAGTGTGTGTGCCTACGTGCGGCTGCGCCCGCGATCATATAATAAGTTTAGTCGCATTCAAGCATCCAACTTGAACTCTTGTTTAGTGTTTAGAGTTTTTATATGTTTTACTTTTTTATGCATTGATCTATATTAATAAATTATTGTTAGTAGGCCTGCGAGAATACCAGCGTTGCAGTCTATACTGCAACAATAGCTGACGCAGTTGCCTAATTTGATCTCCATGTACCGTTTTCGGGTTAATTGTATTATCTAATATTGTTTTTAAAATTATGTATATATGGAGATGCAAATAAAACATTTTTCTTTCTTTCTTCTTTCTTTCTTTATCATTTTACGCTCCTATACACAGTATGGAGGTTTGTGTCGCAGCTTTGATAAGGTCTGTCCAACGCGTAGGTGACCGTTTGCCCTCCACCTGTCCTTGGACAACGAGTCGTTCCATGGAGTGTTCGTTTCGAGCAACGTGTCCAAAATATTTGAGGATTCGTATTTGCACAGTCGACGATAATCTCTGCTTGACTTTAAGTTCCGCCAGAATCGATACGTTGGTCCTAAAAGCTGTCCAAGGGATGCGCAACAGTCGCCGCCAGCACCACATCTCGAGTGCATCGATTTTGCGCCGAACATAATTAAATGTTTTAAAACACAGATGTTAAGAAGACGCTAATGTGACTGAGGATTACTTCTTCAATAACTCACACCAATTCACTTAATACTGTTTATTACAAAACTAATGATACAGAATACATATTGTTTGCTTAAACTGCGTGATGCGCGTAGCTAGGCCGGTCAGCGAGTGAAGTGAGCCGCGAATGAAGTTAGCCGCGAGAGGTGAGGCGACGATGCGCCCGTGTGCGTCTCGTCTGCTTGTGTGCGTTAACAGGCTCCCCCGGGTGGAACAGTCTGTTCCACAGGATAAGTCGGCAGTGGGCATAAACGATTATAGGCGCAGCCATCGATTGGGTGGAAGGCGGTCATCCTTCACAACCACCATGTCTCCGACACGCAGATGTTGACCAACTCCTTTCTGCCATTTGACACGGTTTTGAAGTTCTGAAACGTATTCACGATAAAAACGGTTCCAGAAATGACTAGCCAATAATCGTGCTCTTTGGTATCGTGGTAATGAGCAAATTGGCCTGCGTTCGTCCAGGTCATCATTTGTAGATAATAACATCGTCAGAGTTCGTCCCAAAAGAAAGTGCGATGGTGTGAGACATATCAAATCATTCGGATCTGATGATAGAGGAGTTAGAGGTCTAGAATTCAGTATTCCTTCTATTTGAATAAGAACAGTATTCATTTCCTCGTAAGTTAAATGAGTCAAAGACAGAATTCTCTTTAAATGAAATTTAGCTGATTTAACCGATCCTTCGGCAAGACCATTAAAGTGAGGGCTATAAGCCGGGGCAAATTTAAAGTTAATGAGTTGATCTGACGCATACGCACTTATATGATTAGATTTAGAATTAAGGAATTTTGAAAATTCGTTATATGTACCGACAAAATTTGTGCCATTGTCAGAAAAAATGTTGAGAGGTTTACCTCTACGGGCTATAAAACGGTTCAAAGCGGCAATAAAGGCCTCAGTACTTAATTCAGTGACAAGTTCGACGTGCACCGCTCTTACAGCCAGGCATACAAATATGCAAATATAAGATTTAATTAATTTGCAACCTCTACCTTTTCTGTCGGCAAGTATGATTGGCCCTGCATAATCTACTGCTACGTTGCTAAATGGATATTCAGCATGAAGACGTTCTTTAGGCAAACTACTCATTATTGGCTGAACAGACTTTCCAGAAAATCTACAACATGTTAAACATTCGTGAGTCACCTTTCTAGCTAGATTTCTACCTCCTATTATCCAGTATTTATGACGTGCAATCGATAACAGTAGTTGAGGCATGCATAAGAATTTTATGATATTGTCTAAACAATAATAATGTAATATGGTGAGATGAATGCAGTATTATGGGGTGCTTGGTATCATAATCATAATTTGAATTACATAATCGACCACCAACTCTGATAACATTTTCATTAGAAATAAATGGGTTAAGATTAAGTAAAGGAGATTTGCTCTGAACTTGACTTTTATTAAGAAGATTGTAATATTCCTTGGGAAATTTATCAATTTGTACAATTTTACATAAAATCAGATTTGCTGATACTAATTCTTTTACCTATAAATATCGAGTAAGCTGTTTATTAGGCAGTCTACAATTATTAATAAAACGGAGCATATATGCGACTATCCGTTGTAGTTTACCGTAATTAGAATATTTTAATACAAAATCATTGAAGTCAGATGCAAGATTGCATTGCAATTTAATTTCAGGCAGTTCCTTAAGAATTGTATTTGGTTGTTTAGGACAGTGGTCTCTCGGCAGGGATAGGAATGGAGGACCCGACCACCAAATATGTAAACCTTTAAGTTGTTTGGCGTTACAACCACGAGAGCCAATGTCCGCAGGATTAAGGTTGGTAGGTACATAATTCCATTGTTTTGAATGTGTATTATCTATTATTTCGTTAATTCTATTTAATACAAATACTTTAAGACTTGATTTAGGCGTCCTAATCCATCCCAAAACTACCATTGAATCACACCAAAAATGAAAATTATTTATGTGTAATCTTAATGCTTGTTTGACCTTCTTAGCAAGTCTTACAGCTAACAGAGCTCCACAAAGCTCAAGACGTGGTATTGTAATGCCTTTCATGGGGGCTACTCGGCTTTTAGCTGCAATTAGACGCACTGAGATACTTCCATCAGAAGAGACTGAACGTAAATAAATACAAGCGCTGTAAGCTTGCATTGAAGCATCGCTAAATGCATGGATCTCGACATAAGTATATGAATCACACAACACACGTCGAGGAACGACAATTTCGTTTAGAAAGGGAATGGATTTTAGAAATGACAACCACTCTGCTTCTGTCTCAAGTGGAAGTTTTTCGTCCCAGGACAGCCCTGAAGCCCATAGCTTCAGGGCTGTCCCATTAGCTTGAAGAATGCAAGGATTAATGAGACCTAATGGATCAAATACCTGACCTATGGTCGACAAAATAGATCGTTTACTAATATTTTTAACGTTGCTATCTAAATTTACTAAGAATAATAATGAATCTGATCTGCACGACCACCTAAGGCCCAGGGTTTTAGCACCATCGTCATTAATGATTTTTAATAAATCATCCTGATCGTCACCTTCTATTTTTTGCAAAAATAGTTGACTGTTAGAGCGCCATTTCCTCAGTCGGAATTGACCTTCCTTGAGCTGATTAATGACACCTTGACAGATACGTAGAAGCTCATGCTCGTCATCGTGCCCGCTACAGTAGTCATCAACATACGTGTCCATAAGGATTGTTTCACGGACAGACGGATCTGTACACTCATGTCCTAACTGTGTCAAACATCGTGTTGCTAAATATGGAGCAGAGGCTGTACCGTACGTGACAGTGTTTAGTTTATAACGTTGAATTTCCTGCAAAGAATCAAAACGCCATAGGATTTGTTGTAAACAGCGCTGTTCCTCTGAAACAGACACACAGCGGTACATCTTCTCGCAATCAGAAGTAACTGCGTATTTGTGTTGCCTAAATACATAGTCGTGTTACGGAGCAGTCCCGTTGTCGTTTGCTCCCGATTTGAAAAATGTAAATAGTGGTTTTTCCGTTATAAATTAGTCTCAGTGCATTGTAAAAATATGTTCTAAACAGTGTTCAAACAATTGGTAAACAAGTAATTGACTTTAAACATCTGTAAAGCCCTCAAGATTAGTTTTTTCTCCAAAATTGTCCGTTAAGTATTCCATAATCCATTCAAAATTCCGTAAACAACCTCTATGCAAATTCACGCTATATTGACCCTTACCAGTGCATAATAGTATAAACAATAAACAAAAAGTGTAGTGAATATCGATTGTATCGACCATCACTGCTATATCGAAAGCAGCGGAGGTAAGCTCTTCCCCACCTTGGGTGAAAGAGACGGGCTGCGTGCGGCAAATAATTCGTCCTTGTCACACCTCGATACGCCGTCAGCGGTGGTCCGGCGACGATCGTGCTTACGTCACTGCACCTACTGGCCTATACTGCATAGAATCAGCTGTTGACTTGTAGCGGAAAACATTGTTTTCTTTCCGCTTGGATTATTTCATTTGTTGTATAATCCTAACAACAACACGTCTTTCATCAATATGTATTGCGCTGCGTGCTGTTGTGAAATTAAAGGAGAAGAACAACACATACAATGTATAGCGAGTAGCTGTAATAAAACCTATCATCTTCTTTGCGCAAGCGGTAGTACAGTTATTGAATCTCCCACTACGTGGATCTGTCCTGAATGTTGCTGTATGGCAAAAGGAGGAGGTGATAATAGTCTGACTACTATTAATTCTGCCCAGAAGTCGTCCGAATCTCAGATCAGTTACGTCACATTAAGGAAGCGCGCGCCGCGTCCAGGTGATGAATGTAACGTTATCAACCCGTCTAATGCACTCTCTATTGAAGAAACACAAAGTTTGCGGGACGAGATGCAACAGATGCGATACCAGATGAGTACATTAATATCTCTATTAGTGAATTATGAATCACAGATGGCTGCCTATCGAGACGAAGTGAGAGAGTTCAATAAAACACTTGAAGCTAGCACTAAGATCAAGACCACCACGGTTTCATCCTTAGCTCCTCCTGTTCCTATTGCACAGACATCTTGTGACACAGTTAAAACTGAGTCAGTTAACTCGGCACCAAAGTCACCAACATTTGAAACTTCGTCGCTATCTGTGTCTCAGCCGCAAGTCAATATGAGTGCGGTGTCTCCTGCTTCGCCGAATACCGCAACTGTGCCAACCCGGGTTGCTGTAAAAACACGAGCACCTAATAAGCGCAAGCAGAAGGAAAAAGCGCGAGCGAATACGCAGGCAAACTGTGAGGTGCCGTCGTTAGCTGTGCAATTACCGGTGCCGCCGCGTAGCGAAAGTTCTGGAATGGCATCTGCAAGCATTGATGTAGAAGACTGTGGCAACCCAAGCCAACAAGACCAGAACGATGTCGGACCCTGGATTGAAGCCAAATCCAGGCGAAGTGTAAAAACATTTTCACTGTTTGGTACTGCAGGCCCAACCATAACACCTTTGAGAGCAGTTGAACCCCGAAAGTATTTGCATTTATGGAATATGGAGTCTAACGCTGAAGAGGTTAGTAATTATTTGCGTAAGCTATGTACTTCTGGTTCATGCACGGTACAAGAACTTACCTCTAGGGGTAGCTACAAATCTTATAAAATTGGAGTTCCGACTGCTGCTTACGACTTGTGTTTCTCAACTGACGTCTGGCCGGTCAACGCGAGGATCAAGGCTTGGATACCGTATCAAAGACCCGCTAACTCCACAAAGACTACAGTACCTACCACACATAACAACCAGCCCTTTCGCGGTTCTACAAGAGCGTAACAGGAAAACTGTTAGTTTAAATATCTTATACCAAAACGTACGTGGCTTAAAAACTAAATTAAAAACGTGGCGCAATAACTTAGCAGCGTCGGTATACAACATTGCGGCGGTTACCGAGACGTTCCTTGATAGCTCCATTGAGGATTCTGAACTCGAATGCGGAGACTGGAGTATTCTAAGGCGGGATAAAAGTACACCATGCGGTGGCGTCGCGTTTGCCGCGCGGGCGCCCATTGTTCTGCGCAGGCAGCGTGAGCTCGAAACCGACACCGGTGAGGATCTCTGGTCATCCGTCTCATGGAATGGTCGTCAGTGTTATCTGTGTGTTGTATACATTAAGCCAAGTGCAACAGATAGTGACTACATGCAATGGTTTTGTAAAGTTGAGAGTTTTGTATGTACTTTTAAGGCGCCTATTATAATTTTCGGTGATTTAAATTTAAATAGTGCATCCACGAATGTCAGCAATTATTATTGCTATTTTTTGTCCTACTGTAACCTGTCTGAAACAAATGTGATACAGAATGTACATGTTAGATGTCGTTCTGGTCCGGAAAAGTGATGAGATGTGTAAAGTTCGTGTGTTAGCTACAGATGGAATAGTTCCCCCCGACGCCTACCATCCTCCGTTGGACGTTGAGGTAAGAATCAACACAATTCATCGATCTGATCATCTGCAGCCTAGTAATATAAGTCTAGCTAAAGACTGCAATTTTAATAAATGTGACTTCGAGAAGTTATATTCTTTGTTCTCAGAATGTTCTTGGGGGACGGTGTTAGAAGCTAGTAACGTTCTTGATGCTACTGCCGAATTATACAATATTGTTTATAGCATATTTAATGAGTGTATGCCTAAAAAAATACGTAAAAGCTCTGCAAATTGTCGCTATCCCGTGTGGTTTTCCAGGGACATAATTTGTGACATTAAATATAAGGCCAATTTACACTCGTCGTGGAAACGTACTCAAAGCAAAGAGTCTTATAAATCGTTTTCAGAACTTAGAGCTGACCTTAAATTACGTGTAGCGGCAGCCTATGCATCATATATTGGCTCCATTGAGGGCAGCATTCGGTTTAACCCTCGTCAGTTCTGGCGTCATATCTCAAGTTTACGTACCAAAGGAGGATTTGAACCCACCGTCTCTTACAATGGTTCAACTTTTTCTGCTGTAGGGGCTGCTCAAGCTTTTGCTAACTTCTTCGCTGGCGTGTTTTTGCCAGATATCCCGGTGCTATTACTTTAATAAACACACAGGATACTAAATACAACAGTAACTATGTGAATATTTACCAAATCACACCTAGTGATGTCACCTGGGCTATAAATAAATTGAAACTGGGTAGTTCTGCTGGTCCTGATGGTATCCCGTCAACAGTTACTAAGCATTCTAATAAGATCTTTTGTATTCCCTTGTGCCACATTTTTAACCTGGCATTAAAATCTGGACACTACCCACCCCAGTGGAAATTGTCAAGGGTAACCCCGATACCAAAGAGCTCTGACAAGTCTAAGGTAGAGGAATATAGACCGATTGCTGTCTTGTCAACTCCTGCAAAGGTGTTTGAAATAATAATCCACAAATACGTACTTGCACAAGTGGACAAACTTTTTTGCAACGAACAGCACGGTTTTAGACCAAAGCGGTCAGTGGATTCCAATTTACTAACCTTAGTAGATTATTTGTCCACTGTATTGGACGGGGGTTCACAAGTAGACGTGCTGTATTTTGACTTCCGGAGGGCGTTTGATAGAGTCAATAATGACATACTACTGGCCAAACTTAGCGCTATCGGTTTTGCTCCTGGACTACTCCAGCTACTTGCTGACTATCTCCGCGATAGACAGCAGTTTGTCAGACTTGGTTTTTATGAGTCTAAGCCCTATCACACGCGCTCTGGTGTGAGCCAGGGATCCATACTTGGACCCCTGTTGTTCTTGCTCATGATCAATGATCTTCCTTCAGTTCTGCAGCACACCCGTTGCTTAATGTATGCCGACGACCTTAAAGTTTATATGGAGGTTAGGTCTGAAACTGACTGTTTAGCTATACAGCATGATATCGATTCTTTATATCAGTGGAGCCACACGAACAAGATGGATTTTAACCCCACTAAATGCTATGTTGTAAGTTTCGGTCGTGTGCGACACCCAATTGAACACGACTACAAGATACTTGGTCAGAGCATAAATCGGTCAACCACCATTAAGGATTTGGGTGTCACTTTTGACCGTAAATTAACATTCCACGATCATGTAACTGCACTAGCAAAAGAATCTTTTAGACGTTTAGGTTTCATACTGAGGAATTCCCATGACTTATCTATCCAGTTATAAAATTGATTTATGGTGCTTTGGTTCGCTGCAAACTAGAGAGTGCTGGGTGTGTGTGGAACCCGCATGAAAAAAGTACATTCTTCTGCTTGAGAAAGTACAAAAGGCTTTCCTTAGGTACCTATACATGCGTATCCATGGATACTATCCACTTATGTACCCTACACACTTTCTTCTGGGTAGCCTATGCTATAACTCCTTAGAGGTAAGGCGTGAGATGAACCAACTCACAGTAATGTGTAAAATCCTCAGAGGTAAGATTGATGCACCGGATCTTCATGATGAGTTGTGTCGATTATATGTCCCTAATAATTACCGTCGTAACCGGAAACATGTTTTGTTCGCCGTACCGCCATGTCGCACTGTGGCTCGTGCAAAGTCACCCATACCGCGCACCCAGTCTGCTCTCAACACTCTCCTTAGTGCCAATCCGGACTGTGACTTGTTTGCGGACGGATGGCATGTAATTATGTTGGTGTGTTTGCGATTCTGTGAAAGGAATCGCATACACACTAACTAAACTTATTTTTGTGTATTGATTGTCTTTCGTGTATTGTGTTTTGTTTATACATTATGATTGTTAGTTCTTTTAATTTCTGTGTATATTTTATTTTTGTTGAATTTATTTGTGTGTTCCATTTTATTATTGTTTTTTCCTCTTTGTTGTTATTTATGTGTGTGTTACCAACTATGGTTTTGTGTTAATTAATGTAATTGGTGTTATACCGTTTTAATTAATTAATTAAATAAAAAAAAATAAAAAAAATCTTATTAAAATGTTAATCAATTCATCTTGTACAACAGGACCCACATACTGTATGTCATTAAATGAAATACCTGAAGATGTCGCTGCTGAATCATCAAAAACAGTACGCAGTTTTGTAGTGAGATTTGACTCTTTTAAAATGCCATGATGAGGTAATATGTACGTAAAACTGTCGTTATTATCTGTATTTAGTGACATGTGACCCAAGTCTATGTACTCTTGCATAAATTTACAATATTTTTCTTTGAAAGATGGGTCACGCAAAAAACGCCTTTCTAATGCAAAAAATCTATTTAAAGCCTGCTGATAAGAATCACCTAAGACCACCGGTGATTGTTTTAAAGGAATGCTTACAATAAAACGTCCATCTTTCTGACGTTTAGTAGTTTTGTTAAAATGTTGTTCACATTCATATTCTTCCTTTGTTGTTTTTCGAGAAGAAGAAATTGATTCTAATTCAAAAAACTTATTAAGTTGGTTTTCGATCTGAATATCATTTGAAAAATGGCAATGGACTGTATTATAGTTTCTTAGTTTGTTATTATTGTTATTCATTGGCACACTACCTGATACCAGCCAACCGAATTTTGTCTCATTAAGAATAGGTTGGTTTTTACCTAAAGAAATGCGATTATTACCTAACACGGTCCAAAATATCTCTGCACTTAACAATATATCTATCTCGCCCGGCGTATAAAAGTTTGGATCAGCTAATTTAATTGTAGACGGGATGTTTAAAGGCGAAATATCAATGAGCGCAGTAGGCAACAACTGTGTTATTTGTGGTACGATAAAACAGTCAACTTCTTTAACATAAGGTTGTGTACGAGAACTTAATGTAATTAAAGATCGCTTTTTTAGAAACACGGTATTGCGACCTAGACCCTCAACAGTAACTGAAGCTGACTGAATGCCTAGATTTAGCTTTTTACTCAATCTTTCAGTGATAAAATTTGTGGTGCTACCATTATCGAGTAATGCACGTATTGTATGTACGGAACCATTACTATCAAAAACATCAATGAGTGCGGTTGAAAGGAGTACACAACTATGATGTGAAGCAGAAGACAAGACAACGTCGTTGTCAGATATCTCGTCACCCTTATCCGAATGGTCGGGAGCGCATACCTGCTCGATAGCTTTGTTAGCAGCTAGTGTCACGCGCTCAGGCTCTGATGATGACGTTGAAGCTTGAGGTTCTTCTGTATGCAATATAGTGTTATGCCACTTAGCACAAATTTTACAAGGACCAAGCCTACATTGTTTTAAACTATGTCCGTGTGGCAAGCAATTCATACAAAGTTTCATTTCTTTAATCCTTTGCAACTTGGACTGCTGCGATAATGATTTAAATTTTATGCAATTATAGATTGCGTGATCTTGTTTACAATATGGACATTTATATGACGATGTTCCCTTTACCCCATTACTAATGAATGCCTTAGGACGTGTATGATTAGGCTCACTATGTCTCCGTTTGACATTGTTATGTTCAACTGTTTCTAGCAACTCAGCGTAACTGGTCAAGAATTTAATAAATGTGTCTAATGTAGAAAGATCTTTCGTAAAGTTAATGTGTTCTTTCCACTTTCGACTTGTATTAGTATCTAATTTATTAGCTACCATATGTATGATTAAAATATCCCAGTTATCTGTTTTTATGTTTAATGAGTTTAAGGCACGTCAATTTTTATTAATTGTATCGATTAAAGTTCGTAAGGCAAAAGATGATTCTTTAGGAATGAATTCAATTTCAAACAAAGCTTGAATATGGTTACTAATTAATAGCTTGTCATTATGATATCGTTCGCACAACAACTGCCACGCCACGTCATAATTACTGGCGGAGAAATCTAAAGAACCGATAACTTGTTTCGCGCTATCTTTCAATGCTGATCTTAGATAATGGAATTTGTTTATTTTCGGTATGTTATTATTTGTATGAATTAACGAAACATAAGTATCATGGAATTCCAACCACTCTTGGTAACGCCCAGAAAAGGTAGGTAGATGTATGATAGGTAACTTTAAGCTTGGCCCACCTGTTTTCGGCATCGAACCTGTCACTGAAGATTCGTTGTTGCTGAGCTCCGTTAAAGTACTCCTGTTCAACAAATCTCTAGCGCTGGCGACAGTCGCATAATAGTTGCTTTCGAACTCCTCGCGTTCCAGGTATTCTGGCGAATCCCCCTCATCTGAAATATCCATTTCACTTTCTATACTAAACTGTACACAATCATATTCATTATACATTTCCTCAATCTTTGTTAATCTTAGGTTAAGTTCAGCTACTTGGGTACTATTAAGCTTAGAGCATGATGAAATCTTGTCTAAAAAGGTTCTAAATTGCGTAAGCTTAGCTTTATATGACGATCGTTTCTTTTTTAGTTCTTTAAATGAAGGTGACATTTCGAATAAAGAACGGTTCGTTTTGCAAATAATAAAATTAAATATATTACCAGAATACCTAGATAAGCAACAAGGCCTGTGAATAAAATGTTAATAGCACAATTTTAATGTTTTATATTCGTAATGTAACTATAGTGAATAAAGCAAAGAAAGAAATACTTAAATGCGTATGAGTGCAGATCGATAAGCAATGGCCGTCGGTTACGAATCAGCTGATCGAGCGTTAACCTCATGTAGCTTAGATAATTATAGGTTAATTATTATGTACGGCCGATGCTTGACTTGCTTGCCGTTGTTCTTTCGTTTGTATGTTTCCTTGATATCTGGAGTGTGGCTGTGTCAATTCACTAATGACCACTCTCTGCAGCTTTTCCAAATAACGACGGATGCGTATTGCTGGATCCCAATTTGTATTTATAATGTTGTAATTATGAAGGATGCTTATCGCTAATGTCCTTGTTGTTTTCTATAACGACCCGTGGCTGACGGCCTCGAACATTCGCTGCGTAACCTTCCGACGACCCCGTGTGATGTAGTGTGTCGTTGTGCGTCTTTCGCCAGTTCTTCGATTTGAAATCCGGTCGATGTGTCCAAAACTTGTTAAGAAGACGCTAATGTGACTGAGGATTACTTCTTCAATAACTCACACCAAATCATTTATTACTGTTTATTACAAAACTAATGATACAGAATACATATTGTTTGCTTAAACTGCGTGATGCGCGTAGCTAGGCCGGTCAGCGAGTGAAGTGAGCCGCGAATTAAGTTAGCCGCGAGAGGTGAGGCGACGATGCGCCCGTATGCGTCTCGTCTGCTTGTGTGCGTTAACACATAACTTCAAAAAGTCCGGGGTGCTTTGGGATCGACCTTAAGTCCTCTGCGTGGCAATCCAATGGCCTCTCACTTGGCTTATGCTATGTTTATAGAGCCTTGCAATTAAAGTAGCTTAGCTATGAGAATATCAGTTTTTGCCGATTGTCAGAGTCAAAAGACATTAATATAATAAATCCAATTTATGAAACGATTGCTATACTTTTATAAGTGAATTAGCGACTCGCTCCGACTTAACATGGATAGTATGTACAAATCCTTAACAAATTATACACCTCTAAGCCTTCCTCATGAATCACTCTGTCTATTGGTGAAAACCGCATGAAAATCCGTTCAATAGTTTTTGAGTTTATTACGAACTGACGCGGTGGGCGACAGTCAAAATTTATATAAAAATCCAATCTACTCACGATTTGATTTCCGCCGGCTTTTTACCAATCACAGCGCAGCATGCGTCCAGTATATAGGCAGGTATATAATGTAGAAGCCATGAAAGTACCCAGTAGAGGACATGACTCTCACACTCGACAACACCGCATGCATACACAGCCCTATCTGTACTTAATTTGAAATTATTTCTCAGATGATTCCCAACGTTACCTGAAAACCAAAATCAATATTCAGATTGAGCCGTAAAGAATGGATACTTTTGAAACGCCTCATAATATAGTTATTGGGGACCAAAATAAAATAAATAAATATAATAAACGACATGGGTGTAAAAACCCAGGATTTAAACTCTTCGTCTCCATGTGACCTTGTGACCCCTATATCTCGGGGTTCTTTTGACCCAAAGGGTCCATATTCAAACTCGACGAGGTATACTCCAAGGTATCACACACACTAGGTATCGCACACCAAGTTACAAGTCAATCGGTCCAGTGGTTCCGGAGTTATTCCTGTCACTAACAGAGAGACACACAAACCCACATAGTGTTTCCATTAACCTCTGAAGAAGACTCAGAGATTAATGAAACTAGTTGACCCGACAGTCGCTGTCCCGTCAATCTATATAAAAATACATTTCATGTAATTAAATTCAATATCAAAATGTCAATATTTTTTTTTTTCAAATTATAACTTTTATTTTTGACGTTTCCCGCGGATTTTTCGCAAATTTTCGTTGATACAAACTTTCTGAACGAAAATTTGCGATAAATCCGCGGCAATTGTTGTTGTTGGTTAAATGGTATTTACAAACACAACAAAAAAAATAGGCCGAATTGGTCGAGCCGTTTTTAAGTGATGATCGGTCATACATACATACATAGATTCACGCCTGTTTCCCAGAGGGGTATGCAGAGACTACGGATTTCCATTTGCTACGATCCTGACACACTTCTCTGGCTTCATTCATTTTCATCACACTCCTCATACACGCTCGCCGGTCATACATGGCAATTGATTTTTATCTATACAGATAAAGAATACGACGGCCTCGATGCCGATGGCGTAGTGGTTAGTGTAACCGACTGCCACGCCTGAGGTCGCGGGTTCGATTCCCGCACAAGTCAAACATTTGTGTGCATGAACATAGATAGAAATACCCAGACCAAGACAAACATCCATGTTCATGCACACAAATGTTTGACTTGTGCGGGAATCGAACCCGCGTCCTCAAGCGTGGCAGTCGGTTACAACGTCATCGAGGCCGACCGTATATTTGGTAGATATGAGAATAGGTTGTAGAGTATAATTCATACTGCTAGAAATAATTTATATAACAGAAGAACGTTTGCTGGGTCAGCTAGTATATTATAAAAATGTCCTAAATCTCTCACTGATTGACTTATCATCGCTCAGCCCAAAACGTTGAAATAAGGAGTCTGATATTTTGCACAGAGGTCCTATTTATCATGTAGCTAAGTTTTATCTTTATTACCGTACATGCGCTCTAGTCACGCGTGAAAACACTAGTTTCTTAGTTCCCAAAGTGGTCCAGGTGGACCCCCAGGGGTCCACGGGAGGATTGATGGGGGTCTACGTTGGCGTAACAAAAAATGGCTGTTCACAATTCGTAAGCGAGGGTCAACGAAAATTTATTTGCTTTCGATAGTGAAGAACTAAAATGTTGGCTTGACTTCACCTATCAATGTAGGCAGATAATATTTTAAGAAGCTCAGCGACTGTTACTTGTAAAAACTTGCATATTCCATATTCAGTAGGTACTAGTGGTCTCGAACTTTCCGATTTTTCGGTAGCGAATTACTAAAAAAAAGGTCAGACCGTAGAGATTTGATCAAATTATTTAATTGCGATTCTTCACCAATATATACGAATGCCAAGGAATATGGTAGAAATGTAGCTGCAGAGGGTCCACTGAAACCAGCTAAATTGAAAGTAATCTATGAGAAAAAAGTCTGGGAACTTCTGCACTAGTTCCAATAAATATAAATTCTAATGATTTTTTTTATGGGTGAATGAAACAAGATAACTTTTCCGGGTTTGTAGTAAATTTATTGTTTTCCTCCTAACTAAATATGTTTTAGGGTGTTTATAGTCACGTTATTTTAGGCTTAGACTAGTTTTTGTATGAAACTAAACTTAGCTTAGCTGATTTATCTATACTAATATTATAAAGCTAAAGGTTTTGTTTGTTTGGTTGAAAGCGCTAATCTCAGGAACTACTAATTCAAATAGAAACATTTCTATTGTGTTGAATAGCCCATTTATTGAGGAAGGTTATGAGTCTTATAACATCACGCTACGACTAATAGGAGCGGCGCACTAATGAAAAATGTTGCAGAAACGGGGAAAATTCCCTTATGTGAGGCTGATTTTAGAGTCACGCTGACCGCGCGCTGACCTTCGGCGCTGACAGTTGAAATGTATGTAATGTCAGCGCTGAACCATCAGCGTGACTCAGGAACGATTGCTTTAATTACATACATATTGATCTGTCAGCGCCGACGATCAGCGCGCGGTCAGCGTGACTCTAAAATCAGCCTGACGTAGACGAAATTGCGCGGGTTAGCTAATCTAACATATAGCAAGTCTGTCTACCTTTTAGCTGTAGAGCATTTAAAGTTAATCTTAACTTAGTATTATAATTGCGAATTTGAGTTACGACCGATCATCATGAAATACATATACATTCCCAGTTGCACAGAAAAGGACACATATAGGTATCTTTCATTCAGGAAAACGTACTAATCTTAAGCGTAAGAAGCCAATAAAGATGATACTAAGTTTCACTCACTCCAATTTAAGTAATGATCCTTATTTGATACCGTGTAAATAGGTATATCTTTGTCTCCAGTATTTCTTCTTTGTTCTGCGTCCCAACCAGCTGCTATTATTGCATTGTTGACGTAGTCCACAGGAGTAAGTGGTAGTATTGTGTGTTTATTAAGACGAAGAACGTTCAGAACTCCTAAAATCGTTGCAAGGTAAAACTGAAAGAAAATAATCTATATATTAATACGTGAAGCAAAAACGTTGTATCCCTTTTTACGAAAATTGCGCGGACAGAGGAGTATGAAAGTCACAGTTAGTTTATATGGAGAAGGAGGGGCGAATCCTAATATTTATATAAAATATGCATTAGAAATACATTATAATTGGAGGTCACATTCCTTTGGTATCGCAGAGGGTATAAAACCAGCGCGCACCAAACGTCGCGCCTCTTTCCGCCGCTAGCCATCGTGGAGACAACATCTTGTTCGTGTCTAACATTTTTCAATTGATTAGCTCATTACGTGTAATTTATTAATTAAGAAATTAAAGTGTCGCCTATGTTTTTGTAATAAACTTTGTTTTTCTTCTTAAGATTATATTAATGAAAAAACACTACACGCACACAACCATGCATTTGACACACGCAGTCGAAGCGCGTAACTATGGTTACATATATCAGTATATAATGACATGTATCAGCAATATCTTACAGGCAACCTTTGGTTGAATTTCGAGCACTAGGCGACCGCTAGTAAATATTATTCTAATCAAATTATTGAAAAGAGAGGAACCTGCCACGCACCCTCGGATTGCCCACCCCAACTTTTGTAATAGAAAAAGATTGACAATCTTATCTTATCTTATGTGGGGACCAGTCAGTGCAGACCGGCGACACTTCAACCCAATAACGACTGCCATAGATGTTCATGGCAGCCGGGACCAACGGCTTAACGTGCTTTCTGAGGCACGGAGCAGGCGATAATTGTTAATCAATACGCACATAATTTCGAAAAGTCATATATCTTTTGAAAGTCAGAGGTGCGCGACGTGGGTTCGAACCCGAGGCCCTCTGCATTGCAGTCTGTTGATCTCCCCACTAAGCTATCGCTGCTTTCAAGATTGACAATACCGAACACCTCTGATTCGGTACAGCCACCTCTTGGGACCCAGGCGTACTCCAACTTGCAGCATTCCGATCGAACCCAAAATATTATAAGAATGAGCCATTCGTTAGCAAAACTTGAGTAGTAGAGCCACGCTGATTTGAGTAGTAGAGTTTCGCTGATTTCAGCATGAATGGGCCGGTTCGACTGGGGAAAGACTACCCTCTCACAGAATATCGACGTGAAATAGCAGTATTCCTACTGTCTTGTTTCGTTCGCTGAGTGAGAGTGCCGTAGGCCCAATTACCATCATTCCCTCTTCCCGCTCCTTCTCCTTCCCACTTCCTTTCCTATAGGATCAGCAAAGTGCAAGTGATGCCTCTGGTGTTGCAGGCGTCCATAGACTACGGTGACCACTTACCATCAGGTGGGCCGTATGCTTGTTTGCCACATTAGTTGCATAAAAAAAGCGTTCCTGAAGATGCCTCACGGTGAGGCGAAACACATGTCGACGCGTATTTTGTGTTCGAAGCGGAATACAGCAAGTTAGGGTAAGCCCGGGTCCCACGTTGTAGCTATCCCTATCCAAAGTAGTTCGGTATTTTAAACCTCTTTCTATTGCAATAATTCTACAGAATATACCACGGGGAGTGGTCTGAAGAGTTATTCCACCTTATCCCGCCCTCCCCTTTCCTATCCAGAACAACGCGTGCTGGGCTCAGATGCCATCCTTACACGGTAGAGTCGATTAGAGTGCGTACCAACAAGTTTGGGTCTTCATACCTCTGCCGAACGACCAAGGCATGGAATTCTCTGCCAAGGCACGTGTTTCCTTCTTCCTTCAATCTTGGGTCCTTTAAGCGGGGCGTGAAAAAGCACCTTCTCAGGCCGTCAACGTAGAGACCTCAACATCGGCTGCTTCATAGCAGCCGATGTTGAGCCTCTACACCGCCCTCATGGGCGGTGTAGAGGCCACTGCTCTTAGACCACACGACTGCTTACCATCAGGTGGAGCGGGGCCATTTTGACGAGCAAAATTAAAAAAAAAATTGGGTTGGGCAATCAGAGGGTGCGTGGTGGGTTCCTCTCTTCTGAATAAATATTAATCTGTCAAGTCTTAGAATATCAGACATAATCAAAAATCTATTGTGTGTCAGGCCACCAGTGTGCCGCTGCGACTCAATAGGTTAAGCATGACAAAACGGTATCCAAAATATATACAATATTTGTGTTAAATCATCATCATCATGTCAGCCAAAAGACGTCCACTGCTGGACATAGGCCTCCCCCAAGATTTTCCACACAGACCGGTCTTGGTCTTGTGTTAAATGACTGTTTAAATTATTTTTTTTTACAAGGGCTACTCCCGCACTGGGAAAAATCCTATATCGCGGGAGACTTTACAAACATTCAAACAACGGACACAAAGAACACCCAGATCCGAGATAACTATTTGCGAATCACACAAATTCTTAACCTGTGTGGGAATCGAATCTACAACACTCGGCGCGGCGGCAGTGACAAGGCGATTACTTAAACCACTTACCGACTTTCTCTATTTTACATTATTGTTTAGAAAGAGAGCATCAAATTTGCCGGCATCTAAAGAATAGAAACAAAGGTTTTTTGTATGCATATCATGTCATCTGACATAATATATTGCCATCATATCTTCTAAATACGTAGTGTAGGACGCCCTCTGACCAGGTGGGATGACGATCTGCGAAAGACTGCAGGCAGATGCTGGATGCGGCAAGCTGAAGACAGGGCGCTATGGCGCTCTTTGGGGGAGGGCTATGTCCAGCAGTGGACTATTATAGCCTGATGATGATGATGATGATGATGATGATGATGATGATGATATGATGATCTTCTAAATCCTAATTAATATTATAAAAGCGAACATGAGTTTGTTACGCATTCATGCCTTACCTACTTGACCAATCATCATGAAATTGCGCATACACGTTACCTCTAACTCCTTAGTTCCCAAAGTGGTTCAGGTGGACCCCAGGGCTCCATGGGAGACTCGACGGGGATCTACGTTGGCGTGACAAAAAATGGAGGTTCATAATTCGTAAGGGTCCACGAAAATTTATTTGCTTTTGATAGTGAAGAACTAAAATGTTGGCTTGACTTCACCTATCAATGCAGGCAGATAATATTTTAAGACGCTCAGCGACTGTTACTTGTAAAAACTTGCATATTCCATTTTCAGTACCAGTGGTTTCGAACCTACCGATTTTTAAAGGTCAGCCCGTAGAGATTAGATCAAATTTTTAATTGCATGAACTTATTTGATTCTTCCCCAATATAAATACGAATGCCAAGGAATATGGTAGAAATGTAGCTGCAGGAGGTCCACCGGAACCAGCTAAATTTTGAAAGTGGTCTATGAGAAAAAAAGTCTAGGAACCTCTACTCTAAATGGTCCAGAATAGGACATAATATTAAGGTAACTATCATCCAGAAAAATACTGTTACCGAGAGATTAAAATTTATGGATAAAATCTGGATTAAAGCAAGTAAAATCTAGTTATAAATATAGTATTATCACGGTTACTCATTTTGTAAATTGTAGACTACCGCTCTTTATCTAATGTGTTGCTCACTTTTCTTAGTGTCGACATTTTCCTTGCGATTTAAGTACGGTGAGGGCATACTCATGATTTAAGACTGCGCCAAGCTTATGACAGATAATGACAGAGCTGCTCGTGCGGCGCATATTCAAATCGGCGCGCGGCCGCCATAGTGAAATTGTATGGAGGGTTTGAAGTGCTTTTTTGATAAATATGTATCCTTATTGTCAACCAATAACTTAAATATTTGGGACGGATAAATTGTAATATACCTATGTTTCGTTTAAGCTATAAAATAGGATAGATTTCTACTGTTATAATCTAAAAATCACGTAACACGAACTTACGTTTTTGCATTTTTCGTGCAAATTTACGTAATTTTGTAGGCGAAAATATTAATTATTTTAAGTTTATTACACTGAGTAATTGTAAACACATTCATTGTTATGGTAAATATATATTTTATATTTGTATTAACCCTTAATCTGGCAAGAGAAAAAATTATGGAAAATTATGTTTATTTTTGCATTTTTAGCTTAATTGAGAGTTGTTACAACAAGAAAAAGTAATGTAAAAAATCTGGTATATCCTAATTTTCTGAAAATGCGTGTTCAGTATTCTGGACCTTGCCAGGTTTGCTATAAAGTTGTCAATAATTTTGATGTGCAGTATAATGCACATTGCCGAATTAATACACTTATTAGATCTTATTTCTATTTTGTGCAGGTGATACATTTTAAAGACAATGACAATATATTTTTATTTTTTTAGTAAAGAAATATATATTTGTTATAAAATGTCTAACAAAAACTTTATTTATGAATGTAATAACAGGCAATAAGGACCATTTTACTTATTACTTACTTATAGCTACTCTACGTGAGATCAATAATACAATCAATCTGAACGAAAAGATATGTAACAATTATTATTCTGAATTACGGATAATATACAACAGTTTTAATCATAATTATAATAATAATATTCAGTCAACATAGTTAAAAACATTTACTTATTACGGAAATTATAAAACAATCTCTATCTTTTGCGTAATAAACAGCCTTTAATTGCACTTAACACAATACACATCAGTCTTATTTTTTATATATATGTAAATTGCAGCGAACTTATTACTTACTTTCCAAACTAGGACAATGACCAATACCATCATAGCGTACACTATCAATTTTGTTCAACAGTAATTGTACTTAACTGATATTCGAGATCTCCCTTTATTTTGTAACTCTCTTGCTAATTGGCACCTAAAAGATCTCACAGACCTCATATGCTTCACTACCCGTCTATTGCAATCACTGCGATAAACTAACCAGGCGTGGTCCACACAAATGTCGAGCATTTGAGCAAAAATTGCAGTATACCAACGTCGGCTCTTGTAAGTAGTCCGGTACAACGCAAACAGAATATCGGTGAGATCGACGCCTCTCATGTGGTTATTGTAGTGCTTTATAAGTTCCGGACAGTCCACGACAACGCGGGCTTTCATTTTCATGCTGTACCTCTAAACTTTTTCCACTGGGTAAGCATCAGCGTCACTCTACTCACTGCGTAACTGAATAGAGTGACAACCTTATTGTCATACCATTTGACTACAGCTATCTTATTGTTATTGTCAACTACTTGGCAATAAGACCCTCTACCATTCGTTTTTACAAAAATTGTCACTCAACAGTAATTTTCGCAACTACTTTTTAGCCTATTTTAACGTATAGTGCCTAGTCTGAAAATACCACATTCGTTTATTAAATGTGATGCTAATTCTACTGTGGAAAAATAATTATCAAAATACACGATGCCGACTTGCGTCTGTATTGTCTTGCATAAAGCAATGACAACTTTAATAATAATAATAATAATAATAAATTTATTTGCATAAAATGTGGTGGATACAAAGATGACAAAAATAACAAACAGCACAAAACACATTTCGCCATATTACAATAGCATGCAAAAATTTAATGAGTACAATTTGTAGAATTCTAGTAAGGTTTCATTTACACAATTTAATATTTATTACTTAACATAAAGTATTTCTAAAATGATAAGACCCTGAGGCAAATTTTTTTAGAAATTCGTTAACAGAGTAAAAACTTTCTTCAATCAGCCATTTTTTTAGTGCAGGGCAAAATTTATTGTAGGGTAGTTTTACTATATCTTCAGGTATCGCGTAAAAATAAGTGGTGCCATATACACACAACTTACTCTAAACATCTCTAATCGAGGTATGGGCATTTTTAAATAGTTATGGTTAATTTTACGCTTATTTTTATTATCTTTAACTTCGAACAATTCTAAATTACATTTAACAAATTTCGCTACTTCATAAATGTATATACTAGGCACAGTTAAAAGACTTTCTGCTTTAAATATTTGCCTACATGAGTCAGACCACTGCATAGTATATATTGCACGGATGCATTTTTTCTGAGCTATAAATACCCGGGTCATTTCTGATGAGTAGCCCCAAACTAATATACCATAACGAATTATGGAGCAAACGTATGCATGGTAAACCAACAATGCTGATTGCCTTGAAGCCACATCCTTAACCTTTCTTAAGGCAAAGACAAATTTATTTATTTTTTTGCAAACGCTATCTATATGTGGTTTCCATGTAAGATGTTCGTCAACCGTGACACCTAAAAATGTTGTGCTCTGTATTTGTTCAACTACTTGGTTATTGCATTTAATATTTAATTGTTCGTGCTTGGTGTTAAAAGATCTAAAGTGAATAGCTTTTGTTTTATCTATGTTCAATTTTAATTTATTTAAGTTCAGCGCCTAAGGTTATGGTTTCTTCGTCTTTTGAAAACTGGATGTATCTCAATGTATCTTCGCCTCTTCGGAAGTCTAAACAATGGCTGACATGCCTGCTCGGACAAAGTTTTTGAAACTCCATTATTGGATTTCACGGGTTTGTATAGTCTCCTATTACCCGCCTTTTTGCCTTTATACGGTATTGTCATCTCATCAATGCTATATCTTATCTTCTCTTCCGTGGCTAAGCAGTTCCTTCTCACCTTCTCTACAAAAGGTCTTACTGTAAACTAGAGATCCGAATCTGGACACCAGTTATCAGCAAAATGGATGTATCTGCGTATAGCTTCAAACCTTTTCAGTGACATGATATCGGCAATAGCTAGGTAGCGTAATTCTTTTGACTAATAATCTACAAAGGATGGCAAATTTACACCCATAAGTAACAAAATGGCAATAAAATCTTTCATTTTGTCCTCGGAGATATTGATGGATGGTGACACTAATGCCAATATGTAAGGCGCGTGATGTTTATTTGAAGACCTGCAAATAATATTATGGTAAGGTAAAAAAAAAAATTTACATACGAAATACGCATATTGGTTCATAAAATCATATTAGCAGATAGTTTTCTATCTAATTGGCAGTGTCCAATATACTACACATCACAAAATCTCACTAAAATAGTACGTACTTGGCAATGGGAAATATACTGGACACGCGAATTTGATAGAATATTACGAAAAATCTATAATAGCTATTATAATTTTAGTTTGTGTCCACATATTCACAGGTTTTATAAAATATATTGTGCAGTAATAAGTAATCACTGCAACAAAAAATAACAAATAAATCGAGACTTACCGAAAGCGGTCGCGACACGTCCTTCCTTCCTGACATTTTGGCGACGACTAACCAACCAAGCGCACGCGCATCTTGCTCGTAATTTTTTATACATTACTTTATTATACAAATAAACTATTAGAATTAAAATAAATACAATATAGTTAAAAAATCCTGCTGTATATTTTTTCAAAATTGACATTCAGTATATTGCACACTATCGAATTAAGGGTTAAACAAAAAGTGTTGATTTGATTCACTTAACTGTGACCGCCTGTTTTGGCACATTTTGCGCAGGCGCAGTCTTAAGTTTTTGTATGATGCATAAATTATTGTCCTGAGTGTTGGTATTCTATTTGTCCTGTAGGGGCATAACATTACAACATTCGGTGCAGCAGTAAGTATTGGTGCAGCAGTAAGTATTAGTGCAATCAAACGTTTTGAAGATATTTAGTTGATAGTTTCTCTAGATTTTACTGAAGGTAAAGTTGTGTTGCGTCCTATTCCGTGTGTTTGGACATGAATAGTTTGTTTTACTTACCCCACTAGTTCCTGATACGGCGGCTGATAAATCTAACCAGCCAGGCATCGGCTCGTAAAAAGCAGGAGTCACTACAAATAAAATAATTTATAAACTACAGAATAATACGGCAAGAGCCTAATCAGTAGACTGTTAGAATGCAATGCAAAGGTAAAAAAATTGGATCTCAAGGCATCTCTGATTTTTCGATGTTATGTGCGTATTATATTATTATAGCCTGATGATGATGTGCGTATTAAATAGTTATTAATTATCGCTCGCTTTAACGGTGAAAGAAACGCCCAATACTCTACAAAAAGGGTACATAGTATTCTCTTCAAATATTAATATTTAGATAAAGGAAACTGATTTACCTATCGGAGGTCTCACGATGCAAATAGGCAGGTCTTTGGCGGTAGTTCTGATCTGTTCTTCAGCAACCGCTTTGGTGAACGTATACGTATTTGGCCAGCCGTCAATGAAACTGAAAAAAAAGGAACTCATCAAATATCTATATAGCTCATATTAGTATAGTAAATAATTTCAATGATACTCGTAACCTTTTCTATGGTAGTCAATAAAAAAATAAAGTTTAACAAACTATAACCGACTACATGAAAAATGGGGTCTAAAACGGACAAAACAAGAAAATAATTCAGATAGAAATCCTACCTTTGTACCTATGCATTTCTGGATTTCTATCTGAAATGTTTTCTTGTTTCGTCCTTTTTGACCTCTTTTTTTTGTAACCACAATCCATACAAGTTGATCAAACCGTCGGCAAATAAATATGTAATTAAGTGGGTAATAAATATATTAAAAAATACATAAGAATTTTATTTTGTCTAATATTATACTTCTGGATTCAGTTTACATGTTACCTAACTAAATTTTCAGCGATTTAGCAGCGATAGTCTAGAGTCTAGAGAGACCATTGCTACGAGTTCGATCCCAAGTTTCGCATCTCTGACTTTTCGAAGTTAAATGCATATTAAATAACTAATCATCGTTCGCTTTGATGATCGAAAATCTCGTGAGGAAACCTACATATCTAAGGCGCAAGACAAACAGAAAAGACGTAAGACGTAAGACGTGGCGCCTTTCCAAACAATTTTCATACAAAATGTATAGAAGCGTCGTGTCCGCGTCTTGTCCGTGCCCTGTCCACGCCTTGTCTTTTCGTTTCGAGACGCTTACGTCTTTTCTGTTTGTCTTGCACCTAAGAGGTCTTCATAATGTTCTCGAAGATATGTGAAGTCTGTCAACCCGAACTAGGCCAGCGTGGTGGATTATGGGCTAGTCCTTCTCTCACAGAGTCCCGTGCCCAGCAGTGTGACAGTTTAATACATGGCTTATATTATATTATATAGCCTATAGCCTTCCTCGATAAATAGGCTATCCAACACTAAAACAATTTTTCAAATCGAACCAGTAGTTTCAGAGATTAGCGCGTTCAAACAAACAAAAAAACTCTTCAGCTTTATAATATTAGTATAGATTACAATTATATACTAGATTTTCTATATTATTTTTATCACAGACGTCAGACGTTCTCCCGTGGGGGAACGACTCAAACTGAACTGGTTGCCAGAACTCTTAACAGTCAAGCCTGGCTGGTACCCTTTGGTACCAGCATTGGTTACAGCAAGGGTATGCAAAGTTAATCTGTATATATATAACAAATAGCGATTAAAATCGCATCCATCGGGCTTTGACAGCACTGCTAACAACTGATTTCCGCCGTTCTGTTAATAATAATAACCATTGCTACACACTTGTTCGTAATGCCATTCAGCCTGTCTTCATCCAATTCTTCAGCGAAAGATATTAGGACTTGAGGTGGTACTGGAGATGGGTAGAACTTCTCATATACATCCTTGCCGATGTGATCCCTTGTAGCGGAGGTGTAAGCCGTGGATACATGCACGATACTCCTGAAAAAGAGAATCAAATAGATAATTAAAAAAGTATAGTTAAAACTATAGTTTCTGTGTGTCTCTCTTCAGAAACTATCAATGTAAGTTTAGTTGATAGGATGAGCGCAGTAGAAAAACCGCGTAGGCTGGAAGCTGTTCAGCTTGATCCTATTAATCTCCCCACAGTCAAATAACTACGAACAGCGATAGCTCAGTGGGGAGACTAACAGACTGCAATGCAGAGGGTCTCGGGTTCGAACCCACGTCGCGCACCTCTGACTTTCGAAATGATGTGCGTATTGTTTGACAATTTTATTATCGCCTGCTCCGTGCCTCGGAGAGCACGTTAAGCTGTCGGTCCCGGCTGCCATGAACATCTATGGCAGTCGTTATTGGGAAGTCAGTACCCTCTAATATCCTGACACTGGTCTACCTTTAGGGTATCGTTAGCCTTCGGGTTACGGAGGTCAGATGGCAGTTGCTCCGTGTAAAAACTGATATCCAGTCAAATCCGGTTAGACTAGAAAGCCGACCCCAAGTGACTTGGGAATAATAAAGGCTAGGGAGAAGAAGTCAAATAACTACGTTAATACAAGGCAGTCAGTAATATAAGTAACTAAACATGAAATAAATTTCTGGCATTAGTTTATGAAAGAGCAGCGATAGCCTAGTGGTAAACCGTTCGACTGTCTCGAGTTCGATCACGAGCCACACATCTCAGAATTTTCGAAATTGTGTGCGAAATAAAGTAATAACATATAATAAAAATAATAATAATATCAGCACTGTTACTAAACAGTTTCACTGCTTGGCCTCTTCTCAATATGATAAGAATTAAGTCATAGTCTACTACGCTGGCCCAGTGCGGGTTGACAGACGTCACACGTCTTCGCGAACATTATGTAGAACTCGCAGACGTATAGGTTTCCTTACGATGTTTTCTTTCATCGTTACAGCGAGTATTTATTTTTTCTTGTGGTTAGTTGTTGTCAAGAGTTGTTCAAGCCGCCCGTAGGCCTCTGACATGGCTTAACAACTGCTGTCAATTTGACAACAACCGAGACCGACTTTTTACTTGCCCTCCGAAGCACGGCGACGCTTAGATGAAATACCACTAAGCGGTCACCTATCTATAGACTGACCGCACCCAACGTTGCTTAACCTCGCTAATCGTTTGACGATCAGTGAGTGCAACTGGCTATGAGCGCCTGAAAGCGAGTGATAATTAAATATTTAATACGCACATTACTTTGAAAAACAGAGGTGCGTGCCTTAGGATCAAATTCAGGACCTCTGCAGTCCGGTTTCCCACTAGGCTATCGCTGCTAGCTAACTTAATAATAGAAAAATCTCACTTTAGATTAATACATGCTCGGGCTAGAGTGAGCGTATCCCTGGTGCCTCTCACGTTGACCAGGGTGGCCACTCGGAGAGGCTCATCGAAGCGGATGGTGGCTGCCGCGTGAAATATAACAGATACCTGGAATTTAACATTCATTTGATAATTCCTTCGATCAACAATAGCAACTAGATATCGGGTCGGCGTAAAAAATACGTCTCGGTAAATAACAGCGCACTTGAGGCGTGAGCTCTTATTTTTTTTAGTTTGCTTGAAACTCAGCCAATGTAAACACGTCTCACAATGCCGCAGTGTGTATTCAAAAGTTGCAAAAATAATGCCCGAAAAAGCAATTTAACGGCCGGAGTATCTTACTTTCGGTAATTACATGAAGAATATGTTATATTTTAAACATTAACTAACAAATAATATCAAATTTTGAACAGAATTTCCGATTTTAAACCACCGCTACAAATGCTTGGCCAAGGGTCGCCAACTCACGCACAAACTTTTATAACAAAAATAAACGAAACAAAACGATGTAGCTCTCAAGGCAATAACGGGAAAAGTACTTTATTTGTTGGCGCTTAAGGTTGATTTCACACTAAATGTTGTTGCTTTGGTCGTTTTATGTGACGAATGATCGTAAGTATTAGATAATATAATATTTTGAAGATTTGTGACTCTATTATTAGCTGCCACGGTTGTAATTAGGTTGAACTAAAAAGTGTTTTAAAACTTTTCTCTCCGTTTGTTAGTAAACAAATGTAGCTGTATACGTTTTTTTTTATTGCCATTGGTGACAGACGAGCAAGTGGCCCACCTGATGGAAAGTGGTAACCGCTGCTCATGGACTTCAGCAATGTCAGGACGCAGCAAAGCCGCTGCCTACCGTGAAAGAAGAACTCTCTTTAAACCTCGTTTGAAGAAGAACATATCATAGCGCTCGGGAAACACCGAAGCTGGCAGTTCATTCCAGAGCTTGCACGTACGTGGGAGAAATGATCGCTAAAAGCGTACCGTCTTAGAATTGAACGCTTCCAGGTGATATGGATAAACCCTGCTACGTTGTCGAGTGGTACGGTGATAGAAAGGGGCCGCTGGTACCAAATCAAACAGTTCTTCAGAGCACGTCAGTATTGTCACGCGGACAGCATTTAGCTTTGATTTTGTACGTGACCCGATATCTAGTTGCTATTGTTGATCGAAAGATAATTCTCACCAGCTGTCCACCACCCACGCTTATGTTTACGGCTCCACTCTTGTGGCTCGTAGAATGGTGTTATATAGGCCACGTTGCTTTTGGATAAAGTAACACTATAATGGTGAAAGGATTTCTAAAATCCGTTTAGCAGTTTTTGAGTTTACTTATAACACTGACATC
Source organism: Catocala sponsa (assembly GCA_963564715.1). Lineage (NCBI taxonomy): Eukaryota > Metazoa > Arthropoda > Insecta > Lepidoptera > Erebidae > Catocala > Catocala sponsa. Next base: position 12,839,174 of record OY751354.1, read on the forward strand.
CGCTAACTAAAAAGCCATATGCGTCTTCATAATACTTACGGCTTTTTATTATGTACGGTAGTAGAGCCAAGCTGGTTACAGCAGAAATGGGCCGGCTCGACCGGGGAAGTACTACCCTCTCACAGAAAATCGACGTGAAACAACAGTGTTTCACTGCTGTGTTTCGTTCGGTGAATGAGAGCGCCGGAGGCCTAAGCATGAGGTGACGATTCTCGCAGCTTATGAGGGACCTGCAGAGTATCCGTAGAGTCATTGTGTGGGTGGCGCGAGTCGACCCGGCGGCCAGGGAGAGCCGTAGAAACGGTGCTCTGCTGGCCGCCCGCGGTATAGTCCAGAGGCCCAACCGAGTCTAACCAACTAGGTTGGCTGCCTTATCATGCCGCGCATAATCTCGAGGTGGCTCGTCGTGCCGGATGGTGACCGGAGCGTGGGTCCCGGCGACCACTTTCGGGAGGGTACGGGGGTCCTTCCGTCCGTTGGATCGGCTATCGCCATACCATACATAGTTATATGACAAAACTTGCTCTGCGCCTTGCCCCACTTTGCTGCGAGAATAGCCGCCTCTTTTTTTTCACGTTTCCCCTTCCTTTCACTCTATGGCAGTACGAACAAAACATTGTCGTTCAACAGCAGCCAATCGCCGTAACCCCACTGCTGCTTCCTGTGTCGTGGAGTTTATTAACATCAGAGGACTCCACGCTAACCTTAATGCTGTCCATCACCACCTGGAGACGGCTCGGCCGGCAATGCTTTTTCTAACGGAGACACAAATACGCCGTCCTGCAGACACGAACTACCTGCAATATCCCGGCTACGTGCTAGAGGAGTGTTTCCTCGCGAAAACCGGGGTATGCTTGTTTGTTAGGGCGGATATTTGCTGTCGCCGTCTACAATGCCTAAAGGACCCTTCCTTCTCTGTCCTTTGGGTACACGTAGATCATGGCTCTTTCAGCCAAATCTACATGTGCCTCTACCGATCCCATTCAGGAGACGCTGAGACAACTCGACTCTTCAATTACCTGAGTCAGGCGGCAGCGACGCGCAGGAGCGGTTTCCGAACGCTGAGTTGGTGTTCTTGGGAGATTTCAATGCCCACCATGAGACCTGGTTGGGTTCTCCCAAAACAGACCACGCGGGACGAACTGCCCATGCGTTCGCTCTCACGCATGACCTGTCTCAACTGGTACTCCAGCCCACCCGGATACCAGACATTGCAGGTCAGGCGCCCTCTCTGCTCGATCTGCTGCTGACGAGTAACCCGAACCGGTACAGTGTGTCGATACGTGCTCCTCTGGGCACCTCAGACCACTGTCTGGTTTGTACCACAGCTGTTTTTGTTACGCCCCCACGACCCGAGGAGGCAAGACGACAACTGTGGCACTACTCGTCGGCAGACTGGGATGGAATGCGGGAATACTTCGCATCCATCCCTTGGGCTCAACGCTGCTTTGAGAACAGGGATCCATCAGAGAGCGCTACTGCTGTCGCTGGTGAAATCACCCTGGGTATGGAATATTTTATTCCATACAGTGATGTCACGAGCGGCGGTAGGAAAAGGCCCTGGTTCGGTCGTGAATGCGCTGATGCTGTTGAACGCAAACAGACAGACCCTAACGTGGATCACCTGAAGGCAGCGTTCAACCAAGCCACAAAGGTCTGCAAGAGGGCATACTTAAGAGCGGATGCCCAGCGCGTCGCACGGTTCGGCCAGGAACTCATGGCGCATCCTACGGGCAGTCGTAGCTATTGGCGCCTGGCCAAAGCCGTGCAGTCCAACTTCTGCCTGACCTTGCTGCCCCCTCTGAGGTATCCGAATGGATCACTGGCTCATCGGCCGCAGGAGAAAGCAGATCTGCTTGCAAATCTCTTTGCGGCCAACTCCCGAATCGATGACTGCAGTTCGCAGCCGCCTAACATTGCCAACTGCGGCTACACCATGCCTGATATATGTATCAGGCAACGAACCGTTCGTGCGATACTGCAGTCTCTCGATGTTCGGAAAGCCAGTGGACCTGACGGCAACCCAGCTGTGGTCCTTAAAAAATGTGCAGCGGAGTTATCTCCCACGCTTACGCGCCTATACCGGACGTCTTACGCCGCAGGTATTGTGCCTGAGGCTTGGAAGGAGGCGAACATTCAACCGATTCCCAAAAAGGGGGACCGTTCCGAGCCAAGCAACTATCGTCCCATAGCTATCAACTCGGTGCTCTCCAAGGTGTTCGAGCGGATTATAAACACCCAAATTGTCCGCTACCTGGAGGATCAATCGTTGATCAATGATCGCCAATACGGCTTTCGGGCTAAACGATCAACGGGTGATCTTCTAGCGTTCGTCACGCACCTCTGGGGTGAAGCTATGGACAAGCACGGCGAGTCTTTGGCTATCAGCCTTGACATAGCCAAAGCTTTCGACAGAGTCTGGCACCGGTCTCTTCTTTCCAAGCTTCCGGCCTATGGCTTGCCCCCTCAACTGTGCACCTGGATTGCAAGTTTCCTGTAGAAGCGTCGTATTCGGGTCCTTTGCGACGATCGCGCTTTCAAATTTATACAGGTCAATGCAGGAGTGCCTCAGGGTTCTGTCTTATCCCCTACGCTCTTTCTTCTGCATATCAATGATATGTTGAATCTCGGCAACATACATTGTTATGCGGACGACAGTACCGTGCATGGGCGATATCTCGGACATCCTGGGGCCAAACAGGCTGAGGTTGAGGGGAAAAGGCAGAATCTTTTCGTTGAACTTGACCAGACCTTGGACCGCATCTATGAATGGGGTGCCAAGAACTTGGTCGAGTTCAACGCCAAGAAGACCCAGGCATGCGCGTTCTCAACAAAAAGTCTCCGTTCCTTCCCCTCCCTTCTCTGAAGAACACTCCACTGGTGATACGTGACAGCCTCTCCATCTTAGGTATGGATCTTTGCCGCTCCCTTAATCAGAAAACCTATATCGAGAGCGTCATTAAGCAAGCTTCGCGAAAACTCGGAGTTCTGAACAGGGTGAGGCGGTTCTTCACGCCTGGGCAACTGTGCCTATTGTATAAGGCACAAGTGCGCCCTTGCGTGGAGTACTGTTCTCATCTTTGGGATGGCTCCGCGCAGTACTTGCTGGACGCTCTCGACCGGTTACAGCGGCGGGCTGTCCGTATCATCGGAGATCCAGAGGTCACGAGTTCACTGGAACCTCTGCAACTCCGTAGGGACATTGCCTCATTGGCATGTTTCTACAGAATATACCACGGGGAGTGCTCTGCAGAGTTATTCCACCTTATCCCGCCCTGCCCTTTCCTATCCAGAAGAACGCGTGCTGGGCTCAGATGCCATCCTTACACGGTAGAGTCGATTAGAGTGCGTACCAAAAAGTTTGGGTCCTCATATCTCTGCCGAACGACCAAGGCATGGAATTCTCTGCCAAGGCACGTATTTCCTTCTTCCTTCAATCCTGGGTTCTTTAAGCGGGGCGTGAAAAAGCATCTTCTCAGGCCGTCAAAGTAGAGACCTCAACATCGCCTCGGCTTCTGTGGGGGCGATGTGGAGGCCACTGCTCTTAGACCACACGACTGCTTACCATCAGGTAGAGTGTGGTCATTTTGACGAGCAAAATAAAAAAAAATAAAAATAAAAAAATGTAGTGGGCGGCAGAACAAACAGAAATACAATCATAGTTTATGTTTTAAATGAATTCACTAGGAACAACGTTTGCAACGTACACACTCATACTCACATAAGTACACTCACACACGTACTCACACACACACTCGGGTACACTCACACACATACACACACACACAGCACACACAAAACAACAATGACAAACCAGCCGTAAATAAAAAGCTATTTATGATTTTACTAAAAACTTTGTAACCTTTTTGTTTTAATTTCTTTAATCTTTTTTTTTTCTTGTTGTAATCTTCTGTATCAGTAAACATATAATTATAAGTCAACATGTAATGTGGGAAGGAACTGTCTCCTGAGATACAGGTTAATAACTTAGTTCAGCGGACAGTGCTTCTATGTAATAGTGTTATTGATGGCTACAATAAAGATTATTATTATTATTATTATTATAGAAAATACAAATCTTTCCACTCGATAAGCTCTTGACAAATAGTACCAAAAGTAAGTATGTTGTAAAAAGACACGGGTAGTCGGGTTATTATTATATTTACCATTTAAATTGTATAAAAATATGGATGTTCTATAACTTGGCTTTTATGAAAGCCTAACAAGTAGTATCCATGTTTCTAAATGATATTTATCGCAAGGTCACATAATCTACGTACATAACAAAAATACAATCTAAAATAAAAGTAGTTAAATTACGCCTTATAACATCCGCTATCTGCCAGTGAAAGTTCCGTCAAAATCGGTCCAGCCGTTTCAGACATTAGCCAAATTTTCTTTTTTTATTATAAATACTCTAAATACTTTTATGTACATTTAATAAAAAGTTGTTATTTTCACATTACAAACAGACACTTTAATTTTATTTATTTGTATAGATATTAAACCTTTAGGTACCTTTAGGTAGGCATTTGTCTAGCAATGGACCTCTTTCGGCTGAGATAATGATGTTGGTAATGACAGATTAGTTTTACCTCTTGTGTGATCGTGGTCCAGTCTTCATCGCTGAGTCCAAGTCTGCTGTCCGCCACATCTCCTTCCAGCACCACTATTCTGTCAGAGAACTGCGGCTGCTTCTCTCGCAGCAGATCGTAAACCTGAACAATAATATTTGTTGTAATATTTGTGGTAGTGGATATGGACAATCAGTATGTACTCTATTTATTTGGTGGCCTCGATGGCGTAGTGGTTAGTGTAACCGACTGCTACGCCTGAGGTCGCGGGTTCGATTCTCGCACAAGTCAAACATTTGTGTGCATGAACATGGATGTTTGCCTTATAATAATAATAATAATAATTTATTTGAAATACAAAACATTTACAATCTTAAAGAATCCTTTAATTCCTGCGCTAGTTTAAACTGTGTTGCAGGAATTAGTGTCTTCCCCAAATTAGAGGTATTAATACAATGTTATTAAAATATTCTAAATATGTAAACAACAATATAAAATGTGAGTACTAAGCTATTATTATATTATTTAATGTGTGTGTATGTGTGTGTGTGTGTGTGTGTGTGTGTGTGTGTGTGTGTGTGTACGTGCGTGCGTGCGTGCGTGCATAAGCAAGATCACACCTCTAAAAGACTTTCAGTCGCTTCATATGTCAATGACTTTAGCCATGAGATACTTACTTTTTTAAAGTCGTTATTAGTCATTGTACGTGTTGAACTGATTTTGTTATATTTATTATATAAAAATGGAGCCAAGAAATTCCGATGCTTTTGCCCTAAAGCAGTCTTAGCACGAGGCACAGGACAACGCTGAACTCGCTTAATCTTTACAGGTAGGTTTGATATTACAGTCTTATGATAACGTTTCAACGTTTCATAGACATAGATTTTTCTTACCGACAGAACTCCACTAAGTTCATAAACTGCTGAAGTAGGATGTCTAAACGGTAGATGAAGGAGTACCTTCGGTATTAAATGCTGTGCCCGTTCCATCCTTATCATAAATGTTTTCGCTGCACCTCCCCAGGCACAAATGCAATACCTTATTAAGCATTCGCATAAAGCTTGGTATGTACGGATAAGGAATGTTGAGTCCTCCAATGCACGCAAGTTCTTAAAAATAAAGGCCATCTTTCTTATCCTAGCTGCAGTAACTACCAGGTGATTGCTCCAACTGAGTTGGTCATCCAGCGTCACACCAAGGTATTTTAAATAAGCAACACGTGAAAGGGTTAGACAGTTACAGTTGTAGCGATACTCTTCTCGATGCATGGAAAGGTGTGAATTTTAAGAATTTGATCCTGTTTAGGTTTTCCAATTGCTGTCTTACTAAAGCACATGTATTTGGTCTTATTCACATTTAGTGTTAGAAGGCTATTTTCAAGGCAGGTGGTTACCCATGCTAAACCATTTTCAGCTAGTTTAAAAACTGAGCTCCAAGTGGTACCATGAAGATCAGAACTGTGTCATCAGCAAACATTAGCAGATTTAGTTTGTTTTGCCTTGGTCTGGGTGTTTCTACGTATAATGTGTACGTATTTACAAAAAAAAAAGTATATATCTATGGATTTTATCGCGTTGTTTATTTGACACTGTTACAAATTTTTTTGAAAAAACTGTTACACTACTATAATCACTATTAAAGTTTACAAATTTTTAAGCTAATTAAATTATTGAAACTATTAAAACTATTTAGCAGCCATGGTCACGGGGAGACAGGAGTCTCCCCGTGACCATGGCTGCTGAAAAGCAACCGAAACGTCGGGGAAAGTGTAAAAATAAATCTAAATAGTATAATAGTATAGTAATAGTATAAATAGTTTTAATAGTTTCAATAATTTAATTAGCTTAAAAATTTGTAAAGTTTAATAGTGATTATAGTAGTGTAACAGTTTTTTCAAAAAATTTTGTAACAGTGTCAAATAAACAACGCGATAAAATCCGTATATAGTAGTTTAATTTCAATGAATAACATTCGCGTAAACAGAAGACAATATTATATATATCTATGTTTATCCATTGTCTATCTATATCCCTCCATGTTTGTGTCTGGAAGGGTAGGTTATGGTACACTTCAACTTAGGCGGGAATCCACACATATACTAAATTATTGTCTAATATTAGCGGATAAAGTAGATAGCCCTGTTGTACGAGAATCGATACATTTCTACGTTCCCGACCAATATATGCGTGGTGTGGGAAGACGACAGCATAGACTCCTGAGCTATCCACCTATGTGGCGCTCTCCACAAGCTGGGAACAGCCCCACGGCTAGAGCAATTCGACTTATTAACGAGTTCCTTCAATATAGTCCAGATGCAGACATATTTTTTGACACCCGGAATGTAATATTAAAACATATTTATATTTACCTATGTAAAATGTAATGTCATAGTTCCTAAATAGAGGTTGTTTTTGTTTTTATTTTTTATCTTATTTCCTTTTTGTTATGTTAGTCTAAGATCCTGTTAACATTGTAGCACTATATAATTTATTTTAGTATAGTTTTGGTGTACCTATACTGTAAGCTTATATTTTTATGAATAAATATGAATATGAATATGAATAGTACAAGCTTTGCTTAGTTTGGGCTAGATGGTGTTGTGTGTATGTGGTAGAATATTATATAATATTATATTATTATTATTTGTGGTTTAATTATAACAGCCACTAGCCAATAATACTAAATATCCTTATTACTTTTTTTTTATACACCTAAGGTGGCAAACAAGCATACAGTCCACCTGATGGTAAGTGGTCACCGTAACCTATAGACGCCTGCAACACCAGAGGCATCACTTGCGCGTTGCAGACCCTGTAGGAAAGGAAGTGGGAAGGAGAAGGAGCGGGAAGGGGGAAAGGGGGTGATTGAGCCTCCGGCACTCATCTTATCTTTTATAGCAGCGATAGCTCAGTGGGGAGACTAACAGACTGCAATGCAGAGGGTCTCGGGTTCGAACCCACGTCGCGCACCTCTGACTTTCGAAATTATGTGCGTATTGTTTGACAATTTTAATATCGCCTGCTCCGTGCCTCGGAGAGTACGTTAAGCCGTCGGTCCCGGCTGCCATGAACATCTATGGCAGTCGTTATTGGGAAGTCAGTGCGCTCTGATATCCTGACACTGGTCTAGCCTTAGGGTATCGTTAGCCTTCGGGTTGCGGAGGTAAGATGCCAGTCGCTCCGTGTATAAACTGATATCGAGTCAAATCCGGTTAGACTTGAAAGCCGACCCCAAGTGACTTGGGAATAATAAAGGCTAAGGAGAAGAAGATCTTTTATAGTTTATCCTACATTCTTTGTTCCGTTATCCTGTATCCTTTATTATATTATAAATGCGAATGTGAGTTTGTTTGTGTCTTTGTTTTTTTGTTTGTAGGTTATGCTGTTGCCATCTATCAAAGCCAAAGTCAAAAATATTTATTTCCATAACAATGTATAAACAATTCTTGGACACGTCAATTAACAGATAATTAAATTTTAAAAGAATTAAAATAATAAAATAAATAAAAGGAAATAGATATTTTTGGATCGAGCACCATTGCAGACTTTCCATCAAATTGCTATGCAACGAATCCTATTGAATTATTTTTTCTTACCGGATCACTCAGTATAAACTGTAATCTCTCTTGTATAGTTTTTCCTTTCTTCGATCTCAGAAGTAAGAACATCTTCTTAATGGCACACGACCTGGAAATACAATTATTTATATCACCGAAAGGTATATAATAATAATAATATATTTACTAGCTTTTGCCCGCGGCTTCGCTCGCGTTAATTTAGAATTTGACAATCAATTCGGGTTGTACTCTGCTTGTAATAATATAATTCAATCATGATTCGAAAGACACGTGGCGCCATCTATTATCATAAGAACGATATTGTTGTTTTCCTCGGGAACAGTAATTTTTTCGGGATGAAAGGTAGCCTATGTCCGTTTCTGTACATCATCATCATCATCATCATCAGGCTATAATAGTCCACTGCTGGACATAGCCCTCCCCCAAAGAGCGCCATAGCGCCCTGTCTTCAGCTTGCCGCATCCAGCATCTGCCTGCAGTCTATCGCAGATCGTCATCCCACCTGGTCGGAGGGCGTCCTACACTACGTTTGCCGAGTCGCGGTCTCCACTCAAGAACACGCTTACCCCAGCGGTTGTCTGTTCTTCGCGCGGTATGGCCAGCCCACTGCCACTTCAGCTTGCTAATTCTCTGGGCTATGTCGATGACTTTGGTTCTCTGTCGGATGTATTCGTTACGAATCTTATCCTTCAGAGAAACTCCGAGCATAGCTCTCTCCATAGCTCGCTGAGCGACTTTGAACTGGTGGACCAACCCTACCGTGAGTGTCCATGTCTCGGCTCCGTAGGTCATGACGGGTAGCACGCACTGGTTGAAAACTTTCGTTTTCAAGCATTGCGGTATGGATGACGAGAAGACTCGGCGTAGTTTCCCAAACGCTGCCCAGCCCAGCTGGATCCTCCTCCTGGCCTCCCTCTCGAAATTGTTTTTACCTAACTGCAGAATCTGCCCGAGGTAAGTGTATTCGGAAACGATTTCGAGAGGGTGACCATGTACGACGATCGGTCCTGGATCAATGTGGCCATTGATCATGGCTTTGGTTTTATCCAAATTCATGCCAAGACCGATACGTCGCGAGGCTGCAGCTAGGCCGTCCAGCATCTGGTTCAGCTCCTCTAGCGACTCCGCCATTAAGACTATGTCATCTGCGAATCGCAGGTGTGAGATGTAGTTGCCGTTTATGTTAATGCCCTTTCCTTTCCAGTCCAGAGTTTTAAACATATCTTCCAACGCGCTTGTGAACAATTTCGATATAACATCCCCTTGTCTCACTCCTCTGCGCAATTGGATGGGTTTAGACTGCTGGCCCTGTACTTGGACACTCATGGTGGCGGCTTCGTACAGACATCTCAGCACCTCGATATAACGATAGTCTACTTGGCATCGCTGTAGGGATTCCAGAACAGCCCAGGTTTCAACAGAGTCAAAGGCCTTCTCATAGTCCACAAAGGCCAGACACAGGGGCTGATTATACTCCTCGGACTTCTGTATAATCTGCCTCACTGTGTGAATGTGGTCTATGATGCCATATCCTCCGCGAGACCCGGCCTGTTCCGGCGGCTGAAATTCGTCGAGTCTTCTGGCGAGACGGTTCGTGACCACTCGTGAGAACAGCTTATAGACATGGCTCAGGAGCGAGATGGGTCTATAATTTTTAAGGAGGGTTTTGTCACCCTTCTTAAAAAAGAGCACCACCAAACTCCTGCTCCACGCCATTGGAGTTCTCCCACAGTGAAGGACGGCGTTGAAGAGGTTCTGTAATTCCTGTATAACAGGGGCTCCTCCAGCTTTTAGAAGCTCTGATGTTACTCCGTCCTCACCGGGGGCTTTTCCTCAGAGCTAACACGATCTCGTCTTGCCTGATGTCTGGCAGTTCGTCGGTGTAGTGGCGTATCAGGGTAGCTCTGGAATCGTGGTCGTCTCGTCTGGAATGAGGGGCATGTGCAGCGTATAATCGGCCATAGAAATCCTCTATCTCGGCGGAGATCTCCGGTTTAGACAATACGGTCCTCCCGTCGTGCGTTTTAAGCTTCGTCAGGTGGCTCCTGCCAAGCTGCTGAGTGAATACTTTAGACCCTCGGTTTCGTTCTATCGCCTCTTCAATGAGGCGTGTGTTGGAACTCCGAAGGTCGCGCCGTACCATCTTCGCAATGTGCTTGTTCAGGTCTGACCTCTCAGACGAAGTCGCTTGGGTGGTTTCCCGTCTTTTTGTCATCAACCCGAGAGTCTCAGCCGAGAGTTTGATTTCTTGCCAGTCCGCTGCGTTCTGCAGAATTTGAAGCCTTCTTCCCTCAGAGTTTCGACCAGATTGTGTAGGGTCTCATCAGCATTATCAGTGGGTTCTAAGGCAACTAATCTATCCCCGAGAAGCTGTTGGAACTTCTCGGTACCCGCCATGATTTGGATTGGGTTAGGTCGGAGCGTGGACTTCATCAGGCGGTTTCTTTCAAGCTTTAAGTTGATATTCAGAGAGCCTCGGAGGAGTCGGTGATCACATCCAGTATTGAACCTGTTGATCACTGAGACATCTCTGAATATGTGCTTGCTATCCGTCATGATGAAGTCGATCTCATTTTTAGTCACAGTGTCGGGGCTTTGCCATGTCCACTTCCTTCGTTCGTACATACGTCCTTCGTTTCTGTACAACTGTCAACATATATGCAAAAGTTCAGGATGATCGGTTCTGTGGTTTAGGCGTGAAAAGGTAACAAACAAACAAACTCATTTTCGCTTTTATAATAAATTATATAATTAGGATAGGATAGGATTAGGATAGGAAGTTACGATTTCAGACTATGTCCATCGTAGTATTACAATTACGTACATAAATTACATCTAGAAAAAAGGCAGGGCAAGCAAAAATGAAAAACTAAAATTGAGACTTTATACCTGTCCCAACCAACCAAGCTATAAACAAAAATGTAATATTTAGTCAATCAAACCTATACTAATATTATACAGCTGAAGAGTTCTTGTTTGTTTGTTTGTTTGAACGCGCTAATCTCAGAAACTACTGGTTTGATTTGAAAAATTATTTTAGTGTTGGATAGCCTATTATCGATGAAGGCTATAGGCCATCTAACATCAGTAACGATAAACGCGGGTGAAACCGCGGGAACATCTACTCTTGTATAAACTATCTCATAATATCAGCGTCGTATTTATCAGCAATGACCTTTAAGATGCTATTATACTCTATCTATGAAGTTTATAAACTGTATGCCGAATAATCGTCCGTGCTAGCCTTTGGGTTTCGGCTAAAAAACAGCGCTGCGGTCATCCGCAGCAAAGGCTGAGCTGAAACCTTGTAGACACACTGCACAACATTTTCTTTATTTTATTTTTGTTTATTTTTTTGTACTTTCTTCTTGTTTGTATGTTAATATGTTGTGTTATTTGGTGTGTCTAATAAATTACTTTTCTTCCTTTCTTTCTTTCTTTCTATTTGTGCTGCTCCTCAATCTGCTTAGTATAGATATTATTGTAATATATGAACTTACACTTGTATGATTGTATATCCAATGCGAAGTAGGCAAGAGAAAGGTTGTATCATTCTACAGATGCATTTAGACCGCATTTAATTCACGTCTCACATACTCTGAACTGTATTGTTACTGAGAGTTTGCTTGCAGTTATCACCAAGAACACTTTGACCAACCTTGATAGCGTTTAGGAAAACCATTTTTACCTGAACAGTTTCTCAATAAGGTGCTTTCCCATGAAGCCAGAGCCACCGGTCAAGAACACAGTGGCGCCATCGTAGAACTGTTGTACGGGAGAGTCACCTCGATCTATCACGTTATTCATCGGTTTCTGAAGCTGAAGAGCGTCCAATTCTAACTCTTGAGCGAGATCCATCTTGACTTTAAAACAATTTAAAGCAAAAAATATATATTAATAATCTTTCTGCAAAGATTGGAAAGATGTTTTCATGTCACTTTTGAATTGAATTTGAATTTTTGTATTTCCTTTAATATCTAACTTTGATGTCACGTGCACTAAAACATAATTTTTGTACGCCACAAGTGGCAAAACATGCAGATCCTATTTCAACTGACCACCATGTACCTACTTATTTGTTATTCGTATTTTCACATAATAAATGTATTTATCTTATCTTTATATTTATTGATATTTTTTAAAAGACAACTTCCTTTCCAGTAATAATTTCATTGTCGCGGAGGACTTAAAAACATTTAGGCCTCATTCGCACGAGAGTTAAAAAAACGTTGCGTTAAATTTCGGCGTTGGCGTTTTTATAGCGTCGACGATATCGTTGTTCATACGAACGCTTTTAAATCACTCTTGTCTCGTCTCTCGCTTCAGTAAGACGTGGAAATGGTTAGTGCTAAATCACTAGCAATAGCGATCTGCGTTGCTAGAAGACGAAAAAGAAAACAAAAAGCATTCTGGGTACATCCCTTGAATGTACAAGTACTTAAAAGGGCAGTTCTGAGAGTTTCTTGGTTATGTGATCCCATGCATTATTTTTCAAAGACTTATTTGAGGATTCAGCTAAGCATATAGTAGCGGATGAGACTCCACTTCTATAATGAGCATTTCAGGATCTACAATCCACGACATCGTATCGATTGTAATAGTGATAGCTCGACGACAAACACATCCGAACACTACAGGAGCGCGCAGCGTACTGAATGCACCACTGGCGCTTTTTTAAGTTTAATTTGGTCTATACTATTCAACGTCCAACGCTCAGCGTTGAAAATGCAACACAGCTCGATAAAAAAGCGTCGCGTTTTAAAAGCGCTGCCGTGTGAACATATACTTGGGAATGCATTTGTACTATTTGAACGCTTTTTTAACGCGCGTTGGAAAAGCTCCCGTGCGAATTAGGCCTTAGACAACGGCATGGGCGCCGGCAGCAGGGTGCAAGGGGGTGCACTCGCACCCCACTGTCAGGAAAAGAAATACATAGAATGTTTTCTTGTTCGATGTGCAAAATGCATACAATAATATACTTGCATTTGAATTTGACATTAAATTTATCTACATAATATACATGTATAATTGTATATTTTTTGCAGATGCACCTCCCTGAAAGTAATTCTGGCGGAGCCCATGGACAACGGACACAAGGAACACCTAGACTCGGAACAACTATGCGGATCACACTAAGTTTGTCCCGCGTGGGATTCGAACCCACAATAATGGGCGTAGTGGCGACCACTGAAACCGCTCCGCTGGCCGTACAGTCGATGAATTGAATGTTAGCATTTTCAATTGGATGATGAATTAAATACAAGAATATAAGAATAATATTTAACCTACGATAGCTCAGTGGGGAGACCAACAGACTGCAATGCAGAGGGTCTCGGGTTCGAACCACGTCGCGCACCTCTGACTTTCGGAAGTTATATGACTTTTCCAAATTATGTGCGTATTGATTGACAATTATCGCCTGCTCCGTGCCTCGGAAAGCACGTTAAGTCGTCGGTCCCGTCTGCCATGAATATCTATGGCAGTCGTTATTGGGAGAGTGTCGACACAAAAGATCCCACTGGGTCGAAGTGTCGCCGGTCTAAACTGACTGGCACCCACATAAGATAAGATAAAATAAGATAACCTAATACTATACGTAACGATACGATACTAAGGTAAATGCGGAGCAGTTAGTGTATGGTGCCACTTTACGATTACCAGGCGAATTCTATGATAATACAAATAAAAAAATTTATGACTCTTATGAATATGTACAACATCTAAAGGACATCATTAGTAGTGTAAAACCCAAACCTATGAAACAGAGATTCTAGAACAATTTTTGTGCACCCTGAACTTAAACTTTGTAGCCACGTATTCATTAGACGAGAAATAAAAAAACAAATGCTCCAACCGCCATACGAAGGCCCGTTCAAAGTTATTAAGAGAAACGATAAAGTGTTTATGGTACAATTAACAGATAGAATTAGTAATATATCTATTGATCGAATCAAACCAGCGTATTTATTAAATTCGTGTGACGAACAAAATAATGATAGTTCATTAAGGGCCGCGGGATAATCATTATTCAGGAGGCCCGGAGTCAGGAAAAGCAACGATACCAGAAAGTAGTCATAAGAGCATATTGAGTAATAGAAACGCTATATACAAGTAGTAGAGCCTCGCTGATTTCAGCATGAATGGGCCGGCTCGACCGAAGAAGGACACCCTCTCACAGAATATCGACGTGGAATAGCAGTAGTCCTACTGTTGTGTTTCGTTCGGTGAGTGAGAGTACCGGAGGCCCAATCACCCCCTTTCCCCCGACCCGCTCCCTTTTCTTCCCACGTCCTTTTCTAAAGGGTTGGCAACGCGCAAGTGATGCCTCTGGTGTCGCAGGCGTCCATAGGCTACGGTGACCACTTACCATCAGGTGGGCCGTATGCTTATTTGCCACCTTAAATGTATGAAAAAAAAATACAAAAACTCAACTGAAAACGTTATCACTCGCAACACGCGCAGTGGCCGAGCAATAAAGCGCCCAGTAAGGCTTAATATTTAACGTTACAATGTATTAGGTATTTACATAACTTGTGTGCTTAGAATAGTTTTATATTACTTACAGGAAATTTCGAAAGACTAGGTTTTTTATATATCAATGGATGAAATGGAATATTGTAATTGGACTCTGAAATTGCTCAGTAGATAGTAATTACATGTTAAATTATTATCTATACAAATAAATAAAATTGAAGTGTCTGTTTGTAATGTCTAAATAACAGCTTTTTATCTAATGCATATGAAAGTATATGGTACCTATACGAAAACATCTATTTTTAAAATTTTTGTCTGTCTGTCTGTTTGTTCCGGGTAATCTCCGAAACGGCTGAACCGATTTTGACGGGACTTTCACTGGCAGATAGCTGATGCTATAAGGAGTAACATAAGCTACATTGATTTTAGAAAAAGTAGGGTTCCGCGGAGACAAACACTTTTTAGTTAAAATCTACGCGGACGAAGTCGCAGGTAACAGCTAGTTTAAAAATATATTTTGTTCATTTACTAGCAAAGCCCTCGACTCGCGATCATTACCCTGGGTAAAAACCAAAGTAAAGAGCAAGTCATTATTGCCCAAGGAGTCTCTAACATTTCAGACATAGACAAGCAATTAGCGCACTTTAATATAATTTCAATAGCAGTGCTAGCCATTATGAGTATATTCATAGCGTATTTTATCTATTTTATCTTTTTATTTTTATTTTTAAAGGTGTTAGACAAGGATGTGTAGCGTCACCTTGGCTGTTTAACCTATACATGGACAATTGTTTGAAAGATTTAAAAGATTGTGAATGGGGATTAAGAATGAATGAGTTAGGTACTTGTCAAATGTCTTCTTTATGCCGATGACCAAGTAATACTTGCGTCATCAGCGGAAAAGTTGCAGGCGATGGTAACTATTATGCATGGTGCTTTTGAGAGTAAAGCAATGAAAATGAATGTAAGCAAAACGAAAGTAATGGTATTTGAAAAGGAAGAGTGCGTGACGATGTGTAATATTATGATTGATGGAGAAAAGTGGAGCAAGTGAAAAAGTTTGTATATTTGGGTACTTTGTTTACAAGGGATGGTAATCATGAGGGAGATATTCAAAGGAGAACGATTGCTGGCAACAAAGTGAATGGAGCTCTACGCGCTTTTATGAACAGTCGAAATGTATCCGAAAAGGCACGTTTGGCTGTTCATAGAAGACTATTAGTGCCCACACTTATGTATGGAAGTGAAAGTTGGGTATGGCAAAAGAAGCATGAGAGCAGAATAAATGCTGTAGAAATGAGAGCGTTGAGAAGCATATGTGGTGTGATTCTGAAAGATAGAATAAGAAATAGTGTGATTAGAGAGAGATGCGGCATGAAAGTGGATATAGTTACAAGAATAGAAAAGGGTATGTTAAGCTGTTTTGGACATGTAGAAAGAATGGACGAGGAAAGACTGACTAAGAAAGTTTATAAGGCTAGTGTGAATGGAACAGTCGCAAGAGGAAAACCTAGGCGAACGTTTCTCGATCAGATCGGAGGCGTTTTGGACAAAGGCCAGGTTAAGAGCTCCTTAAACCGACGGGCGTGTATGAGGAATGTGATGAAAGTGAATTAAGCCAGAGAAGTGTGTCAGGATCGTAGCAAATGGAAATCCGTAGTCTCTGCCTACCCCTCTGGGAAACAGACGTGAATCTATGTATGTATGTATTTTATCTATAAGAAGTATAACACCAGAACCAAGAAATGGATAAGTAATAATAATAATGTCCTCCAGACCGAATTTCGGTCACGGCGGCCAATCTCTCCAACTACTCAGGAGATATTATAGTGCACAAGTGTCTGCGCAAACACAAGTGCACTCTCTGTTCCCTAACTCTCATGACCCGATGGGACGGTAATCCGACACGACCAGAGAGAGATCGGGCGTAGGGCCAACGGCTTTACGTGCTTTCCGAGGCACGGAGGTGTCTAACACCGTCAACTTCCTAACTCCGGGCTGCTATTGAGATTTCTTAATAGATAAACCCAATAACTTTTTGTTGGCCCGACCCGGGATTCAAACCCGAGACCTTATACACAGCAGTCGCATTCGCTAACGCTGCGCCACGGAGGCTGTACAAATAGATAAGTAAACAGATGTTAGCCACATCGACAACACCTGAGAGAATTCAAAGCGTGCCGAGAGCAATTCCACTTTCCAACGTCGTCGTCACTTTATAGGTACGTGTGTGATAAAATAGTTAATAAATAGAATAAGCATCCTGATGGTAGTCTAGCTGACTAACACTCTCACCGCCATGCGGTCCGCCGGTGGCCCGTACGTTTTCAAGTCCAGCACGCCACCTGTATGTTGCACTGAACTGTTTCTGTAACAGCAGGCCCCGCACTACAAAATGAATATGAAAATGCGAGGTTATAGCGGACCGCATGGCCTGCCAGTAAAAGTAAATGGTGAGCCCGCCAGCCACCCGTATGGCCTGCTGGACTTGATGTAGTATTTTCACCTTGCCGTGCACGGTTAGCCAAAGTTGAGGACACTGGCGTACCGCATGGCCTGCTGCACATTCTGTATAAGGGTGGCGGTGAGAGTGCTAAAGAAAGCACTTCAGCATATCGTTGTAACTTGATGTTTATTAAAATTTCACACCATTATATAATTGTTTGGAAGATAAAGAGAAATATACTTTTTTATATTATAATAATAATAATAATATCAGCCCTGTATTAAACTGTCCCACTGCTGGGCATGGGCCCCTTCTCACTATAATAATAATAATAATAACAACCCCTCTGGGACAGTCGTTATCTCCTCATGAGACTAACGCGAAACCGGAGGGCATAGTATACTAGCTTTTAAACTACTACCTTGTGATATAAACAAAAAATGTATCACCAGGGTAAATAAAAGCGCACAAACCGCAGGGCAGCTTGTGGCGAGCTGAATGTGAGTGGCGACACTGCGGTCCTGAATGCCTCAGAGAGTCGGTGAGGGCCTCGTCCTCAGCTTGCCGTTACTGGTTGACTGGGGTGGAACTTCAAGAGCGCCCGTAGCACTCTCAACTCTGGCTTGCCTTGATCGGCCGGTCAGAGGGGGGCCGCTAGAGCTACATGCTTGGGGGTGGAAGTGTCATTTTCAAGGGCATAACTACGGGGCAACCCGCTCCGGGTCTCCGTTTTCACGAGAACCGTGATGGTGAAACCGGCGCCGCACCACTCGACACCCCTAGCCGCTCGCACCGGTGTTGCCCCCTGCTGCTGGCTTGTATGCCTATCGTGGCTATTCAGGGGGCCCATCTAGTGAGTTGGCGAGTCACCGTCTGTCCATTCGATTGATACTATTAGAGTATTCAGGGCCAACGCCGTTTTAGCATCCATAGTTACCAATATACCAGTCCATCAAACACCCATACCTATAGCCCATATATTAGAATCCATACGTAGCAATAGTCCTACGCCTGCTGCGGCTAGTGCCGCTGTAGGTGTTCCATCCCACCTTTGATTAAAACTCTCGAAGGGCCTCTTCACGTTGGACCTATGTCTCCGTGTAAGCCTCCCAAAGCGCCGGGTATTTTCCTAACGTATTAGGAATATACCCGTGAAAGAGAAACATATAATAATAATAATCTACCACATACACACTACACCATCTAGCCCAAACTAAGCAGAGCTTGTACTATGGGTACTAGACAATGGATAAACATACCTACATATATACTTTTTTTTTATAAATACATATATATTATATATATGTAGAAACACCCAGACCAAGACAAACATTCATGTTCATGCACACAAATGTTTGACTTGTGCGGGAATCGAACCCGCGACCTCAGGCGTGGCAGTCGGTTACACTAACCACTACGCCATAGTGGCCGACTATGAGAAGGGTTAGGCCATAGTCTACCACGCTGGCCTAGTGCGGGTTGGCAGACTTCACATATCTTCGAGGACATTATGGAGAACTCTCAGACATGCAGGTTTCCTCACGATGTTTTTCCTTCACCGTTAAAGCAAGCGATAATCAACTATTTAAAACGCATTTAACTTCGAAAAGTCAGAGATGCGCGCCTTGGGTTCGAACTCGAGACTTCTGCGTGGCAGTCCAACGGTTTCCCACTAGGCTATCGCTGCTACGTATATTTTTTATATTATTTATGTTTAATTAACTATGAAATAACTTTATGTACATTGTAAAGCTTAAAACTACATCAAAAATAGTACAGAGAATAGTTGGTTGAGTTAAAATATTAACATGTGATAACATTTTATTCCAGAACAATGTTTACATTTAGGTAACTTCCGATGTAACACGACTCGGCATACGTCATCGCGGCGATAGCGACCATTAGGGCGCTTTCAATTTAGACGGTTGGTGCCGGACTGCTGCAGTCCGGCTATCGTACTGCGCACGAGCGGTTATGATTTTTCATACAAAATGACTCGCCGCAAGGTCGTGCGAGAGCAGTCGCACGTCCGTTGGCGGAACGGCAAAAATGCATACACTACCAGCCTCAGTCGTTGTTCACTAGTGCGGTGAACACATCGTGTTTCTTCATAACATTAATAAGGACATTTTCTGAATTTAGTTTTTTGAATTTAGTTTCTGGACGTTGAATTCCACTTTAACTAAGTCATATAATTCATAGAAACAATCTCTAGACATTCTAAAATAGTTCAAAAAATCTGCTGAGTTTTCTTTTAATCTTGGACAAAGTGTATAAAAATCACCAGTTTTATATGTTAAAGAAAACATTAGTGACATTCTAGTACGGCGTCATTTATGTTTCTTCCGTAGCAAGAGAACTAACAATAACACATCCTCGTCCAAGGCGCCGTCTGAAGTCTGGTTTCGATGGAAATCACCAAAATTCGATTGGACTGCAGCCGCGTATCTCTTCAAATAAGACGACTCACGTCGTACTCTTGTCGTCCAGCAGCAGTACGACTCACGGTCGTAATAATTCTGCAGCAACCGCGCGGCACCAATCCGGAACCAACCGTCTAAATTGAAAGCGCCCTTACATTGTAAACATTAGGCCAGTGACACCTTAGAATATAATAATAACAATAATCCTCCAGACCGCATTTTCGGTCACGGCGGCCAATCTTAACGGAGACTGGCCATCTACACAGGAGATATTATAGTGCACAAGTATGTGCGCAAACACAAGTGCACTCTCTGTTCCCTAACCCTCATGATCCGATGGGACCGATAATCCGACACGACCGGAGAGAGATCAGGCGCAGGACCAACGGCTTTACGTGCTTTCCGAGGCACGGGGGTGCCTAACACCGCCAACTTCCTAACTCCGAGCTCGTATTGAGATTTCTTAACAGAAAAACCCAATTCGTTTTTGTTGGCCCGACCCGGGATTCGAACCCGAGACCTCATGCACAGCAGTCGCATTCACTACCGCTGCGCCACGGAGGCAGCAGGCAGCAGGATTAATATATTTAAGAATTAACTGAATGATTTATATTATATTTTTTGGATTATATAATCTTTCCCTTAAAAAATAAAGGGGGGATTATTGTAGCGACAGGGTGACGCCGCAAATATCTTACGAGGCACATTTCATGAGTGGACTAGGCAGTCGTTTTGTGCCCGCCTTTGAGTCAGGATGCGCATACATCCTGCGCAGTATAATTAAATTAGCTTAAGAGTGAATGTAACTGAGTGAGTGACCATAAACATTTATCTAGAATACCACCCTTGATTTAATCTTCCCACTATATTTATTTATCCAAAATTACACATATCTTTACAGGTTTATACCTAATGCGATAGTGTCTAATACTTAATACAATAAGTTCATTTAAGTTTATAACATATTACAAATAAATGAATATAATAAATAAATAATAATATATGAACACAAGTGTGTAGTGAGCCTAAGAGACATCTACAATGGGCTATTCAACACTGAAAGAATTTTTCAAATCGAACCAGTAGTTCCTGAGATTAGCGCGTTCAACCAAACAAACAAACAAACTCTTCAGCTTTATTATATTAGTATAGATTACAATTATATACTAGATTTTCTATATTATTTTTATCAAAGACGTCAGACGTTCTCCCGTGGGGGAACGACTCAAACTGAACTGGTTGCCAGAACTCTTAACAGTCAAGCCTGGCTGGTACCCTTTGGTACCAGCATTGGTTACAGCAAGGGTATGCAAAGTTAATCTGTATATATATAACAAATAGCGATTAAAATCGCATCCATCGGGCTTTGACAGCACTGCTAACAACTGATTCCCGCCGTTCTGTTAATTCTTTCATACGAAAGATGGTATGCATAATAACTTAGTTGTGCTTTTGTGGTACGTTGAATGGAAGGTACCCTATGTCCTTTTCTGTACCCCTGACATCGTGAATGCGAAATTTTATGATGACCGGTCGAGTAGTTAAGGCGTAAAAGCGTAACAAACAAACAAATTTATATACGCATTTATAATATTAGTTTGGATTTTACATTGATATATAATTTTTTTTTATAAATCAATGGGATTCTATGAGGAAATGTTATTGTATGCTAATGTACAGAGTAATAGGTCTTGTTATTCAAAGTCCAAGCACATTATTTATTCTAGGTTACAAAGTAGTACTCATGGACGTTGAAGGTTAGTGAGTTAGCAAAATTTACTGAATTTACATTTCTTTTTGTGCTAGGTTCGGGCGAAAGGTTAGCCATTTTTATTACTTGTTATAAGCTTACGTTTGACCGCGATCTCACGTAACGGTAAGCGACAATGCAGTCGACAAAAGAGCACGCTTGCCTAGAAGATACCTATTCACTTTCGACTTGAAGACACCCAGATTGTACTCTTCGGGAAACAGATTTGGGTAGTGAGTTCCACTCCTTTGAAGCAAAGTGCTGTATGCGTAAATGTGGTTTATCCACCATGTATCTGATGCGCTGTTCTGTTTATCTGGTCGTCCAATGGTAGAAAGGAGAAGTAGGAATCAAATTATGCAGTTCCTCTGCACACTCTCCGAAATGTATACGATAGAAAACCGAAAGTCTGGCAACATAACGACGATACCCCCAAGCTTTGCAGTCGTGAGTTAAATTAGTATATCAGTATTTTACATACATACATACATATACATAGATTCACGCCTGTTTCCCAGAGGGATAGGCAGAGACTACGGATTTCCATTTGCTACGATCCTAACACACTTCTCTGGCTTCATTCACTTTTATCACACTCCTCATACACGCTCGTCGGTTTAAGGTGCTCTTAACTTGGTTAATCTCAGGAACTCCTTGTTCGAATTGAAAAATTATTTTATCGTTAGATAGCTTATTTATCGAGAAAGGTTATAGGCTATATAACATCATGCTACAACCCAAGGGGCGGCGCAGTGATCATTAACGCGGGTAAAACCACGAGCACGTCTAGTAACAAATAATCCGGACAGAGGTATCTTTATAAAGATACCTCTGTCCGGATTATATAGTACTATAGTACTAGATTGGCTGACTGCGCCGAGTGTAAGACAGATAATGACAGAGCTCGTGCAGCGCATATTCAAGTCGTCGCGCGGCCGCCATAATAAAATTGTGTAGAGGATTTGAAGTGCTTTTTTTGATAAATATGTATCTTTATTGTCAACCAATAACTTAAATATTTGGGACGGACAAATTGTAATATAACTATTTATGTTTCGTTTAAGCTGTAAAACAGGATAGATTTCTACTGTTATAATCTAAAAATCAAGTAACACGAGCTTACGTTTTTGCATTTTTCGTGCAAATTTACGTAATTTTGTAGGCGAAAATATTAATTATTTTAAGTTTTTTACACGGAGTAATTGTAAACACATTCATTTTTATGGTAAATGTATATTTTATATTTGTATTAATTAAACAATAAGTGTTGATTTTATTCACTTAACTGTGACCGCCTGTTTTGGCACATTTCGCGCAGGCGCACTCTTAGAAACATCGTAAGTAGAGAAGATTGTTTATACCACCAGCTTAAAATGTTCGCTTAGGTAAACCCAAAGAAAAGCAAAACATAGTAAGATTTTAAAATAGTTTGAACACATTCTGGATAAATATGATAATAATAATAAGCTATTCTCGTTTTACTCCAAAGTTTACCCTAGAGGCAGAATTTTATGTTTAAAAATTGTATGTTTTCTGTTTTTTTCTTTAATTAGGTTGTTAGTTTAGTTGTAATTATAATTTGCAAGCTGTGGTTTCCTATAATTGAGGGACTATACACGCTAAGCACTTTATTACTGCTATATAATGCTATATAATGTATGTATATTCCTTTGTTGGAAATCCTTAAATAAATAAATAGAAACACCAAAATTATTATTTTCAAGTACTTTAAAATAAATATAGTTCAAGACAATAAGACGACCACCATCTTAGTCTCCCCGCGACCATGGCTGCTGAAAAGTTATCGAAACTTTGTGAAATAGTTAAAAGTTTTAACAACTCGTTAGAATAGACCGCAGTACAATGTGTACAGAAGTTTAATTTTTAAGGATAATATTTACGTGTATTTAAGATAATATTATCAAACAACTTACCACAAAGGGATGCAAGTGAAACGACTATACCGACCAAAAAATTGATATAAATGGCATATGAACATTATGCATTGTCACTATTGCAAGCGAAGTAAGGCTGAGGCTACAGTAGGCAGCGATTCGCGATGCGAAAGCGAAACGATATATGTAATATAATATAATATTCTAATAATATTCTATCACATACACACAACACCATCTAGCCCAAACTAAGCAGAGCTTGTACTATGGGTACTAGACAATGGATAAACATACATATATATACTTTTTTTTTGTAAATACGTACATATTATACATAGAAACACCCAGACCAAGACAACCATCCATGTTCATGCACACAAATGTTTGACTTGTGCGGGAATCAAACCCGCGACCTCAGGCGTGGCAGTCGGTTACACTAACCACCACGCCATCGAGGCCGACTAATATAAACATGGAATAACTACATCATAAGCAAAAATGTTTAATGAATTCGCTTCAATTTCGCTGAGAAGTTGATGTAGCCGATGCCGTGATTACACTAATGTTGTTTCTATCGCATAAACAAATCAAAGATTAATAGCGATATATGGCGTACGGTGTAGTCATAAATGTGAATATGAACTATTTGTTTTTATCGCTTACGTATCGCAGATCGTGTCGCGGACTAATGTAGCCTCAGCCTTAAAATTAGACATACTGCATATTTTAAACAGCGTTTGTCATCTATACTAATATTATAAAGCTGAAGAGTTTGTTTGTTTGTTTGAACGCGCTAATCTGAGGAACTACTGGTCCGATTTGAAAAATTATTTCAGTGTTAGATAGCCGATTTATCGAGGAAGGCTATAGGCTATATATCATCACGCTAAGATCAATAGGAGCGGAGCACCAATGAGGAATGTTTCAAAATTGGACGGTTTTTTTCCTTTTGAGATCTGCCGCTGCGTGCGCTGCGTAAACAGTTAAAGTTTCGCAGAAATCATGTATGACACAATTGTTCCCCTTTAAAAGTTCTAAAAAAAGTCCGCGACAGCATATGTCTATCTTTTAAGGTTGGCTCACTTTGTTTTAAAATAATGCATTATTTGCGAAGGTATTTTTATAAACATGATATTAATCCTTTATACGTTATTCATCACACGTATTTAATTTAAAACAAAATTGCCCTTTACTTCACTCGATTTTAATTAATATCTTCGGAGATATCGCAGTTTTAAAATAACATCGCAAAAATATCATAAAAGCGTGATGTAGGTACCTAAAATAGCTCCTTAACGTACGTATGATTTAAAAATATTTTCACCTTACGTAAACGTTAAGTCGCGGGTTAAAGTTAGCGTTAGCGCAAAGTAACTATTCCACGCGGACGAAGTCGCGGGCAAAAGCTAGTTGTTATATAAAACTCGCTTTATTTAAGTATCGGTTCAATATACTTAAGTTTTTGATGCACTAGATTTTCCCGCTGCTTCGCTCGCAATAATGTAGCTATGTTGATAAAATTCTATATATCGGAAACAGCGCTTTCTTTTGGATAAAAGGCACCCTATGGGCGTTTGTGCACTACAAGGAATTTTACTGTCCGACAGTCCAATTTTTTACGGTCCGATGTGGCATAAAAAAACGGATGATTGGCTTGTGCACTTGTCCGACTTTACTCGGATCGGTGCGACGCAGTTTACGCAGCTCTCTTTGAAACTACACGCCACGCACGCGCAATTACGCTAGGAACAATGAGCTTTTTCCACCCTTCCCTGCGCCTGTCTCGCTCGCTCATGAATAACGCGGACGCAGTACACAAGCATAAACACGTTTTTCATTGCAGTCATCTCGGACCGGAGAAAACGGCCCGGAATGAGGAAAAGTAAAATGTCGGACGGTAAAATTACGTATAGTGCACAAACTAGTATATACATTTATAGCGTGCCATATCGGACCTTTAAAAATCAGACTGCCGGACAGTAAAATTCCTTGCAGTGCACAAACGCCCTAAGTCCTTTTCTATAACCCCGACAACGTGTATACGAAATTTCCTGATGATGGATCGAGTAGTTAAGGCGTGAAAGTGTAACAAATAAACAGACACGCTCACATTAGGTTTTACAATATTGGTAAGGATAGTGAGGATTCTTAAAAACGAATGCAAAAATACATAGCGGATTTTATATTTCTAACTGTGTGTAATTATCGCCTGCTCCATGCCTCGGACTGGGACCGCAATTTATCTCGGACCGCGGTCCCAGTTGCCGGAATATGCTTTATGAAAATTTGTATGAAATATCCATAAAATGTGGACACAGCTATCGAGGCTAATGACCTTTGATAAGAAAAGGACGGGCGGGGTTGCAAATTCGGGAGAGTGCGAGGTGCGGGGCCGGAGGCGGAGGTTTTAGTTATTTTATAATCAAATTCTTAAAATAAAATACGTTTAATGTATTATAACTTTTCATTTATGAACTCCTCGATATCATAGAAAGCTTTTTCAGCCAAAAAGTTAAATCATTTATTTTAATATTTTGCTGCTTCCAACATTTAGGTATCTTATTGTAAATTATTGGAGCCAAACAAAATACACTTTTGCGCATGAGCGTGGTCTTTGCATTGTGAAGGCAAAGTTTACTATTGTCCCGTCTACTACGATCGACTCTATTAGATAATTGTACAAATAGATGAGGGTTAATTTTTACCAATATTGTAATTTCCAATATTTCTTAAAGTATGGCTTACAGCTGTCAGTAGCATGTAGCTTAAACATAGTTCTTATGTATCATTTTTGAGCCTTGAATACCAATTCCTCATTGGTAGAATTACCCCAGAAAATAATGCCATACCTTAGGTGGGAGCAATTCAATTCAATTCAATTCAATACATTTATTTTCAGACTAATTCGGTCCAGAGAGTGTTAGTGGTACAATATGATATGATAACTTAAAACTATGTTAGTAATTTACACAGACATACCACAGACAAATAAAAAGATAAAATGAAAGATAAAATACAATAAAAATAATAAAATACAATAAAAAATAAAAACAAGTGTCCTACAGAATATGCATCCTTATCCAGTGCCTCCAAATAGGACTATGGATGTATTCAGCAATAACTTTCAGGTAGCTGTTGGGACTGTCCCCCACCCTTCGCATCAGCAATGCTGCTCTCTTACGTATAATGGCGTGAAAGCCGTCCACTTGTGCTTCAGCGAACATCGCTGACGCACTGCAGAAGCGAGGCAATCCCATCAGCAGCCTGAAAGCATTGTTATATTGAACCCGCAGGGCACTGACGACCCGCTGCGTGTAGTTGGTCCACAGACTGCATGTATAGAAAGACTGACAATATACCCTAAAAAGTGTCTTCTTTACATCTCTAGAGCATCGGGAAATGCATGAGCATGCGTGCATATTACAACGAATTGTCAGCCCCCTACGTCCCTTTCCATGTCTGATTCATCAGTCAGGTCCTCATTAACTACATGACCTAGGTACACAAAGTGAGCAACCCTATTTAACGCCTTCCCCG
Organism: Catocala sponsa; assembly: GCA_963564715.1. Taxonomy (NCBI): domain Eukaryota; kingdom Metazoa; phylum Arthropoda; class Insecta; order Lepidoptera; family Erebidae; genus Catocala; species Catocala sponsa. The sequence goes on from OY751354.1 coordinate 12,865,850, forward strand.
CTAGTGTCACAGGCGGTACGTATGAGGGGCTCTTACGCCCCGCCCGAAACAGCAACAGTTCACTCTTGTTGACGTTGTAGGTCAGGCCATGTGTCTCTGCAAACGCCTCACATACAAGTACCAGTTTGCGCAAGGCGCTGATCGATGGGCTCAACAGCACCATGTCATCGGCGTAACTAATGTTATTGACTATTTTACCATCTATAGACCAGCCTACTCCTGTGCTGTAGAGCTCACCAATCAGCTTATTTACATAAATGTTAAACAGTGTTGGAGAGCTCAATCCCCCCTGCCTCACACCAAACTTCAGTTTATAGGGGTCAGAAAGGCAGCCCGACCACTTTACAAAGTTGCTTTGGTGATTGTACCAATACTTAAAAATGTTTGTTATTCCGTCAGGTACTCCTTTATGCCGCAGCCTATCCCATAGTCTCGCATATTCTACCCGGTCAAATGCCTTTGAGAGGTCCAGAAAGGCGGCATACGCCGGCGTTTTACGGTCTGTATAGTATCTAACGGTATGTTTCAAGACTAATATCGCACTCTCCGTTGAAAGACCAGGCCTAAACCCAAATTGGGCATCTTTAAGTATAGCAGAGTGCGCGAGATAGCCATTCAACACACCGTCCAACACCTTAGCAGTTATAGTAGCTAACGTAATAGGTCTATAGTTACTTATATCACCGATATCACCTGTTTTGTTTTTTACAATAGGTACTACAACTGCACGGGCAAGATCATCTGGCAAGCAAGCATGCCTAATAAAGAAGGTGAAAAACATCGCCAAGACTCTACACAGGTGTGGACCACCATGCTTCAGATGCTCCACACTTAACCCATCGTGACCAGGAGATTTACCCTTACTCATGTTCCTTAGAACCTGTGACACCTCTTTTGAGGTTACTCTGATTGGGTTTTCTGACAAAGGACCACCAGTCTGGAGCATCTCCCCATCACATGATCCCCGAGGTTCTATCGTAAAACGCTCCCTGAATATATTGGCGATGTCTACAGCCTCTGTCTTACCCCCCACACTGACTGGGAGACTCGGCCAGGGATTGAGTTTACTGGTTTGTTTCCAGAATTGGCTGAAAGACTTATTCTCGTGGTGAGTAGCAAGAACGTCCATATGGATCTGTTCACGATTGTTCTGAAGGAACTTAAGGTTTTTCATAAAAACTTTTCTACTCTCTGACATTGCCTTCCAGATAGCACCTGACATTGGTTTTCCAGTGACATACCACTAGACCTGGTGGTACGCTGTGAGTAGTGCATCAATATTTAGTAGTGAGGTTAATTTATACATTGCATAAGTAGATTTGCTTACTTTTTTTGTTAAGTGATGCGCCGTTATATTTCAATTGATTTTTATTTATATAGATTGGCAATGACAGAATTCCAAATGACGCTTCATTTCGTTTCCAACAAATTTTTGACACGATGATCACGAAAGTTTTACCGAATATCGATGTAAATTATTAAGACCATGCTTCACTGAACAAGCTATTTTAGCAACAAAAAATAAGGGCATAGACAATTTGAACGTAAAATTCAAAGTCAAATCGCTAGCCAATTGCATTCAATTTCAATGTCAATGCTTTATTGCTCTCCAAATGTATTACATGTTGTTACAAAGAATAATATGAAATACCAAATATGACATTCGGGAGTCATAAATAATAATGATTAATATTAGCCTTCAGTGGTAGCGATAGCATAGTGGGACATCATTAAACTGCCAAGCAGAGGTCTCGAATTGATCCCAAGGCACGCAACTATATCCTAACGAAGTTATGTGCGTATATTTTTTTATTATTGCTTACCTAAAAAATCATGGGAAAATCGTGAGGAAACCTGCATTTCCAAGGGTTCTCTAGAATGTTCTCGAACACATCTGAAGTCTGCCAACCCCCACTGGGCTAGTGTGATGGACTATGCCTATCCCTTGTCACGCTGAGAAGAGGCCCGTGCCGAGCAGTGCGACAGTTTAGGTACACGACTGATATTATTACATCATATAGACTTCAGCTTATTCATAATTCAATATAACCACAAATAAGGCGACGGTACATTAAGACTTAAGAGAATTCTACCTGTCATCACTTCTTTAATATTCTGGTGAAAGAAAAGAATAATGTTGAGCAAAATTGTAGCTGTATCTAGCGTACTAGGGAGCGAATTCATCAGGCACCTTACCAGACACTCAGTGGCAAATAATAATACATCAGTTATCAAAGAAATTACTAACAAAATTATTCTACGGACAGGAAAGAAAGACATCAAATAAAACAATCTTTATTATGGCATCCTACAAGGAACCATTGCCAGCCCATACACGTTTATTTAGAAACATAAATTCAGTGTATACATAACTAAATGAAAACTATAAAACAAAATACAATATATTACGTAGGCATATATAATCAGAAGCACATAATTAATAGCTCTAAAAATTATTTGTTTTTTATATCCTAATGCTGAATTGTTAAGCCCGTCCTTGATGATATATTTTCTAACACCAAGAACCCAGAGTATAACGTATTCACTGAAGTCGATGGTGGTCAAATCGCAGTTGTATATCGCCTTGTCAGCCTCAGACATCCTCTTAATCATAGCCTTCACGTTATCGTCTCGAAAATACCAGACATTCGACAAAAAATAGTCGTATATCAAAACCATCTTATCTATTTTCTTGTAGACTTCTACAAATCTGAAAGAAAATGAAAATTGCTTTTTTAATATGTTATAACTTGTACCACAACCACCTATGTTTCACAAATAAAACAATTTGATTTGATTTGTTGTTGGATTGTTCGGTGATGTTACTAATGTTAATCTTACGCTAAAGAAAAGTAACATAGTTATTGTCTTTTTCCAATGAATCTTAAAGCTAGTTTTTGAGGCTTATATACCTAATGCTTTTTGTCTGTGGAGGATAAACCTGGCGGATAAAATAAGGTCCTTTAGAATGAATTTCGGTCATGATGGCCAATTTTTAGATGCCCATCTGCACAGGCGATATTATAATGCACAAGTGGGTGCGCAAACACTAAGAAAACGTAATTGCTTAAATTAAACCTGCAGTGTGTAGATATTTAGATTTATTTAGAGTGAAAAGTTGTAATATTTGGAATTTCATATAGTAATAATACGACAGTAGCCCCTGAGTCGACTACCAGCAAACTGTTCTGCAATACGGCAGAAGTATCAATTGTTGTATAGTTTATGTGTTTCACTATGAATAAAATATGTTACCTTTCTTTTCGTTTATCTTCTTCTACAAAACTAAATATTAAATAATTATACTCACGATTTGATTCCAGCCGGCCTATTACCAGTAACAGCATAGCATGCGTCCAGTATATACGCAGGTATATAATGTAGAAGCCATGACAGTATCAAATAGAGACGAGAACTCTGGCACTCTAAAAGAGTACACATATATATAGCCTTATCTGAGCTTAACGTTAATTTTTCTCTCATATGATTAGCTAAGTATTCTGAAAACCATAATAATGTTATATTATTATACTGTTTAACTATTTTTATTATAGAAGCAATCGGTCGCGCTAGGAATAAATCCTGTGTCGCTGGCGACTTTACAAAAATACAATCAACGGACACAAAGAACACCCAGACTTAATACAATTTGTGGATCACACAATTTTTTGCCCCGTGCTACCGTGAAATTATACATTATACATTATACGCTACATATGGATAAAGGTGCTTTCTAATGCTGACAATTTTTTTTAAATCAGTCCAGTAGTGTTTTAGTTATTTATTACAAATGAAATATAAATGGGATTAAATATAAAACCACCAAAAATAGTAATTGCGCAGCAAAATATGCTTACTAAAATATATCGTAACGAGCACTTATACGCCTCAAATCACTGCATTCCGTCTCGGAAGGGTTAGGTTCCTTCTTAAACCCACCCAAAAATAGGAGCCCCGCTGTGCGGGGCTCCGTCGACTTATTTTGATCTCTTTAAATATTATATTTTGCTGTGCAATTTGGTTATCATATACTATTTTTGACTGTTATATTTTACTTTATAAGTTAAACATAAGCCAATATAAATATACTCTCGTTATATTATTACTAGCTTCTATCCCTTAAGATACACCACGTCCTTTTCTGTACCCCGAACAACGTGCAAAATTTCATGATGATGGGTCGAGGAGTTAAGGCGTGAAAGCGTAACAAACAAACAAATAATCAAACATACAAATTTATATTCGCATTTATAATATTAGTTAGACAAGTTAGGATATTATTTTAGATGAAATAGACGAATAATAATAATGATCTTAATTAGAATAACAATAATACAGACAAAAATACTATACTCACTCCAAGAGAAGTAGCTCTCTTTATTTGATACCGTGTAAATAGGTATATCTTTGTCTCCAGTATTTCTTCTTTGTTCTGCGTCCCAACCAGCTGCTATTATTGTGTAGCGAGTAGGCTAGTATACTCGCACGACTCAACGTAGCACTGGATCACACCATTCTGCGTCAGAGAGGGCCGCGTGCAAAACACGTTTGTAAGGGCCCGCCTACTGCAGAGTGCCGTGTGCAAATCTAGTCAGAATTGACCCCGCCCTTCGTAGCGTGGCGCCCGCGCATTCGTTCGAGCGCTGCCGAGGGAAGATGTCTGCAGGCGGGTCCATTGTCGACATTAACCTAGGGGCGTCAACACCTAGTCATTAATGAGTATAAATACCGATGTTGTCTCTGTATTAAAATTATTATATTTCGCACCGCTCATCTCACTATACCTTATTGTTGTACTATATGAAAGTATTTAATATAGCAGTATTAAGCCTTGCTTGTTTTTTTAATTGCTAACCTCAGCACTTCACTGGTGACCTCCGACGTTCGTTCTGGATCGGAGTCAAGAAACTTAAGCCGTTAACCATCAGTTATGGAGCGCCAAACAGCAGAAGAAAAAGATTTCTTCATGTCATGCAGAGTGGGGGTCAAGACTCCAGCTTTCAATGCCGATGACCCACTATTATGGTTCGCGCAGATAGAGGGTCAGTTCGTTCTGGCAAACATTACCACGGACCAAACGAAGTTTTACCACGTGTTGGCGCAACTAGAACCCCAGCATTCGGCAGAAGTACGCGACCTCATTGTGAACCCCCCCACCTCCGGCAAATACGAGAAGCTGAAGGCCGAGCTTATCAAGCGGTTGTCCGCCTCACAGGAACGCAAGATTAAACAGTTGCTCATGCATGAGGAGTTGGGAGACAGAAAGCCCACGCAGTTCCTCCGTCACCTGCAGCAGTTAGCTGGTCCTACTGTCCCGAACGATTTCATCAGGTCCATCTGGTCTAGTAGGCTGCCGGCGAACCTCCAAACTATAGTCGCGATGCAAGCAAGTTCCAGTCTAGAGGAGGTAGCAGAACTCGTGGACCGCATAAATGATATAGTTCCAGTAACAACGCAAGTCGCCGCTACTAGCATACCAGGGTCTGGGCAAGTAGCTAGTTCACAGTCTGCAACGGATCAACAAGGCAGCGCTATTGAATCATTAACCCAGACGGTGGCTGAGCTGGCGCGGAAGCTGGAGGTTATGAGCGCACAGTTACAACGTAGGTCGTCACGTTCCCGTTCTAGAGGCAGATACAGACCGAACCATTCCCGATCGCAATCTCGCTACAGTGACAACCGGTACTGTTACTACCATAACCGATTTGGTGATAACGCCCGCAAATGCACACAACCGTGTGCCTATACAAAGAAGCCGTTAAACTACCAAGGCAGCCAGTAAGGGCGGCTTACGACTGCCACGCAATATCGAGCCGCCTGTTCATCACGGATCGCTACACGAAGATACAATATCTTATCGATACGGGTTCGGACCTGTGTGTCTTTCCACGATCCGCTGTTCGGGAGCCACGCATGAAGACAAAGTACGAATTGTTTGCGGCCAACGGGTCAGTCATCAGCACATACGGTTTTCTTCCCCTAACACTGAACTTGGGACTTCGCCGCGCATATACTTGGCGATTCATCATTGCTGACGTCTCCAAGCCTATAATCGGAGTCGACTTTTTAGCTTACTACAATCTAATTGTCGACTGCCGAAATCAGTGTCTCATAGATAACCTGACGTCGCTTACAGTTCAGGTACCACAGTTTAAATCTGCCGAAATAATATCGTCTGTCCGCACCATAGCCGAAGATAGCAGCTACCATCGCATCTTGAAGGAATATCCTGACCTCACTCGCCCCGCCGGTAAGCCAGGTGTACCAAAGCACAATACGGTGCACCATATACGCACCACACCTGGCCCTCCAGTCTCTAGCCGCCCTCGTCGTTTAGACCCACAACGCCTCAAGATAGCGAAACAGGAGTTTGAGGAGATGCTACAAAATGGTACGGCGCGCCCATCTGAAAGCGCCTGGTCCTCACCGTTGCACTTAGCGCCCAAGAAGAACGAGGGATGGCGTCCTTGCGGGGACTATCGATCTTTGAATGCTCGAACAATCCCCGATGTTTATCCCATAAGACATCTGCAGGACTTCACTCACGAGCTAGCTGGCAGTACCATCTTCTCGACAATAGATCTGGTAAAGGCGTACAACCAGATCCCGGTCTTTAAAGAAGATATACCCAAGACGGCGATAACAACACCCTTCGGTCTGTACGAGTTTCCCTTTATGACCTTTGGACTTAGAAATGCTGCACAGACTTTCCAAAGGTTCATGGATGAAGTTCTGCGGGATCTAACCTTCTGCTATGTGTATCTCGATGACATCCTGGTCTTCAGTAAGGATATCCATCAGCACCAGCAGCACCTCGGAGAACTATTTCAACGATTGGTCAAATACGGCGTACTACTAAATACAAGCAAGTGTATTTTTGGCCAAGCGGATGTGAAGTTTTTAGGGTACAAAGTCTCTGCTTCTGGTATTCAGCCTCTTGACAGCAAAGTCCAGACCATTCAAGACTTCCCGGTGCCCAAGACGGTTAAGGAACTGAGACGATTTCTTGGAATGCTCAACTTTTATCGCCGATTTATACCAGAGGCAGCTTCCAAACAGGCACCACTTAACAGTTTGCTCGCAGGGCCTAAAGTCAAAGGATCGCATCCAGTCACCATGACACCCGAGCTGCTAGAAGCCTTCAACAGCTGCAAACAGAGCCTTTCAGAAGCGACACTCTTAGTGCATCCAGACCCTTGCGCAGAGTTAAACATCGTGACTGATGCTTCTGATATGGCAATCGGAGCTGTACTACAGCAGCGGAGCGAAGAGGAATGGCAACCCCTGGCATTCTTTTCGAAAAAGCTCAGCCCTTCGCAGAAGAAATACAGCCCGTACGACCGAGAGCTGTTGGCAATATATGAGGCCATCAGATATTTTCGCTTCATGGTCGAAGCACGCGTATTCCACGTCACAACTGACCACAAGCCGTTGACGTATGCATTCGCAAGCCCACGCACAAACTGTACTCCCCGTCAATTTAGGTACCTTGATTACATAGGCCAATTTACGACGGATGTCAGGTACATAGCCGGTAAGGACAATGTGGTCGCAGATACTCTTTCGCGGATAACTGAGCTTGAACTGCCCTTAGATTACCAATCACTGGCCAAGGAACAGCAAACCGACCCCGAACTGCAAAACTTGCTGAGAGATGGATCATCTCTAAAGCTGAGGAAGATAAAACTACTCGAATCTAATGTCGAGGTCTATTGCGACGTGACGGGTACTCCACGCCCATTCATTACAAGATCGTTCCGCAAGCAGGTTTTCACTTCCCTGCATAACCTCAGCCATCCCGGGCGAAAAGCGAGCGTTCGGTTGGTTACAGAAAGGTTTGTTTGGCCAGGAGTTAGAAAGGACTGTAGACAGATGGCAAAGGAATGTGAAGCGTGTCAGAAGAGTAAGGTGGCACGTCATATCTCAGCCCCATTACAGGCATTCAAACCACCATCGGTACGTTTTCGCCATATACACCTTGATTTGATTGGCCCCTTACCATTATCCTCCAACTACCGGTACTGCCTCACGATTGTCGACCGCGCAACACGTTGGCCTGAGGCATACCCACTACAAAATATCACCGCAGAGACATGCGCCGCTGCCCTCACCACTGGGTGGATTGCCCGGTTCGGCTGTCCCGAGCATATCACCACAGACCGCGGGAGGCAATTTGAATCCCGCACCTTCAAGAACCTAGCTGCCCTCATAGGCGCCACTCACCACTTGACCACTTCTTACCATCCCGCAGCGAACGGCCTTGTCGAGAGGCTACATCGCCAGTTAAAGGCCGCAATCATGTGCCATGCGAACGCAAGCTGGACAGAGGCCCTCCCTTGGGTGCTACTGGGCATCCGAAGCGCATGGAAGGAAGACGTAGGCGCAACAACCGCTGAACTAGTCTATGGCGAGTCACTCCGCTTGCCTGGACAGTTCCTCACAGAAACCCCAAAAGACGTCGTGGACATGAGTGATCTGATCAACAGGTTGCGCGCACACATGACCAAACTAACGCCACAACCAACATCCTGGCATACAAGCTCCAGCCGTCCCTTCTACATCCCTAAGGACCTGAGCACGGCAACACACGTCTTTCTTCGCGAAGGTCCATGTCGAAGATCTCTGCAGCCTCCATATACAGGTCCACACAAAGTCCTCGCTCGTGACCTGAAGACAGTGGACATCGAAGTGCATGGGAAGAGACAGAAGGTGACGATTGACCGTGTCAAACCAGCATACATGGCGAGAGAAGATCTGGATCCACGTCAAAGTCAAACCCAGCCTCCGGATACAGCTCCAACTGATAACTCAGTCAGAAAGACAAGAAGTGGCAGGACAGTCAGATTTCCTGATTACTATCGCCCGTAGTCACGGTCTCACCGGGGGAGTGGTGTAGCGAGTAGGCCAGTATACTCGCACGACTCAACGTAGCACTGGATCACACCATTCTGCGTCAGAGAGGGCCGCGTGCAAAACACGTTTGTAAGGGCCCGCCTACTGCAGAGTGCCGTGTGCAAATCTAGTCAGAATTGACCCCGCCCTTCGTAGCGTGGCGCCCGCGCATTCGTTCGAGCGCTGCCGAGGGAAGATGTCTGCAGGCGGGTCCATTGTCGACATTAACCTAGGGGCGTCAACACCTAGTCATTAATGAGTATAAATACCGATGTTGTCTCTGTATTAAAATTATTATATTTCGCACCGCTCATCTCACTATACCTTATTGTTGTACTATATGAAAGTATTTAATATAGCAGTATTAAGCCTTGCTTGTTTTTTTAATTGCTAACCTCAGCACTTCAATTGCATTGTTGACGTAGTCTACGGGTGTACCTGTTATCATACTACCTGTATTTACACGAAATACATGCAGTACTCCTAAAGTCACTCCTAGAATTATCTAGAACAGAAAAAAATTATTAAGTCCAATATCGTTTACTCACGTTAGTCTAGTGGGCCCTTGCACTCTTACTGTTTTGAACTTTGATATTGTATTGTCATCGAGCAACATGTTATTGTATTAATTTTAGTCTATAGTCAGAATCTACAGTGCTATTAAGAGCCCTGGTACTTAAACCTCCGTTAAATCTTATCTTGGTTATCAGATTTTCATAAATTGTATGCTTGGAGTTTCTATTATATAGGCTGTCCGGTAATTAATGGATAACCTTGAAATGTCTTCTAGTAGAACTGATGGTCCTTCAGAAAAAAAAGAAAATAATTAAAAAAGTGCAATAGCTAGTCATACTTTGACTGTCTATCTATTAGCATAATTATTGTTTGATAATAAAATAACAAAAAACCTATGGAATTCATACATTTATGGTCGTAGTGTACAAGAAAGTTAAATATGGTAATTAAAAAAAAAACATATCTCAGGTAGTAGTTAGGATCGATTTTTTTCATGTTTTTCTGAACAGCCATCAGTTCTACTATAAGACATTTTAAGGTTATCCATTAATTACCGGACAACCTGTATACCGTATTTATCTGAAGGTTTTGGATGTTTCTGGAAATAAACATTTTATTTATTTACTTGTTCAGTTTTTTTGTAAGGATATTCTTCATTCTTAATAAATATTAACTAATTAAAACACGGAGTCTAAACATAAGTGACGAAATAATTACTGCTACGTGCTACGTGGCCAGCCCATTGCCATTTCAGTTTGAGGGCTTGCGTGAGGGCATCAGTTACTCTGGTCTTCTGTCTAATAGTTTCACTTCTGACATTATGTATTTTCCTTATGTTCAGTATACTTCTCTCCATGGCTTTTGTATGGCTCTTGTCGTGAATTCCCAAATTTGGCAGCCGTATAGTAGGCTGGGCAATATGCAGGTGTCTATTACAATTTTCTTCATGTTTATCGAATACTCTCCTTTTAGTATTTCCTTGAGTGACCAAAATTTCTTCCAGGTTATATTCACCCTTCTTTAAACTTCGTCTTCGTTGTTTGTTTTATTAAATGATACTTGTTTACCTAGATAGATGTAGCTGTTGACATATTTTATTGTGTTTTCTCTTACACTAATGGGCTTTTTGTTGTTATTTGTCATTATTTTGGTTTTAGTAGCATTCATTTCTAGTCCTACTATCGAGATTTCTTGTTCAAGTGAACATACAATACCTTCTAGGCGGTTTGATGTTTCTGATAGTATGACTATGTCGTCAGCAAATCTCAAATGGTTTAATAAGCGGTTGTTTATTTTTGTACCTTTTGTTTTCCAATCTGTCTTTTTGAATAATTTTTCTAAAACAGCAATGAATAATTTAGGTATTAAAGGGTCCCCTTGTCTGTTGTCTGACGCCTATTTCAATATTTATTGCTACACCTCTTGATTCTAATCTGATATTACTAGTACTGTTATTATATATATATATATTATGATGTTTTTTTATTCTTTAGGTTGATGTTTATGGTGTTTAGTGATTCCCATATAGAACTGTGGCTAATGCTGTCAAATGCTTTGCTATAATCAATGAAACCTAAATATAGAGGCTTGTTAAATTCTTCATATTTCCCGATAACTTGTTCTAATGCCTGTATAATATATATAGTCTAATATGCTGAAGCTAGAGCAAAAGTCTGCTTATTATATAGGTTGTGCATTATCAATGTCTTTTGCTATGCAGTTTAGAAGTATTGATGAGAAACCGTTATATACGTTTGCTAATAAGCTGATTGCTCTATAATAATGTTGAGACAGTTACCTTTTATGTAACAGTATGATGTCCGATGTACAACATTGAGTTGGTACAATTTCAGTTTCTAGTATAAGATTGAATATTTTTATGAGAGGGCCAAGTAAAACTGCTGCACCTAGTTTTAAGGCTTCATTAGTTATACCATCAGGACCTGGGCTTTTGTCTGATTTTAATTGTTTCAACTGTAAGTATATTACTTTTTCGCTTATCGGTATAATCGTTTGCATGCTATTAGATTGATTCAATTCATTAGTTCCTTCGATATTCTTTTTACGTTTATACAGTTCTTGATAAAAAGTGATTGCCTGTTGTATGATATGCTGTCTCGTATTGGTTCCCTTATATTGGCCTTCTAACTTTTGTATCCATGTTTTATGTAAATTCAATTCTTTATATGCCCTTTTTGAGCTTCTAAATTTGTTAAATTTTTCTGTTATTATTCCTCGCCTGTGCTCACTATAATCTCTTTTGATTGCTTTACTGGTTTCTTTGTATAATTTGCTTAGTTCCTTCTTTGTGTTTATATCCTTACGCTTTATTATTGCAAGTACACTACGTTTATTTATTAATGCTATTGTTTCGTCACTGAATATTTTGTGTTGTTTTCCTTTCCTAGCTTTATTTTCATTGGTAAGGCTATTTGGCTTTTTCCAGTCCATGGTAGTAAGGTTGTACGTTTGTAATTCTTTGTAAATCGTTTTCAATACACAATTCGAGCCTATTTGTGTACTGTTTTATTTGGTTGTCAGTCTTCGGGATTTTTGATAGTGGTTTGAAGTTGTGTCTGCTTTTTTCGGTTGGTTTGAGATGAACGTCGTTCTTATTAGCCTATGATCTGTTCGGAATTTGACATTATTGAGAACTTCATAGCTCTGGACTAGTTTTGGGAGATTTGTCAAAATGTTATCGATTTCGTTCTTGACGCTTTCGTCTGATGACTTCCAAGTCCATCTTCTACTAGATCTTTTTTCTAAAGTAAGCATTGATAATTGCCAGTTTATATTCGAATGCATAATTTAGTAGCCGTCCTCCTCTTTAATTTCTTTGATCAAGGCCATAATTTCCCATGATCAGTTTTTCATCTTCTTTGGATTGTCCTATTTTCGCATTGAAATCTCCTAATACTAGGACTTTCTCATCAGCCATTGTACGAACTCTTTTTAGGTCAGAGTAGTTGCTGTTGGTGCATATGCCTGCAGTATAGAAATGTTTACTTTCCCAAAAAATATTTGTAGTAATGCTACTTGCTCAGAAATCCCAGTAAAACTTATAATATTATTTTTAATGTCTTTTTTATAAGAAAATCGACCCCGTATAGGCCTTTTGTCTCTCCTATGTAGCAGAAAATATAGTTTGAATATTCTTCTATATGGCATCCCATTCTTCTAATTTCTGGCGAATTTGAGAGGTCGCTTTTTTGTTGTTATTATTTGTAGGCGTATTCTTTAATAATATTATATAGGCTCCCAAAATTCCAAAAAATAATAAAAGATATATGATAAATGAGATTTAAATTAGTTTTATGCATTTACACATTTCAACAATGTAATAATTATAATAATAAGTAATTATAGTAAAATTTTAACAATGTGATTATAAAAAGTATTTAGATTTAATTTTCATTTACATTCATATCAAAGTAAACATAAGGATGTCACATACAAAATTTGAAGTCAATAGTTTTATAAACAGAGAATTAATCAAGAAGACTTCGTTGTACCCATTACACGTCTAAATTTTGTTCACATAAATGTTGTTTTCCTACTTACCCCACTAGCTCCAGTTACAGCGCTCATATCTAACCAGCCAGGCGATGGTTCATAATATGAATGCAACACTACAAGTAAAATAATAAAAATGAATTAGCCTCTAGAGAATAGCATAAATGTGGTCTCGGAATAGATCCCTGTGCCATTCTCTACTATTATTTTAATGAACATACTAGCTATCCATTGAGAAAAGTACATTTTTATAAATGAAAGGTACCCTATGTCCTTTTCTGTTCCCCTGACAACGTGTATGCGCTATTTTATAATGATCGGTCGAATGGTTAAGTCGTAAAAGCGTAACAAAACAGCATCAATGCCCATTGACCATATCTGTTTGTTTTTAAAAAAACTAGAATCTACATTTGGCTTTGCTTGCATGATTAGCATGGGAATGCATTCTAGCGGTAAAGGTATAAGATAGACTATATATGTCCTGATGATACATTTAGGACATAATCCATATATGTGCCAAATTGCATCTAAATTCATGAAACTGTTTACGTGTGACTGAGTAGCAAAGTTTCAAAGCTTAAACTTAGCTTTTATTATTAGTAAGATATCCATTCTTGGACACTAGGGTATCAAAAATATATACATATAATAAAACTAAATACTGCGCGCGGCGTTGCTCGCGTGAATGTAGGTTAGATAAGGCTAATAACAATATAGAGAGATCCCTATTTCCTAAGTGCACATATACGAAGTTGCGGGCAAAACTAAAACTAGTAACAATTAAAATGCAAGCCTTTTCTTACCTAATGGAGGTCTTACAATGCTTATAGGCAGATCATTGGCAGTAGTTCTGATTAGTTCTTCAGCAACCGCTTTAGTGAATGTGTAAGTGTTTGGCCAGCCCTCGATGAAACTGAAAAAAAGAAAACACCAATCTTATTTCTCTTTCTTTTAAAAAATAATGCTTAGTGCGTGCTGAACTAGGAATTATTTCTGTAGCACGGGGGACGGTACAAACATGTAAACAAAGGACACAAAGAACATATCCTAGACTCGGTACAACCATCTGTGATCCACTAATGTTGAAAATATTTTTTCAATTTTAACCGAACCCTGTGGCGTCACTCATTTCTAATCTGTTCGTAGCCAATTAACAATCAGTTTTATTTAAGCGTTAAGGTTAGTAAAATAAGGTTTTAAGTGGCGCGCATTTGGTAGCTCGTATTCGAGCCAGGGTACAGAATACAGGGTACAGAATATATAGTGACACGATATCCAGTCACTGGTAAACAACAACCGTTGGTATCCATTCGAATACAATTAATAGCTGTTGTCATTGATTGATTATGAATTACTAATTTATTACTTGACCTCCATTCAAATCATCACGTTTTTAATTAATTTTCGAACAGACAAAAATATTATGTTTTTCGTGACAATTTGAAATTATTATTTTGGATGCAAAATACCAAAAATATGCAAAATATTAAGCGATACGTGAAATTATATGGGTGTTATTTAAATGGTTAAGTTAGTATTGGTATTTTTGTGAGCAGAAAAATATAATCTGTGAGCAGAAATAGCTAATTGATCAGCAACTCATGGCCAGCAAACTTTAAAGAAATCAAACTAAGTCGACGGAGCTCCTATTTTTGGGTGGGTTTAAAAAAAGGAACCTAACATAACCTAACACTTCCGAGACGGAATGCAGTGATTTGAGGCGTATAGATGCTCGTTATGCTGTGCAATATTTGCTGACCAATTAGTATTTTTGATTATCATTATATTTAATCCCTGATTCTCAACCTTAGAATCATGTCAATCACAAGAAAACAGAGACTAAATCACTTTATTCATACTCGGTCTTTGTCAGTCATTATTTAAATGGTTAGCATAGTATTGGTATTTTTGTGAGCAGAAAAATATAATCTGTGAGCAGAAATAGCTAATTGATCAGCAACTCATGGCCAGCAAACTTTAAAGATATCAAACTAAGTCGACGGAGTCCCGCTTCGCGGGACTCCTATTTTTGGATGGGTTTAAAAAAAGGAATCTAATATAACCTAACACTTCCGAGACGGAATGCAGTGATTTGAGGCGTATAAATGCTCCTTATGCTGTGCAATATTTGCTGACCAATTATTATTTTTGATGATCATTATATTTAATCCCAAATTATATTAAAATGATATTTCTAATAAAGTTGTGCATAATATCTGAGGCTACTTTGTATGGCCAAGGATACAGCGTACATCCCTACTAATATTATAAATGCGAAAGTAACTCTGTCTGTCTGTCTGCTACGCTTTCACGCCTAAACCACTGAACCGATTTTGATAAAATTTGGTACAGAGATAGACTAGACATTGTGAAAGGACATAAGCTAACCTTTTGTTGTAAAAAAGGGCATAAAGTGGTTGAAATAAGGTATGAAAGTTTGTATGGGAATTCGTAATTATCTCGCCTAAACCGCAACCGATTTTAATTAAATTTGGTACAAAGATAGACTAGACCTTGTAAAAGGACATAAGTTACCTTTTGTCGTAAAAAAGGTATAAAGGGGTTGAAATAAGGGATACAAGTTTGTATGGGAGTTCGTCATAATCGCGCCTACAACCGATTTAGATGAAATTTGGTACAAAGATAGACTAGACTTTGGCAAAGGACATAAGTTACCTTTCGTTGTAAAAAAGGACATGAACGGGTTGAAGTAAGGGATGAAAAAATATGTTGTCGTGTTTTCTCAGTAGACAATGTTATGGACACTGAACAAGTGACATCGTACATATAGAGTATCTCAACTCTTTAGAATTGTCAGGAGTGCCTTCCCATAAGTTAAGGCTGAAATTTGGTATTCCAGTCCTGTTAATGAGAAATCTTGACGCATCAAGGCTATGTAATGGTACACGGCAACAAATTACTCATCTAGGACGCAATATTATAAAAGCTATGATCATGACTAGAATGGCAAAAGGAGAAAATCTTTTAATTCCCCGTATTCCGATGATTCCGACCGATTTGCCATTTCAGTTTTAAAGAGTGCATATTCGCCTAAAAGTAGCATTTACGATATTATTATCGTAAATGTTTTACTAAACAAAACTGTTTTCCATTAGCAACTCTATGTGGCGTGCTCACGAGTATCATACCCGCAAAATCTTTATTTTTTGGCAAAGGATGGAAAAACAAAAAACGTACTTTATAAAAATTTATTAAATTAGGCTGTTTGCAGTAAACCACAGCATTTATATGTGTATTATTTGCAAAATAAGTTTCTTAAAAAAATAAAAATGCTGCCCAAAGTAACTATTCCACGCGGACGAAGTCGCGGGATAAAGCTAGTACGTATATAATATTGTTAATACATTTAAATGTATTTAGAATCTCATTGTGCACAATTATAAATAGTCGATCAAAATTACATATAAGCACTCATAGACTTGTTAGCGATTGGATGCGGTTGGCCCAAGATCGGTTTGGGAGGAAATCCTTGGGGGACGCCTATGTCCAGCAGTGGACATCTTTTGGCTAAGATCAAGATCACTCATAGTCTTTCACGCCTTGATCCCTAAGGAGAATAATATCAGTGATGTATATAAACTTTCTCACTGCTGAGCACGGGCCGCTTCTCAGTGTAAAAAGGTTTAGGGCAAAGTCCACCACGCTGGCCAAGTGCGGATTGGCAGACTTCACACATCTCCGACAACATTATGCAGTAGAACACTTAGATATGCAGGTTTTCACGATGTTTTCCTACACACATAAAGCGTACTATGGCGAAAGCCATAGTATATCATAGTACAGTATAGTACATGCAAACGTGATATATATAACTTGTTATTAGCAAAGCAGAATACTACGTGCCGTAATACATAATAGTTAATATTGTTAATTATGCAAATAAAGTAAACATCATAATTTCCCTTTCCTATATAGGTCCGTACTACGTATGTATAATAACTTAGTATATAAGCCTTAATTAAGTAACAATAAACCAGTCAATATTCAATCACCACATCGTCGTTTTAATTGGTTCATAAAGCAACACGCAATAATTGGTGACCCCGACGTGATCTATTGGTCTCTAGTGATGATATAATACCGGGACGACCGGAACCCAATTTGGTTTTCAGCGGTGAATCTAGAGAACAATAGTATTACGATATTATCACATCCTCATAACGTCAGAAGAAAAATGGCTCCACCAATAACTCCTTCAAAAGGCGACTCAGGCTGCGAAACTGTTGCTGCAATCACGGTCACGGAAAAACTACCGCAATTTTGGACAGACTCACCACGATTATGGTTCGCTCAGTTTGAAGCCATCTTGGCACCACAAAAACAGGGCGAAGACTACAAATACTATATGGTAATATCTAAATTACCAAAAGAGGTAGTCCATCAGGTTAGTGACATTTTGACTAATCCTCCCAGCGATAATAAGTACTCCACCATCAAGGAACGTCTAATAAACTGCTACGAAGAGAGCGAACACCGACGTTTTCACAGACTACTATCAGAAATGGACCTCGGAGACCAAAAGCCTTCCCAGCTCTTGAGAAAAATGAAGGAAGCGGGATGTGGAAATATAAACGACGACACTATTCGTCTTCTGTGGCTAAGACAACTTCCCGCTTCGCTAACAGCGATTATATCGGTTACAAACAATTTATCATTAGACAACTTGAGCGAGTTAGCCGATAAAATATATGAAAACTTGACCTACAACAAGAATACCACTTAAGAGACATCGGTTGACATTAATTTAATAACAAACATATCGTAACAACTTGCAGCTATGCGAATAGAAATAAATGCATTACGTAGCGCACGCGAGCATCAACCTATGCAACGCAGCAAATTCCATTCACGCCATACGTCACACTCACGGTCAAGGTCGCGCCACAGAAGCTCGCATAATGGAATTTGTTATTATCATAATCGTTTCAAGCAAGATTCGTATAAATGCAAGAAGCCATGTTCGTGGAATATGAACAAAAATATCAGGCCGTCGGAAAACTAGAAGTAGCACAGAAAACGACGGGTCTCTGTGCTATTCACCCAGCAAACCGTCTAACTATAACTGACTCAAACAGTGGTTATAGATTTTTAGTCGACACGGGTGCTAACATTTCGGTTATCAATCGCACAAATAACGAGAGCAAAGCATGCGAATACAAATTATTCGCCGCCAACGGCAGCCCTATAAATACATACGGGGAACGCACTTTAATGCTTAACCTAGGACTTCGCCGAAGCTTTAAATGGACATTTACCATTGCCGACGTCAAGATGCCAATTCTGGGAGCTGATTTTCTGGATCATTATCAATTATTAGTAGATATACACGGAAAAAAACTGATCGATAAAAAGACAGGTTTGAAAACGCCTGCCAAAATAGTGAGAGCAAACATTGCATCAGTCCGATCGTTAAACGCTTCTCTACAGGAACCAATAAAGCGATTGTTAGAGAAATATGAAGACATTACAAAGCCTAGATCGATGAACCTACCTACCAAGCACCAAGTACAGCATCAAATAATAACAAAAGGTTTCTCAGTATTTACTCGAGCGCGTCCATTACCTCCTGATAAATACAGAATTGCAAAACAGGAATTCCAAGACATGATGGATATGGAAATTTGCCGACCGTCAAGCAGTCAATGGGCATCGCCACTTCATTTAGTCAAGAAGAAGAATGGCGAATGGAGAGCATGTGGAGATTACCGCGCACTAAATAAAATAACAGTACCAGACAGGTACCCACTTCCAAGGCTACTTGATTTTACGTACGTGGCAAGCGGAAAAGGAATTTTCAGCAAAATAGACATAAAGAAAGCTTTTCACGTTCTGCCCGTAGCTGAACCAGAGAAAACAGCGATTATAACCCCTTTTGGACTTTTTGAATTCATCAGAATGCCATTCGGGTTACGAAACGCAGCACAGTCCTTCCAAAAATTTATGGACTCCATATTCAGAGACTTGGACTACGTATTCGTATATGTAGACGACATATTTATCGCTGATAAGAAAAATAATATTAAGGAACATTATGAACACTTAGAAGAGGTGTTTAAGCGCTTGCATGATCACGGCATAACAATAAATACAAACAAATGCGAATTTGCCAAGTCGGAAATTGATTTCCTCGGTTATCATATAACGAGCCAAGGGTTGACTCCTACTATGGAAAAAATTCAAGCCATAAACAATTACCCTAAACCACAAACGATAAATGAATTACGACGTTTTTTGGGTATGATTAACTTCTACCGAAGCAGTATTCCACATGCAGCAAAACATCAAGCACCATTAAATAAATATTTAATTAAGTGTAAGAAAAATGATAAGACAGTTATACAGTGGAATACCGAAGCAAACCACGCGTTTGAATGTTGCAAGCAGGACATTCGACAATTAACTACATTAGCATGTCCGGACAGCAACGCGCAAATAGCTTTAATGACGGATGCTAGTCTCAAATGCGTAGGCGCTGTACTACAGCAGCGAAGAAACAAAAAATGGGAGCCGATAGCTTTTTTTTCCAAATCACTAAGTGAAGCCCAAACAAAATACTCTACTTACGATAGAGAGCTACTAGGAATTTATATGGCTATAAAACATTTCAGAAGACTCATCGAAGGACGAGAATTTACGGTCTACACGGATCACAAACCACTAATGCATGCTTTCGATAAGAAGCCGTCATTGGATGATACCCCTAGACGAATCAGATATCTGGATTATATATCACAATTCAGTACGGATATCCAGCACATCAGCGGCCACAAGAATTTGGTAGCCGATGCTTTATCTCGAGTTATCGAAACGATATCCTTACCCTCTGCAATCGATTGGTACGAGGTAGAAAAATATCAAAAGAATGACAGCGAGTTAAAACGATTAAAAGCCAATAAATCGTTAAAAATAGAATTAATACATTTTCCAGATAAAAATATTAAGATTTATTGTGATATATCAACAGGAAAACAACGCCCTTTTATGCCCCTCAAATTCAGGAAAACTATCTTCGAAAGTTTTCATAACATTAGCCATCCTGGTAAGAATACTACGAGAAAACTGATTTCAACTAACTATATATGGGAAAATATGAATAAAGACGTAAATAAGATGACTGAGACATGTTTACAATGTCAACGAGCAAAAATACATCGTCATACAAAATCACAATTCGGAAAATTCATGCCAACAGGAAGATTTTCCCATCTTCATATTGATTTAGTTGGGCCTCTACCCACTTCTAAAAACAAACGATACATAATTACAATGATAGATCGTTGTACTTCATGGCCAGAGGCATTTCCCATAGCTGATATAACTGCAGAAACCGTAGCCAGAACGGTATATGAAGGCTGGATAGCCCGATTCGGATGCCCTGAATACATTACCACAGACCAGGGACGCCAATTTGAATCTGAAATATTCAAAAATTTAGCAAACTTAATGGGAATTCATAAAATTTGAACCTCCCCATATCATCCACAGTCAAACTCTAAAGTAGAACGACTGCACAGAACATTGAAAACGGCATTGATAGCAAGAGGTAACACAATCAATTGGACAAAAGAGTTAGCTACCGTTTTACTTGGCATACGTACGAGTTTACGGCAAGACACAGGATACTCGGCAGCTGAATTAGTATACGGTTCAACAATTAGATTGCCTGGAGCATTTTTCGAGACACATAATAACTCAACATACGCAGATTTTATCAGAGAAATTAAGGACAACTTAGAACACATGATTTCTGTTCCACAAAGACAAAGTAAGAACGACAAGATATTCGTGCACCCACAGTTATCGGAATGTAAGCACGTTTTCTTACGTTGTTACCGATTACGGCCAAGTCTTACACCGCCGTACGATGGTCCTTATCTTGTCATCAGTCGAAGTCGAAGTTCACGATCTTGATAAATGGACGACAAAAAAGTGTAGCTATCGATAGAGTTAAACCTGCATTCATGTTAAACGATAGCAAGATAAGCAAACGGACAATAGACGACCAGATAACGGAAACTTCACAAGCAGATAAGAAAACAGAAACAAGAACACGTTCTGGTAGAATCTCCCGCCCGACGGTTAGATTCCAATTATAATATATAAGCTAGAATAACACTACTTTATGCATTCACTTAGCACAGCGTCGAAACAACACATAGCATGGGATCAAACTCGAGCCACGAGAAGGAACAAATCAACATGGTGCAGAACAATGCAGTAAAACCAGAAGATTTATTAAACCTGCACTCCCAAGTGGTCGAGGAAGTACAAGGGATCCGGAGCTGGATAATATTCATGACGATAGCAGGGGTTGTCATATGTACAATCGCAACCATAGTCATAGTATTCAAATTCGTAAGCAATAAGATCGAGAAAAGGCTTACGAAAATAATTAGAGACGCAAACGTTGTTTAGAAACGTAGGCATAAAATTAATCTGTATTATTATTTTTTTCTAATCTAATTATTACTATGTGTAATTTAGTTTTTTTTCTTCAAGGGGGGAATATCTATGGTGAAAGCCATAGTATATCATAGTATAGTATAGTACATGCAAACGTGATATATATAACTTGTTATTAGCAAAGCAAAATACTACGTGCCGTAATACATAATAGTTAATATTGTTAATTATGCAAATAAAGTAAACATCATAATTTCCCTTTCCTATATAGGTCCGTACTACGTATGTATAATAACTTAGTATATAAGCCTTAATTAAGTAACAATAAACCAGTCAATATTCAATCACCACATCGTCGTTTTAATTGGTTCATAAAGCAACACGCAATACGTACTACAATTATAATTGTTATTTAATACGCAGTATCATCGAAAATTCAGGTGTGAACCTTGAGGTCGAGCTCTAGACCTCTACGTAGTAGTCCCTCGGTCTCCCACAGGGATAACAAATGTAAAACAGTCATTGCTACTTACTTGTTTGTTATCCTGTCTAATTTATCTTCTTCTAAATTTTCGGTGAGAGATATTAGGAGTTCAGGCGATACTGGAGATGGGTAGAACTTCTCATACACATCCTTGCCGATGCGGTCCCTTGTAGCGGAGGTGTAAGCCGTGGATACATGCACGAAACTCCTGGAAAGAATATAGAAGGGAGTTAGCTCAGTTCAGAGAAACCTAGGTTTCTCTTTTCTTAACGAGACTTAATCCCTGAAAGATCGATTTAAAAAAATAGGCATACTTACTGTTGCGTCGCAATATATACTACTCAAAACAAAATAAGGGCCACTAAGATTTTTTGCTGTACCATTAAAACAATAAAGACATTAAATTGTTTAACTTATGTAACTACAAAATAATGTTATTGGTTATAATATAGGCTAACAATTGTTTAAAATAATGATCATGAATTGTTTATTTTAAGTTCATAATGAAATTGGCCATTTTGAATGAAAAACATGAACAAAAGAAATCACCGAAAAAAGACAAAATACTGTTCTTGTCACTTTTGTTTTTTCTTTTTAGTAACAAGTATGTCCTCCTCTCTTAGCAATACACCCTTGAAGCCTCGTATGCATACTCTGGATCAAATTCCTCACGTTTTCATCTGGAATCTCCTCCCAGGTACGTTTTAAAGCGTCAATCAGCTGCTGTTGGTTGTAGACCCCTTGCTCATTCTCTCTAACCCTTCGTTTCAATTGGTCCCACAATTTCTCGATTGGATTTAAATCCGGACTGTTAGCTGGCCATGGTAATACCTCAATATGAGACCCTTGTAGGACAGTTTGGGTCGATCGAGCTGTGTGTGCACGGGCATTGTCTTGCATCAGGATGAATCCAGGCCCCACTCGCTGTGCAAATGGGATCACTTGAGGCCTGATGACGTCCTCGATGTAACCTTCTGTAGTTACAGTACCCGCATTTAAAACGGTGAGCTCGGTTTTACCGTGTAAACTAATCCCACCCCAAACCATTACGTTGGGACCACCGAAACGGTCAACTTCGTGGATGCAGGACTCCGAAAACCACTCGCCGCGTTGTCTCCACACCCTAACACGCCGATCATCATTAAAAAATTTCACTTTGCACTCGTCTGTAAAAAGCACTTTGCCCCACTGATTAATCCCCCAGTTCAAATACTGACGGGAGAATCTTAAACGGTTTGCACGTTGAACCCTGGTCAGAGGAATTCGAACAACTCGTCGTCTTGATATTTGCTGGTCTTCGTGCAATCGATTACGTATAGTTTGATCACTGACACGGGTACCCGTTGTGAGCCGTAGGTGGTGTTGTAACTTACGGGCCGTTACTGTACGATCACGACGAGCACTTAGTTGGACGTACCGATCCTCGTGCGCTGTTGTTACACGAACTCAACCTGAACCGGGTCTCCTGGCAACACTGCCGGTATCTTGGAAGCGATTCCATACATTTTGGACAGCTCTTCGAGAAAAACCCAACTGCAAACCCACGTAACGCTGAGAACGTCCTTCTTGAATCATAGTTATGGCTCTGGTTGCTCTAATTGTATCCATGTGCCTTCGTACTGGTGGCATGATTAACGCGAGATGATAAATGAATCAATTAATTGAAAAAGTAAAACTTTTTTCCTAAAATAAACAAAACAAGTTAGGAAGACAATCGAAGAAAAACATAAGATTAACATCCAATTATTTTTTTTTTAAATGGTGGCCAATACTTTTCAAATTAGGAACACGAACACCAGCATAAAAGAGATCAAACACCAAAGAGTTCGTAATATCAATATATTGCTACTTATCAGTTACTTTCAGTTTACTAAAGTGCACTTAAATGTAAATAAACTAGTGGCCCTTATTTTGTTTTGAGTAGTATATATTTGCTAACATTATGTTTATTAAACATAACATTTACTTATATAATAAGAATAGTGATATCCATAACGTAAACACTAGAAATAAGCATAAGTTAGTAGGCCCATATCATCGTTTACATAAAGTTCACAATACATATGCGGGATTCAGTATACGTTTTTTTTATAAACTACATAGGTAGTTAATAATTAATATATTAATAGAAATATAATTAATTTACCATTGTTTAAATTTAAAAACGCCGTTAAAATCAACTTATTCGGAAGGGTTATTATTCAGTCAACGACTACTTAAATGACAAAAACTCATGGAGCTAGTTGCTTGTTGCATACAGGATTCTAAGATCTGTATTACTTATAAGTCAATTTAAGTATACATAGTCACAAAGTGTAAGTGTATGCGCCATCATGCCATCCTACTGTCTATTTTAGATTTATATTAAATAATATATCTTAGCTCAAATTATTTCCTCTCTATAATATTATTAAGTTATTATTTTTATTATCTTTAGTTTTTTATAGTATATGGCATAATGGCTGTAACAACTTGTTAATCTGAGTTGTAAAATACTGAAATTATATTTAACTGGCGATTTAAAAGAGTGGCCGTGAGTTTCTTGCAGGTTTCTTCTCATAGGCCTTAACCCTTTGCCTGAACCTAGCAACTAACCTAAATGTAGCTTCAGTAACTTAGTAAACTCACTAACCTATATACTTTGACGTTCATAAGTGTTACTTTGTGACCTAAATGAATAAACGATTTTTGACTTTGACTTTGAAATGCATGCAATATTAAACTTTAAAAATATGTTTTCTGGTTAAGGTCTTGTATAAAGTGGTATAACAGAAGTTAGCGAAAGGCTTTTACATTGACATTTAGCAGGTGTTTATATGTGTTCATCGCCAGAAAACTCCAATAACACTTAGCTGACCCAGAAATCAAATCCAAGTAATTATGCATAGCAGTCGCAATCACTACCGCATCATTGTTTTCAGCATCGACATTAACGAAATGTATCAATAAACTAACATTAAAACGTTTCGAATTTGCATTTGTCAGCAAATTGATTGTTAATTGTTTTCATTGACAATGATTTTGAAACCAGATTTGAAACGCTTGTATGCATCGATCAAATATACCATAGATGCACGATCGTCGCTCGAAAAACGGCCCCAACAAAACTGTGCGTAAATCAGTAGTATGCGCTATATTATGCACCTGTCCCACTCACTCTTGCGTGCGCTGCCCGTAAGCGAGAGCGAATCGACACCACTACTACGGTGGAGACCGTACCATATATTTAGTACGCTTGCGTATCGCGAGTAACACACTCAGGACGCTTTACATTGACGCGTTTTAACTAAACTATTACAAAATGTTTCTCAGTGGGCGTTCAATGGTTATTCCGGTTTATTTCCTGGATTGCATAATAAATGCAGACACTTATAAGTAAGTCGTACTGGTCAGTGCCACACATTGACGCGGTTTTTGTATGAGAATGTGCATCTATGGTATATTTGATCGAAGCTTGTATGTTATTTATTTTTAAGTACCTATATTTCAAAAAACTTTGTAATCTAGAGTTAGGGTAATGTAACTATTTGACATATATAATAAAAAAATGTCACTGCAGCTATCCGGTTATCGAGAAAGATGCGGAGGAATATCACGACGCTCGTTAACTTTATTTATTCATTTATTATATACAATTTGTTTGGTGAGTGGTGTCGGAGATTTTAATGGCATAATATATGGTCATTTATATCTACAATCCATGCTTCAGTATTGTTTTTATGTTACTTTGTTTTTGGGAAAAAGTGAAATAACAAAAATATAACAGCAAAAATTTTCTTAATTTTCTGTTATCATATATTTTTTTAAATTGAACCGAAGTAGATTCTAGAAATGTTTTATCATAAAAACATTTCTAGAATCTATCTCGGTTGAAACATGTTAGATATACTATGAGCTGTAAAACAAGACCTTTTTTGTTTTTTTTGGACTATCACAAGCGACTATATCGCTAAATTACCACGTGTGTCCGTGATTAGATAACAAAAAAACAAAATGGCCGCCATTTCGCCCAAGTAACATAAAAATCATACTGAAGCATGGATTGTAGATATAAATGACCATATATTATGCCATTAAAATCTCTGACACCACTCACCAAACATTGTATAACTAAGTTTTTAAATAGCATGTGTATATGGATTTTAGCTGCTCGACGTCTTGTCAAACACGTCCTACAGTAACAGCACTTTATTAGTATTCTTAGTGAAAATACTTACTTTAAATTAGTACATGCTCGAGCTAGAGTGAGTGCATCCCTGGTGCCTCTCACGTTGATCAGTGTGGCCACTCGGAGTGGCTCGTCGAACCGAACGGTGGCTGCCGCGTGAAATATAACTGTCACCTGGAGTTCAATAAAGTCGCACAATTCAATCTCACCTATAATACAGGTTTGTAGGCAAACCTGTATTGCAAAAGAGTTATACATATTAATTATAGCTGAGTAAAACTTTCTAAGTATTTTTTAATATACTTAATAATTGTAATTTTTGACGTGACAACGTCTAATAAATCGATGAGCGCCGGCTGCACGC
This sequence comes from Catocala sponsa, assembly GCA_963564715.1. NCBI lineage: Eukaryota > Metazoa > Arthropoda > Insecta > Lepidoptera > Erebidae > Catocala > Catocala sponsa. Next base: position 12,892,211 of record OY751354.1, read on the forward strand.
AAGAAAAAGAATGACTCATTGTCCCGTTACGCTCATTGTCTCGTTACGCTCATTGTAACGTTACGATCGGAGCGAAAGCGCTACACTAGCGAGCGAAAGGCATATTATGACGTTATCACGTTAAACTATCGTTCGTAAACCGACTTTACAGACAACCAAATTTAAAAGAACGATACGGCATAAGAGGAAACACATTAACCTTGATCAAATCTTATTTAAGCGATAGAAAACAAATGACAATTATTAATAAAATCTGTTCTACATCCAAAATAGAAATTTCCCATAGATCATCCATCCGATATACTACAAGGGGAGTACCGCAAGGAAGTGTTCTTGGGCCCTTACTCTTCCTCATTTATATCAATGATTTACCCAATTCCGTCAATTGTAAAACTGTTTTGTTCGCTGATGATCTCACGCTCATTATTCCATGCGAAAACATAAATAGGTACGAAACCAACATAAATAATTATATACATTGCGTAATAAACTGGCTACTAGAGAATAATCTAAAAATCAATATAGAAAAAACTCAAGTTATGTCATTCTTCCAAAGAACAAAAACTATCAATCTTAATATTACATATGCAGACCAAAAAATTTCAGAAACTAATAGTACAAGATTTCTAGGACTCCATCTTGATAGTCAGCTTAATTGGAAAAATCATATAGAGTCTACTTGCAAGAAATTAAATCAATACGCGTATGCCCTACATAACTTAGCAAAAATAGTCAATGAAAAAGTAGTCCTTACCGCATATAAAGCTTATGTTATATCAATTCTTCGATTTGGCATTATTCACTGGGGTAACTCTTCTGATAGAGAAACCGTTTTCAAAGCTCAAAAGAAATGTTTACGTGCTGTGTTTAAACTAAAATCAACAGAAAGCTGTGTTCCATTTTTTAAGAAATTTAACCTCCTTACTTTTCCATGTTTATACATATTTGAAACTGCAGTATTTGTAAAGTCAAACTTATATATGTTTCAAACATTGCAGTCTCTAAGACGTAATAAAGAGATATGTGTAGAGCAACATAAGACTGCACTATTTTCAAAAAATTTTGTAGGCATGGCTCCCAAGATCTATAATAAGATACCAAAATGTATTCGGGACAAAGAAGGTATCATTGATTTTAAAAAACAACTATTAACATTATTATGCACAAAAACATATTATACAGTAAATGAATATTTAAATGATAAATGGTAACTTTTAATATTAAAATACAAACTACAGCTACTACAATATTCGAACTGTATGTGTTTATGTTTTATATTTGTATGCCAATGGTGGCAAGACATAGCGATCAATATATTACAATTATTTAAGAGTACACCTGTATTATACCTATGATCTACAAATAAATGATTTTGAATTTGAATTTGAATTTGAATTTGAACTTGAAATAGAATTGCGCTTATGCCAATGACTCAACGTAAGATCATAGACTCTTCTTTTCTTTGACTCTCACTGGTTTTTGTTTAAAGACATCGCTCACGCTTGGATTAATTCTAGTACCACAAAGGGCTTTACAATTATTTAAACAACGCACACAAAGAACACCCAGACTCGGAACAGCTGTTTGTGCATCACACTAATTATTACTCGGTTCGACCATTTAATCCAGTACACGATCTTTCGTCGTGTTGTTAGTGTGCGCTTGACGATTCCGACCAGGATTTTAATATCTACCCTTCCTCTTGAACTTTGGGAACGTGCGAAAGGTCATCACAAAATCTAAATATTATATAGATATATATATATATATATATATATATATATATATATATATATATATATATATATATATATATATATTTATATATATACAATATACAAAGTACCTAATTGTAAAAAGAAAATTGTAGAATGTATTAATTTATATTATGTTAAGTAATTTCGTAATATTATCTATTAGTTGCTGAAAGGTTAATACATAGCTGCATCAAATGCATTTAAATGCAATTGAATTTAAATGCATTTGATGAAGCTATGTAAGGAAACAATAATTTAAATTTGACCTTGTTGAATTGTTGCAATTTTGCTAGTCATCGATGTCGCAGTAATTTAAATTAGTTATTTAATTACCGATCCTTTATAAGCCAACAGAAAGTGGTAGCTTTTAAGTATGAGTAAATTAAATTGATTAACCGTAATATCGATTCTAATGTCTACATAAAATTTAAAAATTCAATAGTTATGTGTTTTTGTGCTAAGAAATTTTTAATTGCAGCTCAAAGTTGGAAAATTGGCGGTATTTTGTCCTCTTGTCTTGGAAGGCATCTAAAGTCGTCTTGTCTTTTGCCGGTCGAATTGCCATCATACTATGACAGTGAAGAAATATAAAGTGCACCAGTGTTTGCGCATTTATGTACTATAACATCTTCTGCGCAAATTCTCTGTTAAGATTGGCTTTGATAATCAAAATTATAGTGATTAGAGAAAAGCGGACATCATTAATCTAAATTGCTGAAATTGGACAGTAGTCGTCTCGTAAAAAGAACTATATTGACTCGAAATAATAAGACTACTATGATTTGTAAATAACCAGCTTCGGGTCAATTATTCCTAAAATTAGTGAACACTTACGTTCCAAAAATGGTCCGAATTTCAGGACAATCACGTGAGCCGAACAATGTAGTGCTGTTAAAAGAAATAAATCCGAAGAAACTTAATGGCATATTTACTAGCTGACACAAATATAGTTTTATTATTTACTGGCTTTTGCTCGCAGCTTCGCTTGCGTATAAATAATACAGCCTACGTTACTCGGTGATAATGTAACTTACTAATAGTCAAAGAATTTTTAAATCAGTTAAGTAGTTTTTGAGTTAAACCTTAACAAACAAAAAATCAAATTTTTCTTTTTATAATATAGTATTAATATAGACGTGTTGTTGTTTTACCTCTTGTGTGATGATGGTCCAGTCTTCATCGCTGAGTCCAAGTCTGCTGTCCGCCACATCTCCTTCCAGCACCACTATTCTGTCAGAGAACTGCGGCTGCTTCTCAAGTAGCAGATCGTACACCTAAACATTTATTTATAACATTATGTTATATTTCGGTGGCACGGCATTAGTATATAATATAATAATAATAATAATATTCTACCACATACACACAACACCATCTAGCCCAAACTAAGCAGAGCTTGTACTATGGGTACTAGACAATGGATAAACATACATATATACTTATTTTTTTGTAAATACATACATATTATACATAGAAACACCCAGACCAAGACAAACACCCATGTTCATGCACACAAATGTTTGACTTGTGCGGGAATGGAATATGCATTAATAGTTTCGACGGTCTTCATGGCGCAATAAGTGACGTGGCAACGAAATGCAGTGTTAACGGAATATTGCTTCGAATATATCAATCCCACAAACAGGGTATAGGCAATGTTCCTTTAAGTATTATTTTACACTTCGAGTAATAATGATTATTCTTAAGTTATATTTGTACAACCTAATTAGTGCCGCACCAAGCGGTTCTAAAGGAATTTTCTCCCGCGGACGCTCAGGTTGTGGAATGAACTTCCTGGCGAGGTTTTTCCACAATACTAAAGTATGAGGTTCTTCAAAAAGGGTGTTAAAAGCTTTTTACAGGGTTGTCATGGCGTAAGTGATGCTTCTGGTGTTGCAGGCGTCCATGGGCTTCGGTGATCACTAATCATCAGGTGAGCCGTATGCTTATTTGCCACTTTGGTAGCATAAAAAAACCTTTCTTTGTATTAAATTAGTTAAAGCAATTGGTTTTCTTGCGACCTCCGACTGTAGACACCTTAATTTATATGCGAGTGATTAATAAGTAAGCATATATATCTATTAAAGTGTACTATTATTAGTAGTTATTTATAACTATGCCTTGGTTAAATTGATTCACCAGAGAGGGGACTAATCAGAGGGGCGTTTATAGTTAATTCGATCCTGGTACTTTACTAGAATTTAAGTTGAAACTTGAAAAGACATTGACAAATCTGGTGTAAATCGAACATTCTCGCATTTATGTCAAGCCTTTGCAAAATTTTTTTATAGGTGAAGAAGATGACGTAGAAAGAGTATGAACACTGAACACCCAATTTACCATCTAGCTTGTCGACAAAACATTCCTATCAGGCACAAAAGATAAGATTCTACCACTACGAGTGCCAAAGTAAGCGTTAAGTAAATACCATGGAAAAACAATGAAAAGGATTCAAGAGAACAAGATTTTACTCACCGGGTCGCTCAGTATAAACTGTAATCTCTCTTGCATAGTCTTTCCTTTCTTCGATCTCAGCAACAAGAACATCTTCTTTATGGCACACGACCTATAAATACAATTTCATGTACCATCGCCTGTAATATTTCATGGATACCTTAAGGTCTAAAATCCTATGAACACTCAACTTTGAATGAATATGAAAGTACTAGATGGCGTTGTTTTATAAATTATTGCTATATAAGGTATCGAAAGTCGGATTTTCCTTCATGTAAGAAAAGTGTTCTTTTATAAATAAATTTTGTGAACAGAGATTAAAAAATTGTATTAATTAAATTTAACAAAATTCAGTTATTAAGAAATCTACTTCTTTTTATTTTATCATCGCACCACTCGCCATCGGCAGGGATTTCATTCTCACTCCTTACAACCTAATTGGTGTCGCACCAAGCGGTTCCAAAGGAATTTTCTGCCGTTCAGATTGTGGAATGAATTGCCGAGGTTTTTCCACAAGACTACAGTATGGGGTTCTTCAAAAAGGGTGTTAATAGGTTTTTACAGGGTCGGCAACGCGCAAGTGATGCCTCTGGTGTTGCAGGCGTCCTTAGGCCACTGTGACCACTTACCATCAGGTGGGCCGTATGCTTGTTTGCCACTTTAGTTGTATAAGTTCGGCAACACGCAGATGATATCCCTGGTACAGCAAGCAATTATACGGTAATAGTTTACTCTCAAGCCATGTGCTTATTTGCCACAAATAAATTATTCTCAGTATAATAGTTGTCTTAAATAACGCGGTAGTGCTTAAGCAATACTGTGTTTACCTGAACAGTTTCTCAATAAGGTGCTTGCCCATGAAACCGGAGCCACCGGTCACGAACACAGTGGCGCCATCGTAGAACTGTTGTACGGGAGAGTCACCTCGGTCTATCACCTCGTTCATAGGTTTCTGATGTCGAAGAATATTCAGCACCAACTCTTGAGCGGGATCCATCTTGATCTATATATGTATCTACAGATTACAAAAAAATAAGAGAGTTGAGAGAGACAAGTATCTCTTAAAGTAAGAATTATCATGAGAAGACAGATACCTGTAATTTAAATTATAAATTCAATTCAATTCGTTTATTTTTCTCCATAATGTATATACAGGTCTTATAAATGTAGAGAGAACAATTATGGACCCCGTCGGGCACGGCAACATTAGGAGAGAAGAACGAACATTCTATTATCTTATATCATATCGAAATAAATTTTAGAGCTTAGTACATATTTATTTAATTGCTCACGTATTATTTATGACTAGCTCTCCCCTGCACTGTCACCCACGTTTAGCGTTCGCGGAAACAATAGATGAATGAAATAGCAATATATTTACCAGAAAGTACAGCAAACAGAAACGCAGCCCGATTAAAACACAAGAATGCAAATATTAACTCGCTTCCATTGTATTTATACCTATGCAATGCATAATTATTGCTCACATTTGTTATTCAAACCGCCAAACTATTAGGGATCAGCTACCTTAGCTTTATTTAATTACTAGCTGTTACCTGCTACTTCGTCCGCGTAGATTTTAACTAAAAAGTGTTTGTCTCCGCGGAACCCTATTTTTTTTTTCTAAAATCAAAGTAGCCTATGTCACAGTACATAAATATACAGTATTATAACTCGGCCGTATCCTTGAAATAAATGCCTACAGCCGCGCGGTACATAAACATGCGATAGGGTTGCCCACCTACAGCATTTTAATTAAATCTGCCTACTTTGAGTTTCTATCTGTTTAATATGTTGTAAGGTGGCTATCTAAGCTCGATTTATATAATAATTTCCTATTTTGAATCAGTATAAACGAAGTAACTAAATTTTGGTAAGGTAAATTCACGCGACCAAATATTACGTAAGTTGAAAACATGATTTTTGTTTGTGTAGATATTGTGTTGTTTTTAGTGTCATTTGATAGGTTTAGGTCTAAAACGGATAGGGCAAAAGAAATTGTGTAAATAGGGTAATCCGTTTAAAAGTTATTATGGATTTTCGATAGTGAAAATTGTCAAATGTAAAATTTTATGTTTTTGTTCTGTAAACTTTTTGTATTGTAATAGTATGTTTATTGTTTTGTTTACTTATTCACTTTATTTATTAGTCCAGGCATTTCTTTTTCGGGAGGGAAAAAATCCTTTGAAAAGACTTAAATTACGTACCTACCTACTAGTAAGTATAATCATTTTATAGTCTTACCTTTCGGAGTTTCCAGGTAATTTAAAAAAAGTTATCTCTGGGTGCGTTATTGAGGAATTCATGCAACCAAAAAAAGCACAATATATTCTACTTGTCTTATTAAATAGGCTATACTTGTACTTATTTTTGGTAAAAAAGAACGCGCGGTTACTGTTTAAAAAACAACACACAGTCCGTTCGTCACTGCGACGCATTCGCGACTGGTTACGTACCGAGCGCATCCCGACGCCGAGGCGCGTAGGTATGACCCGAGTTCCGACCGTTTCTATGAAGATAGGTTACTGTATGTTTATGTACTGTGCCTATGTTACTCTTTATTACATCAGCTTTCTGCCAGTGAAAGTGCCGTCAAAATCGGTTCAGCCGTTTCGGATATTACCCGGAACAAACAGACAGACAAAAATTTAAAAAATGGATGTTTTCGTATATGTACCTTATATACTTTCATAAGCATTAGATAAAAAGCTGTTATTTTGACATTACAAACAGACACTTCAATTTTATTTATTTGTACAGATGTGCCATTGGTTTTAACTTTTTGTATTAAATGTTCCTGCAAATATTATGTTCTAATAGAGATTTTACTATAAAGTTTCGTTATCTAAAATCTAGAAAACAATGAACTTTTTAATTAATCGTAAAATAAAACTATTTTAAAACTGCTGGTAGGAGTAATAAAATAAATAAAATAAAATAAAATAAAAATATTTATTTTCGTAAACATTTGGTGTTTCCTTAACCTAGTGTTTGGAGTATCCATTTAAGCATATAACAATACTTGTACTAGGACACCCCGCTCTTTCACATCTATACGTATGTTTAGAATAAGGTAAGTATTAACAAATTATGAAAAATTCCTTAATTAATAGGTGTGTTTGTGTGTGTGTGTGAGGGTGACACACCCTGACACACACACACACACACACACACACACACACATACACACACGTGTATGTGTGTGTGTGTGTGAGTGCATGTGTTTGTATAATATGACCACACGTAAGTATGTTGATTTGATTTATATTCTGTTCAATATTTAGTTTATTGCATTTCCATAAATAAATATAAATTATGAATGTTGATGTTTTATTCTAAACTAGTTAATATTTTCTCCGTGTCGTCGTGAGACAATTTACTAATCCACTCAGCAACAGTCGTTTTGCAATCATGATAAGTTTTAGGATATATTGTAAGAATTTTGTTTAATTTTTTATAAATGATTGTCGCACGTTTTCTATACTGTATACTAGCAAATCTTGTATTTACTTTTGGGACCATAGCTACTATGACTTTCCTTCTTTTTGTTTCTACGTTTATTGCAACAAGCGGTAAAGCTTTATGCATTTTTAAAATTGTATGCATAATGTATAACTTCCGAATTGATAACAGGTTACTAATTTTATATAGGATTTCTGTAGGAAAAATCCGTTTTTTAAAATACATAACCTTAATTAAAGCTCTTTGGGATCACTCAATTTCTAGAAATCGCGTTTTAAATGGTCCTCCCGAAACTGGTAGACAGTATACTATAACCGATTGACTAGTGCTTGGTAAATGTTGTTAATTAGTATGTTAGGAGCAGATGACACTTATATAGTTTTACTCTGAGTTATATGTCTAAGGTTTTTAAACATCCACATAAACTTTCTAATTCTTTTACTAACTTGTTCAATTTGGGGATACCAGATCAATCCTTGATCAATTTGTACACCAAGATATTTAGTATTATTTACCTTTCGTATTACTGGACAGTCGCATGTTTTATTGGTTGTGCCATTACCACAAACATGTATATGTATTTTTAGATCTTCTTTTGGCTGTGTGTCATTCCTTATGGCAAAACAGATATAATTTGTTTTATCTGTATTTAGTGTAAGCAAGTTGTTTTTTAGCCAGTTAGCTACCTGAGTAAGGCCATGCTCTGTTGCTATTTTTGTGCTATCCCAGTTTCTACCAGTGAAGACAATGGCAGTATCATCGGCGTAGGTGCAAAATTTAGCGTTGCTTATAGTCATGTTGCAGAGGTCGTTAATATAGATTAACAATAAAGTAGGCTCAAGGACACTACCTTGTGGGACACCGTATGATACGCCAGTGTCTTCACTGCAGTATTGATTCTATTTAACTTGCTGATTTCGATTGACCAGATAATCTTTAAAAATAGAGAGTTCCCTACCTCTAACGCCAATTTTTTCCAGCTTTTGTATAAGGATTGACAGGGAGACCGTATCAAATACTTTTTTAAGTCAATGAATACTGTTAGGCATTTGTATTTTTTATCCAAATATTCTATTAAATGAGTGCTAAGAGACGTAACTGCATCTTCTGTTGAAATTTTTTGTCTAACACCGAATTGTTGAGGAGATAGTATATTAAATTTTGATAGGTAATTAAGTAATCTAGCGTTTCATATTTTTTCTAAAATTTTTGCTAATACTGGTAAAACAGATATAGGTCTATAATTGTTAATATCGTCTGTGTCACCACCCTTATGCACCGGAGTAATAATAGATTGTTTCAGAGGGGTCGGGAATGTCCCTGTACTAAAACAAAGTTAACCAGATGTGTTATGATTGGTACGACGTAATGCCTAGTGTATTGTAGGAAACGAGTTGGTATGTTGTCCCATCCGGGCGCACTGTTATGCTTCAAATTCATTAACGTACTATTTACCTCAGTATGATCAGTCTCTAACAACACAAATGATTGTGGTTGGGTAGGTAGATTTTTTATATAATCCTCAAGGAATCCTCCTCAATCCTACAGGTAGTAGAGCCAAGCTGGTTACAGCAGGAATGGGCCGGCTCGACCGGGGAAGTACTACCCTCTCACAGAAAATCGACGTGAAACAACAGTGTTTCACTGCTGTGTTTCGTTCGGTGAATGAGAGCGCCGGAGGCCTAAGCATGAGGTGACGATTCTCGCAGCTTATGAGGGACCTGCAGAGTATCCGTAGAGTCATTGTGTGGGTGGCGCGAGTCGACCCGGCGGCCAGGGAGAGCCGTAGAAACGGTGCTCTGCTGGCCGCCCGCGGTATAGTCCAGGGGCCCAACCGAGTCTAACCAACTAGGTTGGCTGCCTAATCATGCCGCGCATAATCTCGAGGTGGCTCGTCGTGCCGGATGGTGACCGGAGGGTGGGTCCCGGCGACCACTTTCGGGAGGGTACGGGGGTCCTTCCGTCCGTCGGATCGGCTATCGCCATACCATACAGTTATATGACAAAACTTGCTCTGCGCCTTGCCCCACTTTGCTGCGAGAATAGCCGCCTCTTTTTTTTCACGCTTCCCCTTCCTTTCACTCTATGGCAGTACGAACAAAGCATTGTCGTTCAACAGCAGCCAATCGCCGTAACCCCACTGCTGCTTCCTGTGTCGTGGAGTTTATTAACATCAGAGGACTCCACGCTAACCTTAATGCCGTCCATCACCACCTGGAGACGGCTCGGCCGGCAATGCTTTTTCTAACGGAGACACAAATACGCCGTCCTGAAGACACGAACTACCTGCAATATCCCGGCTACGTCCTAGAGGAGTGTTTCCTCGCGAAAGCCGGGGTATGCTTGTTTGTTAGGGCGGATATTTGCTGTCGCCGTCTACAATGCCTAGAGGACCCTTCCTTCTCTGTCCTTTGGGTACACGTAGATCATGGCTCTTTCAGCCAAATCTACATGTGCCTCTACCGATCCCATTCAGGAGACGCTGAGACAACTCGACTCTTCAATTACCTGAGTCAGGCGGCAGACGACGCGCAGGAGCGGTTTCCGAACGCTGAGTTGGTGTTCTTGGGAGATTTCAATGCCCACCATGAGACCTGGTTGGGTTCTCCCAAAACAGACCACGCGGGACGAACTGCCCATGCGTTCGCTCTCACGCATGATCTGTCTCAACTGGTACTCCAGCCCACCCGGATACCAGATATTGCAGGTCAGGCGCCCTCTCTGCTCGATCTGCTGCTGACGAGTAACCCGAACCGGTACAGTGTGTCGATTCGTGCTCCTTTGGGCACCTCAGACCACTGTCTGGTTTGTGCCACAGCTGTTGTTGTTACGCCCCCACGACCCGAGGAGGCAAGACGACGACTGTGGCACTACTCGTCAGCAGACTGGGATGGAATGCGGGAATACTTCGCATCCATCCCTTGGGCTCAACGCTGCTTTGAGAACAGGGATCCATCAGAGAGCGCTATTGCTGTCGCTGGTGAAATCATCCTGGGTATGGAATATTATATTCCATACAGTGATGTCACGAGCGGCGGCAGGAAAACGCCCTGGTTCGGGTGTGAATGCGCCGATGCTGTTGAACGCAAACAGACGGCGTATCGCGCTTGGACCAGGGCTCGCACTATCCACGACCCTAACGTGTATCACCTGAAGGCAGCGTTCAACCAAGCCACAAAGGTCTGCAAGAGGGCATACTTAAGAGCGGATGCCCAACGCGTCGCACGGTTCGGCCAGGAACTAATGGCGCATTCTACGGGCAGTCGTAGCTATTGGCACCTGGCCAAAGCCGTGCAGTCCAATTTCTGCCAGACCATGCTGCCCCCTCTGAGGTATCCGAATGGATCACTGGCTCATCGGCCGCAGGAGAAAGCCGATCTGCTTGCAAATCTCTTTGCGGCCAACTCCCGAATCTATGACTGCGGTTCGCAGCCGCCTAACATTGCCAACTGCGGCTACACCATGCCTGATATATGTATCAGGCAACGAACCGTTCGTGCGATACTGCAGTCTCTCGATGTTCGGAAAGCCAGTGGACCTGACGGCATCCCAGCTGTGGTTCTTAAAAAATGTGCAGCGGAGTTGTCTCCCACACTTACGCGCCTATACCGGACGTCTTACGTCGCAGGCATTGTGCCTGAGGCTTGGAAGGAAGCGAACGTTCAACCGATTCCCAAAAAGGGGGACCGTTCCGAGCCAAGCAACTATCGACCCATAGCTATCACCTCGGTGCTTTCCAAGGTGTTCGAGCGGATTATAAACACCCAAATTGTCCGCTACCTGGAGGATCAATCGTTGATCAATGATCGCCAATACGGCTTTCGGTCTAAACGATCAACGGGTGATCTTCTAGCGTTCGTCACGCACCTCTGGGGTGAGGCTATGGACAAGCACGGCGAGTCTTTGGCTATCAGCCTTGACATAGCCAAAGCTTTCGACAGAGTCTGGCACCGGTCTCTTCTTTCCAAGCTTCCGGCCTATGGCTTGCCCCCTCAACTGTGCACCTGGATTGCAAGTTTCCTGCAGAAGCGTCGTATTCGGGTCCTTTGCGACGGTCGCGCTTCCAAATTTATGCAGGTCAATGCAGGAGTGCCTCAGGGTTCTGTCTTATCCCCTACGCTCTTTCTTCTGCATATCAATGATATGTTCAATCTCGGCAACATACATTGTTATGCGGATGACAGTACCGTGCATGGGCGATATCTCGGACATCCTGGGGCCAAACAGGCTGAGGTTGAGGGGAAAAGGCAGAATCTTGTCGTTGAACTTGACCGGACCTTGGACCGCATCTATGAATGGGGTGCCAAGAACTTGGTCGAGTTCAACGCCAAGAAGACCCAGGCATGCGCGTTCTCTACAAAAAAGTCTCCGTTCCTTCCCCTCCCTTCTCTGAAGAACACTCCACTGGTGATACGTGACAGTCTCTCCATCTTAGGTATGGATCTTTACCGCTCCCTTAATCAAAAAACCTATATCGAGAGCGTCATTAAGCAAGCTTCGCGAAAACTCGGAGTTCTGAACAGGGTGAGGCGGTTCTTCACGCCTGGGCAACTGTGCCTATTGTATAAGGCACAAGTGCGCCCTTGCGTGGAGTACTGTTCTCATCTTTGGGATGGCTCCGCGCAGTACTTGCTGGACGCTCTCGACCGGTTACAGTGGCAGGCTGTCCGTATCATCGGAGATCCAGAGGTCACGAGTTCACTGGAACCTCTGCAACTCCGTAGAGACATTGCCTCATTGGCATGTTTCTACAGAATATACCACGGGGAGTGCTCTGAAGAGTTATTCCACCTTATCCCGCCCTCCCCTTTCCTATCCAGAACAACGCGTGCTGGGCTCAGATGCCATCCTTACACGGTAGAGTCGATTAGAGCGCGTACCAAAAAGTTTGGGTCCTCATATCTCTGCCGAACGACCAAGGCATGGAATTCTCTGCCAAGGCACGTGTTTCCTTCTTCCTACAATCCTGGGTTCTTTAAGCGGGGCGTGAACAAGCATCTTCTCAGGCCGTCAAAGTAGAGACCTCAACATCGCCTCGGCTACTGTGGGGGCGATGTGGAGGCCACTGCTCTTAGACCACACGACTGCTTACCATCAGGTGGAGTGTGGTCATTTTGACGAGTAAAATAAAAAAAAAAAAGAAAAAAAAACATCTTTATTATTTAAAGTGGATTTAATGTTGTTTGCGAGTTGTTTGCCAACATTGGCAAAATAGTAATTGATATGATTAGCAGATTCAATATGTGTTTTCTTGAAATCTAGTAACTCTATGTTTAGACTATTTGTCTTATTAGTATAAGTTATATTTTTTATGTGTTTCCACAGTTGTTTACTATTTTTAATCGAAGTACTTAGTAGTTGTTTTTCATAATTTATCTTTAGTTTTTTAAGGAGCTTATTGCAATAGTTTCTGTAGCAAGTGAATGTAATCTTTTTTATTTAGTTATGTGGATCGCGTTGATATTGTTTCTGAAGTTTGTTGCGATTTTTAATGCACCTCAATATGCCGATAGTAACCCATGGTTTAATAGTACGTTTACTTTTAGGGATAGGTGTTTCATGGGTGTTGTTTAGAATTGATACTTTGAGTTTATTAATGAGTTCGTTGGTTACAAAAGTGGGATCATTGCAAAAAAGTAATTCTGATATATTTAGATTTATTAGGTATCTGTATGCATTTTCATAGTCTATTGTAGTCTTAGATTTTTCTATAGGTTTATGTTGATTTATTTTAGATAATGATAGAAGAGTTGTGAAGTGGTCCGTTATAGATGTTTGTAAAATAGCAATGAAAGCTGAAGTTTTACTTCTGTTGAAACTAAGCATAATATGGTCAAGGCATCTTGTTTCTCTAGTAGGTAGTGCGTGCCCCGGTAAAATGCCATGCGTTGCTAACATGTTTAGATAATATGTTCTATTATTACAATCATAATCTAGTTCAGAAGGTTTTGGATTAATACTGATGTTTATATCTCCCGTAATTATAACGTTATTTTGCGATTTCAATTTATCTAAATGGTCACTTAATGAGTTACTAAAGTTTTAGGCACATTTATGGGATGGAGACCGATAAACACATAAAATTATGTTATTTAGTATATTTAACTGTAAACAGGATGCCTGGGCCAATTTAATTTCCGTGACAAGCGATTTTAGGTTTCTTTTTACATAGACTACCACCCCATCACTCTGATTTTTATGATTAGACGTAAAATAGGCATAATAATTATTTAGAGTCGGTATGGGTTTATTCTTATTTATCCAGCACTCAGTCAAAACAATAACATCAACTTCAAAAGCGAGAGTAGATAAGTTTACAATTAAATCATTAAAGTTGCAATTTATACTCCTTATATTTATACTCCTTATATTTATACTCCTTATATTTTGTGTTAAGACTGTGCAGTCTGCTTTATTATGTTTGTAATGCTGAACTATAAGAGAGGCATCACATTCAATAGAACTTGCTAGCTCCAAACTATCTATCTCTGATATATTTCCTAGTATGTCATCCATTTTTAAACTTGGTTAAAACATAACATACACACCGCTATAATGTAATTCTAATAATAAAATTGGTCTGTATAGCAGCATTGTAAAAAGCATCAAAATAGTATTCAAATATGGAGGTACGAAAATGTCAGTCTGTTTTAATTGTTTGTTTAACGCGTGACCTTGAAATGCGCCCACCACTAGCGGCCTAACAAAGTTGGTGGACCACGCCACGCAAAGTAAATACCATTCTGTGACAATCGATATAATACGAGTACCATGTACAATAAATGATAACTTGACTGGGAGGTTATATTTATAATCTACTAGATGTTCCCGCGGTTTCACCCGCGTTTATCGTTACTGCGCCGCCCCCGTGGGTCGTAGCGTGATGTTATATAGCCTATAGCCTTCCTCGATAAATAGGCTACCCAACACTAAAAGAATTTTCAAATCGAACCAGTAGTAATCACGCAGAATAAACCAGGAGAAACATCGTTTGTACTATGTCTGTAATGGGTAATTATTTTGCTGCAATGTTATTTTAAAACTGCGATATCTCCTAAGATATTCATTGAAATCGAATGATGTAAAGGGCAATTTTATTTTAAATTAAATACTTGTGATGAATAACGTATTTATTTGGATAAGGATTAATATCATATTTATAATAATACCTTCGCAAATAATGCATTATTTTAGAACCAATTTGGTTAGCATAAAAATGGTTATAGTGAGCCAACCTTAAAAGATAGACATATGCTGTCGTGGACTTTTTTTAGAACTTTTAAAGGGGAACAATTATGTCATACATCATTTTTGCGAAACTAACTGTTTACACAGCGCACGCAGCGAAAGCTCTCAAAAGGAAAAAATACCCTCCGATTTTGAAACATTCTTCATTGGTGCTCAGCTCCTATTGATAATAGCGTGATGATATATAGCCTATAGCCATCCTCGATAAATGGGCTATCTAACACTGAAATAATTTTTCAAATCGGACCAGTAGTTCCTGAGATTAGCGCGTTCAAGCAAACAAACAAACAAACAAACATACAAACAAACAAACAAACTCTTCAGCTTTATAATATTAGTATAGATAAATCTTAATTTTATTGTATAATAAGTAACACCTACATGTTTCTTAATTATATAGTATAAAGAATAACAGTTCCTATGCGATCCTAATACGTATTTATATACTACGATTATTTGTTTCAGCAAGTAAAGAGTATATTATATAATATTCATAATTAAAGTACAATAATATATCGCAATATAATAATATAACTTAAAGCAAAATAAGATTTCGTGTAAACTATTGCAGCAGTTTATTGTGATATAGAATGGCAAATAGTTCGTTAGTAAGTGTGTACTATGCACTCGCGTGTGTTTATTGTAATGCACAATCAATTTAGTCACTATAAAATATTGAGGAGTTAACATATAATTAAGATAATAGTGGTTATAGAAGAATGTGTAAATGTTGATGTGTAATTTTGTACATATGCATATGGTAAGTGTGGATGATCGTGTATGTTTGTATTGTGTTAATATTTTAATTTTTATGCTACACTTAGTGATTACGTAACAACTAGCAGGTAGAAAATAGTCCGTACAGCGCATTTGATTCTTGGCTAAGTTTACATTGCAGTACCAAGCAAAACACAAAGAATAATTAATATTACAAGTAATCAAGAAAGTAGTTCGTAGTAAATATAACATAAAATTATATCGTATTAGCTTTTTGTCTATGGCTGAATTACAATACCAAGCAAGGCTTAGACGAAAAGTATGTGTATTGCAAATTAACAAAAAGTAATATGGCTTTTGTAGCAAAATATTTACGCAAAAGAAAGGCCAGCAATAAGTTTTTATGCATAGTCATTTATCCTTTAAGCTTTGAATTTGAGATTCATTCTTAACTAAAATTACCTGGGAATTTTCTTCTTTTTTTATGTATACCCGTCCATAAGCGGTCCAGCAGTATTTGTAGATCTTGGTCTTTATAAGATCACGAGCGAGGAAGTGCAGCCTGGCTGCTTTTGCTGTCAGTTGTTCCGATACGTATATTGGGCTATTCGTGGGCAGTTGCAGACCCAAATGCTTGGTACACAGTTTCGTTTGTTGTTTGAGGTTGAATAACTTGCCAGCTTTTAAGAGATCATATTTTCTTATGAGGGTTGAGGATGTTTCAATCACTATAGGCGTGTTTTTATCGTATCTTTCTTGCCACGCACTCTGTACACATCTTTATTATTCGTCCTGTTCATTTGGCAGCTTACAGTATTAGCCAGCGAAAACACCATGCTTAGCAAGTCTTCTTTACTCTCATTCGGTTTCCTAGGTACTCCTTTTATCTCAAAATTTGTTGTTCTACTGTCTTGTTGCATGTTTTTATAAACGATATCGTACCACTTTTCAAACAAAGTAAATGCTTTCTTTACGCCGACGATCTCAAACTTGCAAAACAAATAAAAACAAAAATGACGCTTTCCTTCTACAAGAAGACGTGAACCGCTTAGCCGACTGGTGCGGTGGAAACGGTTTGGCATTAAACATAGATAAATGTAAATACATACGATTCTCACGTAGTACTCACTTGAACTCGCAGACATATTCTATCAATATTAAAACATTGGAAGTAACTACTATCAGAGACTTGGGAGTCGAATTGGATAGTAAAATTAGGTTCCACACTCACATCAACACAGTAACAACACAAGCCTTTCAAATGCTGGGGTTTGTCATAAGGAACTCGAAAGATTAAAAAAAACCGCAAACTAAGATCACACTTTTTGCGGCCTTGGTTCGATCTGGTTTAGAATATTGTGCTCAGGTGTGGTCACCACACTATGAGGTACACATTAAGCGGCTTGAGAGAATCCAAAAGCGTTTTCTTTGGCACCTTTCATATCAGTGTAATAAAGTGAAACAATTGCAAATTTATATTAAATAATTGTTTTTTCTTATAATATATAATCGTATAATCACTTGTTAGTTTTAAGTTTAGTTTATATTAGTGTAATAATAAAATGTTTTATTCATCTGTCCAAATGAAACTGTCCCTTATCATATCGTGGCGACTTGTAAGTAAAACAACACTTAGCACATATTTGTATATCATGTTTGTAAACCCTGTATAAGTGTATGTTTTGTAAGTTGTCCTAAATAAATAAATAAATAAAGTTATATATTTTCTGTCTTCCTGAATCTTTTCTTCCAACAGATGTATTTTCTTTTGGAACTCCTCATTTTGAGCAGATACAAATGCAACAGAAGCTTCAATGTTGCTGTTACATTGTTGTATTTCTTTTAGTATAGAAGTGTTCCTTTTGAATTCCTGTTCTTGAGAACTAATCAAATTCCTGAACATATTTTGCATGTCTTCTCTTAATTTGGATATTTCGGTGGCAAAGTGGTCGTCATACCTACTTCTCATTGTGCGAGTTGTTACGTAGTTTGGTGGCGTTTTCATTTCCGAAGCAGACTGATATCTCAGACGGGCTGTCTTTCTGCATTGTAGATACAAATAAAGGTACCGTTACGATATAAGTACCTAATATGTAAGTGTACTATGCCTTCGCGCAAACGGTGCAATATTGTAAAATCGTGCGGTAGTAATGGATAAGTGTACTACTACAATTTGCATACAATATACATATATAGCTATAACAGCAGCAAATTTCTTGCGGTGACCGTGTCGACTCAACGCACTGGCATCGGGCGTTAGACAAGGATATCATTTCACCTGTCCTTTTAATGCTGAGGGTGAGTGGGGTGCCCCTCCGTGGCCCTCGTGCCCTCTGGCAACGCGTCGACCGCTTGATCCAATTTAATAGCGTTAAGGTCGATCTTCGCTTGATACTTTTGAGTGTTATGTAGTACAATTTCTTGTGGATGTGTATGGGCAGTGAATTTTAATTTGAACTTAGCTACTTTTATAATTTTGATTTATTTTGTTCTACACACCAGTAACACGTGTTTACTGTATCGATTCTCGGAGGAAAGAGGTTGTCATATTATACAAAAAGGACGCATGATACCAGTCTGTCGCGGCACCGCTATTTAATCGCAGACACGTGAAAAAGATAACGTGTAGATGCCCCTACAGTACTTATTCATGTACTTAAATAAAATATTAAATACAGTAATACCTCGACTTACGTTACCCCGATTTACGCGAACCCAGAGTTACGCGATATTCAAATCTCGCTAATTTGTCTTTTATTTGAACGTCAAACAACTCCCGATTTTCGATTATAGACTTACTGCCCCTACACTATTGACGAAATGTTGCGGGAGACAAATCTTTGAGACGTCAAAGTGCTTTGTTAGATTTTATGAAGCTTTCTACATCAAAATAATCTCAGTTGGCGATTGTATATATGGATAATCTAAGATTCTATAAAAGATATTGGCTGAATTAATATTTTCTTCAGCTTCGTGCCTTAATTAAAAATAATTTATATTATATTTATTTACATGCGAAATTATACCCCGACTTACGCGAATTCGACTTACGCGATTATCGCTGAGTCCCACCTATCGCGTAAGTTCGGGGTATTACTGTACTCCTTCATTTTGCAAGCAATTTTGATGTCATTTTCATTAGCCTATTAAGTCGCCGCGGCACACCGGTAGCTAGACACGATTGACTTTTTATTATGTCTGGTATCCTGAGACTTGACATCCTGCATAGTTGCATTTGAATTCTATACTTAGACCTGATGCACCGCTTTTGAACTCTAAATGCCATTTCTCGGTGTCTTGAGTTTCCCCAGTAGGCATATATGTAATACTATATTTGAAATTAGACTCAGCTGAACCGTGATGAGTCATAAGTAACGCATCTAAGTTAATTATAGAGAAAAGTTTCATAAGTTGTAGATGAAATGACTAATATTCAAGCTCAATTTCTTTATAGCCTAGTTTAATTAAATTTATTTTTCTCGTGACATTACTTAATTAAATAATTTCGGTTATTACAATAATAATTGATAAATATGACATTTGATTATGAATAGTTATGATTATTATGAATAAGTAATATAATGTATTAATCTCATACAATAGTGGATTATTTATTTAAATGTATGTAATAATATATAAATAATATATAAATTTTGTATATTATATAATATTCAGGGACAATTTTATTGTAATAAATAGTTAATGAAACCTGTCAGACCCCGCGCGCGCGGTAATATAAACAACAAGAAACCCTACGTGACGCGGCACGCGCCATTTGAGTGCCACTTGAGCGTCACTCGACACGCCTTATCGGTGTTTATGTTTTTGAACTCAATGTTATGATAACATCGCTTGTGTTTCTTAGCAATATACATTGTAAGCTATGAATCATCGCATTTAAGTGTATATTTTAGTTTATACGCCTGGTTAAACTAACCGAACTGGAAAAATGAGATGTTATTTGAAAATATTTTCTAACAAGTTCAATTGATTTGTCTAATAAGAGGTTTTAATGAAGAACTCTCAGACATGCAGATTTCCTCACGATGTTTTCCTTCACCGTTAAAGCAATAAGCGATAATTAACTATTTAATGCGTACAGAACTTGTAAAAGTCAAGGGCCTTGGGGTCGAATTGAGATCTCTGCGTGGCAGTCCACCGGTCTCGCACTAGGCTATCGCTGCTTATTTATCATTTTATTATACTAGGTACTAGCGAATACACGAATACAGAATTGTAACTTGCCCTGCTCTTGTATCAACTTTATCAAATTCCAGATTTTGACTGCTACTTCGCACGTGACAAAATAGGTTAAAATTTATTATGTGATTACCCACTTCAATGTTGCCAACTGTTAATGGAAGTCAGTAATTTTTGCTCATCAAGATGTCTTAGTAGTCGTGTCGCACGAATTTGTTAGCACATTTTGTGCGAATAGACACTTTTTTAAAATAATATTTTTTTGTTGTCATTTTGCACACATAGAATATATATTATTTTCGTGAAATAAAATATCCGCCTGAAAACGCAGGTGTCCATTCGCACGTTTTCTTTTTTATGCTAATAAAAGTAGAAGTATTGTACATTCGCGCACGAAGGTGATAGTTTAAAAAAAAAACATTCTTACAAAACAGTGCGTAAAATAAATCATTATTATACATATTAGCTTTTGCCCGCGGCTTCACTCGCGTTTCTTTAGAATTTGACAATCAATTCGGGTTGTACTCTGATTGTAATAAATAATTCGAAAGAAACGTGGCGCCATCTATTATTATAAGAACGTTTTAGTTGTTTTCCTCGGGAACATTATTTTTTTTCGGGATGAAGGGTAGCCTATGTTCGTTTCTGTACACCTGACAACGTACATGCAAAATTTCAGGATGATCGGTTTAGTGGTTTAGGCGTGAAAAGGTAACAAACAAACAAACTCATTTTCGCTTTTATAATATTAGTCAGGATTAGGATTACTTATTTATATAAAACTGAGCTTTTATTTTGTTGTGCAGTAAGCACTAATGCTTAGTGCATTATTACTTATTGTACAACTGCTAAATATATAAAAGTTAACTAAACAACAAAATGTTTATGTGAATAGTGGTCAGCATATTTTATCACAATCAAATCACAGAATCAGGTATTTGTTTATTACAGTCAATGTTTATTTGATCTCTCTACTTTTTGAACTTACGTATTTAATAGAACAGAGACAACATATGAATATTACTGATATGCATTTGAAACTAGTGTGTGCACAACTGTATTTTGATATTTTTCTTATTAAAAATACATAACGTGTCCATGTGTGCGAAACGACAATAAAATAAATATTATTTTAAAAAAGTGTCTTCGTACGATTTGTGCGAACAAATTAGTGCGAAACGACAACTAAGCTATCAAGATTAAATAGACTAATTATAGTAGGTAACTTATACTTACAAGTTGCCTACTGTTATTTTAAATACTTTTACAATAGATAATACCTATTGTTAGTCTTAATTTACATGGTTGTTATTAGTAGATCGCTTGACTTATGAATATGGTATAAGAGCAAGGCACAGTGAGTGACCGGTCACTTGTTGTGGATTCGAATCCCAAAAGTAGCTCCGAGTCTGGTGTTCTTTGTATCCGTTGTTTAATGTTTGTAGAGTTTACCGCGACACAAGATATATGCCTAGTCCATAGCTAGGTTTTAGTTTTTTGGCCTTGGTTTGGCCCATCTTCCAAAAACGCTTCTCGTAGGAAGCAGGAAGCTTACCAAGCCTGGGCTGATGCGGTGACGGCATGTGATTTAAATACCAGCGCATTAAAAAAGGAGTACAACTTTGCCTCCAGGTCCTTCAAAAGAGACATTGCAAGGGCGAAGTCAAAGTACATCGGTAGAATTGGCGAAAGGCTTGAGCGTCTTCCTTCAGGAACTCGTGCATTCTGGTCTCTTGCCAAAGCTATCGAAGGAAATTTCTGCAAGCCATCCTTTTCACCTCTTCACATGGGAAATGATTCGTTGGCCCACGACGCAAAAGAGAAAGCCGATCTTCTGGGCAAACTCTTTGCGTCCAACTCGACTTTGGATGACAGGGGACAAGAACCGCCTACCATACCGCGGTGTGAGGGTTGTATGCCTGATATCGGGTTCTACCAACGCTCAGTGCGCTTAGCTTCTGTCCCTTGATATCCATAAGTCGATTGGGTCTGATGGAATCGTCCCCATAGTGTTGAAGATGTGCGCTTGACAGTTGGCGCCGGTCTTAACGCGACTATTTCGGCTCTCTTACTCTTCTGGCGTAGTCCCGAGACCTTGGAAGACAGCATTGGTCCACCCGATCCCAAAAAAAGGCGACCGCTCAAACCCATCCAACTACGGACCAATAGCCATAACCTCCCTTTTCTCGAAGATAATGGAATCAATTATCAACCGTCAGCTCTTACGGTACCTAGAGGGTCATCAGCTGCTTAGTGACCAGCAGTACGGCTTCCGTAAGTGTCGGTCAGCTGGTGATCTTCTAGTATACTTGACACATCGTTGGGCTCAGGCGATCGAGACAAAGGGGGAAGCCTTGGCGGTCAGTTTGGACATAGCGAAGGCTTTCGATCGTGTTTGGCACAAAGCGCTTCTTTCGAAGCTCCCTTCCTATGGCTTCCCGAGAGATTATGTGAATGAGTTCCTAGCTTTTTAGCAGACAGAAGCATTAAGATCGCAATTGACGGTAAATGCTCTGACTCCATGTCTGTAAATGCTGGTGTCCCGCAAGGCTGTGTGCTATCGCCTACTCTGTTCCTCCTCCATATCAATGACATGTTGCAAATTAGCAGCACTCATTGTTATGCGGACGACAGCAAGAGCGATGCTCTTTATACCGGCCCCGCTAACATCTCTAGGGAAAACGTCATTGAGAGCCGAAACAAACTTGTGTCTGAAATTGAGACCTCTCTGATGAAAGTCTCGGATTGGGGCAGGCTTAATTTAGTCCGATTTAACCCCGCAAAGACACAAGTCTGCGCGTTCACCCCAAAAAAGCTGCCGTTAGTCGTATCTCCTCGTTTTAAGAACATCCCCATAACTGCCTCAACCGATATTGTAATTCTTGGTGTCGATATATCGAGCGAAGTCCAGTTCCACGGCTATTTAGAGTGTATATATCGAGTGTCCAATGAAAAGTGTTGTCACTACCACATATTGAATAATGCCATTACATTGAATTGGTCAATCTATTAATTAGTAAAATAAATCACAACATTAATAAATTGATAGGTACTATTACATCTCTGTTTAATCCACATAATATGTGGAGGTTCTAGTACGACAAGTAATATTATTACTTGTATAGTAAAAACTTAATTTAATATAAATAAGAATGTTTCGTAATAATTTCACATCTTATAAGCCACAATGGTTTACTGAATCAATAAAATGTAAAAAAATTAAATCCTTTTTACCGCTAGGTTCAGTTAAAAGAAAACGATGGCGACAAATAAAATATTATGAGACATTTTTACAATAAATTATATTCTTGTCCACTAAGGCCGTAATTTGCACACCTCCTTTTTGTATTAATCGTAAAACAATCGGCGCATGATTGTAGTGAGATAATCCGTGTAAGAGAACACATAGTAGAGCCTCACTAATTTTAGCAAGAATGGGCCGACTCGACCGGGGAAGGACTACCCTCTCACAGAATATCGCCGTGAAATAGCAGTGTTCCTTCTGTTGTGTTTCGTTCGGTGAGTGAGAGAGCTGGCGGCCCAATCAACCTCTTTCCCCCTTCCTGCTCCTTCTCCTTCCCAATTCCTTTCCTAAAAGAAGGCGCAAGTGATGCCTCTGATATTACAGGCGTCCATAGGCGAAGATGACCACTTACCATCAGGTGGGCCGTATGATTGTTTGCCACCATAGTCGTATAAAAACAAAGTACTGCCTCCGTGGCGTAGCTGTAGTAAATACGACTGCTGTGCATGAGGTCTCGGGTTCGAATCCCGGATCGGGCCAAGAAAAAGTTATTGGGATTTTCTGTTAAGAAATCTCAATAGCAGCCCGGAGTTAGGAAGTGGGCGGTGTTAGACACCGCTGTGCCTCGGAAAGCACGTAAAGCCGTTGGTCCTACTCCTGATCACTCTCCGGTCGTGTCAGATTACAGTCCCATCAGATCATGAGAGTTAAAAAACAGAGAGTGCACTTGTATTTGCGCACACACTTGTGCATTATAATATCTCCTTCGCAGATGGCCAGTCTCTGTTAAGACTGGCTGCCGTGACCGAAATTCGGTCTGCAGGAAATTATTAAAAAAAATTAAAGCGCTGGAATAAATCTGCTAACAGTGAACACGTGCAACAGGGGTAGAACCATTACTTAAGATTTTATAGACCGCAGATACTCGCAGAAGGACACCGAATCGTACCAAGCATGTCCTATGATACTATTATAATTAAGAAACATCGTAAGTATAATAGAGAAGATGGTTGGTGTGTACCACAAGCTTAAAATTTTCGTTTAGGTAAGAGAAAGAGAAGCAAAACATAGTAAGATTTCAGAATAGTTTAAGCACATTCTGCATAAATAGAAGAATTTCTTTAAAATTTATTCGAAAACATAAGTGCACTATCGTCTATCAGATTCCCTAACTCTCATAATCAGATAGACGACAATCCGACACGACTGGAGAGAGATCAGGCGCGAGACCAACGGCTCTACGTGCTTTCTGATACATGAGGGAAACGATATCACCAACTTCCATGCCATATTTTGTTTTTATTTAATGTACCTAATTAATAATTTAGGTTTTATTTTAAAGAGTGCCGGGGCGTCGTCGTCCTGGAGTCGTAGTCTGCTGGGTGGGCCACTGATGTAGTCTCTTTTCCTTTGTATAGTGACAAGGCAGCGACTTGGCACACCGTGGGGTTTTGGTCCGTAAGCCCGGAGTACAGGAGAGCCGGACATAACCCTTTCGCCTCTCCTTGAGGGATACGCATCAGGTGCGTTTCCCACATATAAAAATAAGAAGGTTTAATTTTAAATGTGTTTTGACTAACTGTAAAAACTAATGTGATAAGTGTATTATAAAAACAGATAATTCTATTTGTAGGCTCCCAATCGGAGAGAAGACTCATGCCAAGTAATAGGAACGGTTGCAAAAAGGGTTAAACATTGTACATACTTATGGACATGATAATTTATGGTCAGACCTAACGTATAAAAAAAATAAAAATAAAATCTGTATAACCTGCAAAGAAAACCTTTATGAAAATTTGTATGAAATATTCATAAAATGTGGACATTGCGCACACAGCTGGCGAGGCTAATGACCTTTGATAAGAAATTGTTATAGCTGTTGGTTTTCCAAATGATAAATAAATAAATAAAAAGGACGGGCTTGGGTGCAAATTCGGAAGAGTGCGGAGGGCCGTAGCTGGGCGCGGGGGTGGAGGTTTTGTTTAGCTTTGGTATATGCGCAAGAGTGTCCGCACATTAAGTTTTTATTGGATAACTAGGTCAAATTTTAAGTAGGTACCTATTTTTTTAGATATTCGGCTCCAGAATCGAGTACTGAATACCCTCCTTCAATATGTCCAATCTTTTACCAATCAGCCTGTATATGCAAATTAAAAGGTTTTAGTTATTATATAAATCAAATTCTTGAAGTAAAATACATTTAATGTATTATAACTTTTCATTTATAAACTCCTCGATATCATAGTTAGCTTGTTCAGCCAAAAAGTTAAATAGGTAATTTATTTTCTAAAACATTAATATTTTGCTCCTTCCAACATTTAGGTATCTTATTATAAATTATTGGAGCCAAACAAAATACACTTTTGCGCATGAGCGTGGTCCTTGCATTGTGAAGGCAAAGTCTACTACGTCCCGGCAAAGTCCCGTCTACTACGATCGACTCTATTAGATAATTGTACAAATAGATGAGGGTTCATTTTTGCAAATATTGTAATTTCCAATCTATACTAATATTATAACGCTGAAGAGTTTGTTTGTTTGAACGCGCTAATCTCAAGAACTACTGGTTCGATTTGAAAAATTATATTAGAGTTGGATAGCCTATTTATCGAGGAAGGCTATATAACATCACGCTACGATCCACGGGGTGGCGCAGTAACGATAAACGCGGGTGAAACTGCGGGAACATCTAGTGTACATATATAAACGGGTAAGAGTCAAAATTTTATATTTCTTAAAGTATGGCTTACAGCTGTCAGTAGCATGTAGCTTAAACATAGTTCTTATGCATCTGTGTTGAGCCTTGAATGCCAATTCCTCATTGGTAGAATTACCCCAGAAAATATTGCCATACCTGAGGTTCCCACCTAGACCATGGTACGCTGTGAGTAGTGCATCAATATTTAGTACTGAGGTTAATTTATACATTGCGTAAGTAGATTTGCTTACTTTTTCTGTTAAGTGATGGGCCGTCATATTTCAATTGATTTTTATTTATATAGGTTGGCTATGGCAGAATGCCGAATGACACTTCATTTCGTTTCCAACAAATTTTTGACACGATGATCACGAATGCTTTACCAAATATTGATGTAAATTATTAAGACCATGGTTCACTGAACAAGTTATTTTAGCAACAAAAATTCAATTTGAACGTAAAAATTCAAAGTCAAATCGCTGGCCAATTGCATTCAATTTCAATGTCAATGCTTTATTGCTCTCCAAATGTATTACATGTTGTTACAAAGAATAATGTAAAATACCAAATATGGACCCTGTCGGCACGGCAAAATAGATAGAAGAGAAGAAAGGAGGAAGCCACTGGTATAACTTTTGTAATATTGCAACAATATTAAACGTAAATAATTAAAATATGGGTGCTCTGCAGCCTGACCTTAACATCAAATGCTAATTCAAATTATCTAGTGACCATCTATGTTTTTTTTTCCACATCTACCTATCTATATCTATTTTTATATAGATTGACAGGACAACAAATGCCGGGTCAGCCAGTTTTATAAATACAGACGAAGCTTATTAAGCTTATTTTGATAATAATATTTGGTGGAAAGTGTCTGTCTATTATTTTATAAACTGGTAAAAATTTAACCGGTTATTCAAAAAGAAATTTTAAGCGTTTGATTAGTTTTCTAATCCCATGACATTCGGGAGTCATAAATAATAATGATTAATATTAGACTTCAGTGGTAGCGATAGCATAGTGGGACATCATTAGACTGCCAAGCAGAGGTATCGAATTGATCCCAAGGCACGCAACTTTAACTTAACGAAGTTATGTGCGTATATTTTTTTATTATTGCTTACCTAAAAAATCATAATATTGTCTTCTGTTTACGCGAATGTTATTCATTGAAATTAAACTACTATATACGGATTTTATCGCGTTGTTTATTTGACACTGTTACAAAATTTTTTGAAAAACTGTTACACTACTATAATCACTATTAAACTTTACAAATTTTTAATCTATTTACATTATTGAAACTATTAAAACTATTTATACTATTACTATACTATTATATATTCTGATCATACTTTGAGCCACACTGTATATAGGAAAAAGACCCATACAAATAGGTACTTAAACGGTGAATCTCACCACCATCCTAAACAGTTAGCTACCGTGGGAATGTCTTTGTTTCAGAGAGCCCACGGGATCTGTGACAAGAAACACCTGGACGCCGAGCTTCAACATGTCAAGCAAGTACTGCAAGACAACAAGCTCCAACAGCCGCGCCGCTGTCACAGATCCCGAGAAAAGCCAGCCACAGTCGAGCGCCAGCCTGCTATACTACCTTATGTGAAGGGTGTCACTGACAAGATTGGCTACATCTTGAAGCGAGCTTCAATCAATACATACTTCAAGCCGCCAACGAAGATAAGTCAATTTTTACCATCTGTCAAGTGCCAACTACCTTTACAAGATGCAGGGGTCTACAAAATAGATTGTGACTGCGGACTCTCATACATTGGTCAAACCAAGAGAAGCATAGGCACCCGCATAAAAGAACACATAGCTGATGTAAAACACCAACGCTCGTTGAAGTCTGCTGTGTGTGAACATGTGCAACAGGGGACCAACCACTACCTGAGATTTGACAAACCACAGATGCTCGCTAAAGAACACCGATTCCTACCAAGGATGCTTCGCGAGGCTATTGAAATCAAGAAACATCCTAATTTCAATAGAGAAGATGGTTGGAGTGTACCACCAGCTTGGGATCCAGTAATTCAAATAGTCAAACCCAAGAAGAAGCAAACCACAGCTAGACTTCATGATACTTTGAGCTCATTCTGCGTAAATAGAAACACCCATGATTAAATTATGTTCGGGTACTTTGAAATAACTACACTGGAACATTGAGACAACTACCATCTTAGTCTCCCCGTGACCATGGCTGCTGAAAAGCAACCGAAACGTCGGAGAAAGTGTAAAAATAAATCTAAATAGTATAATAGTATAGTAATAGTATAAATAGTTTTAATAGTTTCAATAATTTAAATAGCTTAAAAATTTGTAAAGTTTAATAGTGATTATAGTAGTGTAACAGTTTTTCAAAAAAATTTGTAACAGTGTCAAATAAACAACGCGATAAAATCCGTATATAGTAGTTTAATTTCAATAAAAAATCATGGGAAAATCGTGAGGAAACCTGCATTTCCAAGGGTTCTCTAGAATGTTCTCGAACACATCTGAAGTCTGCCAACTCCCATTGGGCTAGCGTTGTGGACTATGCCTATCCCTTGTCACGCTGAGAAGAGGCCCGTGCCGAGCAGTGCGACAGTTTAGGTACACGACTGATATTATTACATCATATAGACTTCAGCTTATTCATAATTCAATATAACCACAAATAAGGCGACGGTACATTAAGACTTAAGAGAATTCTACCTGTCATCACTTCTTTAATATTCTGGTGAAAGAAAAGAATAATGTTGAGCGAAACTGTAGCTGTATCTAGCGTACTAGGGAGCGAATTCATCAGGCACCTTACCAGACACTCAGTGGCAAATAATAATACATCAGTTATCAAAGAAATTACTAACAAAATTATTCTACGGACAGGAAAGAAAGACATCAAATAAAACAATCTTTATTATGGCATCCCACAAGGAACCATTGCCAGCCCATACACGTTTATTTAGAAACAGAAATTCAGTGTATACTTAACTAAATTAAAACTATAAAACAAAATACAATATATTACGTAGGCATATATAACCAGAAGCACATAATTAATAGCTCTAAAAATCATTTGTTTTTTATATCCTAATGCTGAATTGTTAAGCCCGTCCTTGATGATATATTTTCTAATACCAAGACCCCAGAGTATAACGTATTCACTGAAGTCGATGGTGGTCAAATCGCAGTTGTATATCGCCTTGTCAGCCTCAGACATCCTCTTAATCATAGCCTTCACGTTATCGTCTCGAAAATACCAGACATTCGACAAAAAAAAGTCGTATATCAAAACCATCTTATCTATTTTCTTGTAGACTTCTACAAATCTGAAAGAAAATGAAAATTACTTTTTTAATATGTTATAATTTGTACCACAACCACCTATGTTTCACAAATAAAACAATTTGATTTGATTTGAAAGAACGATGGCGAGGTTGGACCCACAAAATGTAAAAATTAACGAAGTACCGTTCAAGTTCAAATATACGTTAGTTATAACTACAGGTTCATAAGATTTTTATATAAAAAATATTGTGTCATTATAAGAAGGGAATTAAAGGTTATGATTGATTTTAATTTATTAAAAAGTGAGTCATTGTGCACTTACAAAACGCAACTTGTGTGGGATTACGTTCCAATCTATAATACTTTATATTTGTTTTTACTTTAGATATGGTCTTAAATAATTATAGGATTTTCTATTATTAATAAAAAAATAAAACTCACTTTCGACATTAAAAACATGAATATTACATATATTTAATATTTTTGTAGACGTTTTACTCGTACAATACATATTTACATATTATGTAAATATGTATTGTACGAGTAAAACGTCTACAAAAAGATTAAATTACTAGCTTTTGCCCGCGGCTTCGCTTGCGTTAATTTAGAATTTGACAATCAATTCGGGTTGTACTCTGCTTGTAATAATATAATTCAATCATGATTCGAAAGACACGTGGCGCCATCTATTATCATAAGAACGTTATTGTTGTTTTCCTCGGGAACAGTAAATTTTTTGGGATGAAAGGTAGCCTATGTCCGTTTCTGTACACCTGACAACGTATATGCAAAATTTTAGGATGATCGGTTCAGTGGTTTAGGCGTGAAAAGGTAACAAATAAACAAACAAAATCATTTTTGCTTTTATAATATTAGTTAGGATAGGATTAGGATAAACTATTACTATACTCATGGTATAACGTAAAACAGAACGTTTAGATGGCAATACTGTCTGTCAGTTGTCAATCATGATCTGTCCTATTTCATATTATCCGATATTATCATATTCCTATAATATTGTATCTTCTTTCTCCCAACTTCTATAAATTACTTTCCATTTGATTTTTTGTTAGCCTTATATTGTTCTACAATTATCAATGAGTTATCTTAAGGCACATTATCTATAAGATTGTGTCCCAAAAAACATGAAATCCGCCATTGTTCTTTGTTGGATTGTTTGGTGATGTTACTAATGATAATCTTACGCTAAAGAAAAGTAATATAGTTAATGTATTTTTTCAATAAATCTGCTAGCTTTTGAGGCTTATATACCTAATGCTTTTTGCCTGTGGAGGGTAAAGCCGGCGGATAAAATAAGGTCCTCTAGAATGAATTTCGGTCATGATGGCCAATTTTCAGATGCACAGGAGATATTATAATGCACAAATGGGTGCGCAAACACTAAGAAAACGGAATTGCTTAATTTAAACCTGCAGTGTGTAGATATTTAGATTTATTTAGAGTGAAAAGTTGTAATATTTGGAATTTCATATAGTAATAATACGACAGTAGCCCCTGAGTCGACTACCAGCAAACTGTTCTGAAATATGGCAGAAGTATTAGTTGTTGTATAGTTTGTGTTTCACTGTGAATAAAATATGTTACCTTTCTTTTCGTTTATCTTCTTCTACAAAACTAAATATTAAATAATTATACTCACGATTTGATTCCAGCCGGCCTATTACCAGTAACAGCATAGCATGCGTCCAGTATATACGCAGGTATATAATGTAGAAGCCATGACAGTATCAAATAGAGACGAGAACTCTGGCACTCGAAAAGACTACACATATATATAGCCTTATCTGAGCTTAACGTTAATTTTTCTCTCATATGATTAGCTAAGTATTCTGAAAACCATAATAATGTTATATTATTATACTGTTTAACTATTTATATTATAGAAGTAATCGCTCGCGCTAGGAATAAATCCTGTGTCGCTGGCGACTTTACAAAAATACAATCAACGGACACAAAGAACACCCAGACTTAATACAATTTGTGGATCACACAATTGTTTGCCCCGTGCTACCGTGAAATTATACATTATACATTATACATTATACGCTACATATGGATAAAGGTGCTTTCTAATGCTGACAAATTTTTTTAAATCAGTCCTGTAGTGTTTTAGTTATTTATTACAAATGAAATATAAATGGGATTAAATATAAAACCACCAAAAATTGTAATTGCGCAGCAAAATATGCTTACTAAAATATATCATAACGAGCACTTATACGCCTCAAATCACTGCATTCCGTCTCGGAAGGGTTAGGTTCCTTCTTAAACCCACCCAAAAATAGGAGCCCCGCTGTGCGGGGCTCCGTCGACTTATTTTGATCTCTTTAAATATTATATTTTGCTGTGCAATTTGGTTATCATATACTATTTTTGACTGTTATATTTTACTTTATAAGTTAAACATAAGCCAATATAAATATACCCTCGTTATATTATTACTAGCTTCTATCCCTTAAGATACACCACGTCCTTTTCTGTACCCCGAACAACGTGCAAAATTTCATGATGATGGGTCGAGGAGTTAAGGCGTGAAAGCGTAACAAACAAACAAATAATCAAACATACTAATTTATATTCGCATTTATAATATTAGTTAGACAAGTTAGGATATTATTTTAGATGAAATAGACGAATAATAATAATGATCTTAATTAGAATAACAATAATACAGACAAAAATACTATACTCACTCCAAGAGAAGTAGCTCTCTTTATTTGATACCGTGTAAATAGGTATATCTTTGTCTCCAGTATTTCTTGTTTGTTCTGCGTCCCAACCAGCTGCTATTATTGCATTGTTGACGTAGTCTACGGGTGTACCTGTTATCATACTACCTGTATTTACACGAAATACATGCAGTACTCCTAAAGTCACTCCTAGAATTATCTAGAACAGAAAAAAATTATTAAGTCCAATATCGTTTACTCACGTTAGTCTAGTGGTCCCTTGCACTCTTACTGTTTTGAACTTTGATATTGTATTGTCATCGAGCAACATGTTATTGTATTAATTTTAGTCTATAGTCAGAATCTACAGTGCTATTAAGAGCCTTGGTACTTAAACCTCCGTTAAATCTTATCTTGGTTATCAGATTTTCATAAATTGTATGCTTGGAGTTTCTATTATATAGGCTGTCCGGTAATTAATGGATAACCTTGAAATGTCTTCTAGTAGAACTGATGGTCCTTCAGAAAAAAAAGAAAATAATTAAAAAAGTGCAATAGCTAGTCATACTTTGACTGTCTATCTATTAGCATAATTATTGTTTGATAATAAAATAACAAAAAAACCTATGGAATTCATACATTTATGGTCGTAGTGTACAAGAAAGTTAAATATGGTAATTAAAAAAAAAACATATCTCAGGTAGTAGTTAGGATCGATTTTTTTCATGTTTTTCTGAACAGCCATCAGTTCTACTATAAGACATTTTAAGGTTATCCATTAATTACCGGACAACCTGTATACCGTATTTATCTGAAGGTTTTGGATGTTTCTGGAAATAAACATTTTATTTATTTACTTGTTCAGTTTTTTTGTAAGGATATTCTTCATTCTTAATAAATATTAACTAATTAAAACACGGAGTCTAAACATAAGTGACGAAATAATTACTGCTACGTGCTACGTGGCCAGCCCATTGCCATTTTAGTTTGAGGGCTTGCGTGAGGGCATCAGTTACTCTGGTCTTCTGTCTAATAGTTTCACTTCTGACATTATGTATTTTCCTTATGTTCAGTATACTTCTCTCCATGGCTTTTATATGGCTCTTGTCGTGAATTCCCAAATTTGGCAGCCGTATAGTAGGCTGGGCAATATGCAGGTGTCTATTACAATTTTCTTCATGTTTATCGAATACTCTCCTTTTAGTATTTCCTTGAGTGACCAAAATTTCTTCCAGGTTATATTCACCCTTCTTTAAACTTCGTCTTCGTTGTTTGTTTTATTAAATGATACTTGTTTACCTAGATAGATGTAGCTGTTGACATATTTTATTGTGTTTTCTCTTACACTAATGGGCTTTTTGTTGTTATTTGTCATTATTTTGGTTTTAGTAGCATTCATTTCTAGTCCTACTATCGAGATTTCTTGTTCAAGTGAACATACAATACCTTCTAGGCGGTTTGATGTTTCTGATAGTATGACTATGTCGTCAGCAAATCTCAAATGGTTTAATAAGCGGTTGTTTATTTTTGTACCTTTTGTTTTCCAATCTGTCTTTTTGAATAATTTTTCTAAAACAGCAATGAATAATTTAGGTATTAAAGGGTCCCCTTGTCTGTTGTCTGACGCCTATTTCAATATTTATTGCTACACCTCTTGATTCTAATCTGATATTACTAGTACTGTTATTATATATATATATATTATGATGTTTTTTTATTCTTTAGGTTGATGTTTATGGTGTTTAGTGATTCCCATATAGAACTGTGGCTAATGCTGTCAAATGCTTTGCTATAATCAATGAAACCTAAATATAGAGGCTTGTTAAATTCTTCATATTTCCCGATAACTTGTTCTAATGCCTGTATAATATATATAGTCTAATATGCTGAAGCTAGAGCAAAAGTCTGCTTATTATATAGGTTGTGCATTATCAATGTCTTTTGCTATGCAGTTTAGAAGTATTGATGAGAAACCGTTATATACGTTTGCTAATAAGCTGATTGCTCTATAATAATGTTGAGACAGTTACCTTTTATGTAACAGTATGATGTCCGATGTACAACATTGAGTTGGTACAATTTCAGTTTCTAGTATAAGATTGAATATTTTTATGAGAGGGCCAAGTAAAACTGCTGCACCTAGTTTTAAGGCTTCATTAGTTATACCATCAGGACCTGGGCTTTTGTCTGATTTTAATTGTTTCAACTGTAAGTATATTACTTTTTCGCTTATCGGTATAATCGTTTGCATGCTATTAGATTGATTCAATTCATTAGTTCCTTCGATATTCTTTTTACGTTTATACAGTTCTTGATAAAAAGTGATTGCCTGTTGTATGATATGCTGTCTCGTATTGGTTCCCTTATATTGGCCTTCTAACTTTTGTATCCATGTTTTATGTAAATTCAATTCTTTATATGCCCTTTTTGAGCTTCTAAATTTGTTAAATTTTTCTGTTATTATTCCTCGCCTGTGCTCACTATAATCTCTTTTGATTGCTTTACTGGTTTCTTTGTATAATTTGCTTAGTTCCTTCTTTGTGTTTATATCCTTACGCTTTATTATTGCAAGTACACTACGTTTATTTATTAATGCTATTGTTTCGTCACTGAATATTTTGTGTTGTTTTCCTTTCCTAGCTTTATTTTCATTGGTAAGGCTATTTGGCTTTTTCCAGTCCATGGTAGTAAGGTTGTACGTTTGTAATTCTTTGTAAATCGTTTTCAATACACAATTCGAGCCTATTTGTGTACTGTTTTATTTGGTTGTCAGTCTTCGGGATTTTTGATAGTGGTTTGAAGTTGTGTCTGCTTTTTTCGGTTGGTTTGAGATGAACGTCGTTCTTATTAGCCTATGATCTGTTCGGAATTTGACATTATTGAGAACTTCATAGCTCTGGACTAGTTTTGGGAGATTTGTCAAAATGTTATCGATTTCGTTCTTGACGCTTTCGTCTGATGACTTCCAAGTCCATCTTCTACTAGATCTTTTTTCTAAAGTAAGCATTGATAATTGCCAGTTTATATTCGAATGCATAATTTAGTAGCCGTCCTCCTCTTTAATTTCTTTGATCAAGGCCATAATTTCCCATGATCAGTTTTTCATCTTCTTTGGATTGTCCTATTTTCGCATTGAAATCTCCTAATACTAGGACTTTCTCATCAGCCATTGTACGAACTCTTTTTAGGTCAGAGTAGTTGCTGTTGGTGCATATGCCTGCAGTATAGAAATGTTTACTTTCCCAAAAAATATTTGTAGTAATGCTACTTGCTCAGAAATCCCAGTAAAACTTATAATATTATTTTTAATGTCTTTTTTATAAGAAAATCGACCCCGTATAGGCCTTTTGTCTCTCCTATGTAGCAGAAAATATAGTTTGAATATTCTTCTATATGGCATCCCATTCTTCTAATTTCTGGCGAATTTGAGAGGTCGCTTTTTTGTTGTTATTATTTGTAGGCGTATTCTTTAATAATATTATATAGGCTCCCAAAATTCCAAAAAATAATAAAAGATATATGATAAATGAGATTTAAATTAGTTTTATGCATTTACACATTTCAACAATGTAATAATTATAATAATAAGTAATTATAGTAAAATTTTAACAATGTGATTATAAAAAGTATTTAGATTTAATTTTCATTTACATTCATATCAAAGTAAACATAAGGATGTCACATACAAAATTTGAAGTCAATAGTTTTATAAACAGAGAATTAATCAAGAAGACTTCGTTGTACCCATTACACGTCTAAATTTTGTTCACATAAATGTTGTTTTCCTACTTACCCCACTAGCTCCAGTTACAGCGCTCATATCTAACCAGCCAGGCGATGGTTCATTATATGAATGCAACACTACAAGTAAAATAATAAAAATGAATTAGCCTCTAGAGAATAGCATAAATGTGGTCTCGGAATAGATCCCTGTGCCATTCTCTACTATTATTTTAATGAACATACTAGCTATCCATTGAGAAAAGTACATTTTTATAAATGAAAGGTACCCTATGTCCTTTTCTGTTCCCCTGACAACGTGTATGCGCTATTTTATAATGATCGGTCGAATGGTTAAGTCGTAAAAGCGTAACAAAACAGCATCAATGCCCATTGACCATATCTGTTTGTTTTTAAAAAAACTAGAATCTACATTTGGCTTTGCTTGCATGATTAGCATGGGAATGCATTCTAGCGGTAAAGGTATAAGATAGACTATATATGTCCTGATGATACATTTAGGACATAATCCATATATGTGCCAAATTGCATCTAAATTCATGAAACTGTTTACGTGTGACTGAGTAGCAAAGTTTCAAAGCTTAAACTTAGCTTTTATTATTAGTAAGATATCCATTCTTGGACACTAGGGTATCAAAAATATATACATATAATAAAACTAAATACTGCGCGCGGCGTTGCTCGCGTGAATGTAGGTTAGATAAGGCTAATAACAATATAGAGAGATCCCTATTTCCTAAGTGCACATATACGAAGTTGCGGGCAAAACTAAAACTAGTAACAATTAAAATGCAAGCCTTTTCTTACCTAATGGAGGTCTTACAATGCTTATAGGCAGATCATTGGCAGTAGTTCTGATTAGTTCTTCAGCAACCGCTTTAGTGAATGTGTAAGTGTTTGGCCAGCCCTCGATGAAACTGAAAAAAAGAAAACACCAATCTTATTTCTCTTTCTTTTAAAAAATAATGCTTAGTGCGTGCTGAACTAGGAATTATTTCTGTAGCACGGGGGACGGTACAAACATGTAAACAAAGGACACAAAGAACATATCCTAGACTCGGTACAACCATCTGTGATCCACTAATGTTGAAAATATTTTTTCAATTTTAACCGAACCCTGTGGCGTCACTCATTTCTAATCTGTTCGTAGCCAATTAACAATCAGTTTTATTTAAGCGTTAAGGTTAGTAAAATAAGGTTTTAAGTGGCGCGCATTTGGTAGCTCGTATTCGAGCCAGGGTACAGAATACAGGGTACAGAATATATAGTGACACGATATCCAGTCACTGGTAAACAACAACCGTTGGTATCCATTCGAATACAATTAATAGCTGTTGTCATTGATTGATTATGAATTACTAATTTATTACTTGACCTCCATTCAAATCATCACGTTTTTAATTAATTTTCGAACAGACAAAAATATTATGTTTTTCGTGACAATTTGAAATTATTATTTTGGATGCAAAATACCAAAAATATGCAAAATATTAAGCGATACGTGAAATTATATGGGTGTTATTTAAATGGTTA
This sequence comes from Catocala sponsa, assembly GCA_963564715.1. Classification (NCBI taxonomy): domain Eukaryota; kingdom Metazoa; phylum Arthropoda; class Insecta; order Lepidoptera; family Erebidae; genus Catocala; species Catocala sponsa. The sequence goes on from OY751354.1 coordinate 12,929,246, forward strand.
AGTTAGTATTGGTATTTTTGTGAGCAGAAAAATATAATCTGTGAGCAGAAATAGCTAATTGATCAGCAACTCATGGCCAGCAAACTTTAAAGAAATCAAACTAAGTCGACGGAGCTCCTATTTTTGGGTGGGTTTAAAAAAAGGAACCTAACATAACCTAACACTTCCGAGACGGAATGCAGTGATTTGAGGCGTATAGATGCTCGTTATGCTGTGCAATATTTGCTGACCAATTAGTATTTTTGATTATCATTATATTTAATCCCTGATTCTCAACCTTAGAATCATGTCAATCACAAGAAAACAGAGACTAAATCACTTTATTCATACTCGGTCTTTGTCAGTCATTATTTAAATGGTTAGCATAGTATTGGTATTTTTGTGAGCAGAAAAATATAATCTGTGAGCAGAAATAGCTAATTGATCAGCAACTCATGGCCAGCAAACTTTAAAGATATCAAACTAAGTCGACGGAGTCCCGCTTCGCGGGACTCCTATTTTTGGATGGGTTTAAAAAAAGGAATCTAATATAACCTAACACTTCCGAGACGGAATGCAGTGATTTGAGGCGTATAAATGCTCCTTATGCTGTGCAATATTTGCTGACCAATTATTATTTTTGATGATCATTATATTTAATCCCAAATTATATTAAAATGATATTTCTAATAAAGTTGTGCATAATATCTGAGGCTACTTTGTATGGCCAAGGATACAGCGTACATCCCTACTAATATTATAAATGCGAAAGTAACTCTGTCTGTCTGTCTGCTACGCTTTCACGCCTAAACCACTGAACCGATTTTGATAAAATTTGGTACAGAGATAGACTAGACATTGTGAAAGGACATAAGCTAACCTTTTGTTGTAAAAAAGGGCATAAAGTGGTTGAAATAAGGTATGAAAGTTTGTATGGGAATTCGTAATTATCTCGCCTAAACCGCAACCGATTTTAATTAAATTTGGTACAAAGATAGACTAGACCTTGTAAAAGGACATAAGTTACCTTTTGTCGTAAAAAAGGTATAAAGGGGTTGAAATAAGGGATACAAGTTTGTATGGGAGTTCGTCATAATCGCGCCTACAACCGATTTAGATGAAATTTGGTACAAAGATAGACTAGACTTTGGCAAAGGACATAAGTTACCTTTCGTTGTAAAAAAGGACATGAACGGGTTGAAGTAAGGGATGAAAAAATATGTTGTCGTGTTTTCTCAGTAGACAATGTTATGGACACTGAACAAGTGACATCGTACATATAGAGTATCTCAACTCTTTAGAATTGTCAGGAGTGCCTTCCCATAAGTTAAGGCTGAAATTTGGTATTCCAGTCCTGTTAATGAGAAATCTTGACGCATCAAGGCTATGTAATGGTACACGGCAACAAATTACTCATCTAGGACGCAATATTATAAAAGCTATGATCATGACTAGAATGGCAAAAGGAGAAAATCTTTTAATTCCCCGTATTCCGATGATTCCGACCGATTTGCCATTTCAGTTTTAAAGAGTGCATATTCGCCTAAAAGTAGCATTTACGATATTATTATCGTAAATGTTTTACTAAACAAAACTGTTTTCCATTAGCAACTCTATGTGGCGTGCTCACGAGTATCATACCCGCAAAATCTTTATTTTTTGGCAAAGGATGGAAAAACAAAAAACGTACTTTATAAAAATTTATTAAATTAGGCTGTTTGCAGTAAACCACAGCATTTATATGTGTATTATTTGCAAAATAAGTTTCTTAAAAAAATAAAAATGCTGCCCAAAGTAACTATTCCACGCGGACGAAGTCGCGGGATAAAGCTAGTACGTATATAATATTGTTAATACATTTAAATGTATTTAGAATCTCATTGTGCACAATTATAAATAGTCGATCAAAATTACATATAAGCACTCATAGACTTGTTAGCGATTGGATGCGGTTGGCCCAAGATCGGTTTGGGAGGAAATCCTTGGGGGACGCCTATGTCCAGCAGTGGACATCTTTTGGCTAAGATCAAGATCACTCATAGTCTTTCACGCCTTGATCCCTAAGGAGAATAATATCAGTGATGTATATAAACTTTCTCACTGCTGAGCACGGGCCGCTTCTCAGTGTAAAAAGGTTTAGGGCAAAGTCCACCACGCTGGCCAAGTGCGGATTGGCAGACTTCACACATCTCCGACAACATTATGCAGTAGAACACTTAGATATGCAGGTTTTCACGATGTTTTCCTACACACATAAAGCGTACTATGGCGAAAGCCATAGTATATCATAGTACAGTATAGTACATGCAAACGTGATATATATAACTTGTTATTAGCAAAGCAGAATACTACGTGCCGTAATACATAATAGTTAATATTGTTAATTATGCAAATAAAGTAAACATCATAATTTCCCTTTCCTATATAGGTCCGTACTACGTATGTATAATAACTTAGTATATAAGCCTTAATTAAGTAACAATAAACCAGTCAATATTCAATCACCACATCGTCGTTTTAATTGGTTCATAAAGCAACACGCAATAATTGGTGACCCCGACGTGATCTATTGGTCTCTAGTGATGATATAATACCGGGACGACCGGAACCCAATTTGGTTTTCAGCGGTGAATCTAGAGAACAATAGTATTACGATATTATCACATCCTCATAACGTCAGAAGAAAAATGGCTCCACCAATAACTCCTTCAAAAGGCGACTCAGGCTGCGAAACTGTTGCTGCAATCACGGTCACGGAAAAACTACCGCAATTTTGGACAGACTCACCACGATTATGGTTCGCTCAGTTTGAAGCCATCTTGGCACCACAAAAACAGGGCGAAGACTACAAATACTATATGGTAATATCTAAATTACCAAAAGAGGTAGTCCATCAGGTTAGTGACATTTTGACTAATCCTCCCAGCGATAATAAGTACTCCACCATCAAGGAACGTCTAATAAACTGCTACGAAGAGAGCGAACACCGACGTTTTCACAGACTACTATCAGAAATGGACCTCGGAGACCAAAAGCCTTCCCAGCTCTTGAGAAAAATGAAGGAAGCGGGATGTGGAAATATAAACGACGACACTATTCGTCTTCTGTGGCTAAGACAACTTCCCGCTTCGCTAACAGCGATTATATCGGTTACAAACAATTTATCATTAGACAACTTGAGCGAGTTAGCCGATAAAATATATGAAAACTTGACCTACAACAAGAATACCACTTAAGAGACATCGGTTGACATTAATTTAATAACAAACATATCGTAACAACTTGCAGCTATGCGAATAGAAATAAATGCATTACGTAGCGCACGCGAGCATCAACCTATGCAACGCAGCAAATTCCATTCACGCCATACGTCACACTCACGGTCAAGGTCGCGCCACAGAAGCTCGCATAATGGAATTTGTTATTATCATAATCGTTTCAAGCAAGATTCGTATAAATGCAAGAAGCCATGTTCGTGGAATATGAACAAAAATATCAGGCCGTCGGAAAACTAGAAGTAGCACAGAAAACGACGGGTCTCTGTGCTATTCACCCAGCAAACCGTCTAACTATAACTGACTCAAACAGTGGTTATAGATTTTTAGTCGACACGGGTGCTAACATTTCGGTTATCAATCGCACAAATAACGAGAGCAAAGCATGCGAATACAAATTATTCGCCGCCAACGGCAGCCCTATAAATACATACGGGGAACGCACTTTAATGCTTAACCTAGGACTTCGCCGAAGCTTTAAATGGACATTTACCATTGCCGACGTCAAGATGCCAATTCTGGGAGCTGATTTTCTGGATCATTATCAATTATTAGTAGATATACACGGAAAAAAACTGATCGATAAAAAGACAGGTTTGAAAACGCCTGCCAAAATAGTGAGAGCAAACATTGCATCAGTCCGATCGTTAAACGCTTCTCTACAGGAACCAATAAAGCGATTGTTAGAGAAATATGAAGACATTACAAAGCCTAGATCGATGAACCTACCTACCAAGCACCAAGTACAGCATCAAATAATAACAAAAGGTTTCTCAGTATTTACTCGAGCGCGTCCATTACCTCCTGATAAATACAGAATTGCAAAACAGGAATTCCAAGACATGATGGATATGGAAATTTGCCGACCGTCAAGCAGTCAATGGGCATCGCCACTTCATTTAGTCAAGAAGAAGAATGGCGAATGGAGAGCATGTGGAGATTACCGCGCACTAAATAAAATAACAGTACCAGACAGGTACCCACTTCCAAGGCTACTTGATTTTACGTACGTGGCAAGCGGAAAAGGAATTTTCAGCAAAATAGACATAAAGAAAGCTTTTCACGTTCTGCCCGTAGCTGAACCAGAGAAAACAGCGATTATAACCCCTTTTGGACTTTTTGAATTCATCAGAATGCCATTCGGGTTACGAAACGCAGCACAGTCCTTCCAAAAATTTATGGACTCCATATTCAGAGACTTGGACTACGTATTCGTATATGTAGACGACATATTTATCGCTGATAAGAAAAATAATATTAAGGAACATTATGAACACTTAGAAGAGGTGTTTAAGCGCTTGCATGATCACGGCATAACAATAAATACAAACAAATGCGAATTTGCCAAGTCGGAAATTGATTTCCTCGGTTATCATATAACGAGCCAAGGGTTGACTCCTACTATGGAAAAAATTCAAGCCATAAACAATTACCCTAAACCACAAACGATAAATGAATTACGACGTTTTTTGGGTATGATTAACTTCTACCGAAGCAGTATTCCACATGCAGCAAAACATCAAGCACCATTAAATAAATATTTAATTAAGTGTAAGAAAAATGATAAGACAGTTATACAGTGGAATACCGAAGCAAACCACGCGTTTGAATGTTGCAAGCAGGACATTCGACAATTAACTACATTAGCATGTCCGGACAGCAACGCGCAAATAGCTTTAATGACGGATGCTAGTCTCAAATGCGTAGGCGCTGTACTACAGCAGCGAAGAAACAAAAAATGGGAGCCGATAGCTTTTTTTTCCAAATCACTAAGTGAAGCCCAAACAAAATACTCTACTTACGATAGAGAGCTACTAGGAATTTATATGGCTATAAAACATTTCAGAAGACTCATCGAAGGACGAGAATTTACGGTCTACACGGATCACAAACCACTAATGCATGCTTTCGATAAGAAGCCGTCATTGGATGATACCCCTAGACGAATCAGATATCTGGATTATATATCACAATTCAGTACGGATATCCAGCACATCAGCGGCCACAAGAATTTGGTAGCCGATGCTTTATCTCGAGTTATCGAAACGATATCCTTACCCTCTGCAATCGATTGGTACGAGGTAGAAAAATATCAAAAGAATGACAGCGAGTTAAAACGATTAAAAGCCAATAAATCGTTAAAAATAGAATTAATACATTTTCCAGATAAAAATATTAAGATTTATTGTGATATATCAACAGGAAAACAACGCCCTTTTATGCCCCTCAAATTCAGGAAAACTATCTTCGAAAGTTTTCATAACATTAGCCATCCTGGTAAGAATACTACGAGAAAACTGATTTCAACTAACTATATATGGGAAAATATGAATAAAGACGTAAATAAGATGACTGAGACATGTTTACAATGTCAACGAGCAAAAATACATCGTCATACAAAATCACAATTCGGAAAATTCATGCCAACAGGAAGATTTTCCCATCTTCATATTGATTTAGTTGGGCCTCTACCCACTTCTAAAAACAAACGATACATAATTACAATGATAGATCGTTGTACTTCATGGCCAGAGGCATTTCCCATAGCTGATATAACTGCAGAAACCGTAGCCAGAACGGTATATGAAGGCTGGATAGCCCGATTCGGATGCCCTGAATACATTACCACAGACCAGGGACGCCAATTTGAATCTGAAATATTCAAAAATTTAGCAAACTTAATGGGAATTCATAAAATTTGAACCTCCCCATATCATCCACAGTCAAACTCTAAAGTAGAACGACTGCACAGAACATTGAAAACGGCATTGATAGCAAGAGGTAACACAATCAATTGGACAAAAGAGTTAGCTACCGTTTTACTTGGCATACGTACGAGTTTACGGCAAGACACAGGATACTCGGCAGCTGAATTAGTATACGGTTCAACAATTAGATTGCCTGGAGCATTTTTCGAGACACATAATAACTCAACATACGCAGATTTTATCAGAGAAATTAAGGACAACTTAGAACACATGATTTCTGTTCCACAAAGACAAAGTAAGAACGACAAGATATTCGTGCACCCACAGTTATCGGAATGTAAGCACGTTTTCTTACGTTGTTACCGATTACGGCCAAGTCTTACACCGCCGTACGATGGTCCTTATCTTGTCATCAGTCGAAGTCGAAGTTCACGATCTTGATAAATGGACGACAAAAAAGTGTAGCTATCGATAGAGTTAAACCTGCATTCATGTTAAACGATAGCAAGATAAGCAAACGGACAATAGACGACCAGATAACGAAAACTTCACAAGCAGATAAGAAAACAGAAACAAGAACACGTTCTGGTAGAATCTCCCGCCCGACGGTTAGATTCCAATTATAATATATAAGCTAGAATAACACTACTTTATGCATTCACTTAGCACAGCGTCGAAACAACACATAGCATGGGATCAAACTCGAGCCACGAGAAGGAACAAATCAACATGGTGCAGAACAATGCAGTAAAACCAGAAGATTTATTAAACCTGCACTCCCAAGTGGTCGAGGAAGTACAAGGGATCCGGAGCTGGATAATATTCATGACGATAGCAGGGGTTGTCATATGTACAATCGCAACCATAGTCATAGTATTCAAATTCGTAAGCAATAAGATCGAGAAAAGGCTTACGAAAATAATTAGAGACGCAAACGTTGTTTAGAAACGTAGGCATAAAATTAATCTGTATTATTATTTTTTTCTAATCTAATTATTACTATGTGTAATTTAGTTTTTTTTCTTCAAGGGGGGAATATCTATGGTGAAAGCCATAGTATATCATAGTATAGTATAGTACATGCAAACGTGATATATATAACTTGTTATTAGCAAAGCAAAATACTACGTGCCGTAATACATAATAGTTAATATTGTTAATTATGCAAATAAAGTAAACATCATAATTTCCCTTTCCTATATAGGTCCGTACTACGTATGTATAATAACTTAGTATATAAGCCTTAATTAAGTAACAATAAACCAGTCAATATTCAATCACCACATCGTCGTTTTAATTGGTTCATAAAGCAACACGCAATACGTACTACAATTATAATTGTTATTTAATACGCAGTATCATCGAAAATTCAGGTGTGAACCTTGAGGTCGAGCTCTAGACCTCTACGTAGTAGTCCCTCGGTCTCCCACAGGGATAACAAATGTAAAACAGTCATTGCTACTTACTTGTTTGTTATCCTGTCTAATTTATCTTCTTCTAAATTTTCGGTGAGAGATATTAGGAGTTCAGGCGATACTGGAGATGGGTAGAACTTCTCATACACATCCTTGCCGATGCGGTCCCTTGTAGCGGAGGTGTAAGCCGTGGATACATGCACGAAACTCCTGGAAAGAATATAGAAGGGAGTTAGCTCAGTTCAGAGAAACCTAGGTTTCTCTTTTCTTAACGAGACTTAATCCCTGAAAGATCGATTTAAAAAAATAGGCATACTTACTGTTGCGTCGCAATATATACTACTCAAAACAAAATAAGGGCCACTAAGATTTTTTGCTGTACCATTAAAACAATAAAGACATTAAATTGTTTAACTTATGTAACTACAAAATAATGTTATTGGTTATAATATAGGCTAACAATTGTTTAAAATAATGATCATGAATTGTTTATTTTAAGTTCATAATGAAATTGGCCATTTTGAATGAAAAACATGAACAAAAGAAATCACCGAAAAAAGACAAAATACTGTTCTTGTCACTTTTGTTTTTTCTTTTTAGTAACAAGTATGTCCTCCTCTCTTAGCAATACACCCTTGAAGCCTCGTATGCATACTCTGGATCAAATTCCTCACGTTTTCATCTGGAATCTCCTCCCAGGTACGTTTTAAAGCGTCAATCAGCTGCTGTTGGTTGTAGACCCCTTGCTCATTCTCTCTAACCCTTCGTTTCAATTGGTCCCACAATTTCTCGATTGGATTTAAATCCGGACTGTTAGCTGGCCATGGTAATACCTCAATATGAGACCCTTGTAGGACAGTTTGGGTCGATCGAGCTGTGTGTGCACGGGCATTGTCTTGCATCAGGATGAATCCAGGCCCCACTCGCTGTGCAAATGGGATCACTTGAGGCCTGATGACGTCCTCGATGTAACCTTCTGTAGTTACAGTACCCGCATTTAAAACGGTGAGCTCGGTTTTACCGTGTAAACTAATCCCACCCCAAACCATTACGTTGGGACCACCGAAACGGTCAACTTCGTGGATGCAGGACTCCGAAAACCACTCGCCGCGTTGTCTCCACACCCTAACACGCCGATCATCATTAAAAAATTTCACTTTGCACTCGTCTGTAAAAAGCACTTTGCCCCACTGATTAATCCCCCAGTTCAAATACTGACGGGAGAATCTTAAACGGTTTGCACGTTGAACCCTGGTCAGAGGAATTCGAACAACTCGTCGTCTTGATATTTGCTGGTCTTCGTGCAATCGATTACGTATAGTTTGATCACTGACACGGGTACCCGTTGTGAGCCGTAGGTGGTGTTGTAACTTACGGGCCGTTACTGTACGATCACGACGAGCACTTAGTTGGACGTACCGATCCTCGTGCGCTGTTGTTACACGAACTCAACCTGAACCGGGTCTCCTGGCAACACTGCCGGTATCTTGGAAGCGATTCCATACATTTTGGACAGCTCTTCGAGAAAAACCCAACTGCAAACCCACGTAACGCTGAGAACGTCCTTCTTGAATCATAGTTATGGCTCTGGTTGCTCTAATTGTATCCATGTGCCTTCGTACTGGTGGCATGATTAACGCGAGATGATAAATGAATCAATTAATTGAAAAAGTAAAACTTTTTTCCTAAAATAAACAAAACAAGTTAGGAAGACAATCGAAGAAAAACATAAGATTAACATCCAATTATTTTTTTTTAAATGGTGGCCAATACTTTTCAAATTAGGAACACGAACACCAGCATAAAAGAGATCAAACACCAAAGAGTTCGTAATATCAATATATTGCTACTTATCAGTTACTTTCAGTTTACTAAAGTGCACTTAAATGTAAATAAACTAGTGGCCCTTATTTTGTTTTGAGTAGTATATATTTGCTAACATTATGTTTATTAAACATAACATTTACTTATATAATAAGAATAGTGATATCCATAACGTAAACACTAGAAATAAGCATAAGTTAGTAGGCCCATATCATCGTTTACATAAAGTTCACAATACATATGCGGGATTCAGTATACGTTTTTTTTATAAACTACATAGGTAGTTAATAATTAATATATTAATAGAAATATAATTAATTTACCATTGTTTAAATTTAAAAACGCCGTTAAAATCAACTTATTCGGAAGGGTTATTATTCAGTCAACGACTACTTAAATGACAAAAACTCATGGAGCTAGTTGCTTGTTGCATACAGGATTCTAAGATCTGTATTACTTATAAGTCAATTTAAGTATACATAGTCACAAAGTGTAAGTGTATGCGCCATCATGCCATCCTACTGTCTATTTTAGATTTATATTAAATAATATATCTTAGCTCAAATTATTTCCTCTCTATAATATTATTAAGTTATTATTTTTATTATCTTTAGTTTTTTATAGTATATGGCATAATGGCTGTAACAACTTGTTAATCTGAGTTGTAAAATACTGAAATTATATTTAACTGGCGATTTAAAAGAGTGGCCGTGAGTTTCTTGCAGGTTTCTTCTCATAGGCCTTAACCCTTTGCCTGAACCTAGCAACTAACCTAAATGTAGCTTCAGTAACTTAGTAAACTCACTAACCTATATACTTTGACGTTCATAAGTGTTACTTTGTGACCTAAATGAATAAACGATTTTTGACTTTGACTTTGAAATGCATGCAATATTAAACTTTAAAAATATGTTTTCTGGTTAAGGTCTTGTATAAAGTGGTATAACAGAAGTTAGCGAAAGGCTTTTACATTGACATTTAGCAGGTGTTTATATGTGTTCATCGCCAGAAAACTCCAATAACACTTAGCTGACCCAGAAATCAAATCCAAGTAATTATGCATAGCAGTCGCAATCACTACCGCATCATTGTTTTCAGCATCGACATTAACGAAATGTATCAATAAACTAACATTAAAACGTTTCGAATTTGCATTTGTCAGCAAATTGATTGTTAATTGTTTTCATTGACAATGATTTTGAAACCAGATTTGAAACGCTTGTATGCATCGATCAAATATACCATAGATGCACGATCGTCGCTCGAAAAACGGCCCCAACAAAACTGTGCGTAAATCAGTAGTATGCGCTATATTATGCACCTGTCCCACTCACTCTTGCGTGCGCTGCCCGTAAGCGAGAGCGAATCGACACCACTACTACGGTGGAGACCGTACCATATATTTAGTACGCTTGCGTATCGCGAGTAACACACTCAGGACGCTTTACATTGACGCGTTTTAACTAAACTATTACAAAATGTTTCTCAGTGGGCGTTCAATGGTTATTCCGGTTTATTTCCTGGATTGCATAATAAATGCAGACACTTATAAGTAAGTCGTACTGGTCAGTGCCACACATTGACGCGGTTTTTGTATGAGAATGTGCATCTATGGTATATTTGATCGAAGCTTGTATGTTATTTATTTTTAAGTACCTATATTTCAAAAAACTTTGTAATCTAGAGTTAGGGTAATGTAACTATTTGACATATATAATAAAAAAATGTCACTGCAGCTATCCGGTTATCGAGAAAGATGCGGAGGAATATCACGACGCTCGTTAACTTTATTTATTCATTTATTATATACAATTTGTTTGGTGAGTGGTGTCGGAGATTTTAATGGCATAATATATGGTCATTTATATCTACAATCCATGCTTCAGTATTGTTTTTATGTTACTTTGTTTTTGGGAAAAAGTGAAATAACAAAAATATAACAGCAAAAATTTTCTTAATTTTCTGTTATCATATTTTTTTTTAAATTGAACCGAAGTAGATTCTAGAAATGTTTTATCATAAAAACATTTCTAGAATCTATCTCGGTTGAAACATGTTAGATATACTATGAGCTGTAAAACAAGACCTTTTTTGTTTTTTTTGGACTATCACAAGCGACTATATCGCTAAATTACCACGTGTGTCCGTGATTAGATAACAAAAAAACAAAATGGCCGCCATTTCGCCCAAGTAACATAAAAATCATACTGAAGCATGGATTGTAGATATAAATGACCATATATTATGCCATTAAAATCTCTGACACCACTCACCAAACATTGTATAACTAAGTTTTTAAATAGCATGTGTATATGGATTTTAGCTGCTCGACGTCTTGTCAAACACGTCCTACAGTAACAGCACTTTATTAGTATTCTTAGTGAAAATACTTACTTTAAATTAGTACATGCTCGAGCTAGAGTGAGTGCATCCCTGGTGCCTCTCACGTTGATCAGTGTGGCCACTCGGAGTGGCTCGTCGAACCGAACGGTGGCTGCCGCGTGAAATATAACTGTCACCTGGAGTTCAATAAAGTCGCACAATTCAATCTCACCTATAATACAGGTTTGTAGGCAAACCTGTATTGCAAAAGAGTTATACATATTAATTATAGCTGAGTAAAACTTTCTAAGTATTTTTTAATATACTTAATAATTGTAATTTTTGACGTGACAACGTCTAATAAATCGATGAGCGCCGGCTGCACGCAAGAAAAAGAATGACTCATTGTCCCGTTACGCTCATTGTCTCGTTACGCTCATTGTAACGTTACGATCGGAGCGAAAGCGCTACACTAGCGAGCGAAAGGCATATTATGACGTTATCACGTTAAACTATCGTTTGTAAACCGACTTTACAGACAACCAAATTTAAAAGAACGATACGGCATAAGAGGAAACACATTAACCTTGATCAAATCTTATTTAAGCGATAGAAAACAAATGACAATTATTAATAAAATCTGTTCTACATCCAAAATAGAAATTTCCCATAGATCATCCATCCGATATACTACAAGGGGAGTACCGCAAGGAAGTGTTCTTGGGCCCTTACTCTTCCTCATTTATATCAATGATTTACCCAATTCCGTCAATTGTAAAACTGTTTTGTTCGCTGATGATCTCACGCTCATTATTCCATGCGAAAACATAAATAGGTACGAAACCGACATAAATAATTATATACATTGCGTAATAAACTGGCTACTAGAGAATAATCTAAAAATCAATATAGAAAAAACTCAAGTTATGTCATTCTTCCAAAGAACAAAAACTATCAATCTTAATATTACATATGCAGACCAAAAAATTTCAGAAACTAATAGTACAAGATTTCTAGGACTCCATCTTGATAGTCAGCTTAATTGGAAAAATCATATAGAGTCTACTTGCAAGAAATTAAATCAATACGCGTATGCCCTACATAACTTAGCAAAAATAGTCAATGAAAAAGTAGTCCTTACCGCATATAAAGCTTATGTTATATCAATTCTTCGATTTGGCATTATTCACTGGGGTAACTCTTCTGATAGAGAAACCGTTTTCAAAGCTCAAAAGAAATGTTTACGTGCTGTGTTTAAACTAAAATCAACAGAAAGCTGTGTTCCATTTTTTAAGAAATTTAACCTCCTTACTTTTCCATGTTTATACATATTTGAAACTGCAGTATTTGTAAAGTCAAACTTATATATGTTTCAAACATTGCAGTCTCTAAGACGTAATAAAGAGATATGTGTAGAGCAACATAAGACTGCACTATTTTCAAAAAATTTTGTAGGCATGGCTCCCAAGATCTATAATAAGATACCAAAATGTATTCGGGACAAAGAAGGTATCATTGATTTTAAAAAACAACTATTAACATTATTATGCACAAAAACATATTATACAGTAAATGAATATTTAAATGATAAATGGTAACTTTTAATATTAAAATACAAACTACAGCTACTACAATATTCGAACTGTATGTGTTTATGTTTTATATTTGTATGCCAATGGTGGCAAGACATAGCGATCAATATATTACAATTATTTAAGAGTACACCTGTATTATACCTATGATCTACAAATAAATGATTTTGAATTTGAATTTGAATTTGAATTTGAACTTGAAATAGAATTGCGCTTATGCCAATGACTCAACGTAAGATCATAGACTCTTCTTTTCTTTGACTCTCACTGGTTTTTGTTTAAAGACATCGCTCACGCTTGGATTAATTCTAGTACCACAAAGGGCTTTACAATTATTTAAACAACGCACACAAAGAACACCCAGACTCGGAACAGCTGTTTGTGCATCACACTAATTATTACTCGGTTCGACCATTTAATCCAGTACACGATCTTTCGTCGTGTTGTTAGTGTGCGCTTGACGATTCCGACCAGGATTTTAATATCTACCCTTCCTCTTGAACTTTGGGAACGTGCGAAAGGTCATCACAAAATCTAAATATTATATAGATATATATATATATATATATATATATATATATATATATATATATATATATATATATATATATATATTTATATATATACAATATACAAAGTACCTAATTGTAAAAAGAAAATTGTAGAATGTATTAATTTATATTATGTTAAGTAATTTCGTAATATTATCTATTAGTTGCTGAAAGGTTAATACATAGCTGCATCAAATGCATTTAAATGCAATTGAATTTAAATGCATTTGATGAAGCTATGTAAGGAAACAATAATTTAAATTTGACCTTGTTGAATTGTTGCAATTTTGCTAGTCATCGATGTCGCAGTAATTTAAATTAGTTATTTAATTACCGATCCTTTATAAGCCAACAGAAAGTGGTAGCTTTTAAGTATGAGTAAATTAAATTGATTAACCGTAATATCGATTCTAATGTCTACATAAAATTTAAAAATTCAATAGTTATGTGTTTTTGTGCTAAGAAATTTTTAATTGCAGCTCAAAGTTGGAAAATTGGCGGTATTTTGTCCTCTTGTCTTGGAAGGCATCTAAAGTCGTCTTGTCTTTTGCCGGTCGAATTGCCATCATACTATGACAGTGAAGAAATATAAAGTGCACCAGTGTTTGCGCATTTATGTACTATAACATCTTCTGCGCAAATTCTCTGTTAAGATTGGCTTTGATAATCAAAATTATAGTGATTAGAGAAAAGCGGACATCATTAATCTAAATTGCTGAAATTGGACAGTAGTCGTCTCGTAAAAAGAACTATATTGACTCGAAATAATAAGACTACTATGATTTGTAAATAACCAGCTTCGGGTCAATTATTCCTAAAATTAGTGAACACTTACGTTCCAAAAATGGTCCGAATTTCAGGACAATCACGTGAGCCGAACAATGTAGTGCTGTTAAAAGAAATAAATCCGAAGAAACTTAATGGCATATTTACTAGCTGACACAAATATAGTTTTATTATTTACTGGCTTTTGCTCGCAGCTTCGCTTGCGTATAAATAATACAGCCTACGTTACTCGGTGATAATGTAACTTACTAATAGTCAAAGAATTTTTAAATCAGTTAAGTAGTTTTTGAGTTAAACCTTAACAAACAAAAAATCAAATTTTTCTTTTTATAATATAGTATTAATATAGACGTGTTGTTGTTTTACCTCTTGTGTGATGATGGTCCAGTCTTCATCGCTGAGTCCAAGTCTGCTGTCCGCCACATCTCCTTCCAGCACCACTATTCTGTCAGAGAACTGCGGCTGCTTCTCAAGTAGCAGATCGTACACCTAAACATTTATTTATAACATTATGTTATATTTCGGTGGCACGGCATTAGTATATAATATAATAATAATAATAATATTCTACCACATACACACAACACCATCTAGCCCAAACTAAGCAGAGCTTGTACTATGGGTACTAGACAATGGATAAACATACATATATACTTATTTTTTTGTAAATACATACATATTATACATAGAAACACCCAGACCAAGACAAACACCCATGTTCATGCACACAAATGTTTGACTTGTGCGGGAATGGAATATGCATTAATAGTTTCGACGGTCTTCATGGCGCAATAAGTGACGTGGCAACGAAATGCAGTGTTAACGGAATATTGCTTCGAATATATCAATCCCACAAACAGGGTATAGGCAATGTTCCTTTAAGTATTATTTTACACTTCGAGTAATAATGATTATTCTTAAGTTATATTTGTACAACCTAATTAGTGCCGCACCAAGCGGTTCTAAAGGAATTTTCTCCCGCGGACGCTCAGGTTGTGGAATGAACTTCCTGGCGAGGTTTTCCCACAATACTAAAGTATGAGGTTCTTCAAAAAGGGTGTTAAAAGCTTTTTACAGGGTTGTCATGGCGTAAGTGATGCTTCTGGTGTTGCAGGCGTCCATGGGCTTCGGTGATCACTAATCATCAGGTGAGCCGTATGCTTATTTGCCACTTTGGTAGCATAAAAAAACCTTTCTTTGTATTAAATTAGTTAAAGCAATTGGTTTTCTTGCGACCTCCGACTGTAGACACCTTAATTTATATGCGAGTGATTAATAAGTAAGCATATATATCTATTAAAGTGTACTATTATTAGTAGTTATTTATAACTATGCCTTGGTTAAATTGATTCACCAGAGAGGGGACTAATCAGAGGGGCGTTTATAGTTAATTCGATCCTGGTACTTTACTAGAATTTAAGTTGAAACTTGAAAAGACATTGACAAATCTGGTGTAAATCGAACATTCTCGCATTTATGTCAAGCCTTTGCAAAATTTTTTTATAGGTGAAGAAGATGACGTAGAAAGAGTATGAACACTGAACACCCAATTTACCATCTAGCTTGTCGACAAAACATTCCTATCAGGCACAAAAGATAAGATTCTACCACTACGAGTGCCAAAGTAAGCGTTAAGTAAATACCATGGAAAAACAATGAAAAGGATTCAAGAGAACAAGATTTTACTCACCGGGTCGCTCAGTATAAACTGTAATCTCTCTTGCATAGTCTTTCCTTTCTTCGATCTCAGCAACAAGAACATCTTCTTTATGGCACACGACCTATAAATACAATTTCATGTACCATCGCCTGTAATATTTCATGGATACCTTAAGGTCTAAAATCCTATGAACACTCAACTTTGAATGAATATGAAAGTACTAGATGGCGTTGTTTTATAAATTATTGCTATATAAGGTATCGAAAGTCGGATTTTCCTTCATGTAAGAAAAGTGTTCTTTTATAAATAAATTTTGTGAACAGAGATTAAAAAATTGTATTAATTAAATTTAACAAAATTCAGTTATTAAGAAATCTACTTCTTTTTATTTTATCATCGCACCACTCGCCATCGGCAGGGATTTCATTCTCACTCCTTACAACCTAATTGGTGTCGCACCAAGCGGTTCCAAAGGAATTTTCTCCCGCGGACGTTCAGATTGTGGAATGAATTGCCGAGGTTTTTCCACAAGACTACAGTATGGGGTTCTTCAAAAAGGGTGTTAATAGGTTTTTACAGGGTCGGCAACGCGCAAGTGATGCCTCTGGTGTTGCAGGCGTCCTTAGGCCACTGTGACCACTTACCATCAGGTGGGCCGTATGCTTGTTTGCCACTTTAGTTGTATAAGTTCGGCAACACGCAGATGATATCCCTGGTACAGCAAGCAATTATACGGTAATAGTTTACTCTCAAGCCATGTGCTTATTTGCCACAAATAAATTATTCTCAGTATAATAGTTGTCTTAAATAACGCGGTAGTGCTTAAGCAATACTGTGTTTACCTGAACAGTTTCTCAATAAGGTGCTTGCCCATGAAACCGGAGCCACCGGTCACGAACACAGTGGCGCCATCGTAGAACTGTTGTACGGGAGAGTCACCTCGGTCTATCACCTCGTTCATAGGTTTCTGATGTCGAAGAATATTCAGCACCAACTCTTGAGCGGGATCCATCTTGATCTATATATGTATCTACAGATTACAAAAAAATAAGAGAGTTGAGAGAGACAAGTATCTCTTAAAGTAAGAATTATCATGAGAAGACAGATACCTGTAATTTAAATTATAAATTCAATTCAATTCGTTTATTTTTCTCCATAATGTATATACAGGTCTTATAAATGTAGAGAGAACAATTATGGACCCCGTCGGGCACGGCAACATTAGGAGAGAAGAACGAACATTCTATTATCTTATATCATATCGAAATAAATTTTAGAGCTTAGTACATATTTATTTAATTGCTCACGTATTATTTATGACTAGCTCTCCCCTGCACTGTCACCCACGTTTAGCGTTCGCGGAAACAATAGATGAATGAAATAGCAATATATTTACCAGAAAGTACAGCAAACAGAAACGCAGCCCGATTAAAACACAAGAATGCAAATATTAACTCGCTTCCATTGTATTTATACCTATGCAATGCATAATTATTGCTCACATTTGTTATTCAAACCGCCAAACTATTAGGGATCAGCTACCTTAGCTTTATTTAATTACTAGCTGTTACCTGCTACTTCGTCCGCGTAGATTTTAACTAAAAAGTGTTTGTCTCCGCGGAACCCTATTTTTTTTTTCTAAAATCAAAGTAGCCTATGTCACAGTACATAAATATACAGTATTATAACTCGGCCGTATCCTTGAAATAAATGCCTACAGCCGCGCGGTACATAAACATGCGATAGGGTTGCCCACCTACAGCATTTTAATTAAATCTGCCTACTTTGAGTTTCTATCTGTTTAATATGTTGTAAGGTGGCTATCTAAGCTCGATTTATATAATAATTTCCTATTTTGAATCAGTATAAACGAAGTAACTAAATTTTGGTAAGGTAAATTCACGCGACCAAATATTACGTAAGTTGAAAACATGATTTTTGTTTGTGTAGATATTGTGTTGTTTTTAGTGTCATTTGATAGGTTTAGGTCTAAAACGGATAGGGCAAAAGAAATTGTGTAAATAGGGTAATCCGTTTAAAAGTTATTATGGATTTTCGATAGTGAAAATTGTCAAATGTAAAATTTTATGTTTTTGTTCTGTAAACTTTTTGTATTGTAATAGTATGTTTATTGTTTTGTTTACTTATTCACTTTATTTATTAGTCCAGGCATTTCTTTTTCGGGAGGGAAAAAATCCTTTGAAAAGACTTAAATTACGTACCTACCTACTAGTAAGTATAATCATTTTATAGTCTTACCTTTCGGAGTTTCCAGGTAATTTAAAAAAAGTTATCTCTGGGTGCGTTATTGAGGAATTCATGCAACCAAAAAAAGCACAATATATTCTACTTGTCTTATTAAATAGGCTATACTTGTACTTATTTTTGGTAAAAAAGAACGCGCGGTTACTGTTTAAAAAACAACACACAGTCCGTTCGTCACTGCGACGCATTCGCGACTGGTTACGTACCGAGCGCATCCCGACGCCGAGGCGCGTAGGTATGACCCGAGTTCCGACCGTTTCTATGAAGATAGGTTACTGTATGTTTATGTACTGTGCCTATGTTACTCTTTATTACATCAGCTTTCTGCCAGTGAAAGTGCCGTCAAAATCGGTTCAGCCGTTTCGGATATTACCCGGAACAAACAGACAGACAAAAATTTAAAAAATGGATGTTTTCGTATATGTACCTTATATACTTTCATAAGCATTAGATAAAAAGCTGTTATTTTGACATTACAAACAGACACTTCAATTTTATTTATTTGTACAGATGTGCCATTAGTTTTAACTTTTTGTATTAAATGTTCCTGCAAATATTATGTTCTAATAGAGATTTTACTATAAAGTTTCGTTATCTAAAATCTAGAAAACAATGAACTTTTTAATTAATCGTAAAATAAAACTATTTTAAAACTGCTGGTAGGAGTAATAAAATAAATAAAATAAAATAAAATAAAAATATTTATTTTCGTAAACATTTGGTGTTTCCTTAACCTAGTGTTTGGAGTATCCATTTAAGCATATAACAATACTTGTACTAGGACACCCCGCTCTTTCACATCTATACGTATGTTTAGAATAAGGTAAGTATTAACAAATTATGAAAAATTCCTTAATTAATAGGTGTGTTTGTGTGTGTGTGTGAGGGTGACACACCCTGACACACACACACACACACACACACACACACATACACACACGTGTATGTGTGTGTGTGTGTGAGTGCATGTGTTTGTATAATATGACCACACGTAAGTATGTTGATTTGATTTATATTCTGTTCAATATTTAGTTTATTGCATTTCCATAAATAAATATAAATTATGAATGTTGATGTTTTATTCTAAACTAGTTAATATTTTCTCCGTGTCGTCGTGAGACAATTTACTAATCCACTCAGCAACAGTCGTTTTGCAATCATGATAAGTTTTAGGATATATTGTAAGAATTTTGTTTAATTTTTTATAAATGATTGTCGCACGTTTTCTATACTGTATACTAGCAAATCTTGTATTTACTTTTGGGACCATAGCTACTATGACTTTCCTTCTTTTTGTTTCTACGTTTATTGCAACAAGCGGTAAAGCTTTATGCATTTTTAAAATTGTATGCATAATGTATAACTTCCGAATTGATAACAGGTTACTAATTTTATATAGGATTTCTGTAGGAAAAATCCGTTTTTTAAAATACATAACCTTAATTAAAGCTCTTTGGGATCGCTCAATTTCTAGAAATCGCGTTTTAAATGGTCCTCCCGAAACTGGTAGACAGTATACTATAACCGATTGACTAGTGCTTGGTAAATGTTGTTAATTAGTATGTTAGGAGCAGATGACACTTATGTAGTTTTACTCTGAGTTATATGTCTAAGGTTTTTAAACATCCACATAAACTTTCTAATTCTTTTACTAACTTGTTCAATTTGGGGATACCAGATCAATCCTTGATCAATTTGTACACCAAGATATTTAGTATTATTTACCTTTCGTATTACTGGACAGTCGCATGTTTTATTGGTTGTGCCATTACCACAAACATGTATATGTATTTTTAGATCTTCTTTTGGCTGTGTGTCATTCCTTATGGCAAAACAGATATAATTTGTTTTATCTGTATTTAGTGTAAGCAAGTTGTTTTTTAGCCAGTTAGCTACCTGAGTAAGGCCATGCTCTGTTGCTATTTTTGTGCTATCCCAGTTTCTACCAGTGAAGACAATGGCAGTATCATCGGCGTAGGTGCAAAATTTAGCGTTGCTTATAGTCATGTTGCAGAGGTCGTTAATATAGATTAACAATAAAGTAGGCTCAAGGACACTACCTTGTGGGACACCGTATGATACGCCAGTGTCTTCACTGCAGTATTGATTCTATTTAACTTGCTGATTTCGATTGACCAGATAATCTTTAAAAATAGAGAGTTCCCTACCTCTAACGCCAATTTTTTCCAGCTTTTGTATAAGGATTGACAGGGAGACCGTATCAAATACTTTTTTAAGTCAATGAATACTGTTAGGCATTTGTATTTTTTATCCAAATATTCTATTAAATGAGTGCTAAGAGACGTAACTGCATCTTCTGTTGAAATTTTTTGTCTAACACCGAATTGTTGAGGAGATAGTATATTAAATTTTGATAGGTAATTAAGTAATCTAGCGTTTCATATTTTTTCTAAAATTTTTGCTAATACTGGTAAAACAGATATAGGTCTATAATTGTTAATATCGTCTGTGTCACCACCCTTATGCACCGGAGTAATAATAGATTGTTTCAGAGGGGTCGGGAATGTCCCTGTACTAAAACAAAGTTAACCAGATGTGTTATGATTGGTACGACGTAATGCCTAGTGTATTGTAGGAAACGAGTTGGTATGTTGTCCCATCCGGGCGCACTGTTATGCTTCAAATTCATTAACGTACTATTTACCTCAGTATGATCAGTCTCTAACAACACAAATGATTGTGGTTGGGTAGGTAGATTTTTTATATAATCCTCAAGGAATCCTCCTCAATCCTACAGGTAGTAGAGCCAAGCTGGTTACAGCAGGAATGGGCCGGCTCGACCGGGGAAGTACTACCCTCTCACAGAAAATCGACGTGAAACAACAGTGTTTCACTGCTGTGTTTCGTTCGGTGAATGAGAGCGCCGGAGGCCTAAGCATGAGGTGACGATTCTCGCAGCTTATGAGGGACCTGCAGAGTATCCGTAGAGTCATTGTGTGGGTGGCGCGAGTCGACCCGGCGGCCAGGGAGAGCCGTAGAAACGGTGCTCTGCTGGCCGCCCGCGGTATAGTCCAGGGGCCCAACCGAGTCTAACCAACTAGGTTGGCTGCCTAATCATGCCGCGCATAATCTCGAGGTGGCTCGTCGTGCCGGATGGTGACCGGAGGGTGGGTCCCGGCGACCACTTTCGGGAGGGTACGGGGGTCCTTCCGTCCGTCGGATCGGCTATCGCCATACCATACAGTTATATGACAAAACTTGCTCTGCGCCTTGCCCCACTTTGCTGCGAGAATAGCCGCCTCTTTTTTTTCACGCTTCCCCTTCCTTTCACTCTATGGCAGTACGAACAAAGCATTGTCGTTCAACAGCAGCCAATCGCCGTAACCCCACTGCTGCTTCCTGTGTCGTGGAGTTTATTAACATCAGAGGACTCCACGCTAACCTTAATGCCGTCCATCACCACCTGGAGACGGCTCGGCCGGCAATGCTTTTTCTAACGGAGACACAAATACGCCGTCCTGAAGACACGAACTACCTGCAATATCCCGGCTACGTCCTAGAGGAGTGTTTCCTCGCGAAAGCCGGGGTATGCTTGTTTGTTAGGGCGGATATTTGCTGTCGCCGTCTACAATGCCTAGAGGACCCTTCCTTCTCTGTCCTTTGGGTACACGTAGATCATGGCTCTTTCAGCCAAATCTACATGTGCCTCTACCGATCCCATTCAGGAGACGCTGAGACAACTCGACTCTTCAATTACCTGAGTCAGGCGGCAGACGACGCGCAGGAGCGGTTTCCGAACGCTGAGTTGGTGTTCTTGGGAGATTTCAATGCCCACCATGAGACCTGGTTGGGTTCTCCCAAAACAGACCACGCGGGACGAACTGCCCATGCGTTCGCTCTCACGCATGATCTGTCTCAACTGGTACTCCAGCCCACCCGGATACCAGATATTGCAGGTCAGGCGCCCTCTCTGCTCGATCTGCTGCTGACGAGTAACCCGAACCGGTACAGTGTGTCGATTCGTGCTCCTTTGGGCACCTCAGACCACTGTCTGGTTTGTGCCACAGCTGTTGTTGTTACGCCCCCACGACCCGAGGAGGCAAGACGACGACTGTGGCACTACTCGTCAGCAGACTGGGATGGAATGCGGGAATACTTCGCATCCATCCCTTGGGCTCAACGCTGCTTTGAGAACAGGGATCCATCAGAGAGCGCTATTGCTGTCGCTGGTGAAATCATCCTGGGTATGGAATATTATATTCCATACAGTGATGTCACGAGCGGCGGCAGGAAAACGCCCTGGTTCGGGTGTGAATGCGCCGATGCTGTTGAACGCAAACAGACGGCGTATCGCGCTTGGACCAGGGCTCGCACTATCCACGACCCTAACGTGTATCACCTGAAGGCAGCGTTCAACCAAGCCACAAAGGTCTGCAAGAGGGCATACTTAAGAGCGGATGCCCAACGCGTCGCACGGTTCGGCCAGGAACTAATGGCGCATTCTACGGGCAGTCGTAGCTATTGGCACCTGGCCAAAGCCGTGCAGTCCAATTTCTGCCAGACCATGCTGCCCCCTCTGAGGTATCCGAATGGATCACTGGCTCATCGGCCGCAGGAGAAAGCCGATCTGCTTGCAAATCTCTTTGCGGCCAACTCCCGAATCTATGACTGCGGTTCGCAGCCGCCTAACATTGCCAACTGCGGCTACACCATGCCTGATATATGTATCAGGCAACGAACCGTTCGTGCGATACTGCAGTCTCTCGATGTTCGGAAAGCCAGTGGACCTGACGGCATCCCAGCTGTGGTTCTTAAAAAATGTGCAGCGGAGTTGTCTCCCACACTTACGCGCCTATACCGGACGTCTTACGTCGCAGGCATTGTGCCTGAGGCTTGGAAGGAAGCGAACGTTCAACCGATTCCCAAAAAGGGGGACCGTTCCGAGCCAAGCAACTATCGACCCATAGCTATCACCTCGGTGCTTTCCAAGGTGTTCGAGCGGATTATAAACACCCAAATTGTCCGCTACCTGGAGGATCAATCGTTGATCAATGATCGCCAATACGGCTTTCGGTCTAAACGATCAACGGGTGATCTTCTAGCGTTCGTCACGCACCTCTGGGGTGAGGCTATGGACAAGCACGGCGAGTCTTTGGCTATCAGCCTTGACATAGCCAAAGCTTTCGACAGAGTCTGGCACCGGTCTCTTCTTTCCAAGCTTCCGGCCTATGGCTTGCCCCCTCAACTGTGCACCTGGATTGCAAGTTTCCTGCAGAAGCGTCGTATTCGGGTCCTTTGCGACGGTCGCGCTTCCAAATTTATGCAGGTCAATGCAGGAGTGCCTCAGGGTTCTGTCTTATCCCCTACGCTCTTTCTTCTGCATATCAATGATATGTTCAATCTCGGCAACATACATTGTTATGCGGATGACAGTACCGTGCATGGGCGATATCTCGGACATCCTGGGGCCAAACAGGCTGAGGTTGAGGGGAAAAGGCAGAATCTTGTCGTTGAACTTGACCGGACCTTGGACCGCATCTATGAATGGGGTGCCAAGAACTTGGTCGAGTTCAACGCCAAGAAGACCCAGGCATGCGCGTTCTCTACAAAAAAGTCTCCGTTCCTTCCCCTCCCTTCTCTGAAGAACACTCCACTGGTGATACGTGACAGTCTCTCCATCTTAGGTATGGATCTTTACCGCTCCCTTAATCAAAAAACCTATATCGAGAGCGTCATTAAGCAAGCTTCGCGAAAACTCGGAGTTCTGAACAGGGTGAGGCGGTTCTTCACGCCTGGGCAACTGTGCCTATTGTATAAGGCACAAGTGCGCCCTTGCGTGGAGTACTGTTCTCATCTTTGGGATGGCTCCGCGCAGTACTTGCTGGACGCTCTCGACCGGTTACAGTGGCAGGCTGTCCGTATCATCGGAGATCCAGAGGTCACGAGTTCACTGGAACCTCTGCAACTCCGTAGAGACATTGCCTCATTGGCATGTTTCTACAGAATATACCACGGGGAGTGCTCTGAAGAGTTATTCCACCTTATCCCGCCCTCCCCTTTCCTATCCAGAACAACGCGTGCTGGGCTCAGATGCCATCCTTACACGGTAGAGTCGATTAGAGCGCGTACCAAAAAGTTTGGGTCCTCATATCTCTGCCGAACGACCAAGGCATGGAATTCTCTGCCAAGGCACGTGTTTCCTTCTTCCTACAATCCTGGGTTCTTTAAGCGGGGCGTGAACAAGCATCTTCTCAGGCCGTCAAAGTAGAGACCTCAACATCGCCTCGGCTACTGTGGGGGCGATGTGGAGGCCACTGCTCTTAGACCACACGACTGCTTACCATCAGGTGGAGTGTGGTCATTTTGACGAGTAAAATAAAAAAAAAAAAGAAAAAAAAACATCTTTACTATTTAAAGTGGATTTAATGTTGTTTGCGAGTTGTTTGCCAACATTGGCAAAATAGTAATTGATATGATTAGCAGATTCAATATGTGTTTTCTTGAAATCTAGTAACTCTATGTTTAGACTATTTGTCTTATTAGTATAAGTTATATTTTTTATGTGTTTCCACAGTTGTTTACTATTTTTAATCGAAGTACTTAGTAGTTGTTTTTCATAATTTATCTTTAGTTTTTTAAGGAGCTTATTGCAATAGTTTCTGTAGCAAGTGAATGTAATCTTTTTTATTTAGTTATGTGGATCGCGTTGATATTGTTTCTGAAGTTTGTTGCGATTTTTAATGCACCTCAATATGCCGATAGTAACCCATGGTTTAATAGTACGTTTACTTTTAGGGATAGGTGTTTCATGGGTGTTGTTTAGAATTGATACTTTGAGTTTATTAATGAGTTCGTTGGTTACAAAAGTGGGATCATTGCAAAAAAGTAATTCTGATATATTTAGATTTATTAGGTATCTGTATGCATTTTCATAGTCTATTGTAGTCTTAGATTTTTCTATAGGTTTATGTTGATTTATTTTAGATAATGATAGAAGAGTTGTGAAGTGGTCCGTTATAGATGTTTGTAAAATAGCAATGAAAGCTGAAGTTTTACTTCTGTTGAAACTAAGCATAATATGGTCAAGGCATCTTGTTTCTCTAGTAGGTAGTGCGTGCCCCGGTAAAATGCCATGCGTTGCTAACATGTTTAGATAATATGTTCTATTATTACAATCATAATCTAGTTCAGAAGGTTTTGGATTAATACTGATGTTTATATCTCCCGTAATTATAACGTTATTTTGCGATTTCAATTTATCTAAATGGTCACTTAATGAGTTACTAAAGTTTTAGGCACATTTATGGGATGGAGACCGATAAACACATAAAATTATGTTATTTAGTATATTTAACTGTAAACAGGATGCCTGGGCCAATTTAATTTCCGTGACAAGCGATTTTAGGTTTCTTTTTACATAGACTACCACCCCATCACTCTGATTTTTATGATTAGACGTAAAATAGGCATAATAATTATTTAGAGTCGGTATGGGTTTATTCTTATTTATCCAGCACTCAGTCAAAACAATAACATCAACATCAAAAGCGAGAGTAGATAAGTTTACAATTAAATCATTAAAGTTGCAATTTATACTCCTTATATTTATACTCCTTATATTTATACTCCTTATATTTTGTGTTAAGACTGTGCAGTCTGCTTTATTATGTTTGTAATGCTGAACTATAAGAGAGGCATCACATTCAATAGAACTTGCTAGCTCCAAACTATCTATCTCTGATATATTTCCTAGTATGTCATCCATTTTTAAACTTGGTTAAAACATAACATACACACCGCTATAATGTAATTCTAATAATAAAATTGGTCTGTATAGCAGCATTGTAAAAAGCATCAAAATAGTATTCAAATATGGAGGTACGAAAATGTCAGTCTGTTTTAATTGTTTGTTTAACGCGTGACCTTGAAATGCGCCCACCACTAGCGGCCTAACAAAGTTGGTGGACCACGCCACGCAAAGTAAATACCATTCTGTGACAATCGATATAATACGAGTACCATGTACAATAAATGATAACTTGACTGGGAGGTTATATTTATAATCTACTAGATGTTCCCGCGGTTTCACCCGCGTTTATCGTTACTGCGCCGCCCCCGTGGGTCGTAGCGTGATGTTATATAGCCTATAGCCTTCCTCGATAAATAGGCTACCCAACACTAAAAGAATTTTCAAATCGAACCAGTAGTAATCACGCAGAATAAACCAGGAGAAACATCGTTTGTACTATGTCTGTAATGGGTAATTATTTTGCTGCAATGTTATTTTAAAACTGCGATATCTCCTAAGATATTCATTGAAATCGAATGATGTAAAGGGCAATTTTATTTTAAATTAAATACTTGTGATGAATAACGTATTTATTTGGATAAGGATTAATATCATATTTATAATAATACCTTCGCAAATAATGCATTATTTTAGAACCAATTTGGTTAGCATAAAAATGGTTATAGTGAGCCAACCTTAAAAGATAGACATATGCTGTCGTGGACTTTTTTTAGAACTTTTAAAGGGGAACAATTATGTCATACATCATTTTTGCGAAACTAACTGTTTACACAGCGCACGCAGCGAAAGCTCTCAAAAGGAAAAAATACCCTCCGATTTTGAAACATTCTTCATTGGTGCTCAGCTCCTATTGATAATAGCGTGATGATATATAGCCTATAGCCATCCTCGATAAATGGGCTATCTAACACTGAAATAATTTTTCAAATCGGACCAGTAGTTCCTGAGATTAGCGCGTTCAAGCAAACAAACAAACAAACAAACATACAAACAAACAAACAAACTCTTCAGCTTTATAATATTAGTATAGATAAATCTTAATTTTATTGTATAATAAGTAACACGTACATGTTTCTTAATTATATAGTATAAAGAATAACAGTTCCTATGCGATCCTAATACGTATTTATATACTACGATTATTTGTTTCAGCAAGTAAAGAGTATATTATATAATATTCATAATTAAAGTACAATAATATATCGCAATATAATAATATAACTTAAAGCAAAATAAGATTTCGTGTAAACTATTGCAGCAGTTTATTGTGATATAGAATGGCAAATAGTTCGTTAGTAAGTGTGTACTATGCACTCGCGTGTGTTTATTGTAATGCACAATCAATTTAGTCACTATAAAATATTGAGGAGTTAACATATAATTAAGATAATAGTGGTTATAGAAGAATGTGTAAATGTTGATGTGTAATTTTGTACATATGCATATGGTAAGTGTGGATGATCGTGTATGTTTGTATTGTGTTAATATTTTAATTTTTATGCTACACTTAGTGATTACGTAACAACTAGCAGGTAGAAAATAGTCCGTACAGCGCATTTGATTCTTGGCTAAGTTTACATTGCAGTACCAAGCAAAACACAAAGAATAATGAATATTACAAGTAATCAAGAAAGTAGTTCGTAGTAAATATAACATAAAATTATATCGTATTAGCTTTTTGTCTATGGCTGAATTACAATACCAAGCAAGGCTTAGACGAAAAGTATGTGTATTGCAAATTAACAAAAAGTAATATGGATTTTGTAGCAAAATATTTACGCAAAAGAAAGGCCAGCAATAAGTTTTTATGCATAGTCATTTATCCTTTAAGCTTTGAATTTGAGATTCATTCTTAACTAAAATTACCTGGGAATTTTCTTCTTTTTTTATGTATACCCGTCCATAAGCGGTACCCCGATTTACGCGAACCCAGAGTTACGCGATATTCAAATCTCGCTAATTTATCTTTTATTTGAGCGTCAAACAACTCCCGATTTTCGATTATAGACTTACTGCCCCTACACTATTGACGAAATGTTGCGGGAGACAAATCTTTGAGACGTCAAAGTGCTTTCTTAGATTTTATGAAGCTTTCTACATCAAAATAATCTCAGTTGGCGATTGTATATATGGATAATCTAAGATTCTATGAAAGATATTGGCTGAATTAATATTTTCTTCAGCTTCGTGCCTTAATTAAAAGTAATTTATATTATATTTATTTACATGCGAAATTATACCCCGACTTACGCGAATTCGACTTACGCAGTTATCGCTGAGTCCCACCTATCGCGCAAGTTCGGGGTATTACTGTACTACTTCATTTTGCAAGTAATTTTGATGTCATTTTCATTAGCCTATTAAGTCGCCGCGGCACACCGGTAGCTAGACACGATTGACTTTTTATTATGTCTGGTATCCTGAGACTTGACATCCTGCATAGTTGGATTTGAATTCTATACTTAGACCTGATGCACCGCTTTTGAACTCTAAATGCCATTTCTCGGTGTCTTGAGTTTCCCCAGTAGGCATATATGTAATACTATATTTGAAATTAGACTCAGCTGAACCGTGATGAGTCATAAGTAACGCGTCTAAGTTAATTATAGAGAAAAGTTTCATAAGTTGTAGATGAAATGACTAATATTCAAGCTCAATTTCTTTATAGCCTAGTTTAATTAAATTTATTTTTCTCGTGACATTACTTAATTAAATAATTTCGGTTATTACAATAATAATTAATAAATATGACATTTGATTATGAATAGTTATGATTATTATGAATGATTGTAAGTAATATAATGTATTAATCTCATACAATAGTGGATTATTTATTTAAATGTATGTAATAATATATAAATAATATATAAATTTAGTATATTATATAATATGCAGGGACAATTTTATTGTAATACATAGTTAATGAAACCTGTCAGACCCCGCGCGCGCGGTAATGTAAACAACAAGAAACCCTACGTGACGCGGCACGCGCCACTTGAGTGCCAATTGAGCGTCACTCGACACGCCTTATCGGTGTTTATGTTTTTGAACTCAATGTTATGATAACATCGCTTGTGTTTCTTAGCAATATACATTGTAAGCTATGAATCATCGCATTTAAGTGTATATTTTAGTTTATACGCCTGGTTAAACTAACCGAACTGGAAAAATGAGATGTTATTTGAAAATATTTTCTAACAAGTTTAATTGATTTGTCTAATAAGAGGTTTTAATGAAGAACTCTCAGACATGCAGATTTCCTCACGATGTTTTCCTTCACCGTTAAAGCAATAAGTGATAATTAACTATTTAATGCGTACAGAACTTGTAAAAGTCAAGGGCCTTGGGGTCGAATTGAGACCTCTGCGTGGCAGTCCACCGGTCTCGCACTAGGCTATCGCTGCTTATTTATCATTTTATTATACTAGGTACTAGCGAATACACGAATACAGAATTGTAACTGGCCCTGCTCTTGTATCAACTTTATCAAATTCCAGATTTTGACTGCTACTTCGCACGTGACAAAATAGGTTAAAATTTATTATGTGATTACCCACTTCAATGTTGCCAACTGTTAATGGAAGTCAGTAATTTTTGCTCATCAAGATGTCTTAGTAGTCGTTTCGCACGAATTTGTTAGCACATTTTGTGCGAATAGACACTTTTTTTAAATAATATTTTTTTGTTATCATTTTGCACGCATAGATTATATATTATTTTCGTGAAATAAAATATCCGCCTGAAAACGCAGGTGTCCATTCGCACGTTTTCTTTTTTATGCTAATAAAAGTAGAAGTATTGTACATTCGCGCACGAAGGTGATAGTTTAAAAAAAAACATTCTTACAAAACAGTGCGTAAAATAAATAATTATTATACATACTAGCTTTTGCCCGCGGCTTCGCTCGCGTTTATTTAGAATTTGACAATCAATGCGGATTGTACTCTGATTGTAATAAATAATTCGAAAGAAACGTGGCGCCATCTATTATTATAAGAACGTTTTAGTTGTTTTCCTCGGGAACATTATTTTTTTTCAGGATGAAGGGTAGCCTATGTTCGTTTCTGTACACCTGACAACGTATATGCAAAATTTCAGGATGATCGGTTTAGTGGTTTAGGCGTGAAAAGGTAACAAACAAACAAACTCATTTTCGCTTTTATAATATTAGTCAGGATTAGGATTACTTATTTATATAAAACTGAGCTTTTATTTTGTTGTGCAGTAAGCACTAATGCTTAGTGCATTATTACTTATTGTACAACTTCTAAATATATAAAAGTTAACTAAACAACAAAATGTTCATGTGAATAATAATAATAATATTCTATTACATACACACAACACCATCTAGCCCAAACTAAGCAGAGCTTGTACTATGGGTACTAGACAATGGATAAACATACTTATATACTTTTTTTTTGTAAATACATACATATTATACATAGAAACACCCAGACCAAGTCAAACGTCCATGTTCATGCACACAAATGTTTGACTTGTGCGGGAATCGAACCCGCGACCTCAGGCGTG
The DNA here is from genome assembly GCA_963564715.1 of Catocala sponsa. Lineage (NCBI taxonomy): Eukaryota > Metazoa > Arthropoda > Insecta > Lepidoptera > Erebidae > Catocala > Catocala sponsa. Next base: position 12,959,927 of record OY751354.1, read on the forward strand.
GCAGTCGGTTACACTGACCACTGCGCCATAGTGGTCAGCATATTTTATCACAATCAAATCACAGAATCAGGTATTTGTTTATTACAGTCAATGTTTATTTGATCTCTCTACTTTTTGAATAGAACAAAGACAACATATGAATATTACTGATATGCATTTGAAAATAGTGTGTGCACGACTGTATTTTGATATTTTTCTTATTAAAAATACATAACGTGCCCATATGTGCGAAACGACAATAAAATAAATATTATTTTAAAAAAGTGTCTTCGTACGATTTGTGCGAACAAATTAGTGCGAAACGACAACTAAGCTATCAAGATTAAATAGACTAATTATAGTAGGTAACTTATACTTACAAGTTGCCTATTGTTATTTTAAATACTTTTACAATAGATAATACCTATTGTTAGTCTTAATTTACATGGTTGTTATTAGTAGATCGCTTGACTTATGAATATGGTATAAGAGCAAGGCACAGTGAGTGACCGGTCACTTGTTGTGGATTCGAATCCCAAAAGTAGCTCCGAGTCTGGTGTTCTTTGTATCCGTTGTTTAATGTTTGTAGAGTTTACCGCGACACAAGATATATGCCTAGTCCATAGCTAGGTTTTAGTTTTTTGGCCTTGGTTTGGCCCATCTTCCAAAAACGCTTCTCGTAGGAAGTGGGAAGCTTACCAAGCCTGGGCTGATGCGGTGACGGCATGTGATTTAAATACCAGCGCATTAAAAAAGGAGTACAACTTTGCCTCCAGGTCCTTCAAAAGAGACATTGCAAGGGCGAAGTCGAAGTACATCGGTAGAATTGGCGAAAGGCTTGAGCGTCTTCCTTCAGGTACTCGTGCATTCTGGTCTCTTGCCAAAGCTATCGAAGGAAATTTCTGCAAGCCATCCTTTTCACCTCTTCACATGGGAAATGATTCGTTGGCCCACGACGCAAAAGAGAAAGCCGATCTTCTGGGCAAACTCTTTGCGTCCAACTCGACTTTGGATGACAGGGGACAAGAACTGCCTACCATACCGCGGTGTGAGGGTTGTATGCCTGATATCGGGTTCTACCAACGCTCAGTGCGCTTAGCTTCTGTCCCTTGATATCCATAAGTCGATTGGGCCTGATGGAATCGTCCCCATAGTGTTGAAGATGTGCGCTTGACAGTTGGCGCCGGTCTTAACGCGACTATTTCGGCTCTCTTACTCTTCTGGCGTAGTCCCGAGACCTTGGAAGACAGCATTGGTCCACCCGATCCCAAAAAAAGGCGACCGCTCAAACCCATCCAACTACGGACCAATAGCCATAACCTCCCTTTTCTCGAAGATAATGGAATCAATTATCAACCGTCAGCTCTTACGGTACCTAGAGGGTCATCAGCTGCTTAGTGACCAGCAGTACGGCTTCCGTAAATGTCGGTGATCTTCTAGTATACTTGACACATCGTTGGGCTCAGGCGATCGAGACAAAGGGGGAAGCCTTGGCGGTCAGTTTGGACATAGCGAAGGCTTTCGATCGTGTTTGGCACAAAGCGCTTCTTTCGAAGCTCCCTTCCTATGGCTTCCCGGGAGATTATGTGAATGAGTTCCTAGCTTTTTAGCAGACAGAAGCATTAAGGTCGCAATTGACGGTAAATGCTCTGACTCCATGTCTGTAAATGCTGGTGTCCCGCAAGGCTGTGTGCTATCGCCTACTCTGTTCCTCCTCCATATCAATGACATGTTGCAAATTAGCAGCACATATTGTTATGCGGACGACAGCACGAGCGATGCTCTTTATACCGGCCGCGCTAACATCTCTCGGGAAAACGTCATTGAGAGCCGAAACAAACTAGTGTCTGAAATTGAGACCTCTCTGATGAAAGTCTCGGATTGGGGCAGGCTTAATTTAGTCCGATTTAACCCCACAAAGACACAAGTCTGCGCGTTCACCTCAAAAAAGCTGCCGTTAGTCGTATCTCCTCGATGTAAGAACATCCCCATAACTGCCTCAACCGATATTGTAATTCTTGGTGTCGATATATCGAGCGAAGTCCAGTTCCGCGGCTATTTAGAGTGTATATATCGAGTGTCCAATGAAAAGTGTTGTCACTACCACATATTGAATAATGCCATTATGACATTGAATTGGTCAATCTATTAATTAGTAAAATAAATCACAACATTAATAAATTGATACTATTATATCTCTGCTTAATCCACATAATATGTGGAGTTTTTAGTACGACAAGTAATATTATTACTTGTGTTAGTAAACACTTAATTTAATATAAATCAGAATGTTTCGTAATAATTTCACATCTTATAAAAAATACATTTTGTTCAACACTGGCAATGTTCTCCCAAGCCACAATGGTTTACTGAATCATAAAATGTAAAAAAAATTAAATCCTTTTTACCGCTAGGTTCAGTTAAAAGAAAACGATGGCGACAAATAAAATATTATGAGACATTTTTACAATAAATTATATTCTTGTCCACTAAGGCCGTAATTTGCACACCTCCTTTTTGTATTAATCGTAAAACAATCGGCGCATGATTGTAGTGAGATAATCCGTGTAAGAGAACACATAGTAGAGCCTCGCTGATTTTAGCAAGAATGGGCCGGCTCGACCGGGGAAGGACTACCCTCTCACAGAATATCGACGTGAAATAGCAGTGTTCCTACTGTTGTGTTTCGTTCGGTGAGTGAGAGAGCTGGCGGCCCAATCAACCTCTTTCCCCCTTCCTGCTCCTTCTCCTTCCCAATTCCTTTCCTAAAGGAAGGCGCAAGTGATGCCTCTGATATTACAGGCGTCCATAGGCGAACATGAAGCTTTCGCGACGGACAATTCCCACATTTACTTAAAATCTCCCTAGTAAAACCTATATAAAAAAAGGGGATGTTTTAACTCCAAATAATTATAGACCCATAGCTTTACTACCGACTTTCGCTAAAGTGTTTGAAAAAGCCATGTGTAACCGCCTGTACACATTTCTAGAGAAGTACAACATACTGGATGATAGCCAGAATGGGTTTAGGAAATCAAAATCAACTACACTAGCAGTATACAAATACGTACAAACGTCACTGCAACATATTAACGACAAAAAACACGTCGTAGGTATTCTATTGGATATGACGAAGGCCTATGACAAAGTTCTTTATGACATACTTTTAACGAAGATCTACGGTTGCGGTATACGTGGAACGGCGTACGAATGGTTTAGATCGTATTTAAATAATAGAACGCAAATAACCCAAATTGAACATTTTGACAGTAATAAAAAAGAAATTAAATCCGTGCGGTCACAAGTGAGACAGCTAACTCATTCCATCCCTCAAGGAAGTGTACTAGGATGTGTATTGTTTCTAATATATATTAACGACTTGCCAAAAATATTAGACCCAACAATCTCGCTTCCCGTACTATTTGCAGATGACGTCTCTGTTTTAATAAAATGTGACAACATACAAAATTACAATCATCTAATCCAAGAAACACTCCAAACTATTACACAGTGGCTTGCCGATCATAACCTGGAAATAAACTCAAATAAAACAAAACTCATGCAGCTCAGATCACACAAGAAACCTCCCGTCGATATAAACATTATTCATGCAAATAAAGTTTTAGAAGAAGTTAATTCGTTTAGATTATTAGGAATAAACATAGACACACATATCAACTGGAAGGCCCACATTGAACAGATAAAATCTAAATTGTCAAGTTTTACATATGCTCTCTTCCAAATCAAACACAGCACTAACTTAGAAACAGCTTTATCCGCGTACTACGCATACGCATACTCATGGTTACGATACGGCATCATGCTGTGGGGCAATAGCGTAAACGTGGAGGAATTATTCATTATTCAAAAGAAATGTATTCGAATTCTTGCAGAAATAAATAATACACAGAGTTGCAAACCATATTTTGTAAAACTAAATATACTAACACTCGCCTCAATATATATACTTGATATTTGTACCTTTGTGTATAAAAACATCCATACCTTCTCTACAAAACATGATGTCCACGATATAAACACTCGCAATAAAGATAGACTACACTTACCTCCATCCCGAATAAAGATGTTAAATGAAAGTCCTTACTACATGGCAGTAAAAATATAAGTAGGGTATTATTGGGCATTCTACTCCACCTTCCGTTCCTACGGCTCACTTCGTTCGCCTCCGTTTCTCCCGGTGGAGTAAAATGCCCAATAATACTTCTGGAGTGAACGGAAGGTGGAGTAGAATGCTCAATAATATTTCTGGATACTCTATAAAATCGGCACTTATCGATTAAAGGGTTCTATTTACTATTTATTTCAATGCACCAACGAAACTGAATCATTATTAACAAACTTTTTTAAGTAGTAACAATGAAATTTGTGAAACAACCGCATTCATTACATGTAAACAAAATCTGTGTGGAGTCTAGCAAGACTGGTCTACGTCATGGAAAATTATTACCCACCTCGTTGCGATGCATCGTATGTGGACCATCAAATTGTGGAAAAACGAATTTAATAATCGGTCTTCTCATTCATGAGAACGGGTTGAGATTTCAAAATGTTTATGTTTATTCAAAAACTTTACAGCAACCAAAGTATATTTTTTTACAAAAAGTGTTGCAACGAGTACCTGGCATTTCATTTCAAAAATACCATGAGAATGAGGAAGTACTGAGTGTTCAAAATGCTAAACCAAATTCAATTATTATATTTGATGATGTTGCTTGTGAAAATCAGAATAATATGCGTGATTATTTTGCAATGGCAAGACACAAAAACATCGATTGTTTTTATTTAAACCAAACATATAGTAAAATTCCTAAACAGTTGGTAAGAGATAATGCGAACCTAATCGTGCTTTTTAAACAAGACGAAATTAATTTGAGACATGTTTATGAAGAACATGTCAACACTGACATGACTTGGTCTGAATTTCGTGAAATGTGTTCAAAAATATGGCGCAAACCTTTCAGTTACGTTGTAATTAATAAGGATTGTCCCAAAAACAAAGGATGTTACAGAGATGCGTTTGACACTTTTGTTGTCTTTGACTAAGAACGCAAATCGGTATATAAGGCAGTCACCTGCTCAATATTAATAATTCAGAGCGATCACTTAATCAATAAGGATCACTATATTAATATGGAAAAATCATTGAAAAGACAAATTGTAAATGCAGCAGAAGCTGTAAAGAAATAGGTACGAAAAATGAAAGATGCTGAGATGGATAATAAACAAGCATTGGAATCTGTTTTCAAACCTGTAACGGAACCCCTCCGTTTGATTGCTAGTACTAGTAAGCAAGTTCCTCTTTTGAGTGCTACTGAAGATGAAGATAATGTTGGTACCAATTTGCAGACAGATAAATATAAAACTGATGACGGTGAAAATGAATCTGTTTCTCTTAATAGCAACTCGTCTTATGAATCCGTTGTTGATACCAAAGAAGTTTGTGATACACCATCTCGGTCAGTACCCTCAGAAGCTTTGAGAGATGTTCCTTATGGCGTAAGAGTAGAGTGCGGTAAACTTATGCTAGGTTCTGCTCACATAACAATAAAAGATCAATATATCACCGTCGCTGGACGTAAATATCGAAGTACGCCTGGTTTAAAACAATTGTTGCTAAAGAAAGACATAGATTTAAGCTTAGTTACAGATAGTGATATGCAACATTATAAATTGATGTTGATTGATACAAATGTACATCGTCGAGACTACCAACCAAATAAACCTATAAAAAGTAATAAGGGTCAAAAATATTTGCAAGTTATTAAACCTCTCTTCAAACTTCAAAATTCACTTAAAGATAAAATCAATCAAAGGGAAAAGGTCTACCATTGATAAAAAAATGGAAAAAAGATGTCGATTATGTGTACTGGGATGATCCAAATGAATTAGTAGAAAGGTTGAAATTACTAATCGCATCTCGAGATGCTGGTAACACTGGATTAGACAATGAAATAATATCTATTGTTGAAGAATTGCAAGAAAGTGGGATTATAAATAATCAAATTTCATTCTTATAAAGTTCATTTCACTTTCAACCTCTATATATACTATACAGTAGACTTTAAGCATGAATGTAGATAAATTCGGTCACTATATTCATAAAAGAATGCGTTTATCAGAATTGTTTGAGTTTAATGAAAACGCACTATACAAAACCGCAAGCGGGGAATTTGATTTAAAATCCTCTAAACTCAAAGGTATTAGATCCCCTGTGGACGCAGATGAAGCTGTAAACAAAGATTATGTAGACCGTTTTAAAGAAAATGTAATAAAAGAATTATATAAACTGAATGCAGCCCTGCGTTCACATATCATGACAGATGTGCAAAATATTGTTCAAGCTACTATTAAAAGCAAAGATATCAGAATCTTTGATTCATTTAGAAGAGAAGTTCTACACAAAATCAGAGATTGATAAATTCCTTATAAAATCTTCGCAATGATGAAACAAGAAATAGTCAACGAAATCCACAAACAGGCACGAAGAAATTTTTGTCGACGTTCAGTTATAGTAAAAGGGATAGATGATTTATGGCAAGCAGACCTGATGGATATGCAGAGTCTCAAAAAAATGAACAAAGGCTTTAACTACATTTTAGTGGTAATTGACTGCTTTTCAAAGTATGCTTGGTCAGTACCAATAAAATCAAAAAATAAGCTTGATGTTGCTAATGCATTTGAGAATATACTATTCATCAGCCATCGTAAACCAATTCATCTACAAACTGATTTAGGAACAGAATTTTATAATAAAACTTTTCAAGCTCTAATGAAAACTAACAATATTAATCATTACTCAACATTTTCTATAAAAAAAGCTTCAATAGTAGAACGATTGATCAAAACTATCAAAAATAAACTATACAAATGTTTTAGTTTAAATGGAAGCTATAACTGGCTTGGATTATTGGAAGATGTTGTAAAAACGTACAACAGTACAAAGCATCGCACTATTAAATGTAAACCAATCGATGTCAATAAATCTAATGAGCTACAAATAAAGGAAAATATAATAGATTCATATAAACATACATCAATTCTGCGGAAGCCTAAGTTTAAAGTTGGAGACTACGTTCGAATAAGCAAATACAAACAGCATTTTGAGAAAGGTTATACTCCGAATTGGTCAACTGAGCTATTTACGATAAAAAGTATCAATAATACCGCGCCAGTTACGTATCACTTAGATGATCAACGAAAACAAACTATATTAGGAACGTTTTATGAACATGAACTACAAAAAACCAAATACCCTGGTGTATACTTGATAGAAAAAATTTTAAAAAAGAAAGGAAGTAAATTTTTTGTCAAGTGGTTAGGTTTCAGAAATGATGAAAATAGTTGGATTAACAAAGCAGCGATTGTATGCTAATTTGTATTAAATATAAAGTTTAAGCCAAATTTCTGTCATTATAATTTAAGCGATGCAAGGTGGTGGACTATTGAACAGTATCATTGATAATTTGCCTGTTGAACTACATTTGCCTGGTTATAATTATTGCGGACCTGGTACAAAACTGGAAAAACGATTACTGCGAGGTGACAAAGGTGTTAATAAACTTGACGAAGCCTGTATGCAACACGACATAGCATATGCAAAACATACAGACCTATCAAATCGTCATAAAGCTGATTTACAACTTCTAAACATGGCCAAACAAAGACTTAAGTCAAAAGATGCAGGCAAAGGCGAAAAACTTAGTTCATGGCTAGTAAATAAAGTTATGAAAGCCAAGATTAAATCCGGTGCTGGTGTTAAGACATTTAAACATTTTGTATCTAAAATTAAATTTGAAATCAAGAAATTGAAACACAAAGATAGTAAATCCTTAATTAACGCTGCTTATTTAGTGGCTAAGAAAGTATTTCCAAGCAATATGAAAATTCGGGTACCACGCGTAATACCTATTCCAAAAACTGGAGGGATTCTGCCTTTAATTCCAATATTTGCTGGATTGTCAGCTCTAGGAACTTTAGCTGGCGGAGCGGCTGGTATTGCAAAAACTGTTAATGATTATAAAGCAGCTCAAAAAAATTTTGCAGAGACGGAACGACATAATAAAGCAATGGAAGCTTTAGCTTTAGGGAAGGGCTTATATATTAGGCCGTATAAAAATGGCAAAGGGCTATTTATAACAAGTTCAAAAAACTGAAAAATAAGCTACCCAATCGCCCTCTAACTAATATGGATATTCAAAAGCATGCAAAGGATATCCCATATTTTCGAGGAGTGTACATGAAAGATCAGTTACCAGGGAAGCCGAAGCAAGTTGAATGTGGCGTCATTAACTTGGATAACTCCAAAAATGAAGGAACTCACTGGGTAGCTTATGTTAAAATAAACAACTATTGCGAATACTTTGATAGCTATGGAGACCTAAAACCTCCAGTAGAATTGATGCGGTATTTTAAAAACTGTACTGTATTTTATAACTAAATAAACTGTGGGCACTTATGTTTGAAATATCTGTGGACTTTTTGGAATAAAAATGTATAAAATATATAGCATTTCTTTTATTTCACTCATTTACAAAATGTCACTCACTTTGTCAATAACTGGAAATTCATCAAGTTTATCTACATACTTTCCAAATCCTTTACAATTAGATGGACAGTATGAATGTGCTTTAATGCATTTTTCAACATTTAATTCTATCCCAAATATCGATAAAACTAATAACAAGTTATATTATGGCATGAAAGACGTTATTGAAATACCTGAAGGTACGTATGAATTGCAAGATATCAATGACTTTTTAAAATCTGAAATAAAGGATGCATCAATAAAAATACAGTGTAATAACAATACCCTAAAAACTACTATATACTGTACAAAAGACGTAAATTTTACCAAACAGGACTCCTTCGGAAAACTGTTAGGTTTTAATGAACAGATTTTGAAAGCAAATAAATGGCACGTATCAAAGTTTCCAGTCAACATTTTACCGACGACCGTGGTCAGGATTGAATGTGATATTGTGAGCGGCTCTTATATAAACGGCGATCCAAGTCACATTATTCATGAATTTGCTCTAAACGTGCCACCTGGATACAGAATCATTGAAATCCCGAAGAACGCTATATATTTTCCGGTAAACCAAAACAACATAAGCTGCATACATATCAGGTTATTGGATATTAACAATCGTTTAATCAATTTGCGTGGTGAAGAAGTACAGCTATATTTACACTTTAGAAGAAAAAATGATTGACTTTAATAAATATGAGAGGCAGCATATAAAGAATATTAGTTCCATTCGAGCAACCTATCAAGTAGGACCTTGCTCCAAGAAAAAAATTAAATTAACTAAAGACAATAAGGCATTCCTCAGAGTAATTGGGTTGTTAAAATGAATATATTAGACGTCTTATCAACTCCGAGTTATGACAATTCAATAGAAGGCATTGAGTTTCATTCTTACAAGCCTTATGTCACAAGTTTCAATAGAAATGATGAAATTCGAATACCTATCAACCAACAAGACTTATATATATACTGCCTTCAGCTAGCACCCTGTATTTGGAAGGAACTGTTATAGTAAGCAAAAAAGAAACGAAAGATAAAGCTACTACTGTCCATTTTACGAACAATGCTCTGCTCTACTTGTTCCAAGATATTAGGTACGAACTAAATGGTGTGGAGATTGATAAAATAAAAAATGCAGGTATAACTACAACCATGAAATCATTAGTGTCAATGAATGAAAGTGACTCCAAAATGTCTTATGCCTGGGGCTGGAATATTGATGGTATAGAAAATATTAATGGGGGAAGTTTTTCTGCTTCTATTCCCCTTTGTAATATCCTCGGATTCGCTGAAGATTTTAAATAAGTCGTGATTAATAGTAAACATGAACATATATTGTTAAGAAGTAACACTAATTTAAACGCTGTAAAACTGAACACTGGTGAAGTAGTGGAAGATGTTCAAATTAATAAAATCATATGGCGCGTACCACATGTTAAAGTATCAGACAGAGAAAAAATAAATTTACTAAAACTTTTAGAAAAAGATCAACCGCTTCAGATGATATTTAGAAATTGGGATCTGTACGTATATCCAACTTTACCAAAAACTACAAAGCATACCTGGTCTATCAAAACATCTTCTCAAGTAGAAAAACCTCGATATATAATTATTGGTCTACAGACAGATAGGAGAAATAATGCAAGTTCTGACATGTCTCAGTTCGATCATTGCTATATTCGTGACGTTAGAGTGTATCTCAATTCAAATTATTTCCCGTATGAAAATCTAAACGTTAGTTTTGCTAATAACAGAATTGCTTTATTATATGAGCAATACGTTCGATTTCAACAGTCGTATTACGGACGCCGCGGAGGATCGTTATTAAGTGAGAAAGAATTCAAAGATATTGCACCTCTGTTTGTAGTTGACTGTTCTAGACAAGTGGATAATCTGAAGATAGGTCCTGTTGTGGATGTGAGAGTGGAAATTGAAAGTGAATCTGTTATACCAGATAAAACATCAGCATACTGTCTTATTCTCAACGATTGCATTGTTGAATATAAACCGCTAAGTAACATCGTAAAGAAGATATCATGAACGCGGATACACTTATAGTAGATGTCCAAGGGTTTAAAGATATAAATAACAATTTTATCGTTAAAGAAGTAGCAATTGCAAGTCAGGAGCATACACAAACGTTTTTGGTGAAGCCACCATACTCATTTCATCATCTTACAGAAGTAGAAAAGAAACAAGTCAAGTGGATAGAAAGAAATCGAGGAATTACCTGGTGTGAGGGTTACATAGACTATAGAGAGTTTCACCGTGTTATCGTACCTCACTTAAAGAATAAAAAGATCATTACAAAGGGCTTAGAAAAAATTAAGTTGATCAAAGATTTATGTGCGGACTGTGACGTAATAGATATTGGTGAAAAAGGATCTCCTAATTTTGCAACATTAAAAAGAAAATTTTGTAATTATATAACTGAATTTAATTGTGTACATCATAAATTGAATTGTGCATTAAATAATGTTGTGTGTATTAGAAAGTGGTATAATGATAATAATATGTATTTGTTTAATTTGTTTTTATCAATAAACTGATCATTTGTGATATATTATATGGTTATTTTATTTAAAATTCTCAAGCTACTCTATTCTATAGACTTGAAACTAGCTGCAGCAAAATAAAATTTAATTTTAAATTTGAGTAAGCTATACTTGTACTTAACAATTCCTATGTATGTATTGTATGGCCATAGTCCTCCGCACTGAGCCAGCGTGGTGGACTATGGCCTAACCCTTCTCACACTGAGAAGAGGCCCGTGCCCAGCAGTGGGACAGTTTAATACAGGGCTGATATTATTATTATTATTGTACTTAACAATTTATTGCAACTTTATTTTAAAGATAAATATATTTGCAATGAAGTTAATCTTATATAAATAGAAATAAAACTACAATGATATTTGTTTATTATATACAATCATTTATTTTAAAATTTAACATAACATAACTTTCATACTTCTTACGATAGATAAGTACTTAATTATTTACATTTAATTAAACTAGCTTTATATAATTATATATATATATATATATATATGTGTAATTCTACAATTATTTATTACCTACAGTTTCTTATTTTTAGTATAGCGTATTTTATTTACAACAATTTATTATTTAATGTAATGTATGTAGTGGAAATTATATAGAATGTACATATTTATCTTGAAACTTAAGAAATTATAAAGGAAATAAATGGTATATATTTTACACAAAATATTTTTTATTATAGGTAAATCCTTAATTATTTACAATAAATGTCACAAAGTTTCACAAAGTTTTTTCGATATTTTGTTTACTAATCTTTCCACTTCATCCATAATGTTGTCCACCGGTTCACTCACTACGTATTGCGCACTTATCAATATATCATCACCTCCTTTATCACTTGCAGTTTCTTGTTCATTTATGTCTATCACTTGTATTTGGATGAGTCGTAAGCCTTTTTCTTTTGATTATTGATCACGTAAGACTGACAAATATTATGCTGCTTCCGCTTTTGAGGCTTTGTCCTTGATTTTTTATTGACCGGTTCTTGTACGTTTTCTTGTTCAGGAATATGCCAGCTCGGACTCGGGGTCGGAAATCCTTGACCGTACTGAGAGAAAATGATATCAGGCGAATAATTCATTATTATCGATGATCTGAAACAAAGAATATAATAATTATAATTATTTTATTTATATCACAAGGAGAAACTCACAATCATAAAATTAATTCACGAAATACATATACTTACGAATTATTTGTTTCAAATCGATGTGACCATCACAACAAGCGACAGCTTAATGATTAAGAAACTAATATTATTATAATGACGAAGCAGTAGTGTAACATAAACCTGTGATACAAGTTTGAACTTGTTTCTTGTGGACAATGAGCATGCGTGCGAACACCTGATTAGTGTTATATTTCAAAACTTTTTATTATTATATTTTATATACCAGTAAACTACTGAGAAACAAATGCATGTTTTGACAGGTTGAAGCTTCTTTGCTTGACATGTAGGAATGAGAAGTACTATAGGTACCAAATAGAAAGCTCTATTATCGCGGGGCTCCTATTTCTGGGTATGGGGTCAAAAGAGAACCTACCGTGGACAAAGTCTTTATACTATTGTCGAAGGTCTTTGGTCAAAAATATTTGAAAGAAGGCTTCGTCGACTTCGATCATACAAACATTCGATATTTGAACACTCGATGTATTCAGTGTACGATATATTAAATGTTCGATTTATTGCCCATTCGATCAATTGATATTCGACTGGCTTCGGCTTTCGATTTGGCATAGTACATCCGTAGGAATGGTAGGTATTTCACAAAAGGAATGAAAATAAAAGATGTTACATATTCATACAAATGTATTTATTTTCAAATAAAACTTATACAATAAACTTACATTTATTTTATTACATAGGTAACTATTTTTAGTAATGTTATACGAAATATTATATATTTATTAATCTGTATATTTACAGTAGGTACATTGAATTTATAATTGATTAACACGGTATTGCTTACAATATTTTAAAATATGTAACAATTAGATAAGTAAATTACTTAAATATAGTTGCATTTCCCCAAGCTAAAGTAGATACCTTATCTGGTAATAGTAACCGTTTATCGTCATTGCTTGAAAGTGCTATTTTATTTACACTGTGTAAATATTTCATGCTTTATTGACCTAAAGAGTAAATTCTTTTTGCGGATGACATTACAATTATACAAAACATTTTTATAATCTATCATATGTAAATTTTTCATTACACATTTTTTTGTTCCTTTTGCTTTCTTTATTGTTTTGTCTAAAGTTTTTATACAATAAAGCTTTGAACGTAGCCCTACAAATTCTTTAATTATTTTGCCACCCATTTCATCCTTAAAAAGTCCTGGAACTTTTTTATTAATAATTGGCAAGCCAAACTCGTTATCAGAATCGTAATTGCTAGTATCAAAATATTGAAGAAAATATTGTTTAATATCTTTGTAAAAGTCATTCGTCTTTACATTATAAACTAGACTATCAGTGTCAGTATAGCATAATTCAACATTATTGCCATAAAATGGTTTTATTGTAGAATAGTGGAAATCGTACATATGACTCTTAGATAATTCTAACACAGCGAACCCTATGTATATTGGTTTATTAAGAATAATAACACGCGAAGGTTTCATTTGTATTGCTACCAAATCATCTGAAAATACTGAAGCGCTATGAAAATATGGGCTAGCGATTAACTTTTCAGCACAAGCTGATTTTTTTGTTTTATTATTTGGGTCACACCATTTGTTTACTAACTTTAAATCAATTCTATGCTCATTATTCTCCAGAGTTTTTCCAAAAATACTGTTGTTTAATAATTTGAAAAAATCTTGTTCAAACTTCGATTCGGCTTTTTGACGTAACTGAGTGTTAAGATCAATATATTGCTTTAAAAAATTACTTTGCTTAAATACGATAGCGCGATGGATCTTTTTCAGTATTAAACCATGCCGTATGCATTTTTTTAAATGGACGTAATGAATAACATAGTTGTATTTATCATACAAATTTGGTATTAGTTTTTTATTCTTACCACCAGGCGGCAAGCATTTTTCTGGACAAAATGGAAAGTCGTTGTGTTCAGTGTGTAAACTCTCAGGGTATATTAAATCAACTTCAAGAATATAACCATATGCCGCGTTATCACTAATATCTGTCAAGTTCAAATGTAAATTATTTATTTCATTGCTTGACATAAATCTAAAATCTGAATAGGGCAATGATTGACACATGCTATAACCATATAAATTGTTACAGTCTAAATAAACGATGAATGCATTTGGACGAGTTGGATCGTAAGAATCTAAATATTTATGATTGGCTTTGACATGTCGTTTGAAACACATACAAACACCTCCACGAATACCTTTTTGTATCATTCTAAAAATTTCTACATCGCTAATCAATTCTAATTTAACGCTTGTTTTCAAAAGCATTGCATCGAATGATAGACTTGGTGCTGTTAAGTAAAACGCTGGATCGAGATTATTGTACCGCTTACAAGTTTTTCTGAAACTTTCAAACACGTCTGCTAGCAATAATACGTCGGTTTTAAGATATAAATCTGTGTACATACCCATATTTTTAATATTAAACACTGACCAAATGGATTGCGCGTGTTCATAGTCATCATCAGTAATTAGCTCGTTTGACAAGGAGTTATAAAAATTGGTTTTATTAGGCAAACACGTATCTTCATATCGATTCCATTGTGACATATAGTCATACGGATACACTCCTTTACGAGTAAGGAGGTCAAATTGTCTTTTCTCAGGAAAATAAGATTTTAGTAATTTAAACTCTTGTTTTTTCATAGTATTAACCAACTGTTCTAAACTAGTTCCTAAAAACTTGAATGAATCTACAAATCGAACCTGGATACTTTCCTCCCTTGAAATAGGAATGAACTTTGTGAAAGAAATATAGTTTTCTTTTGTTTTAGGGATTACTTTTAAAGATCCAGGAGCTTCGCCCAATTCTTTTATGAAAAGGTGACAATCATAACCAGATAAATTATGAAAAAATACTGGCAAAAATGTTGGTAATTTATATTGTAAGTTACAATAACTATGAGCTGCACCGCGATATTTACCCGTCAAATGACAATGGTCTCGGACCCTATCACCAAACAATAAATGCTCACAAATATGACAAGTTACCGCGTTATCAAAGTCGTGCGCATTAATATCGGTGTAAATCATAGGTACTTGTTTTTTTTAAATATTGTAAATTTTCTTTGCATCTTTGTAAATATAATTTACAAAATTTGATACACAATCCAAACCACGATATGAAACGTAACGATTATAATTTTTGTCTAGCGCGCACGTAATATGATAAGCGAAAGCAACAGGCACATGTCGCTGACGCGTTACAGTGCTCGCTTTAGTTGGATCAGGGTCACAAGACTCAAACCGTTCTAGCATTGTTTCAAAGTCAGCGTATATAACAAATGGTACAATTTGCTTTCTATTAAAATTTTTAAATTTAGTAAAAGAACCCTGTGGAGGTAGTTCCGTAGCGACACCTCCACAACTATGCGAATCAAGATCGTCGTATGTATTAAAAAATATTAAACAAACGTCACAAAAATGCAATTTACCGTGATGTTTTGTAATTTGATTTTTAACAAGTCGCGGTAAATCTTTGATTAGACAGTAATGTGACAAATTATCGCTTTCTAGATAAAGTAAATGAATTACCTTTTTCTTTAAATTATTTGATTTATAGAGAGGTCCTACCACAGTACTATTTTTTAGCCCATAAATATAAACACAAATTTTAGGATTATTTACTTCAAACTTGGCAATATCTGAGAAAGTCAATGGAAATTCTATGCCTTCTATATTTAACACATCCCGGAAATCAGGGTACGATGATACTCTTTCAGGGTGACTGTTGGCTGGGTATAAAGCAGCAACAATTGACCATAAAAAGCAATACTCATCATTATTTCGAATATTTACACAAGCTTTTTTAGATTTTATAGTAGCCGGCAACTCAATAAAGCCTGAACCGCGCAAAGGTTGATATTTGTTAATATTCACCTCTAAGTGAGAGCTACTCAAGAATGACCAGCCACTATCACGATCCTGGAATTCTTCAACCTTTTTTGTTAGAATGCATTTAATTTGGGATATTAAGGGCTCATATTCATAGTTTTGATGAAGTGTATAATTTTTTGTACAAAATGATTTCATCTCTTGAGAGTCATTTTTAAACATAAAAAATAAAGCAAAATACTCAAAGTTAATTTTCACGCAAGTATGTTGTTTAAGGGACAAGTCTATTAATGACTTAATTTTTTCATGAATGCTAATTAAAAATGAAGTCAAGGAACAGTTCTCATATTGATTAACAATTCTATAGGAAGCAATGCGATTTCGAAATGCAGAATTTATTAATTCAACACCATCGCAGAAATTAGAAATATTTTTGTTTTTGTGATTGGTGCTGCGTAAGTGACCTATCCAGTGCTTGCGCTCAACAGATGTATTACAGACAGTACAGAAAGGCATTTTAGAGGTACGAAAATTAGATCAGAATAAAAATTATTTAAGTGTTTCAATAAAATATAAGTGTTTTAATGAAAAAGAATGATCTAATAATACTGCAAAAAGAACAAATTAAACAAAAAATAATTACATATATTTATACGAATGTCGTCACTATACTAAACAGGTCCTTACTAAGTAGTTCATGCGCTCGCTGCATGAATTTTTGCAGCGCATGCCACTGCAGAAAGCCTCAGTGTAACTGTAATTTCAGTGTGACTAATGCTATAGTTTTGGCATGGGCTTTGATGTCTACATAAAATTCATCCTACATTATTATATATCTCAATAAAAATATAAGTGCATCAATGAAAAGAATGACGTACCTAATGATATAATCATAAAAAGAACAAATTAATCGTAAAATTATAGTACCTATTTAAAATTAATATTGTCACTGTAATACGTGGGCTCTGTGTCATTAAATAGTTCATGCGCTCGTTGCATGAATTTTTGCAGCGCATTCCACTGCACAGAGCCTCGGTCTAATTGTAATTTAAGCGCGACCAACGCCTTTCTCCACCGATCCTCACGAGGGATGGAGACCACGTCACCCTTAGCGTAAACCTTGATGTCTACGTAAAATTCCCCTGATAAGTCCACTTTCCTTCTCACCTTCCCGTTGTCGACACGGCTCACGAGGGACGAACCGAGATCAGAGCACGAAGTAAGCGGCCGCTCCACATCCTCTTCTAAGCCGAAGAGATCTGAGCTGCGTTTCTTTTCGTTGTAATTTTTACTGTAAATATAAAAATAATAAATTATAACGAAAGAGGCTGTTTACGCTGGATGCGGAAGGCTTAGACTGAGGTAGTTCAACAGTAGATTGCAATAGACTAAGTTGATTGACAGTAGATATGTTTATATATACCTAGGGAAGATATATTTTATCTAAAGTTGTTACTGTACAAAAAGAGTATCTTATAGGTGTGTTAGGTATCTGTTTCAAATACTAGTAGAGGACTTATATGTATATAACACTTAAATATCCACAACACACAGCACTAAAACTAGATATACAAGCAGTATTAAAATATTACCTCGATTTCGACTCGGAAGGCTTGGAAGTGCCTCGTGAATCCGGAGCTTTGCGCTTCGTCACCTTTTTCTTTAACTTCTTAGCTTGCGGTGCTTCATTCACTATGGAATGCGAGTATTCACTTTCGGAGGCAGACCTGCAAATAATACACAAAGATTATTATTTATTGTTACAATCACTATTCTTTTTTTCTTTTCGTGTGGTTAGTGGTCAACCTGTTATAAAGAGTTGTTCAAGCCGCCCGTAGGCCTCTGACATGGCTTAACGACTGCTATCAATTTGACAACAACCGGGACCGACTTTTTACGTGCCCTCCGAAGCACGGAGACGCTCAGATGAAATACCACTAAGCGGTCACCCATCTATAGACTGGCCGCACCCAACGTTGCTTAACCTCGCTAATCGTTTACCGATCAGTGAGTGCAACTTGCTATGAGCGCCTCACAATCACAATTGATAATAACTCATTAGTTTACGACTAGGATTTGAACCTGCGATTGTTATTATTAAAGGAAGTTTAGACCAAATTGACTTAAAGTGAACAATACATAATATATCCACTGAACCACAAACATCCTTAATTATTTAGATAGCACTTACTTACATTTTTGTTGTATTGATGTCGGTTTTCAAGCGCGTAACGATAAGAATAGGTAAACACTTAGAAAATATTCTTTAAGAGTCAAAGAATTGAGGCAACTATCTTTCTCAGCCGGCAGGCAGAAACCAGGTCCGTAGCTGGGTTGTCTTGTCACATTAAGACAAAGGAATGAAGTGATTTTTTGATCTAAATTGATCGGGTTTTATATACAGAAATCATCCATTCAGCAAAATTATTTTACTTTAAAAAATAAACTTTAACTTCTTTGTTTTAAAGAATTATGAGTAATGATTGTCAGTTACGTCCTTTTAAATTACATCGATGCATATCGATTCCGTCAAATTGACTTTTTGCCCTGAGAAATGAAATATAAAACCATCGTTTATGCAACGCCGACAAAGAAATGAATACATGTGTGCTTGTTCATAAGACATCATTACCTAAGCATAATATATATTATTATGAACTAGCTTTACCCGCGACTTCGTATGCGTTGAAGTTCAGTTCTATTTTTCTAAAATTTTATAGTTATTCTACCATTCGGAGTGGACAGGAATCATACAAATCAAATATCATAAAATCAGTCCAGCCATTGTCAAGTTATAAATTATGTTACTAACACAATTTTGTTTTATTTACCTATGTAGATTAAATAATATTTGAGAGATTTTACGAGACTTATTTAAAACGCGTAGAAGAAAGCCAATTATAAGTAACAATTTTTAGTATCATATAACTAACAAATGCTGGTCAAACTCGTGAATTAAATTAATATTGTAAAGTAAAGAGCGATTGCGTAAGGAATTAAAACCTACCAAAACATTTCATCTACCAAAATTTTAGAATAACATTGTAAGTATTAATTTTTGTTAGATTGTTTATTACTTAAAATACTACTATTATATTATATACCTAATACTAAAGATGAGTTATTGACTACAGAACCCTAAAAAATGTGTCGTAATATGTAGCAGTAATTAAATATTTTATGAATGTGTATTATAATAACATTTTATTTGCAAAATAGTTTTACATACTGGTAGTGAAGCAGACATTAGATAAGTATATAATAAGTTTGAATTCGTATGCCAACTACTCTTTATGAAAATTACTATAGAGACGTATAACAATTCACAAACGAAGTTATTTTCAAAATTATTGTCAGAATATTTCCCAGTTACCTATATAAAATAATGTATACCTACTTATTTTATAATCCTACTTTTGTTTGAATTATCTTAGTAAATTGTATAAGAGACAAATTTTAAACAAAAACTACAACATGCACGAATGTCATCTTTCTCATCGTATATGTTCTCACGGAATTGACACATACATGCACACAGCTCACATACAACCTAATACGAAACTGCAAGTTACATTATGCAGTTCAGCAGTTTTGTTAGTACCATTTAGCAACCTGTAATCCAGTATCATTACAAAACGTAACGTGAAAGGGATAAGTATTTAATTATATTATTACTCTCTAGTGCTGATATAATGGAGGTTCCGAATCTCCGCCCAACCTTGGTTGGTTTTCAGTTAGAACATAGAAGTAATAATTTCGGTCGACGATAGGTAGTGAGTAAAGTAGTGTAGTGCAACAGTTATATTATTACTCTCTAGTGCTGATATAATGGGGGTTCCGAATCTCCACCCAACCTTGGTTGGTTTTCAGTTAGAACCTAGAAGTAATAATTTCGGTCGACGATAGGTAGTGAGTGAAACGAAGGCGACTGAGGTGAGCCGTAGGAACGACAGGTGAGACAACTTCACATAGAAAACATGCTGCGCGATCCAAAAATATTATTGGGCATTCTACTCCACCTTCCGTTCACTCCAGAAGTATTATTGGGCTTTTTACTCCACCGGGAGAGACGGAGGCGAACGAAGTGAGCCGTAGGAACGGAAGGTGGAGTAGAATGCCCAATAATACCCTACTAATATACAATAAGTTGCCTAAAACTATAAAAGATGCCATTACCCTATCTTCATTCAACAAGCAAATCAGAACCTATTTAATGAATGCCTGCTATTATTCAATTACAGAATTCTTAGAAAATAAATAAAAAATAATAAAACACTGAACATAAACGCCTAAATAAATGCGATGACGATCCGCAACCTCGACTAAGACCCTATAAAACCAATGTAATAAATAAGCTAAATATAATAAAAAAACATTTAATACAGAAAAAACATAATTGTGATGTTAGAAATTTATTTGATTTGTAAGCGTATGTATGTAATTATATTGTGCAATAATAAAATAACAGACTTTGTATAAACTTATAATATTATATGGTTTAGATGTAAGTACTAAGTAATATTAATTATAATTGTTAATAGAAAATAATTTTTAAATATTCGTTTATTATAATAATATTGCAATGCTTGTAAAAGGCACTAAGTTCTAAGCACTATAATTTTACTAAACACCTTATGTATCTACACTTAGTTCGCAATAAACACTTTGACTTTGACTTTGACTTTGATGACCACTTACCATCAGGTGGGCCGTATGCTTGTTTGCCACCATAGTCGTATAAAAAAAAGTACTGCCTCCGTGGCGCAGCTGTAGTAAATACGACTGCTGTGCATGAGGTCTCGGGTTCGAATCCCGGGTCGGGCCAAGAAAAAGTTATTGGGATTTTCTGTTAAGAAATCTCAATAGCAGCCCGGAGTTAGGAAGTGGGTGGTGTTAGACACCGCTGTGCCTCGGAAAGCACGTAAAGCCGTTGGTCCTACTCCTGATCACTCTCCGGTCGTGTCAGATTACAGTCCCATCAGATCATGAGAGTTAAAAAACAGAGAGTGCACTTGTATTTGCGCACACACTTGTGCATTATAATATCTCCTTCGCAGATGGCCAGTCTCTGTTAAGACTGGCTGCCGTGACCGAAATTCGGTCTGCAGGAAATTATTAAAAAAAAATTAAAGCGCTGGAATAAATCTGCTAACAGTGAACACGTGCAACAGGGGTAGAACCATTACTTAAGATTTTATAGACCGCAGATACTCGCAGAAGGACACCGAATCGTACCAAGCATGTCCTATGATACTATTATAATTAAGAAACATCGTAAGTATAATAGAGAAGAAGGTTGGTGTGTACCACAAGCTTAAAATTTTCGTTTAGGTAAACCCAAAGAGAAGCAAAACATAGTAAGATTTCAAAATAGTTTAAGCACATTCTGCATAAATAGAAGAATTTCTTTAAAATTTATTCGAAAACATAAGTGCACTATCGTCTATCAGATTCCCTAACTCTCATAATCAGATAGACGACAATCCGACACGACTGGAGAGAGATCAGGCGCGAGACCAACGGCTCTACGTGCTTTCTGATACATGAGGGAAACGATATCACCAACTTCCATGCCATATTTTGTTTTTATTTAATGTACCTAATTATTAATTTAGGTTTTATTTTAAAGAGTGCCGGGGCGTCGTCGTCCTGGAGTCGTAGTCTGCTGGGTGGGCCACTGATGTAGTCTCTTTTCCTTTGTATAGTGACAAGGCAGCGACTTGGCACACCGTGGGGTTTTGGTCCGTAGGCCCGGAGTACAGGAGAGCCGGACATAACCCTTTCGCCTCTCCTTGAGGGATACGCATCAGGTGCGTTTCCCACATATAAAAATAAGAAGGTTTTATTTTAAATGTGTTTTGACTAACTGTAAAAACTAATGTGATAAGTGTATTATAAAAACAGATAATTCTATTTGTAGGCTCCCATTCGGAGAGAAGACTCATGCCAAGTAATAGGAACGGTTGCAAAAAGGGTTAAACATTGTACATACTTATGGACATGATAATTTATGGTCAGACCTAACGTATAAAAAAAATAAAAATAAAATCTGTATAACCTGCAAAGAAAACCTTTATGAAAATTTGTATGAAATATTCATAAAATGTGGACATTGCGCACACAGCTGGCGAGGCTAATGACCTTTGATAAGAAATTGTTATAGCTGTTGGTTTTCCAAATGATAAATAAATAAATAAAAAGGACGGGCTTGGGTGCAAATTCGGAAGAGTGCGGAGGGCCGTAGCTGGGCGCGGGGGTGGAGGTTTTGTTTAGCTTTGGTATATGCGCAAGAGTGTCCGCACATTAAGTTTTTATTGGATAACTAGGTCAAATTTTAAGTAGGTACCTATTTTTTTAGATATTCGGCTCCAGAATCGAGTACTGAATACCCTCCTTCAATATGTCCAATCTTTTACCAATCAGCCTGTATATGCAAATTAAAAGGTTTTAGTTATTATATAAATCAAATTCTTGAAGTAAAATACATTTAATGTATTATAACTTTTCATTTATAAACTCCTCGATATCATAGTTAGCTTGTTCAGCCAAAAAGTTAAATAGGTAATTTATTTTCTAAAACATTAATATTTTGCTCCTTCCAACATTTAGGTATCTTATTATAAATTATTGGAGCCAAACAAAATACACTTTTGCGCATGAGCGTGGTCCTTGCATTGTGAAGGCAAAGTCTACTACGTCCCGGCAAAGTCCCGTCTACTACGATCGACTCTATTAGATAATTGTACAAATAGATGAGGGTTCATTTTTGCAAATATTGTAATTTCCAATCTATACTAATATTATAACGCTGAAGAGTTTGTTTGTTTGAACGCGCTAATCTCAAGAACTACTGGTTCGATTTGAAAAATTATATTAGAGTTGGATAGCCTATTTATCGAGGAAGGCTATATAACATCACGCTACGATCCACGGGGTGGCGCAGTAACGATAAACGCGGGTGAAACTGCGGGAACATCTAGTGTACATATATAAACGGGTAAGAGTCAAAATTTTATATTTCTTAAAGTATGGCTTACAGCTGTCAGTAGCATGTAGCTTAAACATAGTTCTTATGCATCTGTGTTGAGCCTTGAATGCCAATTCCTCATTGGTAGAATTACCCCAGAAAATATTGCCATACCTGAGGTTCCCACCTAGACCATGGTACGCTGTGAGTAGTGCATCAATATTTAGTACTGAGGTTAATTTATACATTGCGTAAGTAGATTTGCTTACTTTTTCTGTTAAGTGATGGGCCGTCATATTTCAATTGATTTTTATTTATATAGGTTGGCTATGGCAGAATGCCGAATGACACTTCATTTCGTTTCCAACAAATTTTTGACACGATGATCACGAATGCTTTACCAAATATTGATGTAAATTATTAAGACCATGGTTCACTGAACAAGTTATTTTAGCAACAAAAATTCAATTTGAACGTAAAAATTCAAAGTCAAATCGCTGGCCAATTGCATTCAATTTCAATGTCAATGCTTTATTGCTCTCCAAATGTATTACATGTTGTTACAAAGAATAATGTAAAATACCAAATATGGACCCTGTCGGCACGGCAAAATAGATAGAAGAGAAGAAAGGAGGAAGCCACTGGTATAACTTTTGTAATATTGCAACAATATTAAACGTAAATAATTAAAATATGGGTGCTCTGCAGCCTGACCTTAACATCAAATGCTAATTCAAATTATCTAGTGACCATCTATGTTTTTTTTTCCACATCTACCTATCTATATCTATTTTTATATAGATTGACAGGACAACAAATGCCGGGTCAGCCAGTTTTATAAATACAGACGAAGCTTATTAAGCTTATTTTGATAATAATATTTGGTGGAAAGTGTCTGTCTATTATTTTATAAACTGGTAAAAATTTAACCGGTTATTCAAAAAGAAATTTTAAGCGTTTGATTAGTTTTCTAATCCCATGACATTCGGGAGTCATAAATAATAATGATTAATATTAGACTTCAGTGGTAGCGATAGCATAGTGGGACATCATTAGACTGCCAAGCAGAGGTATCGAATTGATCCCAAGGCACGCAACTTTAACTTAACGAAGTTATGTGCGTATATTTTTTTATTATTGCTTACCTAAAAAATCATAATATTGTCTTCTGTTTACGCGAATGTTATTCATTGAAATTAAACTACTATATACGGATTTTATCGCGTTGTTTATTTGACACTGTTACAAAATTTTTTGAAAAACTGTTACACTACTATAATCACTATTAAACCTTACAAATTTTTAAGCTATTTACATTATTGAAACTATTAAAACTATTTATACTATTACTATACTATTATATATTCTGATCATACTTTGAGCCACACTGTATATAGGAAAAAGACCCATACAAATAGGTACTTAAACGGTGAATCTCACCACCATCCTAAACAGTTAGCTACCGTGGGAATGTCTTTGTTTCAGAGAGCCCACGGGATCTGTGACAAGAAACACCTGGACGCCGAGCTTCAACATGTCAAGCAAGAACTGCAAGACAACAAGCTCCAACAGCCGCGCCGCTGTCACAGATCCCGAGAAAAGCCAGCCACAGTCGAGCGCCAGCCTGCTATACTACCTTATGTGAAGGGTGTCACTGACAAGATTGGCTACATCTTGAAGCGAGCTTCAATCAATACATACTTCCAGCCGCCAACGAAGATAAGTCAATTTTTACCATCTGTCAAGTGCCAACTACCTTTACAAGATGCAGGGGTCTACAAAATAGATTGTGACTGCGGACTCTCATACATTGGTCAAACCAAGAGAAGCATAGGCACCCGCATAAAAGAACACATAGCTGATGTAAAACACCAACGCTCGTTGAAGTCTGCTGTGTGTGAACATGTGCAACAGGGGACCAACCACTACCTGAGATTTGACAAACCACAGATGCTCGCTAAAGAACACCGATTCCTACCAAGGATGCTTCGCGAGGCTATTGAAATCAAGAAACATCCTAATTTCAATAGAGAAGATGGTTGGAGTGTACCACCAGCTTGGGATCCAGTAATTCAAATAGTCAAACCCAAGAAGAAGCAAACCACAGCTAGACTTCATGATACTTTGAGCTCATTCTGCGTAAATAGAAACACCCATGATTAAATTATGTTCGGGTACTTTGAAATAACTACACTGGAACATTGAGACAACTACCATCTTAGTCTCCCCGTGACCATGGCTGCTGAAAAGCAACTGAAACGTCGGAGAAAGTGTAAAAATAAATCTAAATAGTATAATAGTATAGTAATAGTATAGTAATAGTATAAATAGTTTTAATAGTTTCAATAATTTAAATAGCTTAAAAATTTGTAAAGTTTAATAGTGATTATAGTAGTGTAACAGTTTTTCAAAAAATTTTGTAACAGTGTCAAATAAACAACGCGATAAAATCCGTATATAGTAGTTTAATTTCAATAAAAAATCATGGGAAAATCGTGAGGAAACCTGCATTTCCAAGGGTTCTCTAGAATGTTCTCGAACACATCTGAAGTCTGCCAACCCCCATTGGGCTAGCGTTGTGGACTATGCCTATACCTTGTCACGCTGAGAAGAGGCCCGTGCCGAGCAGTGCGACAGTTTAGGTACACGACTGATATTATTACATCATATAGACTTCAGCTTATTCATAATTCAATATAACCACAAATAAGGCGACGGTACATTAAGACTTAAGAGAATTCTACCTGTCATCACTTCTTTAATATTCTGGTGAAAGAAAAGAATAATGTTGAGCAAAACTGTAGCTGTATCTAGCGTACTAGGGAGCGAATTCATCAGGCACCTTACCAGACACCCAGTGGCAAATAATAATACATCAGTTATCAAAGAAATTACTAACAAAATTATTCTACGGACAGGAAAGAAACACATCAAATAAAACAATCTTTATTATGGCATCCTACAAGGAACCATTGCCAGCCCATACACGTTTATTTAGAAACAGAAATTCAGTGTATACTTAACTAAATGAAAACTATAAAACAAAATACAATATATTACGTAGGCATATATAATCAGAAGCACATAATTAATAGCTCTAAAAATCATTTGTTTTTTATATCCTAATGCTGAATTGTTAAGCCCGTCCTTGATGATATATTTTCTAATACCAAGACCCCAGAGTATAACGTATTCACTGAAGTCGATGGTGGTCAAATCGCAGTTGTATATCGCCTTGTCAGCCTCAGACATCCTCTTAATCATAGCCTTCACGTTATCGTCTCGAAAATACCAGACATTCGACAAAAAAAAGTCGTATATCAAAATCATCTTATCTATTTTCTTGTAGACTTCTACAAATCTGAAAGAAAATGAAAATTACTTTTTTAATATGTTATAATTTGTACCACAACCACCTGTTTCACAAATAAAACAATTTGATTTGATTTGAAAGAACGATGGCGAGGTTGGACCCACAAAATGTAAAAATTAACGAAGTACCGTTCAAGTTCAAATATACGTTAGTTATAACTACAGGTTCATAAGATTTTTATATAAAAAATATTGTGTCATTATAAGAAGGGAATTAAAGGTTATGATTGATTTTAATTTATTAAAAAGTGAGTCATTGTGCACTTACAAAACGCAACTTGTGTGGGATTACGTTCCAATCTATAATACTTTATATTTGTTTTTACTTTAGATATGGTCTTAAATAATTATAGGATTTTCTATTATTAATAAAAAAATAAAACTCACTTTCGACATTAAAAACATGAATATTACATATATTTAATATTTTTGTAGACGTTTTACTCGTACAATACATATTTACATATTATGTAAATATGTATTGTACGAGTAAAACGTCTACAAAAAGATTAAATTACTAGCTTTTGCCCGCGGCTTCGCTTGCGTTAATTTAGAATTTGACAATCAATTCGGGTTGTACTCTGCTTGTAATAATATAATTCAATCATGATTCGAAAGACACGTGGCGCCATCTATTATCATAAGAACGTTATTGTTGTTTTCCTCGGGAACAGTAAATTTTTTGGGATGAAAGGTAGCCTATGTCCGTTTCTGTACACCTGACAACGTATATGCAAAATTTTAGGATGATCGGTTCAGTGGTTTAGGCGTGAAAAGGTAACAAATAAACAAACAAAATCATTTTTGCTTTTATAATATTAGTTAGGATAGGATTAGGATAAACTATTACTATACTCATGGTATGGGCCGTAAAACAGAACGTTTAGATGGCAATACTGTCTGTCAGTTGTCAATCATGATCTGTCTTATTTCATATTATCCGATATTATCATATTCCTATAATATTGTATCTTCTTTCTCCCAACTTCTATAAATTACTTTCCATTTGATTTTTTGTTAGCCTTATATTGTTCTACAATTATCAATGAGTTATCTTAAGGCACGTTATCTATAAGATTGTGTCCCAAAAAACATGAAATCCGCCATTGTTCTTTGTTGGATTGTTTGGTGATGTTACTAATGATAATCTTACGCTAAAGAAAAGTAATATAGTTAATGTATTTTTCAATAAATCTGCTAGCTTTTGAGGCTTATATACCTAATGCTTTTTGCCTGTGGAGGGTAAAGCCGGCGGATAAAATAAGGTCCTCTAGAATGAATTTCGGTCATGATGGCCAATTTTCAGATGCACAGGAGATATTATAATGCACAAGTGGGTGCGCAAACACTAAGAAAACGGAATTGCTTAAATTAAACCTGCAGTGTGTAGATATTTAGATTTATTTAGAGTGAAAAGTTGTAATATTTGGAATTTCATATAGTAATAATACGACAGTAGCCCCTGAGTCGACTACCAGCAAACTGTTCTGCAATATGGCAGAAGTATCAATTGTTGTATAGTTTATGTGTTTCACTATGAATAAAATATGTTACCTTTCTTTTCGTTTATCTTCTTCTACAAAACTAAATATTAAATAATTATACTCACGATTTGATTCCAGCCGGCCTATTACCAGTAACAGCATAGCATGCGTCCAGTATATACGCAGGTATATAATGTAGAAGCCATGACAGTATCAAATAGAGACGAGAACTCTGGCACTCGAAAAGACTACACATATATATAGCCTTATCTGAGCTTAACGTTAATTTTTCTCTCATATGATTAGCTAAGTATTCTGAAAACCATAATAATGTTATATTATTATACTGTTTAACTATTTATATTATAGAAGCAATCGGTCGCGCTAGGAATAAATCCTGTGTCGCTGGCGACTTTACAAAAATACAATCAACGGACACAAAGAACACCCAGACTTAATACAATTTGTGGATCACACAATTGTTTGCCCCGTGCTACCGTGAAATTATACATTATACATTATACGCTACATATGGATAAAGTTGCTTTCTAATGCTGACAGATTTTTTAAATCTCTCCAGGAGTGTTTAAGTTATTTATTACAAATATAATAAATTTTGATAATTTGTCCAAAGAAAAGGGAATATGGTATAAGGCAATCCAGAATGAGCCTCTTCATAAGCCTTAGTTTATTTGTAATGATAAGTTAAGTAGGAAATATATAAAGTTAGCATTGAGATTTCGTTCTGGGCATTACCCATCGGCAAAGTTTGCTTACCTAATGCGAAAAGTGGACTCACCCAATTGTGACACATGTGGAAAAATCGAGGACGTTAACCATTTGCTGATGGAGTGTGTTAAGAACGAAACCGAAAGAAAATGTTTAATTCAGGAATTTAATTTAAATAAGTTAGATGTTGGATTAGTGATATCTATTTTAGCTAATCCTACTTCTGAACTTTGTAAGAAATTATGCTTTTCTATTGCTATCCATGAGAACCTGTAATTGGCTTACTTCTTCATATTTCAGTTACCTATCTTTACTGTTATAGCTGTTGGTTTTCCAAATGATAAATAAATAAATAATAATTAATTTAGAATAGTATATTTTGTGTTATAACTAGAATTAGGTACAATGGAGTTGACGTGCCTATTTGGACAAAAACTCTTCTATCAATAAAGGAAAAAAAATTAAATATAAATGGGATTAAATATAATGACCACCAAAAATAGGAGCCCCACGAAGCGTGGCTCCGTCGATTTATTTTGATCTCTTTAAATATATTTTGCTGTGCAATTTGGTTATCATTTACAATTTTTGACTGTTATATTTTACTATATAAGTTAAACATAAGCCAATATAAATATACCCTCGTTATATTATTACTAGCTTCTATCTCTTAAGGTACAGTTAGCTTCTTATATAAAGTGACAGATAACATATCCAGATATATAGGAACTCCTAAAGTCATCAATTATATTAATACAACCAAAGACTTCTAATTATGTAAATCACCCATCTTGCACAAATATATTGGAACATGTACATCGTCAAATATATGAGTTCATTGAAAGTGTCATAATCATAGTAACAAACACAGCGCCAATGGTTTCTAAGCATCCAAAGTATTCAAAAATATAAAGCATTGTATGAAAATCAACTCTATCTCTATATATTTGAGGTACTCTTTTAAATATTCCGGGCCATAGTTATTTATGTCTGAAAACTATTGATGTGAAAAAGACAAATTTTAAAAAGTTGTATTATCATTACTAATTTTTTGGTTACTGACTACTAGATTATTTTCTCTTTTAACCGACTAGGTATCCTGGTAAATTTAAAAACTTTTGTTAGGACTTAGATCGGTGGTATAACTGACTTTTTGTCAAGTAAGGGTCATACAGTTGAAGTTATCATACCAGACTTTATACGGATTTTATCGCGTTGTTTATTTTTTATAAAATACTATTATTACATAATTTTAAAACTTTTAAACTTCTATTGTTAAACACTTTTACTAGTTACTGTTTACTTCTATTTAAGCTATTTAAATGATACAACTATTTAGATTTAATTTTACACTTGTCACGGGGAGACTAAGATGGTAGTTGTATCAATGTTCCAGTGTAGTTATTTCAAAGTATCCGAACATAATTTAATCATTGGTGTTTCTATTTACGCAGAATGAGCTCAAAGTATCATATAGTCTAGCTGTGGTTTGCTTCTTCTTGAGTTTGATTATTAGAATTACTGGATCCCAAGCTAATGGTACATTTCAACCATATTCTCTATTAAAATTAGGATATTTTTTGGTTTCTATAGCCTCGCGAAGCATCCTTGGTAGGAATCGGTGTTCTTTAGCGAGAATCTGTGGTTTGTCAAATCTCAGGTAGTCGTTGGTCCCCTGTTGCAAACGTTCACACACAGCAGACTACGAAATGATAAAATCCGTATAAAGTTTGTTTAATTTCAATGTATAACATTCGCGTAAACATAAGACAATATTATCATACCAGGTCAGTACTTCTTTTTCTATAGTAAAACATATATCCTTCTCGAAGGCACAAGTAACAACTAGACCAACGAGCTACATCTTCGATCTCATTAACACTTACCATCAGATGGAATTCAACGAATTATTAAAAAAATTATTATATTATAAGCCAACACTAACATATTAAGGTATTACTGTGCCTACGTATCAATTACATAATTTCAGGGTAAAATAATAAATCGTAAAATAACAAGACTTAAATTAAAATGGATTTTTATTATCTTAAAATGTTACATAACAAAAAGATATCAAAAAGTGTCTACCTTCAGCAATAATATGGGGTACCACCACCGAGAGATGACCTTCCGAAGGTTAGGCATTTTTCCCGGGCCCTCTGAGCGATTCTCTATTCGCCGCTAAGTCGCTGACGCATGGATTGCACTACATTATAACAAAATCTGTCTCCTTTCAACGTGTCTCCTTAAGTGTTCAGTACTCCTTATCGTAGTATTCATAGTTGAATCATTTTACCCCACAAGTTCTCTATTGGGTCAGGACTACGTGGAGGAAAAGTTATTCGTTCTAAATGCAAACAAATATGCAAACTAATACTACTCTTTGACATCTAATCTTTATTCTTGACAAATAAGGTTCATTTCGTATATTTTGCCTAGTAGAGCTAGTTAGCAATAAGTACACCTCACAATAATTCTAAATTACAGACATGAACAATAAACAAAACACATGCCAATGACGTCACGCTCAAAATGAAAGGAACAACCAATGCTTCATCTCCTTCATTTTGACAGAGAGTATTTTTACGGTCGAAATCATCAGTCTATGGCGATACCAAAGGGTACCGAATATATGAAGCGATAAAGTTCATTTTCATACAATGCTTCATATTTTTGAATACTTTGGATGCTTAGAAACCATTGGCGCTGTGTTTGTTACTATGATTATGACACTTTCAATGAACTCATATATTTAACGATGTGCATGTTCCGATATATATATATTTGTGCAAGATGGGTGATTTACATAATTAGAAGACTTTGGTTGTATTAATATAATTGATTACTTTAGGAGTTTCTATATATCTGGATATGTTATCTGTTACTTTATATAAGAAGCTGACTGTACACCACGTATTTCTGAACCCCTAACAACGTGCAAAATTTCATTATGATGGGTCGAGCAGTTACGGCGTGAAAGCGTAACAAACAAACAAATAAATATTCAAACATATGTACAAATTGATATTCGCATTTATAATATTAGTTAGACAAATTAGGATATTATTTTAGATGAGATTATACCGTATAGACGAATAATAATAATTATCTTATCTTATCTTATCTTATGTGGGGGCCAGTCAGTGCAGACCGGCGACACTTCGACCCAGTGGGATCTTTTGTGTCGACACTCTCCCAATAACGACTGCCATAGATGTTCATGGCAGCCGGGACCAACGGCTTAACGTGCTTTCCGAGGCACGGAGCAGGCGATAATTGTCAATCAATACGCACATCATTTCGAAAAGTCATATAACTTCCGAAAGTCAGAGGTGCGCGACGTGGGTTCGAACCTGAGACCCTCTGCATTGCAGTCTGTTGGTCTCCCCACTGAGCTATTGCTGCTCTAATATAATGCTATAATGATCTTAACTAGGATAACAATAATACAGAGAAAAATACTACACTCACTGAAAGAGAAGTAGTTCTCTTTATTTGATACCGTGTAAATAGGTATATCTTTGTCTCCAGTATTTCTTCTTTGTTCTGCGTCCCAAGCAGCTGCTATTATTGCATTGTTGACGTAGTCTACGGGTGTACCTGATAGCATAGTACCTGTATCTACACGAAATACGTGCAGTACTCCTAAAATCACTCCTAGAATTAACTAGAACAGAAAAAAATCATTAAGTCCAATACCGCTCACTCACGTTAGTCTAGTGGTCCCTTGCACTCTTACTGTTTCGAACTTTGATTTATTATCATCGAGTCACATGTTATTGTATTAATTTTAGTCTATAGTCAGAATCTACAGTGCTATTAAGAGCCTTGGTACTTAAACCTCCGTTAAATCTTATCTTGGTTATCAGATTTTCATAAATTGTATGCTTGGAGTTTCTATTATACAGGCTGTCCGGTAATTAATGGATAACCTTGAAATGTCTTATAGTAAAACTAATGGTCGTTCAGAAAAAAAAAAAAAAATTTAAAAAGTGCAATAGTTGGTCATACTTTGACTGTCTATCTATTAGCATAATTAGTGTTTAATAATAAAACAACAAAAAACCGATGGAATTCATTAATTTATGGTCGTATTGTACAAGAAAGTTCAATAAGGTAATTTAAAAAAAATCATATCTCAGGTAGTAGTTAGGATAGATATTTTTCATGTTTTTCTGAACGGCCATCAGTTCTACTACAAGACATTTCAAGGTTATCCATTAATTACCGGAAAACCTGTATACCGTATTTATCTGAAGGTTTTGAATGTTTCTGAAAATAAACATTTTATTTATTTACTATTTTATTTTATTATTTTTTATTTATTTTTATTATTTATTATTCGCAGCCTGTATTGTCCCACTGCAGGACAAAGGCCTGCCTCTCGCTTTTCCACAGTCATATCCCTATTATGCGCTAGTTTGCACCAGTCCCTCCTGTAGTTAATTAATTCGTCTTGCCATCGACGTTTTGGTCTGCAACGTTGGTTTATTTACTAGTTCAGTTTTTTTGTAAGGATATTCTTCATTCTTAATAAATATTAACTAATTAAAACACGGAGTCTAAACATAAGTGACGAAATAATTACTGCTACGTGCTACGTGGCCAGCCCATTGCCATTTCAGTTTGAGGGCTTGCGTGAGGGCATCAGTTACTCTGGTCTTCTGTCTAATAGCTTCACTTCTGACTTTATGTATTTTCTTTATGTTCAGTATACTTCTCTCCATGGCTTTTGTATGGCTCTTGTCGTGAATTCCCAAATTTGGCAGCCGTATAGTAGGCTGGGCAATATGCAGGTGTCTATTACAATTTTCTTCATGTTTATCGAATACTCTCCTTTTAGTATTTCCTTGAGTGACCAAAATTTCTTCCAGGTTATATTCACCCTTCTTTAAACTTCGTCTTCGTTGTTTGTTTTATTAAATGATACTTGTTTACCTAGATAGATGTAGCTGTTGACATATTTTATTGTGTTTTCTCTTACACTAATGGGCTTTTTGTTGTTGTTTGTCATTATTTTGGTTTTAGTAGCATTCATTTCTAGTCCTACTATCGAGATTTCTTGTTCAAGTGAACATACAATTCCTTCTAGGCGGTTTGATGTTTCTGATAGTATGACTATGTCGTCAGCAAATCTCAAATGGTTTAATAAGCGGTTGTTTATTTTTGTACCTTTTGTTTTCCAATCTGTCTTTTTGAATACTTTTTCTAAAACAGCAATGAATAATTTAGGTATTAAAGGGTCCCCTTGTCTGTTGTCTGACGCCTATTTCAATATTTATTGCTACACCTCTTGATTCTACTCTGATATTACTAGTACTGTTATTATATATATATATATATATATATATATATATATATATATATTATGATGTTTTTTTATTCTTTAGGTTGATGTTTATGGTGTTTAGTGATTCCCATATAGAACTGTGGCTAATGCTGTCAAACGCTTTGCTATAATCAATGAAACCTAAATATAGAGGCTTGTTAAATTCTTCATATTTCTCGATAACTTGTTCTAATGCCTGTATAATATATATAGTCTAATATGCTGAAGCTAGAGCAAAAGCCTGCTTATTATATAGGTTGTGCATTATCAATGTCTTTTGCTATGCAGTTTAGAAGTATTGATGAGAAAACGTTATATACGTTTGCTAATAAGCTGATTGCTCTATAATAATGTCGAGACAGTTACCTTTTATGTAACAGTATGATGTCCGATGTACAACATTGAGTTGGTACAATTTCAGTTTCTAGTATTAGATTGAATATTTTTATGAGAGGGCCAAGTAAAACTGCTGCACCTAGTGTACGGTGAACCCGTACATTACTACTTGTATGTAGTTTAAACGATTAAGCATTTGTGCGTTCGGTCGTTTACATCGACCTACTTTAATATTACATACTTATAATAAATCAGTGATTATACAGCACTCATCGCGGAACGTTTTATTTATCATCTCCGTCTCTATTAACTCATCAATCATCATACCTTTTTATCATAAATGTAAGACCCGCAGTCTACATTTTTTTTGGTCCTTCGAGCCGGATTTGGGGAACCACCGGGATTTTTTTTTCGTGATTAAAGATCTCTTATTGAGTGCTTCGCAACAGTCCCGTAGGCTTACTAAATTTATAACTAAATTCAGTGTTAATTTGTGTGACAAACATCGGTCGAGCGGTCAGCAGCAGCAGGTCGCAGATCAGGTTGTAACGCGTGCGGCAGTTTCCAAGTAAGATTGTTCCATTTATTTTATCATAATGGCAGCATCGAGCTCTCGTCAGGCTGAGATTTTGGAACATATCAACAAAATTAAGGTCAATTTTGGAAAGGATCCGTTGTCTAGGAAAACTCCGGCATATATCGAAAGGAGACTTGAGACACTGGATAACCTTTGGGGAGAGTTCGAGGAAAACCATAAAAAGCTTTCTGAACAACCGGAAAAAGAGCCTAAGTATTTTGGTTCAGACTATTATCAACAAGGTAAGGAGTTTTATCAAGCTACCCGTACATTGTTATCCTCCTTTATAGCGAAGGAAAAATCAACGCAATCCTGTGGCGAGGCGGACGAATTAGTGTCGTTACAGAGAACCAATTTTAGAGCTTTTAATAGGTTAGTAAAGAGCATAGCAGTGGATACAATTGATGAGAAATGGGAACTTGAGGATGAGCTTAAGAGTATTCAGAGTAAATGGGATACGATTGACAGTTTACATCTGCGCATAGATCATATACTTCAGGGGACAGACGTGTCATACGAAGAGGAATTTAATGCGCTTGAGGTTATTTTTAAGAGCACAAAGCGAGCCTTAAATCAGAAAATATCGTCCATGGTTCATGTGCAGAAGTCAACGCCAAAACTGGAGATACCTACATTAACGGGTAAATATAGTCAGTGGCCAACATTTTGCGACTTATTCACAGAAGCTATCCATGACAATAACGCCATTACAAAGGCTCAAAAGATGCAACATTTAAAGGGCAAGGTCAAGGGAGAACCCGAACGCCTTATCCAGCATTTACATATCGCAGCGGACAACTACGACACCGCTTGGGAAATTCTCACGCATAGGTATAATAACACCCAAGTTCTATTTACAAACCAAATAGAAACCTTCTTAAATCAGCCGATAATTCAGAAACAAACAGCATTTGACTTAAAACGGCTGTATGATACCTCTACAGAGTGTATTCACGCCATACACAATCTAGGCGTAGACACAAATACTTGGGATCCGTTATTAGTGCATCTTCTTTGTAAGAAACTAGATCAAGACACTTACTGTGACTATAAGGAAGCTCGGAAGTCACCTAGAGAATTACCATGTCTTGCAGAGTTTATGTCATTCCTAGAAGGCAAATTTATAGCTCTAGAGCCTATGTCTAGGAGAGCAAAAGAGCAATCTAAGCCAGTTTATAGTCAAACAAAGAACAAACCTCAAGAGAGTTATTACAAAAAGCAGTATAAATCTGTCGCTACTCAAGGCCCTAACTGCCCTTTATGTGATACCCGACACAATATATTCTTCTGTCGAAAATTTAGATCCATGACACCCGAAAATCGCTTAGCTGCTGTTACAAAGGGTAAATTATGTAAAAATTGCCTTTATAATCATTTTGATGGCGACTGTACGAGTTCAAAGCGTTGTAAAACGTGTGATGGCGATCACAACACCCTTCTTCATGACGCCTTCGCCCAGCATCATCAGGCGACATCAGCAGTAACCTCAGGGATGGCCTCTACTCAGTCGCATTCGTCGAGCTCGCATAACGTTAACCACGTATCCGCAGATAATGAAGAAGTCTTGCTCACTACGCTAAAATTATATGTTCGCGCTAGTAATGGTACCTACATTACACTTAGAGCCCTTTTGGATCAAGGGTCGCAAATTTCGTTGATATCGAAAAATGCTACACAACTGTTAGGCTTACAACGTCGACAATATCATGCGTCTATTTCAGGCATAGGCCCAGTCGCTAAGCAAAGCAAGGGCATTGTATCACTAGATTGCAAATCTATCTATGGAGATTACATCTTAACGACTCAGGCGTTAGTCGTATCTAGAGTTATAAATGACTTGCCCAACTCCACGTTCTATAAGCAGTCGTGGGCCCACTTACACCACCTAAAACTAGCAGATCCTGAATACAACGTTACCCAGCCTATTGATTTACTTCTAGATGCCAGCGTGTACTCAGAGATAATATTAGGAGGTCTTATAAAGGGTCCTACACAGTCGCCTATAGCCCAACAAACGAAGATGGGTTGGATATTATCGGGTAACGTGAAGAGATATAACTGTCACGTTGTTATCAATAACATACCCGACAGTATATCAAAATATTGGGAACTGGAAGACGTCGACCACTCATCATCAACGCTAAGGTGATCAGTTTTGTGAGGACTTTTACAAAAACACCACGAGACGTCTAGAGAATGGTCGCTACGAGGTTGGGTTACCCATGATGCCAGACTTCAAGCAACATCTCGGCGCGTCTAAGTATAAGGCGATAGCACAGTTTAAGCAATTAGAACATAAGATGTTAAAAAACAAATCATTTGCTACACAATATAAACAATTTGTACACGAGTACAAAGATTTGAATCATATGACACAAGTCGACTACGACGAAGATCAAGGATACTTTCTACCGCACCATGGAGTATGGAAACACGACTCGACTACAACTAAATTAAGGGTAGTTTTTAATGCGTCGGCTAAAACTACCTCAGGCAAAAGTCTAAATGATTTAATGTTTTGCGGACCTAATTTACAACAGGACTTGTTGTCATTAATTATAACTTGGAGGCAATATAAGTATGTTATAACTGCGGACATCGAGAAAATGTTTCGACAGCTACTGATAAGAGACTGTGATCAATATTTACAATCTATAATTTGGAGAGATTCACTAGACGAGCAATTAAAACAATACCGGTTAACTACTGTAACATACGGTACAAAGGCCGCTCCATTCTTAGCTATGAGAACTCTTAAACAACTGACAATAGACGACGCAAAAATATATCCGTTGGCAGCATCCGTGGTCCAGAATTCGTTTTATATGGACGATTTGCTGAGCGGTCATAACTGCATTAATAAAGCTAAGGAGTTACAAAAACAACTCATAAAAATGTTACAAGGGGCAGGCATGAATCTTCGAAAATGGTCTAGCAATCATAGTGAACTCCTCCGAGATTTAACATCTGATCAATTAAATAGTCCCTATGAGTTTAAATGTTTTGAATCCAGAAAAACTCTCGGCTTGAAATGGAATCCATCATCAGACACTTTCCTGCTAGAATGTCAAATAACATCTGAGAGTAATAAAAATATTTCGAAACGTCAGTTACTTTCAGATATTTCTAAGATATTCGATCCTTTGGGCTGGCTAGCACCGCTTACAATTAGAGCGAAAATATTATTTCAAGAAACGTGGTCAGCAAAAACATCATGGGATCAAGAATTATCTAAAGGTATTATCGAAAATTGGCTAAAATTGAGAGAAGATATTAAAAATATTAACAAATTTTGCATACCGCGACACTTAGGTAACCTGGATAAAATTTGTCAATTACATGCATTCTGTGACGCATCGGACAAAGCTTACGCTTGTACAATTTACCTAGTTACTTACGATAAGGGCGAGTACACATCGAATCTTGTTGCTGCAAAAACTAAGTTAGCACCGGTGGCCAAGAAAATATCGCTACCGAGACTAGAACTCTGTGGAGCTTTACTATTAACTCAGTTAGTAAAGAAAGTCGTTAGTTCCTTACCGAGTCACCATATGACAATACACGCGTGGACTGATTCGATGATTGTTCTAGGCTGGCTAGATGGAGACATAGCGAGATGGAAGCCATTCGTTGCCAATAGAGTACAACAAATAACGGATATCATCCCATCTAGGCATTGGAACCATGTCACCTCAGAAGAAAATGCAGCCGACTGTGCGACAAGGGGACTTACGACCGCACAACTATTAAATTATTCGTTGTGGTGGGCAGGTCCCACATGGCTGAAACAATTTGACTCACAGAAAGTTAAGAAAATCGTAGGCCACGCACCCACAATAGAATTAAAGACACCCAGTGTAAACACAGCCTTAAATGACCACAACATTTCATTTATTACGGATTTGCTACATAAGCACAGTTCGTTGACACGAACTGTACGTATTATAGCTTGGGTGGCACGATTCATTGCAAGAATTCAAAATAAACAAATTGCAACATATTATAATTATTTGTCCTCAGTTGAAATAACAAATGCATATAACATTATTATTCGAGAAGTGCAAACGCAAAATTTTACACAAGAATTACACAACATTCAGCTGAACAAATGCGTCCATCCTAAAAGTAGGATTTGCAGTTTGAACCCATTTATAGATACCGATGTCATTTTAAGGGTAGGTGGGCGGTTGAAACACGCTAGATTAAGCAATTCAGCGAAACATCCCATCATTCTATCAAATCATAGCAGATTTACCAATTTGTTAATCGATCTAGCCCACATAACTACTTTACATGGTGGGCCGCGACTGACCCTATCATACATAAGAGACAGATACTGGATTATCAGTGGTGTCAGGACCGTAAAACGACAGTTAAGGCTGTGTGTAAGGTGTCGCCGATTTAACAACACAGACAATCAACAAATTATGGCAGACTTACCAGAGGCTAGAGTAACTCCCGCTAGACCGTTCACACATACTGGTGTTGATTTTACGGGACATGTAGAATTGAAAGCAAATAAAGGACGTGGTATTAAGACTGTTAAAGGATATGTGGCAGTATTTGTATGCATGTCTACGAAGGCAGTCCACCTGGAACTTGTTTCTGACTTAGGCACGGCAGCTTTCTTAGCCGCTTTCCGTCGGTTTTGTGCTCGTCGTGGATCACCTAGCCATATGTATAGCGACAATGGCAGTAATTTCGTTGGTGCTAACAGACTCATGAAAAAGGAGTATATGGAAATTATTCATTGTATTAACTCAGACTTCTTCAATAACATTGGCGAGATGAATATAAAGTGGCATTTCAACGCACCTGCCTGGCCCAACGCTGGGGGTCTCTGGGAAGCGGCGGTAAAGAGCCTAAAATATCATTTAAAGAGAGTCCTCGGTGATCAACGGCTCACGTACGAAGAATTTTCTACATTGCTGTGCCAAATAGAGGCATGTCTCAACTCCCGGCCCCTATATCATTTATCAGAGGATACAGACGCGCTTAACTGTTTAACTCCTGGACACTTCTTGGTAGAAGGACCGATTATGTCGAGACCTGCCACCGATCCTGGCTCAATAACCCTGAAATCCCGATGGCAATTAGTACAAGGAATGATACAGCATATCTGGAAAAGGTGGTCATTGGAATACCTTCAACAATTACAAACCAGAACTAAGTGGCGACAGTCTAAGACTAACGTCGAGGTCAATGACATTGTCCTTATTAAGGAAGAAAATTTAGCTCCTGGTAAATGGGCTATGGCTCGAGTGCAACAGGTTCACAGTGGTAAAGATGGTTATGTAAGAGTTGTTACTCTCAAAACAAGCAACAGTATTTTACGACGGCCCGTAAACAAACTCGTTCCATTGCCCATAAATGAAATTGAAATGTCATCAAAATTGCCTTCACAACAAGATCAGTCTGCGTCGTCATCGGATCAGGTAGAAAATCAAAATCGCCCCGCGCGTCCTCGTAGAAAAGCACCGTGGAAAGCTTTCATGATAACAGCGCTCTTCCTGTTTACATTTATATCACCCACCGTACAACAAACGGTGACGTCATACAACATAACGCCAATTACCACTACCCAAGGCCTTTATTTCGATAGAATGTCAGGCCTACAAATTATCAAAGACGATTGGAAACTAATTGTGTATTATAATATGTCTACATACTATCGTGCAATAACTGACATAAGCAATTATGTTACCCACTTAAAGAAAACAGCTGATAATATGGGTCACCAATACGACAGTGTTATATTACAATTAGAACATGAAATAAAGGAAATTAAACACTATTACTCATTACTTCAGAGTCCATTTTTAAGTCGATACAAGCGTGGCTTAATTAATGGTGTTGGCTACTTGGCAAATTCTTTATTTGGTGTATTAGATGAAAGATTTGCCGAACAATACAAACAGGATATAGAAAGGATAGCACAAGATGAGAACCACGTACAAAAATTACTTCGTAACCAGACACTTGTCCTGGAATCAGAGTACAACATTTTGCGTCGCAATGAAGTAAATATGAACAAACAGTTCGACATTATAAATAATCATCTTCGTAACGTTTCGTCAGAATTGAATAGGGTGACCATGGATAATAGAAATAGCATATATGTCACATCAACTGCACTCGCAGCGAGTATAATACTTTCGAATCTAATGCGCATTCAGCACATACTAATCGACACAGTGACAGATATTAGTCATGGACGTATCGACCCTTATTTACTCTCTCCGGAACAGTTATCCCTTCAAATCAATATTATATCGGGTCAATTACAAGGTAACCTCGATATTCCTGTAGAAAGCTCGAATTTATCGGAATTGTATAAAATAATAAAAGCGTCTTCGAGACTGCACGACAATTATTTAATTATTGAAATAAGAATTCCACTCGTAAGCAGCGATATTTATGAATTAGACAAAATAATTTCTATTCCTCAGAAACGGGACTCGAATCATGTCCGAATTGTAACTACTTCGCCTTATATCGCTTACAACGTGCAAAGGGACACAGCTCTGCTCTTATCAGACATGGATCTACAAGCCTGCCTTCACGTCTCCAATGACGAAAAGATCCTATGCTCTTTAGACAAGCCTGTCTACAATCTAAAAATAAAACAGTCACTATGTGACTTACAATTAATTAGTGGTGAGACTACATGTAAACAAGAAATATCCACGTATCATAATAATTGGTTCAAGTTACATAATACAAACTCGTGGCTATATTCTTGTTGTGAAATATGTCACCTTCGCTTATTTTGCAACTCCGATTCCACAACTACGATACTTAGAGACAATGGAATCATTAACTTAGGTCATGGTTGCACACTGAAGACAGACGACTATAGTGTTCACGCTCATAATAACTTCTTACGTCAATTATATATGCAACCAAATATCGAAGTCCCGAAGGTGTCAGTTCTCAATTCCCTTATCAACACGACCTTGCCTGATCATTTTGTTGTACCAGAAAACCACACTGAAGTTTGGAATCAATTGCAGGAGCAAATAAACAACCTTAAGGAACAATCTTCCACTGAATTAAATGTGCACGACATTCATCATTATTCTGTCGTATATTTAACGCTGGCATTGATGGTCGCTTTCGGAAGCATAGGTTTTTATATATTCATGAAGAATAAGAACAAGGGCACGGAACAGCCACCGCGAAGTGTCGCGATAGTGGCAAATGTGCAGAGTCAGCATTCGCCGCCGGGGAAGGCGCGAGTCGTCCTAACGGACGCCTCCGAGAGTGTAAGTGAAGGTGTGCTAGGGATGATCAGTGCGTGTCGTGAAATTAATAAATCGGTTATCAGTGTCGATAAGGGAACCTCACCTATGGTTGCCCATCGGTCAGTGGATCTGAGTTTTCTAAATAAGTGTGAACAGGACTAAAATAATAGAGACTTTAATGTTAATTTTAAGCAAAATAATGGTATCACCTTATAATATCATTCATTCACATCTTATAATAACATTCTCATTTCGAATTAATAATCATTTTATACAATTAAACTTAACTATTATGATCATTTAGGTTTAAATTTTATCTTTTCTGTTGTTGTATGTTGGCAGTATGTACGGTGAACCCGTACATTACTACTTGTATGTAGTTTAAACGATTAAGCATTTGTGCGTTCGGTCGTTTACATCGACCTACTTTAATATTACATACTTATAATAAATCAGTGATTATACAGCACTCATCGCGGAACGTTTTATTTATCATCTCCGTCTCTATTAACTCATCAATCATCATACCTTTTTATCATAAATGTAAGACCCGCAGTCCACACCTAGTTTTAAGGCTTCATTAGTTATACCATCAGGACCTGGGCTTTTGTCTGATTTTAATTGTTTCAACTGGAAGTATATTACTTTTTCGCTTATCGGTATAATCGTTTGCATGCTATTAGATTGATTCAATTCATTAGTTCCTTCGATATTCTTTTTACGTTTATACAGTTCTTGATAAAAAGTCTCCCCGTGACCATGGCTGCTGAAAAGCAACCGAAACGTCGGGGAAAGTGTAAAAATAAATCTAAATAGTATAATAGTATATTAATAGTGTAAATAGTTTTAATAGTTTCAATAATTTAATTAGCTTAAAAATTTGTAAAGTTTAATAGTGATTATAGTAGCGTAACAGTTTTTCAAAATTTTGTAATAGTGTCAAATAAACAACGCGATAAAATCCGTATATAGTAGTTTAATTTCAATGAATAACATTCGCGTAAACAGAAGACAATATTACGTAAAAAGTGATTGCCTGTTGTATGATATCCTGTCTCGTATTGGTTCCCTTATATTGGCCTTCTAACTTTTGTATCCATGTTTTATGTAAATTCAATTCTTTATATGCCCTTTTGAGCTTCTAAATTTGTTAAATTTTTCTGTTATTATTCCTCGTCTGTGCTCACTATAATCTCTTTTGATTGCTTTACTGGTTTCTTTGTATAATTTGCTTAGTTCCTTCTTTGTGTTTATATCCTTACGCTTTATTATTGCAAGTACACTACGTTTATTTATTAATGCTATTGTTTCGTCACTGAATATTTTGTGTTGTTTTCCTTTCCTAGCTTTATTTTCATTGGTAAGGCTATTTGGCTTTTTCCAGTCCATGGTAGTAAGCTTGTACGTTTGTAATTCTTTGTAAATTGTATTCAATACACAATTCGAGCCTATTTGTGTACTGTTTTATTTGGTTGTCAGTCTTCGGGATTTTTGATAGTCGTTTGAAGTTTTGTCTGCTTTTTTCGGTTGGTTTGTGATGAACGTCGTTCTTATTAGCCTATGATCTGTTCGGAATTTGACATTATTGAGAACTACATAGCTCTGGACTAGTTTTGGGAGATTTGTCAAAATGTAGTCGATTTTGATCTTGACGCTTTCGTCTGATGACTTCCAAGTCCATCTTCTACTAGATCTTTTTTTAAAGTAAGCATTGATAATTGCCAGTTTATATTCGAATGCATAATTTAGTAGCCGTCCTCCTCTTTAATTTCTTTGATCAAGGCCATAATTTCCCATGATCAGTTTTTCATCTTCTTTGGATT
Source organism: Catocala sponsa (assembly GCA_963564715.1). Lineage (NCBI taxonomy): Eukaryota > Metazoa > Arthropoda > Insecta > Lepidoptera > Erebidae > Catocala > Catocala sponsa. The sequence continues at coordinate 13,003,870 of OY751354.1, forward strand.
GTCCTATTTTCGCATTGAAATCTCCTAATACTAGGACTTTCTCATCAGCCATTGTACGAACTCTTTTTAGGTCAGAGTAGTTGCTGTTGGTGCATATGCCTGCAGTATAGAAATGTTTACTTTCCCAAAAATTATTTGTAGTAATGCTACTTGCTCAGAAATCCCAGTAAAACTTATAATATTATTTTTAATGTCTTTTTTATAAGAAAATCGACCCCGTATGGGCCTTTTGTCTCTCCTATGTAGCAGAAAATATAGTTTGAATATTCTTCTATATGGCATCCTATTCTTCTAATTTCTGGCGAATTTGAGAGGTCGCTTTTTTGTTGTTATTATTTGTAGGCGTATTCTTTAATAATATTATATAGGCTCCCAAAATTCCAAAAAATAATAAAAGTTATATGATAAATGAGATTTAAATTAGTTTTATGCATTTACACATTTCAACAATGTAATAATTATAATAATAAGTAATTATAGTAAAATTTTAACAATGTGATTATAAAAAGTATTTAGATTTAATTTTCATTTACATTCATATCAAAGTAAACATAAGGATGTCACATACAAAATTTGAAGTCAAGTATCGCATATATTTGACTTAAAATTTTGTAAATAGTTTTATAAATAGAGAATTAATCAAGAAGACTTCGTTGTACCCATTACACGTCTAAATTTTGTTCACATAAATGTTGTTTTCCTACTTACCCCACTAGCTCCAGTTACAGCGCTCATATCTAACCAGCCAGGCGATGGTTCATAATATGAATGCAACACTACAAGTAAAATAATAAAAATGAATTAGCCTCTTGAGAAAAGCATAAATGTGGTCTCGGAATAGATCCCTGTGGCATTCTCTATTATTATTTTAATGAACATACTAGCTATCCATTGAGAAAAGTAAATTTTTATAAATGAAAGGTACCTTATGTCCTTTTCTGTTCCCCTGACAACGTGTATGCGCTATTTTATAATGATCGGTCGAATGGTTAAGTCGTAAAAGCGTAACAAAACAGCATCAATACCCATTGACGATATCTGTTTGTTTTTTAATAAACTAGATTCTACATTTGGCTTTGCTTGCATGATTAGCATGGGAATGCATTCTAGCGGTAAAGGTATAAGATAGTCTATATATGTCCTGATGCTACATTTAGGACATAATCCATCTATGTGCCAAATAGCATCTATATTCATGAAACTGTTTACGTGTGACTGAGTAGCAAAGTTTCAAAGCTTAAGCTTAGCTTTTATTATTAGTAAGATATCCATTCTTGGACACTAGGGTATCAAAAACATATACATATAATAAAACTAAATACCGCGCGCGGCGTTGCTCGCGTGAATGTAGGTTAGATAAGGCTAATAACAATATAGAGAGATCCCTATTTCCTAAGTGCACATATACGAAGTCGCGGGCAAAACTAAAACTAGTAACAATTAAAATGCAAGCCTTTTCTTACCTAATGGAGGTCTTACAATGCTTATAGGCAGATCATTGGCAGTAGTTCTGATTAGTTCTTCAGCAACCGCTTTAGTGAATGTGTAAGTGTTTGGCCAGCCCTCGATGAAACTGAAAAAAAGAAACCATCAATCTTATTTCTCTTTCTTTTAAAAAATAATGCTTAGTGCGTGCTGCACTAGGAATTATTTCTGTAGCACGGGGGACGGTACAAACATGTAAACAAAGGACACAAAGAACATATTCTAGACTCGGTACAACCATCTGTGATCCACTAATGTTGAAAATATTTTTTCAATTTTAACCGAACCCTGTGGCGTCACTCATTCCTAATCTGTTCGTAGCCAATAAACAATCAGTTTTATTTAAGCGTTAAGGTTAGTAAAATAAGGTTTTAAGTGGCGCGCATTTGGTAGCTCGTATTCGAGCCAGGGTACAGAATACAGGGTACAGAATATATAGTGACACGATATCCAGTCACTGGTAAACAACAGAACCGTTGGTATCCATTCGAATACAATTAATAGCTGTTGTCATTGATTGATTATGAATTACTAATTTATTACTTGACCTCCATTCAAATCATCACGTATTTAATTAATTTTCGAACAGACAAAAATATTATGTTTTTCGTGTATCCAAAATAACAATTTGAAATTATTATTTTGGATGCAAAATACCAAAAATATTTATTTATTTATTTTTATTTTATTTTTAAATTTAGAAAACTTACAGCTAGTTAACTGTATAAGTAGGATAATATGATTAAGCTATGGCCAATTACAAGCTTTCACATCTAACAATAGTACATGCAAAATTTAATAACAGTAACACGACTACATAGTTCACCATAAAAATAACTAACATTATGTAATATAAAAACTATAGGTAATATATGCATACATGCGACAGTAGTGCAAACAAGAAAAACATACACATCCATTCGCCACTCCTCAAACAAATTAATTACTTTCGATGTTCAAAAAAGTCATTACACATAACCCTTTTTAATTTATTGACACTCGTGTTAAAGAGATCAATATCGACTCTCCGGCATGCTGTATTGAACATACGACAAGCCCTGATCGTAAATGAATTCTGCCTGTAGGTGCTAGGGATGGCAGGAGTATAAAGAAGGTTATGCCTTCGTAACAGCGCAGATGGTACGCGCAGGCCAATTTTGTTCACCAGCTCGGCTACATCCGTCGACCCATTTACAATTTTAAATAAAAAGGAAATATCCGCTATTTGCCTTCGCTGTTGGAGAGGAAGTAAGTGAAACTTTCGGCATCGGGTGAAATAATCCGGCAAATAAGTATTGGAATGGAATTGGATATACCTCAGGAACTTCCTTTGAACGTTTTCTAAATGCGATATGTAGATATCGTAGTTAGGGTTCCACACCTGAGAAGCATATTCGAGGTGGCTACGGACATAGGCACAATACAAAATTTTAATCGTTTTAATGTTTTTGAAATCTTTAGATATCCTAAAAATGAACCCTAATGCTTTATTAGCCTTGTTAACTACGTTTGAGATATGCGCATCAAATAATAGCTTTGAGTCAAACGTCACCCCCAGGTCTCTGATAGTGTTAACTCTAGTTATTGCGGTACCCGACAGTGTGTATTGATAAGTTATTGGGTAAGGCTTGCGTGTAAAAGTACAGACGTAGCATTTGGAGACGTTCAGATCCAGTTTGTTTTTTGTGCAGTATCTTTGAAACCGATCTAGATCACTCTGCAGGCGAATAGCGTCTTCATATGAACATATCTTACTAAGTATTTTCATATCATCAGCGTACAACAGTATTTTTGACGTATAAAAACAGGATATGCAAAATAATAAGCGATACGTAAAATTATATGGGTGTTATTTAAATGGTTAGCATAGTATTGGTATTTTTGTGAGCAGAAAAATATAATCTGTGAGCAGAAATAGCTAATTGATCAGCAACTCATGGCCAGCAAACTTTAAAGAAATCAAACTAAGTCGACGGAGCTCCTATTTTTGGGTGGGTTTAAAAAAAGGAACCTAACATAACCTAACACTTCTGAGACGGAATGCAGTGATTTGAGGCGTATAGATGCTCGTTATGCTGTGCAATATTTGCTGACCAATTAGTATTTTTGATGATCATTATATTTAATCCCTGATTCTCAACCTTAGAATCATGTCAATCACAAGAAAACAGAGACTAAATCACTTTATTCATACTCGGTCTTTGTCAGTCATTATTTAAATGGTTAGCATAGTATTGGCATTTTTGTGAGCAGAAAAATATAATCTGTGAGCAGAAATAGCTAATTGATCAGCAACTCATGGCCAGCAAACTTTAAAGAGATCAAACTAAGTCGACGGAGTCCCGCTTCGCGGGACTCCTATTTTTGGATGGGTTTAAAAAAAGGAACCTAAGATAACCTAACACTTCCGAGACGGAATGCAGTGATTTGAGGCGTATAAATGCTCCTTATGCTGTGCAATATTTGCTGACCAATTATTATTTTTGATGATCATTATATTTAATCCCAAATTATATTAAAATGATATTTCTAATAAAGTTGTGCATAATATCTGAGGCTACTTTGTATGGCCAAGGATACAGCGTACATCCCTACTAATATTATAAATGCGAAAGTAACTCTGTCTGTCTGTCTGCTACGCTTTCACGCCTAAACCACTGAACCGATTTTGATAAAATTTGGTACAGAGATAGACTAGACATTGTGAAAGGACATAAGCTAACCTTTTGTTGTAAAAAAGGGCATAAAGTGGTTGAAATAAGGTATGAAAGTTTGTATGGGAATTCGTAATTATCTCGCCTAAACCGCAACCGATTTTAATTAAATTTGGTACAAAGATAGACTAGACCTTGTAAAAGGACATAAGTTACCTTTTGTCGTAAAAAAGGTATAAAGGGGTTGAAATAAGGGATACAAGTTTGTATGGGAGTTCGTCATAATCGCGCCTACAACCGATTTAGATGAAATTTGGTACAAAGATAGACTAGACCTTGGCAAAGGACATAAGTTACCTTTCGTTGTAAAAAAGGACATGAACGGGTTGAAGTAAGGGATGAAAAAATATGTTGTCGTGTTTTCTCAGTAGACAATGTTATGGACACTGAACAAGTGACATCGTACATATAGAGTATCTCAACTCTTTAGAATTGTCAGGAGTGCCTTCCCATAAGTTAAGGCTGAAATTTGGTATTCCAGTCCTGTTAATGAGAAATCTTGACGCATCAAGGCTATGTAATGGTACACGGCAACAAATTACTCATCTAGGACGCAATATTATAAAAGCTATGATCATGACTAGAATGGCAAAAGGAGAAAATCTTTTAATTCCACGTATTCCGATGATTCCGACCGATTTGCCATTTCAGTTTTAAAGAGTGCATATTCGCCTAAAAGTAGCATTTACGATATTATTATCGTAAATGCTGTTTTACTAAACAAAACAGCTTTCCATTAGCAAGTCTATGTGGCGTGCTCACGAGTATCATACCCGCAAAATCTTTATTTTTTGGCAAAGGATGGAAAAACAAAAAACGTACTTTATAAAAATTTATTAAATTAGGCTGTTTGCAGTAAACCACAGCATTTATATTTGTATTATTTGCAAAATAAGTTTCTTAAAAAAATAAAAATGCTGCCCAAAGTAACTATTCCACGCGGACGAAGTCGCGGGCAAAAGCTAGTACGTATATAATATTGTTAATACATTTAAATTTATTTAGAATGTCATTGTGCACAATTATAAATAGTCGATCAAAATTACATATAAGCACTCATAGACTTGTTAGCGATTGGATGCGGTTGGCCCAAGATCGGTTTGGGAGGAAATCCTTGGGGGACGCCTATGTCCAGCAGTGGACATCTTTTGGCTAAGATCAAGATCACTCATAGTCTTTCACGCCTTGATCCCTAAGGAGAATAATATCAGTGATGTATATAAACTTTCTCACTGCTGAGCACGGGCCGCTTCTCAGTGTAAAAAGGTTTAGGGCAAAGTCCACCACGCTGGCCAAGTGCGGATTGGCAGACTTCACACATCTCCGACAACATTATGCAGTAGAACACTTAGATATGCAGGTTTTCACGATGTTTTCCTACACAGATAAAGCGTACTACAATTATAATTGTTATTTAATACGCAGGATCATCGAAAACTCAGGTGTGAACCTTGAGGTCGAGCTCTAGACCTCTACGTAGTAGTCCCTCGGTCTCCCACAGGGATAACAAATGTAAAACAGTCATTGCTACTTACTTGTTTGTTATCCTGTCTAATTTATCTTCTTCTAAATTTTCGGTGAGAGATATTAGGAGTTCAGGCGATACTGGAGATGGGTAGAACTTCTCATACACATCCTTGCCGATGCGGTCCCTTGTAGCGGAGGTGTAAGCCGTGGATACATGCACGAAACTCCTGGAAAGAATATAGAAGGAAGTTAGCTCAGTTCAGAGGAACCTAGGTTTCTCTTTTCTTAATGAGACTTAAACGCATGCAATATTAAACTTTAAAAATATGTTTTCTGTTTAAGGTTTTGCATAAAGTGGGAGAACAGAAGTTAGCCAAAGGTTTTTACATTGACATTTAGCAGGTGTTCATATGTGTTCTTCGCTAGAAAACTCCAATAACACTTAGCTGACCCGGAAATCAAATCCAAGTAATAATGCATAGCAGTCGCAATCGCTACCGCATCATTGTTTTCAGCATCGACAATAACGAAATGTATAAATAAACTAACATTAAAACGATTCGAATTTGCATTTGCAGCAAATTATTGATTGTTAACTGTTTTCATTGACAATGATTTTGAAACCAGATTTGAAACGCTTGTATTTTATTTATTTTATTTACCTACCTATATTTCAAAAATCTTTGTTATATCTGGAATCAAGCAATGAATAAATACACGCATCTACTACCGTTTTCTCAGTCCACTCTATTCCCTAATTTTAATAACTTACCTACATTTTGATATTATTGTATCTTCTATTGTACCTAATTCCAAGATGCGTTATTGTTGGTTTATGTTACTAAAATGTCAAATAGTCAGTAATTTTATTTTAGAGACGAATAACGTATTTAATATGTATTTTCTTTAACTGTCTTACCTTTTTCACTGTGTTTTTAACTTATGTATGTCATCCTTGCTTAATGTTTAGTGACTAAGTCGTTGAAGTGTCTTAACAATAAATAAATAATCTAGAGTTAGGGTAATGGAACTATTTGACATATATAATAAAAAATGTCACTGCAGCTATTCGGTTATCGAGAACGATGCGGAGGAATATCACGATGCTTTTTAATTTTATGTATTCATTTATTATATATAACTAAGTTTTTAAATAGCATGTGTATATGGATTTTAGCTGCTCGACTTCTTTGTCAAACACGTCCTACAGTAACAGCACTTTATTAGTATTCTTAGAGAAAATACTTACTTTAAATTAGTACATGCTCGAGCTAGAGTGAGTGCATCCCTGGTGCCTCTCACGTTGATCAGTGTGGCCACTCGGAGTGGCTCGTCGAACCGAACGGTGGCTGCCGCGTGAAATATAACTGTCACCTGGAGTTCAATAAAGTCGCACAATTCAATCTCACCTGTAATACAGGTTCTAAGTACATACATACATACATACATAGATTCACGCCTGTTTCCCAGAGGGGTAGGCAGAGACTACGGATTTCCATTTGCTACGATCCTGACACACTTCTCTGGCTTCATTCACTTTCATCACATTCCTCATACACGCCCGTCGGTTCAAGAAGCTCTTAACCTGGCCTTTGTCCAGAACGCCTCCGATCTGGTCGAGGTTTTAAGTATTTTTTAATATACTTAATAATTGTAATTTTTGACGTGACAACGTCTAATAAATCGATGAGCGCCGGCTGCACGCACGAAAAAGAATGACTCATTTTATCAATTAAACTATCGTCCGTAAACCGACTTTACAGACAACCAATTTTTTTTAATCATTTCTTGAAATAGAATTGCGCTTATGCCAATGACTCAACGTAAGATCATAGACTCTTCTTTTCTTTGACTCTCACTGGTTTTTGTTTAAAGACATCGCTCACGCTTGGATTAATTCTAGTACCACAAAGGGCTTTACAATTATTTAAACAACGCACACAAAGAACACGCAGACTCGGAACAGCTATTTGTGCATCACACTAATTATTACTCGGTTCGACCATTTAATCCCGTACACGATCTTTCGTCGTGTTGTTAGTGTGCGCTTGACGATTCCGACCAGGATTTTAATATCTACCCTTCCACTTGAACTTTGGGAACGTGCGAAAGGTCATCACAAAATCTAAATACTAAATATACATATATATATACATATATATAGAAATTACTTAACATAATTTTAGTAATTAATACATTCTACAATTTTCTTTTACATTTATGTACTTTGTATATATATATATATATATATACAAAGTACATATTTTTTTTACATTTATGTACTTTGTATATATATATATATATATATATATACAAAGTACATAAATGTAAAAGAAAATTGTAGAATGTATTAATTACTAAAATTATGTTAAGTAATTTCGTAATATTATGTATTAGTTAGTGATAGGTTAATTTGCAATTGCATTTAAATTCATTTGATGACGCTATGTAAGGAAACAATAATTTAAATTTGACCTTGTTGAATTGTTGAAATTTTGCTAGTCATCGATGTCGCAGTAATTTAAATTAGTTATTTAATTACCGATCCTTTATAAGCCAACAGAAAGTGGTAGCTTTTAAGTATGAGTAAATTAAATTGATTAACCGTATCGATTCTAATGTCTACATAAAATTTAAAAATTCAATAGTTATGTGTTTTTGTGCTAAGAAATTTTTAATTGCAGCTCAAAGTTGGAAAATTGGCGGTATTTTGTCCTCTTGTCTTGGAAGGCATCTAAAGTCGTCTTGTCTTTTGCCGGTCGAATTGCCATCATACTATGACAGTGAAGAAATATAAAGTGCACCAGTGTTTGCGCATTTATGTACTATAACATCTTCTGCGCAAATTCTCTGTTAAGACTGGCTTTGATGATCAAAATTATAGTGATTAGAGAAAAGCGGACATCATTAATCTAAATTGCTGAACTTGGACAGTAATCGTCTCGTAAAAAGAAGTATATTGACTCGAAATAATAAGACTACTATGATTTGTAAATAACCAGCTTCGGGTCAATTATTCCTAAAATTAGTGAACACTTACGTTCCAAAAATGGTCCGAATTTCAGCACAATCACGTGAGCCGAACAATGTAGTGCTGTTAAAAGAAATAAATCCGAAGAAACTTAATGGCATATTTACTAGCTGACACAAATATAGTTTTATTATTTACTGGCTTTTGCTCGCAGCTTCGCTCGCGTATAAATAATATAGCCTACGTTACTCGGTGATAATGTAACTTACTAATAGTCAAAGAATTTTTAAATCAGTTAAGTAGTTTTTGAGTTAAACCTTAACAAACAAAAAATCAAACTTTTCTTTTTATAATATAGTATTAATATAGACGTGTTGTTGTTTTACCTCTTGTGTGATCATGGTCCAGTCTTCATCGCTGAGTCCAAGTCTGCTGTCCGCCACATCTCCTTCCAGCACCACTATTCTGTCAGAGAACTGCGGCTGCTTCTCACGTAGCAGATCGTACACCTAAACATTTATTTATAACATTATGTTATATTTCGGTGGCACGGCATTAGTATATGTTACGGAACTCTAATGTATGGAATATGCATTAATAGTTTCGACGGTCTTCATGGCGCAATAAGTGACGCGGCAACGAAATGCAGTGTTAACGGAATATTGCTTCGAATATATCAATCCCACAAACAGGGCATAGGCAATGTTCCTTTAATTATTATTTCACACTTCGAGTAATAATGATTATTCTTAAGTTACATTTGTACAACCTAATTAGTGCCGCATCAAACGGTTCCAAAGGAATTTTCGCCCGCGGACGCTCAGGATGTGGAATGAACTTCCTGGCGAGGTTTTTCCACAATACTAAAGTATGAGGTTCTTCAAAAAGGGTGTTAAAAGGTTTTTACAGGGTTGTCATGGCGTAAGTGATGCCTCTGGTGTTGCAGGCGTCCATGGGCTTCGGTGATCACTTATCATCAGGTGAGCCGTATGCTTATTTGTCACTTTGGTAGCATAAAAAAACCTTTCTTTGTATTAAATTAGTTAAAGCAATTGGTTTTCTTGCGACCTCCGGCTGTAGACACCTTAATTTATATGCGAGTGATTAATAAGTAAGCATATATATCTATTAAAGTGTACTATTATTAGCGGTTATTTATAATTATGCCTAAATTGATTCACCAGAGAGGGGACTAACGAGAGGGGCGTTTATGGTTAATTCGATCCAGGTACTTTACTAGAATATAACTTGAAACTTGAAAAGACATTGAGAAATCTGGTGTAAATCGAACATTCTCGCATTTATGTCAAGCCTTTGCAAAATTTTTTTATATGTGAAGAAGATGACGTAGAAAGAGTATGAACACTGAACACCCAATTTACCATCAAGCTTGTCGACAAAACATTCCTATCAGGCACAAAAGATAAGATTCTACCACTACGAGTGCCAAAGTAAGCGTTAAGTAAATACCATGGAAAAACAATGAAAAGGATTCAAGAGAACAAGGTTTTACTCACCGGGTCGCTCAGTATAAACTGTAATCTCTCTTGTATAGTCTTTCCTTTCTTCGATCTCAGCAACAAGAACATCTTCTTTATGGCACACGACCTATAAATACAATTTCATGTACCATCGCCTGTAATATTTCATCGATACCTTAAGGTCTAAAATCTTATGAACACCTAACTTTGAATGAATATGAAAGTACTAGATGGCGTTGTTTTATAAATTATTGCTGTATAAGGTATCGAAGGCCAGGTTTTTCATTCATGTAAGAAAAGAGTTCTTTTATAAATCCACTTCTTTTTATTTTATCATCACATCGCTCGCCATCGTGTCGCACCAAGCGGTTCCAAAGGAATTTTCTCCCGCGGACGCTCAGGTTGTGGAATGAACTCCCTGCCGAGGTTTTCCCACGAGACTACAGTATGGGGTTCTTCAAAAAGGGTGTTAATAGGTTTTTACAGGGTCGGCAACGCGCAAGTGATACCTCTGGTGTTGGGGCGTCCTTAGCCCACTGTGACCGTTTACCATCATTTGGGCCGCATGCTTGTTTGCCACTTTAGTTGTATAAGTTCGGCAACACGCAGATGATATCCCTGGTACAGCAAGCAATTATACGGTAATAGTTTACTCAAGCCATGTGCTTATTTGCCACAAAGAAATTATTCTCAGTATAATAGTTGTCTTAAATAACGCGGTAGTGCTTAAGCAATACTGTGTTTACCTGAACAGTTTCTCAATAAGGTGCTTGCCCATGAAACCGGAGCCACCGGTCACGAACACAGTGGCGCCATCGTAGAACTGTTGTACGGGAGAGTCACCTCGGCCCATCACCTCGTTCATAGGTTTCTGATGGCGAAGAATATTCAGCACCAACTCTTGAGCGGGATCCATCTTGACCTATATACCTACAGACTACAAAAAATAAGAGAGTTGAGAGAGACAAGTATCTCGTAAAGTAAGAATTATCATGAGAAGACAGATACCTGTAATTTAAATTATAAATTCAATTCAATTCGTTTATTGCTCTCCATAATGTATATACAGGTCTTATAAATGTAGAGAGAACAATTATGGACCCCGTCGGGCACGGCAACATTAGGAGAGAAGAACGAACATTCTATTATCTTATATCATATCGAAATAAATTTTAGAGCTTAGTACATATTTATTTAATTGTTCACGTATTATTTATGACTAGCTCTCCCCTGCACTGTCAGCCACGTTTAGCGTTCGCGGAAACAATAGATGAATGAAATAGCAATATATTTACCAGAAAGTACAGCAAACAGAAACGCAGCCCGATTAAAACACAGGAATGCAAATATTAACTCGCTTCCATTGTATTTATACCTATGCAATGCATAATTATTGCTTACATTTGTTATTTAAACCGCCAAACTATTAGGGATCAGCTACCTTAGCTTTATTTAATTACTAGCTGTTACCTGCGACTTCGTCCGCGTAGATTTTAACTAAAAAGTGTTTGTCTCCGCGGTACCCTATTTTTTTTTTCTAAATTCAAAGTAGCCTATGTTACTCCTTATAACATCAGATATCTGCCAGTGAAAGACCCGTCAAAATCGGTTCAGCCGTTTCGGAGATTACCCGGAACAAACAGACAGATAGACAAAAATTTTAAAAATATATGTTTTCGTATACCTTTATAATATATGTTTTTGTTACCTTATATACTTTCATATGCATTAGATAAAAAGCTGTTACTTTGACATTACAAACAGACACTTCAATTTTATTTATTTGTACAGATGTGCCATTGGTTTTAACTTTTTGTTTTAAATTTTCCTGTAAATATTATGTTCTAATAGAGATTTTATTTTTGGACATATCTCAAGCGTTTGACCGCGTTTGGCATGCAGGTCTGCTTTTTAAATTAAAAAACGCCCTACCAGATCACCTGTATGGAATACTAAAATCATTTTTACAACAGCGCCACTTCATAGTACAAAGTGGGGAAGCACTGTCTAATGTCTGTCCCATACAGGCAGGAGTGCCACAGGGTAGCGTACTGGGTCCCATACTCTACTTACTGTTCACTGCAGACTTGCCGACATCCGAATCACTAACTACTGGGACCTTTTCTGACGATACCGCCATACTAGCTGCACATAGTGACCCAAAAATTGCCTCACAAATACTCCAAGAAGGACTAAATGACATATCAGACTGGCTTAAAAAGTGGCGGATAAAAGCCAACGAAACCAAATCAGTCAATGTTACGTTTACTTTAAGAAGAGGATCCTGTCCTCCAGTCACACTAAACAACATTGAAGTCCCACAAGCAGATCATGTGAGATATCTTGGATTGCATTTAGACAAAAGACTTACCTGGCAAAAACATATTTTCACTAAGTGGAAGTAACTTGGTATCCAAACACGAAAACTTTACTGGCTCATATGGCGAAAGTCTCAGCTATCTCTCGAAAACAAAATACTCTTGTACAAGGCAATACTGAAGCCCATCTGGACGTACGGGATCCAATTATGGGGCACCGCATCTCACTCAAACATAGAAATCATACAGAGGTTTCAAAATAAAGCTCTGAGTATGATAACCAACGCGCCCTGGTTTGTACCCAACGAACTACTACACCGTGACCTACGAATGCCCGCTGTGAAGCAGAAAATCATACGCCATACCAAGTCCTATAAAGAACGAATCCAACAACACCCAAATACTCTGGGTCGGTCACTAATGGAGAATCACAACAAAGCGCGACGATTAGAGCGCAAAATACCTCAAGACCTAATCCAATCACAGTAAATATAACTACTGTTTAAACAATGAGGATGTAACACAGGTCACATGCTGAGCGAGCCAGCGATAGCACCAACCCACATACTTCTGAATGTCCCACGAAGGAGACAGATTGTAGTACATAAAAACAAATTTAAAAAAAAAAATAGAGATTTTACTATAAAGTTTCGTTGTCCAAAATCTAGAATACAAAGAACGTTTGAATTAACCGTAAAATAAAAACTCTTTTAAAACTGCTGGTAGGAGTAGTTGTCATATTATACAAAAAGGACGCATGATACCAGTCTGTCGCGGCACCGCTATTTAATCGCAGGCACGTGACAAATATAGCGCGTAGACGCCCCTACAGTACTTATTCATGGACTTAAGTAAAATATTAAATACTAGGTAGGTACTTCATTTTGCAAGCAATTTAGATGTTGTTTTCATTAGCTTATTAAGTCGCCGCGACACAGCGGTAGCTAGACACGATTGATTTCTTATTATGTCTGGTATCCTAAGACTTGACACCCTGTATAGTTGCATTTGAATTCTAAACTTAGATCTGTTGCACCGCTTTTGAACTCTAAATGCCATTTCTCACATACTACATCCATTTTAATACTTTAAAAAATGGGCAATTATAAAGTGGTAATTGGAAAGCTATTTACACAAATACGGTATTAATCCTTATCATTTTAAATACGTTAGTTGGCTTGAGCATTTCATGAAGATTATTTTTTCCCTTTACACCATGCAAATTAAATGAATACCTTAGGAGATATAGCAAACTCAAAATAATGCGCAACGAAAACGCTTTCTGAAGCTGCCTCATGCTGTTCAGCTAAATCAATTAGACATTTATTTGCCATCATGATATCCTTCTGTCAAGTTACCGACCCGCATCTTCTTTGGCAAAATTATCGTCAAAGCATGGCTGAAGATATACTGCATAACAGACGTCAAGAATTGCCATTAAATAATTTAGGTTTTGATCAAACTATTTTTGATCAAGCTTTATTTGAATTAAATAAAGAAGTGGAATCTCTGTCAGAAAAATCTATAAAAGATTTTGGATTCACCTTGCCATTAAATTTCAATTTAAATGCAACAATCAATACAGAATATTTACGAGAAACTAACTATCGGAAACCATTCGAGACTTTTACAAGTCATTCAAGATGAATGTCGCTTGAATTCTTAACTAAAAAATGTTTATAACCTCAAATAATAATAGTAATGAAGGTAAATTTTTTTTTATATACCCCTGGAGGTACAGGTAAAACATTTTTAATAAATTTTTTATTAGCAAGAGTACGATCCGACAGAAAAATTGCCCTAGCCGTGGCATTGTCCGGCATAGCAGCCACACTTTTGGAAGGTGGGTGAACCGCCCATTCCACATTCAAACTGCCATTACCTAAAAATATGTAGTGATGACGTCACTAGCATTTGCAATAGAGTAATGCCGGAAAATTAATGAGAGATTGCAGTTTGATTATTTGGGATGAGGCTTCTATGTCTCATAAAGCTTCAGTTGAGGCATTAGACAGGACAATGCGAGATCTGCGCAACAGTAACTGCCCAATGGGTGGTTGTACTGTTTTATTCTCTGGAGATTTCCGTCAAATTTTGGCAGTTATAACTAGGGGAACGAGAGCAGATGAAGTCAATGCATCGTTCAAAAGATACTTAAAACCAATATGAGGATTTTATCGTCTAACGAAGATACTAGGCAATTTTCTAACGACTTGCTCCAAATAGGAAATGCTGAATTTCTGAAGTATAAATCTTAACAATATTTGTGTTTTGGTACAAAATGTGGCAGAAATTATTGAAAAAGTGTATCCCGATATTAGTAACATATCCACGAAGACATTAAATTGGTTTCAAGAAAGAGCTATACTATCACCCACTGATGATTGATTGATTTTGTTTGTTACGATTTAACTCAAAAAGTACTCAACCAATTTTACCGAAGGCTACATCTCCTCGGAATAATATAGGCTATTTTATATTTTCTGTAAAGAACCCGTCCGAAGCCGGGGCGGGTTGCTAATACTTGATAAAAGATAAATATAAAACAGTAAAATGTTATTTGTAGTTTCTTTTATTAACACTGACCGTAAATTGCAATATCCTTGATTTAGTCCAGTCAAAGTAAATAAGTAGTCTATTGCTTATCTTTTTCCTTTGCTGTGTATAACACACGCGTAAATGTATGACAGGTTAGGTTAGATTAGTAAGAGTAATTTTCCTTTGCTGTCTATAACACACGCGTAAATGTATGGCAGGTTAGGTTAGATTAGTAAGAGTACTTTTACCTTTGCTGTGTATAACACACGCGTAAATGTATGACAGGTTAGGTTAGATTAGTAAAAGTACTTTTTCCTTTGCTGTGTATAACACACGCGTAAATGTATGACAGGTTAGGTTAGATTAGTAAAAGTACTTTTACCTTTGCTGTGTATAACACACGCGTAAATGTATGACAGGTTAGGTTAGATTAGTAAGAGTACTTTTCCTTTGCTGTGTATAACACACGCGTAAATGTATGACAGGTTAGGTTAGATTAGTAAAAGTACTTTTTCCTTTGCTGTGTATAACACACGCGTAAATGTATGACAGGTTAGGTTAGATTAGTAAAAGTACTTTTACCTTTGCTGTATATAACACACGCGTAAATGTATGACAGGTTAGGTTAGATTAGTAAGAGTACTTTTTCCTTTGCTGTGTATAACACACGCGTAAATGTATGACAGGTTAGTTTAGATTAGTAAAAGTACTTTTACCTTTGCTGTGTATAACACACGCGTAAATGTATGACAGGTTAGGTTAGATTAGTAAGAGTACTTTTCCTTTGCTGTCTATAACACACGCGTAAATATATGAGAGGTTAGG
The DNA here is from genome assembly GCA_963564715.1 of Catocala sponsa. Classification (NCBI taxonomy): domain Eukaryota; kingdom Metazoa; phylum Arthropoda; class Insecta; order Lepidoptera; family Erebidae; genus Catocala; species Catocala sponsa. The sequence continues at coordinate 13,019,669 of OY751354.1, forward strand.
TTAGATTAGTAAGAGTACTTTTTCCTTTGCTGTGTATAACACACGCGTAAATATATGAGAGGTTAGGTTAGATTAGTAAGAGTACTTTTTTCTTGATGAAAGGTACCCGGAGATAGGGTACCTTTCATCAAAAAAAAGTACTCTTACTCTACTGTTCCCCGGACAATGTCTATGCAAAATTTCATGATAATCGGCTGAGTAGTTAAGGCGTGCAAGCGTAACAAACAAATAAACTCACATTCGTATTTATAATATTAGTTAGGATTAGGACTAGTTAGGATTAAGTTGTATTTAAGTGTTATTATTTAAAGATATAATGTCCTCCAGACTGAATTTCGGTCACGGCGGCCAATCTAGAGATTGGCTATCTGCGCAGGAGATATTTTAGTGCCCAAGTGTGTGCGCAACCAACAAGTGCACTCTCTTTTCGGTAACTTGAGAATTAGGGAACAGAGAGCGCACTTGTATTTCGGATTACTCATCGGATCATGAATGATCTGATGGGAAAGTAATCTGAAACGACCGGAGAAAGATCAGACGCAGAACCGGTATACGCTTTTTAGAGCTGCAGAGGACTTTGAACGCAAAGAGGAAAGAGTTACCTATACTGTATAAACATAAAAATACTTAAAATCGGTAGAGCCTAATATTGTCTTATGTTTACGCGAATGTTATATATTGAAATTAAGGTTGAGCCGTTTCGGAGCATAAACACTGTGACACGAGATTTATATATATTTTTAGGTTAGAAGCGGAAATAACTTAAAAAAAAATACAAGTCGAGCACACAATACTTTTATATTTTTCACCAATAAACAAAATAACTTAAGTTATAGGTTTGTTAATTATAATTACACACAATGATAATTGATACCGCACTGAATTTAATAAAATAACTATAAAATGACTCACGACATCCAACGTACAGAGCTCCGACCGTTGTGACCGCTCGCAAGCAACTGAACTCGATATAAAACTACACTTCCTTTTATAGTAACTCGTAGGTAGGTCAACAAAATAAGTGGGGGTTTTGCTTATACGGCTTCTCCTGACATGGCTTCGTCCTCGATGCCAATGTTTACAGGGACTCCACTGTGACTTAATTTGTCTGCTGTTGAGGGTCCAGCTTCTGGCGCCGTGTGAGATGGGATCATAGATGGTCCGGCGACGCCATCTGACACCGCTGTAGTCTCGACATTATCTGGGCTTTCATCTAAAAATAATAACATGTTTGTGAGAAATTGGATTAGCTGTAGTTAGCCTTTCATTACTGTTTCATTCACTTAATTCGGACATCTACACTCAGACATCGTCTTACAACCAGGACATATAAACCCTTACATTCATCATTCTAATAATAATAGAGACGTCTCTCTTTTTTTTAAATCAAACCTAAGCTAGGCCTTATGTATCGATGCTCAGGGTCCTCTCTCGGCTAGAGGGGTGGCTTGAGCTAACTGCAATCGATACTGCATCTGAAACATGACCCGACGGACAGGTCTGACCCGACGAACAGGTCTTGCCCGACGAACAGGCTATAGACTAATCATCATTGATCGGTCTATGTTGCAACTTGGGGCCCTCCAAGTGCCAATATGGTGACGAACACCAGGCGACGTTTCGCCAGAGTGGTTAGTAAGTGAAACTTACCCCACTCAAATGCGACGAACGCAAAGGCGACGTTTCACCACTTACTTTCGAAAAAGGCAGCACACGTCTCAGGGCACCACTCACCCCGCCACGGCACCATATACTGTGCCGCTGCCTGTGTTGTCTTGCCATAGCCACCACTCAAAAGACGGAGAGCGTAGCGCCCACCCGGAAGCGCCTTGACCACCTTGTATGGACCGCGCATGCCGGGATCAAGTTTTCCAGTGACCTGAGAAAACTTTATAACAAAAACACAATCATTTACATTAAATTGATGTGGTGGACGCCTTTGTTTATTGACGCGCTCATCTTGTTTAGCCTGGTTGTCCCTCAGCAGCTGGCGAGTTCTACTCCTGGTGATTTTTCGTAGGGCCTCTCGATTAGGTGATGACGATTCCATAGCCACATCACGTACTAGCCCTGGAATGACAGGGGTGGTGGCTTCGGTACCGATTAAAAGGTTCAATGGTGAAGTCTGTGTAGTTTTCTGCTTCGTCACGTTCAGCACTAGTTGAAGCTTCCAGAGGGTGTCAGACCATAATGTGTTCTTGTGGTTAACTTGAATGCGTAACATGTTGAGAACTGTTCTGACATACCTCTCCACTTGGCCGTTGGCATGATGCATCTCCGGAGTTATAGTGTGCAGGTCACAACCTAGCTCGTTAATCCACGTCGTGAATTCCGTTGACTCGAACATGCAACCCTTGTCAGCAATTATTAGCTTGGGCACACCGAACAGTGATATAGCTTGCGTAATAACTCGTCTAAGCTCTGAAACGTCTTGGCGTTGAATGGGGTACAAAAAGGTGAATTTACTAAAAGCATCTACTATGAGGAACACAAATTTGTATCCTTCCGACTGTGGCAGAGGACCTAAAGCATCGACATGAATAGTGTGGAATGGAGTGTCGGGTTTTTCCCAAGAAGTAATATTCTGCAAGGGTGCACGCGGAACTCGTTTCTTAGAAATACATGTGATGCAGTGCGCTACATATTTGATCACAAATTGTTTTAGCCCTGGGAACCAGAAATACCTTAAAATAAGATCGTAAGTCTTTTCAGCTCCTATGTGTTCGTGTTCGTCATGGAACACTCTGAGAAGACTAAGTCGATGCCCTTTGGGGATGTAGCAAAGTAGGCGTTGTTGTTCGCCCACTGGAGAGTATTTGTAATACAAAAGATCATTTTGTACGAAATAACGGCTAGAATCGAGGTCACCATTAAAAAGTTTCTAAATGAGCTCTTGGGTCTCATTATCAGCTCCCTGAGCTATCTGAGCCCAATTACGAGGTTTAGAAATTTGGTTTACGCTAATAACAAGGTTGCGGCTCAAGTAATCCGCGTGTGACATCAATGCACCTTTTCTATATTCAACCGAGAACTCGAAATCTTGCAAGTAAGTCCACCAACGAGCTACACGGGGCAGTAAGTCTTTCTTTCGTTCTGTTGACTTGAGTGCATTGCAGTCAGTCACTACAGTAAACTTCAGCCCAACAAGATAATGCCGAAAGGTCTGAAGGGCTTTGACTACCGCCAAGGTTTCGAGCTCGTAGGAGTGATATTTACTCTCAGCTCCCTGAGTTACTTTACTAAAATAAGCAACGACGTGTTTCTTGCCATTAGCCTGCACTACTTGCATCTGTATGCACTTCGGTAGGAAGGAGTGGGTCGAAGATAGCAAGGACAGGCTCGTTTGTTAGTCGCGTAATCAAATTTTGACGAATGGTTTCACACTCAGCAGTCCAATCAAATTTAACGCCTTTACGAGTCAAATAAGTAAGTGGAGTAGTCAAAGTGGCATAGTTCTTTATATACCGGCGAAAATATCCGGCAAGACCAAGTAACTGACGTACTTGCTTTACATTTTCTGGTGGTGTCGTATTAACTAGAGCCTCAACCTTTCGTGGGTTCGGCCTAACCTGACCCCGACTAATAAGCCTACCCAAGTATTCTACCTCGGTAACAAGAAAAAAGCATTTTCGAAGATTAACAGAGAAACCGGCCTGGGTGAGGGTATTTAGTGTTTTGCGTAATAGTTGTATACCTTCTGTAACTGTACTACTCATAAGAAGAACATCGTCGATGTAAACTAACACGTTACCCTCATTAATAAGGTCACGCAAAGTATCGTTTATGATACGCTGGTACACAATAGGAGAGTTTGCTAAACCATATGGCATTTTCATATACTCAAAATGTTCTTCTGGCGTAACGAAACCAGTAAGAGGTATGCTCTCCTCTTTAAGGTGAATCTGATGGAACCCTGTGGCCATGTCTAAACTAGAGAAATAGGTATAACTACCTAGCCGGTCAATATGATCGTCAATCAGGGGGAGGGGATAGCGATCGTTTATAGTGATACGATTGAGAGTTCTAAAGTCAACGCAGAGCCTATCAGAACCGTCTCGCTTCTTGACTAGAATTATGGGGCTCGCATAAGCTGATTTGGAGCGCCTTATTATACCCTTGTCCAGGAGATCTCTAGTTATTTCCCTTACCTTGAGTTTTTCCTGATGGGAAAGCTTGTAAGGTCTGTATACTACCGGTATTGAACTAGTGAGCCTGATTTCCATCTCGCCTGTCTTAACAGTAGTTTGGGCCGTGCCAGAAATCAGAAAATCGGCGAAGTCTTCTATAACTGATCTAAAAGCTTCTAACTCTTCACCCTGAAGGTGTGTATTTATTTTAAGTTGGTCAATTGATTTCAGGGTGTTAACAACTCGAGTGTTATCGGAATGCGTAAGGTTTTGTCTATCTTTTGTCCGCACAAAAGTTATACCGTCACGGTTAAGAACGTCCGTACCTATAATTATTGGAGTGTTCATATAAGATGAAGGAACCACTACCAAATCGACCTCAACCGATATATTGCTAAACTCCACTGTAGTGGTCACATAAGATGTACAGACTACCTCTTTGTCACTTATGCCTTTCAATATGGAACGTTTAGGTTTTGGTTGGCATGAAATATATTTTAAGACATCTGAAGAAATGAGAGACACATCGAGGGCCCCGCTATCAATGAGTACATCTACTGGTACACCATCTACGACAGCGCTGACTACATCATTACCTTGAGTGGGCTTTACTTGATTAGAGCAAAGATTAACATTACGCGGATTACGAGTTTCTGAACGCGCCTTTGCGAAACAAACATCCTCGGTGTGTCCCCGCTTCCTACAGAATGTGCACGGGTCGCTAGCTCCTGTTTGCTTGTTGGGAGTCGCATCCGCCTTTGACCGTTTGCAGTTACGACTTATATGTCCTCGTTGGTTACAATTAAAACATTTAGGATCTATACGAGTGGTAGATTTGTGTGACGTTGAGTTCTTAGAAACAACAGAGGTGTCACTCTTTCCTTTATTAGGTTTCTTATAAATCGATAGAAACGAGACAATGTTTTCGGGCGTTAAATCTGCGTTGCCGGCGGTCGCACGAATTTGAGGGTTATCTATACCACGGATGACAATAAGTGTTCTCAAGTCGTCACTTAGTCCCTGAATTATCCTTAAGCGTAACAAGCTACGACGTGCATATTCTGCGTATGTGGGATATTTATCTGACGTCGCATTCATAGCGTCAAACAAAATGTTTGCATAGTCCAACTTATTAGGGCATAAAGATTTAAATTCTCGTTTAAAGTTAGACCACGTCCGGTCATTGGTAACCCACTCACTTAGCCATACCTTGGCATCACCCTTTAGACAGGAACCTACACGTGACAAACACTCCTAATCGCCCCACCCGTTGGTGTCTCTGGCGCGATCTACTTCCTCGCACCATACTTCAATGTTGTTTATGGATGGGTCACAATGAGAAACGAAGTAGTGCTGTGATCTCACAGGTTGCATGGTTTTAATAGCTTGCATTAAAGCATGTGCGAGGGTAGATGCCTCAGAGGTCGCCGAACAGTCTACCCTTAACGTGCCTGACCGAACAGGGCTAGGTGTTCTTGTGACAGGCAACCGGGCCTTAGGCACACAATGCTTCACATTACGAGAGCGAGAACGTGACCTAGCACGAGTGTGACTCCGAGAACGACTCGGCGACGAAACGCATGAAACACTACGCAACCTATGTCTATTTTTGTCACGCGGACGACGCCCAGTCTTATCGCGAGAACCGTGCCTATCGTTATCACTGTATTGCTTATAATATATATATATATATACTAGCTGTCCCGACAGACGTCTTGTACACATGAAAGAAAACAAAATAAGATAAAACTGTCCTATCTTTTAAATTGTACCAAATTACAGATAGTTACGAAGTTTAATCAAAATCGGTTCAGTAGTTTCAGAGTTTATCCCGAACATAGGTACATCGTGACAATAATGTCCTCCAGCCGAATTTCGGTCACGGCGGCCAATCTTAACGGAGACAGGCCGTCTGCGCAGGAGATCTTATAGTACACAAGCGTGTGTCAACTATTAGACATGTAGGTCTCCTCACGATGTTTTCCTTCACCGTTAAAGCAGGCAGGTATTGTAGATTTAATCCTAAACCTAACTAATATTATAAATGAGAATGTGAGTTTGTTTGTTACGCTTTCACGCCTTAACTCCTCTATCAATCACCATGAAATTTCGCACAAATGTTTTCAGGGGTACAGAAAAGGACATAGGTACTTTTCATCCAAAAGATAGTGCTGCCAATCTAACTAACCTACATTTAGGCGAGCGAAGCCGCGGGCAAAATCTAGTACAAGTGTATCACGATTCATAAAGTATTCTTGCCATTACAAAGAATTACGATGTCAGCGCCGTGAATGAATATAATTAGAAGATAAGTAATACCATTTATACCAATATTATAAAGCTGAAGAGTTTGTTTGTTTGTTTAAACGTGCTAATCTCAAGAACTACTGGTCCGAATTGAAAAATTATTTTAGTGTTGCTCACTAATTTAAAAAAAATAACAACAATAACTAATGTCGTAAATAATAAGGAGCAATAAAAGGCCTATGTCCAGCAGTGGACTGCGGTGGGCTGATTGATTGATTGATTGAATAAAAAGGACCGCCCGTTATTATTTACGACATTAATTATTGAATTACATCATTATTTTTTAATAAGTAAAAAATTAAAATTGCCTCGGGTGGTTAACTTCTCACTATCTGAAACCATTACACGAAAAAAAACAGTACATTAAATTTTCCTAAAAAATAATTCTAGTAAAAGAAAATATATGGTCAGGGTTATTCTATACAACTAGTAGAATGCGTGGTTAAAAGGAATTACACCATTTCAAAATCATTATGTATATAACATTATATTTTTATTTAGTTTCTTTCTTTTAATACATTTATGATGCACGTTGTTATTATATTCATAATAGTATGTAAGATCTGAATGTGTATTTTTAATGTAAAATTTTATTTTTTTGATATAAGTGTACATAGATTAAGACCACTCTATCGCATTAGGTGTAAGCCTGTAATGATAGTATTAGGGAGATAAAAATAAATAAATAAACATAACATTGGGTAAGCCTATTGCTTCCAGGCGCAGTTTCAGAAGCCGTTAAGAATTTCTTGCCAAAAAACTCATACACAACATTTTGTTTGACTCGGCAATCAAATTCAAGACCTTGAGTTCTCAAGGTTCACTACTACTATCACCGAGACAGCTTACAGGCATTCAGTAAATAAAAACTGCTTCCGTGGTGCAGCAGTAATGAATGCGACTGCTATGCATGAAAAAGTTATTGGTTTTTCTGTTAAGAAATCTCAAAAGCAGTTAGAAAGTTGACATACAACCCCCGGTGCCTCGAACAGCATGTAAAACCATAGGTCCTGCGCATGATCTCTCTCCGGTCATGTTGGATTACCGGCCCATCGGATCATGAACAGAGAGTGCACTTGTGTTTGCTCACACACTTGTGCACTATAATATCTCCTGCGCAGAAGGCCAGTCTCTGTTAAGCCTGGTCACCGTGACCGAAAGGAGAAGGAAAGTTTTGGGCCCAACAGTTAACTAGTTGAAATGTGTATGTAAAAATACATTATATTTTTGTGATTGAAATCACATAATATAGCAGCATTCTTCTATCTAGAAAACGAGAAATTAACATTTTAGTTTTCAAAATAAAGAATCGTTAAGAACTCATTCTATTTCCTGGTAATCGAGATTAAAAAAATCGGTAAAATTATATAAAATGTAAGGAAATTGACTAAATAGTTTTTCTTAATCGATTTTATCGTAAATCTAGATTTTTGTTTTTTAGTCCTGTCAATACTGATCATAGATTGACAGATGTCAGGTGCGTCAAAATTCTAAACAAACGGTCGTTTGTTTTTGTTCAGAGTGCACTGCGTTTATTGATTATTCTCAATTTCTAATAATTTCTTCTTTATAAAGGACTATACGACGGATTGCTATTTTGGATTACCTGGCTCACTATTTTGGACGACCAATTACGCTTATCGATTGGATATTGACGACATGAATCGCTGTGTTAATTGTACTATTACAACTTAATAAACTAGTGAATGAGTTTATTAATAATCGTTTATTTAAAACAAATACCATTATCAACTTATTTATGGGATGATGATAGCTGAATATATACCTACTGCAGCGCGGCGGCAGACAGAATAATGCAATTGCTAACAGTACTACAGTTTGCTGTAATACTAATTAAGTTTTCTGGGAGTGTAAACATCCTCCAACATTTATATTTATGACTTATAACAGTAACTCGACTTCTAGGCATAACACTTTAAAAATAATTAGAGAGTAACTATACTTCCATATTGAGCCATAACCTCACTTTTACCATATTTTTGATTTTCATATATCTTGGTTCGTGGATAGTCAAATTTTACCAAAGGAGATCCCCCATTTTTCCTACATCTTTGGGCCCACTTATTATAGTCATAAAATTGGTGGCATTTGTTAGATAAATTCATAAATTATACTTCTGCTTTATTTCATTAAAATTGGCAATTGCAATAATGAGTTTTTTTATTCGAATTTGTAACTAGGTTAGGTTAGGTTAGGAAATGGATGTTTGACCTGTGGGTGGCGGGCTTGTGGGCCTGCCCGCCATCCGTTCAGCACCAGGTCCGAGAGGGCGCCCCTGTGTCGTGTCTGTCTCCCGTCTAGGAGGGGGGGGGGCGGTAGGGATTTTTAGTAGTGGTGACCAGTGGGTAGGTCTTTTCGTGTAGTGGCCTGCCATTTCATATGGCGGGCTGAAACCTCGGCGGGGTCGCGACCGCATGTGAAAGTGATTCGCGCGGCCCCGCCGATAGTGGTTTGTCGAGAAACACCGTGGTAGGTTTAGCAGGTATTCCGGGAGGTACATTATTATTTCAACATCTTTCTTTTACCACGGCGAGTCAGACAAGATAAAAAAAAAAAAAAAAGGGAAAACTTGAATATTAACGTTGTGCATTTTTGATATTTTGGAATGGTTAGGGAATAATTTTGCACGAATTGCTTTAATTATCAGTAGAAAAGTACTATCATTTATGTGGTAAAATACAATATTCATTTATTGCGCTATCGTACACAAACATGACCATTCTCCCTCCGTCTTACGAATTTTCGATCAGGTCACGTGTCCTGACGCGAGTTTAACGTTTTGTACCCATCACAAAAAAGTGCACAACGCCGCTAAAGAAGTTTACACTTTAATAATTATTCTTATAGCTGATTTGTAATGAGAAATTAAACAGGAACCAAATAGCACCAATATACCAATATATATACCTCATATTTGTTTGGATTTAGGTACTTATAAGTTGACAGAACAGGGACTTCATTCAATAAGTAAACATTGATGGAACAGCCTTTTAGAGAACTTTTATTAAAATATTGGGATAGAACAGGGATGGATCAGTTCAGTCCCATTATCGTCAATATCAATAGCATTTTGTTTCGATAATATTGCGATTTTCGAACGCGGTTCAATCGAATGCTTGTGAAACAGAGGGCTGTTTATTTCTGCGCCCTGTGCCAGGGTCCTCGTTACAACATTGTTTATGTGCAGGTAATAGGCTTTTGTTTTGTTTAAAATTGTTTAAAATAAAAACACATTACTTTATTTATTTATTTTAATTTTTATCTAGATTGTTAAAATGTTAACCAGGAATAGAAATATTTTCATACACACATAATAGATCAACCTAAAACAGAATACTGATATGCGTGCAAAAGAACAAAATCATACTTTGTCAATATAATTGTTTATCTAGCACATGAACAGGAATTCATTAAAATATAAAAGAAAAACTATGTTACTCTTCTTCATAGGTTATTAAAATATCGTCGAGAAACTGTGCAGGAGGAGAAATATTTTCTTGATACCTAGCCCACCTCAAAAACCAGATTATCGACATTACATGGGTAGAACAGCCTACTGTACGTCTGCCAACAATGCAGTTACAATAATATTGTAAAATATTATTTTATCATCGTAAATTGAATATAGTTTTTTGTGATTTTGTGTATTGATAAAATAACAAACACTACATTAAAAATATTGATTGTAGCACATGACTTTAACTACAAATTAAGTCGTAATTAATTAACATAAATTTTTTTTTCTCCAATTAACCATTGTAAACTCAATTTTTTTTTTTATTTTGTTTAGTGATGAAATTACGCTATTATTGCAGTAAAAATGTTGGCTATAACACGTGGGCCCAGAAATGGGCATGCTCCTTTTCAGTGAAGACTTGTGATTATATCATGTTTTAAATAAAGCTACTTTGATTGAGTTAACATGTGGGCTCAGGCATGTATAGAGAGCTTTCTTTTTCCTTTGGTCTGGAAGACATTATTATTATTATTAATTAAAAGCTTGTTTTAACAAATTAAACATTTAATCATAGCATTATACAAAAAATATAAAAACAAGAAACTAAATCTAATATACACAATTTATAATAAACATACAAATGCCACTGAAAATTCGCCACAGAATATAAACATATGTACTGATGACTATGTAGTGTATTATCCTGAATATCTTCTGTTTTCTGTTCCCCTCAGCTGTGCCTTGGAGTCCATCTTGTACGATATACCTTCTGAGCCCTAAAGCCCATATAATAACATATTCTTTCAAGTTAATTGTCATTAAGTCACAGTTAAATATTTTTCGGTCCGCAGCACTCATTCTTTGGCTCATTGCTTGAACGTTATCATCTCGAAAGTTCCATTCACTTGTTAAGAAATAATTGTATACGTTTGCCAGCTTGTCGATCTTTCTGAAGACATCTACGAAGCTGGAAAATAACAATTGACTTTAATAATACTGCCGGATAATGTGATGATATTGGCAGGAGAGACATCGGCCCACCTGATGGTCAATGACAACCACCACTTATAGACATGGCTGTTTATTTGTATTACAGAAAATAACCTACCATTAATCACACAACAAACAAACAAGACATACCTGATTTAAGCAGTTACAGTAGCCTATGCGAAGGGCATTAAAGTCAAGAAGGGAGGAAAAGGCAGGGAAGAAATGGATAATTGGTGGACTGGTGGCTGGTGGTGAGATTTATAGTGTAGTCGAGCCTCGCTGATTTTAGCATGAATGGGCCGGCTCGGGAACTACGACTCGACCGGGGAAGGACTACCCTCTCACTTCTGTACAAGACAGTGTGACTAAGAGTTCACACAACAGTAGGAATACGACGATAAGAATATCGACGTGAAATAGCAGTGTTCCTACTGTTGTGTTTCATTCGGTGAGTGAGAGTATCGGAGGCCCAATCACCCCCTTACCCCCTTCCCGCTCCTTCTCCTTCCCACTTCCTTTCCTAAAGGGTCGGCAACGCGCAAGTGATGCCTCTGGTGTTGCAGGCGTCCATAGGCTACGGTGACCACTTACCATCAGGTGGGCCGTATGCTTGACTGCCACCTAAGTTGTATAAAAAAAAAACTCTGTGGTCTAACAATCATCTCATCCTCGATGCTACTGTTAGCAGCACCACTTAAACCTGGCATTTCAAATTGGTTGTTTAACCTTTTACAGTATATATTACTGAATACTACTTTAGATAATGTAAGAGCAGCGATAGCTCAGTGGGGAGACCAACAGACTGCAACGCAGAGGGTCTCGGGTTCGAACCCACGTCGCGCACCTCTGACTTTCGGAAGTTATATGACATTTCGAAATTATGTGCGTATTGATTGACAATTATCGCCTGCTCCGTGCCTCGAAGAGCACGATAAACCGTCAGTCCCGGCTGCCATGAACATCCATGGCAGTCGTTATTGGGAGAGTGTCGACACAAAAGATCCCACTGGCTCTAAGTGTCGCCGGTCTGCACTGACTGGCCTCCACATAAGATAAGATAAGATAGATAATGTAATCAATTTGATATGATCTTTTTATTTTTAGGTATAAGTGTCATATTATGTATATCAACACAATATATTTTGTTATGAAAAAAAATATTTAATATTTCTCTTGCAATAGAACTATTTCGGGTACCTGTTTAATAATAGATAATGATTTAATAAAACTGACCACATCATGGTAGTTATAACAAAATCAAGTACACTATATACATAATAATAATATCAGCCTTGTAAATAAACTGTCCCACTGCTGGGCCTGCGCCTCTTCTCAATGTGAGAAGGGTTAGGCCATAGTCCACCACGCTAGTCCAGTACGGCTTGGTTAACTTCACATATTATTATCTTCGAGAACATTATAGAGAACTCTTAGTCATGCAGCTTTTCTCACGATGTTTTCCTTCACCGTTAAGTTGACAATAAAAAGAAGATATTTGATGATACATACGATGTAATACCCTTTGGTTTCTTGCCCAACACGGTGAAGATCACATCGAAACAGAATGCTGGCACATAATGCAGGAACCAAGACAGGAATGTATACAACCACTTAATCTTTGTCTCTATAAGTTCAGACCACCAAATGGATTTTGGGGATGACAGGCATTTAGCTTCAGTACGCATTTCATGGCCGAGGAAATCTGGAAAAATTTTGTCAATTCAATAAATATTGTCTTATGTTTACGCGAATTGAAATTAAACTACTTTATAATGATATTGCGGTTGATTTGAAAACACTATATTCAGATAATTTTGAAAACTGTTAAACTATACCAACTTGCTATTAAAATTTATATAAAGTGGTTTAATTTCAATTATCAATGCAAAGTCAAATTTAAGAACCATTGATTGATAAAAAAGTAATACTTATGAACGTCAAAACCTATTGGTTAGTAAGTTTACTAAGTTACTAAAGCTATATTTATGTTAGTTGTACAGACGCCGTACACGTGTTTTTGTGGAAAACTAAGAGAACTGACTGGCAGATGGTAGCCACTGGCTGATCCTGGCTACCGTAGGTAACGAAAGTAGTAGTAGCTACGTAACTATCGACGAGACCATGGCTTCTCGGTGAGGTAGGGCCGAAAGACTTAGGGTCCGTTCACTCAGACCGGCTCGGAGACCATCGGCCCGGCTTTTTTCTTTTTACACAGACCGGATCGTATACGCTTGGAATTGGCCGGAGCGGAGCCGTCAACTATTTCACATAGACCGATATAGCGAGAAAGAGCACGCAATCGGAGCCGATCGGCTGCGCGAGCGAGAAAGAACACGTAATCGGAGCCGGTCGGCTCCTCTTATTATTTCACACGAAGCGCGTTCAAGCATTCTTAATGACAAAAGAAAGTGCACATGCAAAAATAAACCTTACTACAATTACTCAAAACTCTGTTTCCAACATGATAAAAATCTGCTCTCCTCTGCGAGCCGGTTTGTGTGAACGGACCCTTATTGTATGTATATACTTACTCCATTGCAAAAACCTTTCCTTCTTCGCAATCGTATACACAGGAATATCTTTTTCTCCGTTCTTCTTTTTTTCAGACGAGTCCCATACTGACGCTATGATAGTATTGTTCACATAGTCTATGGGTGCCATGGCTAAGTGGACGTTGCCATCGACGCAGAACACTCGCATAATGCCGAGACCAATAGCCAGATATATCTGAGAAAGACAAAGAAAATTATATATTAACCAGATTTTATCAGCGGCTTCGCTAACGTTAAAGTAAGTAACAGAAGAATTTAAAAAAAAATATAGCCTATGTTACTCGGTCACAAAGAGCAGCGATAGCTCAGTGGGGAGACCAATAGACTGTAATTCAGAGGGTCTCTGGTTCGAACCCACGTCGCGCACCTCTGACTTTCGGAAGTTATATGACTTTTCGAAATTACGTGCGTATTGATTGACAATTATCGCCTGCTCCGTGCCTCGGAAAGCACGTTAAGCCGTTGGTCCCGGTTGCCATGAACAATTATGGCAGTCTTTATTGGGAGAGTGTCGACACAAAAGATCCCACTGGGTCGAAGTGTCGCTGGTCTGCACTGTCTGGCCCCCATATAAGATAAGATACTCGGTCATAATATGGCTTTCTAATTGAGATATAATTTTTAAAATCGGTTGAGTAGTTTTTGAGTTAAAACCTTACAAACAAACAAAGAAATATAATATTGTCTTATGTTTACGCGAATGTTATACATTGAAATTAAACAAACTTTATACGGATTTTATCGCGTTGTTTATCTATACAAATAAATAAAATTGAAGTGTCTGTCTGTTTGTAATGTCAAAATAACAGCTTTTTATCTAATGCATATGAAAGTATAAATAAGGTAGGCTATACGTAAACATCTATTTTTGTGTGTCTGTCAGTTTGTTCCGGCTAATCTCCGAAACGGCTGAACCGATTTTGACAGGACTTTCACTGGCAGATAGCTAATGTTATAAGGAGTAACTTGGCTACTTTGATTTTAGAAAAAGAATAGGGTTCCGCGGAGACAAACACTTTTTAGTTAAAATCTACGCGGATGAAGTCGCAGGTAACAGCTAGTAATACAATAAAATAATTCAATTTCAATTCATATATCGACACCAGCTACGCAGTGATAACAAATTTTAGCGACGGGATAGCATTCCGACACGACCGGAGAGAGGCCAGGCGCAGGACCAACTGCTTTACGAGCTTTCTGAGCAACGGGTGGTAGCACCATCAACTTTCTAACTCTAGGCTGCTATTGAGATTTTTTTGACAGAAAAACCTAAAATCTTTCATTGACCTGACCCGGAATTCGAACTCAAGCACTTATGCGCCACATTCGCGTTCACTACAGCTGCGCCACGGAGGCAGCCAAAAGTCAAGAACTGAAGTATAGCAGTACCGTACCATCAAAACGAAATATAATTATTATTAATTACTAGTCACGCCCCGCGGTTTCACCCGCGTAAGTCCCAATGCCACGGTAGTATCGGAATAAAATGTAGTCTATGTGTTTATCCAGGTCTCCATCTATATACATACCAAGTTTCATCGCATTCGGTTGAGTAGTTTTTGCGTAAATGGGTAACAAATAAACATCCATCCATCTATCTTCACAAACTTTCACATTTATAATATTAGTAGGTTGCTTACCCCACTTGGTCCGGCTAGCGTGCTGTAATCCAACCACCCTGGTCTAGGTTCAGAATATGATGGTATCACTAAAATAAAATAATTTAAATTAACATACCAGCGACAGCTCAGTGGGGAGACCAACAGACAGCAATGCAGAAGGTCTCGGGATCGAACCCATTTTTTACTGCACATCAAAAAAATACTAATTGCACAGCAAAATATATTTATAGAGATCAAACTAAGTCGACGGAGCCCCGCTTCCCGGGGCTCCTATTTTTGGGTGGATTTAAGAAGGAACCTAACATAACCTAACCCTTCCGAGACGGAATGCAGTAATTTGAGGAGTATAGGTGCTCGTTATGCTGTGCAATTAGTGTTTTTGATGGTCATTATATTTAATCCCTTTATATACCTACACAGATTCAGTCATACAAGAAGTTATATACCAAGGGAGCTAATATTTACAATCGACCAAGCTCAGGATATTACAATATATTATTATTATGATGCATTTAGCGAACGCGGCTCATATATTAACAAGTGGTACGGAAATTCGCGTCATTTGTCGCTCCGCGCTGCAGTGTGCGGACGTGTATATAACTTTATGTATTGCAATATCATATCATTAAAAGCTGACATTAATTATATTTATTTATTAAATACTAGCTTTTGCCCACGGCTTCGCTAGCGTTAATTTAGAATTTGACAATCAATTCGGGTTGTACTCTGCTTGTAATAATATAATTCAATCATAATTCGAAAGACACGTGGCGCCATCTATTATCATAAGAACGCTATTGTTGTTTTCCTCGGGAACAGTAATTTTTTTCGGGATGAAGGTAGCCTATGTCCGTTTCCGAACACCTGACAATGTATATGCAAAAATTTCAGGATGATCGGTTCAGTGGTTTAGGCGTGAAAATGTAACAAACAAACAAACTCATTTTCGCTTTTATAATATTAGTTAGGATAGGATGGCCAAACGTGGACTGACATCACACGTTGACGTTTAATGATATGGTCAGTTTTAGCTGGACAATTTTCATGAAATGATCTGCCTCAACATCAAGTGATCAATTTTATGATTAGGCCAATACATTATATAATTTGACTGCACGGATGGCGTAATGGTTTAAGTGGTCCCCTCGCCATCGCGTCAAGTATTGTGGGTTCAAATCCCACACGGGACAAAACATTGTGTGATCCACAAATGGTGTCCTGTTTGAATGTCTGGGTGTTCTTCGTCATTTGTTTGAATGTTTGCAAAATCCCCCACGACACAGGAATTATACCTAGTGCGAGCGTTTTCTTTTTAAATGTAAATGTATGTATATTAAGTATATAGTAACTCGCTGTGCAAACTTCGCTCGCGCGTTTCAGAAATGTATGGCGAAGTGTGTAATTGTGTACAGAGCCATCTTTTGACACCTGTTGTAACTTCTTAGTATGTGTGAGGTGCTACAAATAGATATAGGTTTCTTTTACAGATTCTATAACTTCACTTACCAATAGGAGGTCTTACCACGCAGACTGGCAAGTCGCCAGCAGTAGTCCTAACCAATTCTTCAGCTACTGCCTTAGTGAATGTATAGGTGTTCGGCCAGCCCTCAATCAAGCTGCAAAAATGTAAAAAGAACATTTATCACTAAAACTATTTATATGTACTTACCTTGTTTTTATCTTGCACATAAATAAGTGCCGAATGTTTTGGGACACTGTGATGTATTCGGCAAAATATTGTTGATTTCTGTTAAAAGATTCTCAGTGGCAAAGATAGTAGATGGATTTCGCAGAATATCAGTGTTGCGATTTAACAATCGCATCGTACGCTGAGCGATGTCCAAATTTTGGCACTGGTGGGACACACACTTTCGTATTGATTTTGAAATTTAAGTCATACTTAAATAATTGAATATTGTTTGTATTTTTGGTATGTATGCCACAGAACACTTATACTCAGAGAGATGTATGCTCACAGACAATACTAGCCTAGCCTTGACTTGATGGGATGGGTGTGGTGTTGCCAGTGAGCAGAAATGAAATGAAATAGTTATAGTGTTAGTGTTAGTATTAGTATTTGTTTTATTTATTTTTTAGTTACGTATTGTTCTGCTTTTTATATTGTATTTAATTTTTTTTTTTTTTATGTTTTGGGTGTGCTAGTTTGTGTGCCAAAATAAAAATATTTCTTTCTTTATTTTCTTTCTTAGTTCAAGTCTGGGTATGTAATATCCTCTAGACCGAATTTCGGTCACGACAGCCAATCTTAACGGAGACTGATCATCTGCGCAGACGTTTATATTATCGAGCACAAGCATGTGAGCAATTACAAGTGCATTCCTTGTTCCTTAACTCTTATAATCCGGGACACTGAGGGCTAACATGGGACACCTTTATATCTGCGTGCTACTATTGATTCCCCAGATCTCATGCACAGCAGTCGTATTTACTGCCACGGAAACAATTGTATAAAATTTAATAGACGTACCTATTAGTGATACTGTTGAACCTCTCTGTGTCGGCTTCTTCAGCGAATGAGATCAATGCGTGAGGAGGCACGGGACAGTAGTAGAATTCTTCGAGTACTTCCTTGTTTATTCGTTCTTTGGTAGCGTGAGTGAATGCAGTCGAAACGTGGACGAATTTTCTACAAAGAGATAAGATTAAGGTCAACTCTGTAAATAATCTGTCCCACTGGTGGGCACTGAACTCATCTTAGGGTAAGTAGAAGCAATAATCCATCAGACTGGACTACTATAAGTTGGTAGGCTAGAGATCTTTGAGAACGTTTTTCAAGATGTTTACCTTTAGCGTTGTAGCATGCGATAATTAACTATTTAATAGTCCTGAATATAACCTGCTGCCAAGCCAAGCATTTGACAGTTGACACGTGGTGACGTTGCCTGCCACGTCTGAGGTACAGATTAAAAACTTAAAAGTCGATTGCGCGTGACGTGCAGTCTCCATGAAGGAATAGTAGTGTAAGCGGTGACCAAAGTTTATTAATACGTACTGGTGGCAGAGCTGTCACTTTTAATTAATGTTTATTAAATATGTACTTATCTATGCGTTCTCTTAAAAAATTTACATATTTACATAATATTATGAAAGCTTTCGTGTTTTTAGAAATAAAGTATGTTTTCTTTCATTCTTTCTTTCTTCTAATAGTCATGTTGGTAAAGTCAGGTTTACGTGTCTTGGGATCGAACTCATAATCCATCACACTGGACTACTGCGAGTTGGAATGCTACACAACTTTGAGAACTTCATGTAGAATTCTCAGTCTTAATATACAGGGTTCCTCACGATGTTTTCTTTTATCGTTAAAACAAGCGATCATTTTCTTGGGATCGATTTAAGACCTCTGCGTGGCAGTCACATGGTCTTCCTCTAGTCTATTCCTTGCTTACTAATATTATAATTGCTAGAGATTGTGAAAATGGTTGCTATTCAATTACTCGTAAACTGTGGAACGAATTTGGCTAAAACTTGGATACTTAAATATCAGTCATTAAACAAAAAGTCACTAATAGCTTATGAAAATGTCTTACTTGAGGTTGGTACATTCCTTGGCAAGTTGCAGAGCCTCTCTAGTACCCCGCACATTGGTCAACGTAGCTTTCTGAAGAGGCTCATCGAAGCTCACAGTAGCAGCCACGTGGAATATAATATCCACCTGAAAGAAGTCCACATGACAGCTGATAGCGTGTGATAGCAAAATAAACCTTTCATAGTGCGAAAGTAGTCTTTTTTTAAATTTTTGAGCGTCAAGGGGAAATACGGAAAAAAAAATTACATTCATTGTGCAAACAATACACAAACAGACAAACGTATGTCCGCTCGACACTTGACTCGTTAAATGAAATGTAAAACAATACGCCGGAGAAGCCACGAGCAGAATCTTGTACATAATAAGTTAATTACCTCATCAATAAGCGTGGCTTTATCGTTCTTACTAAGACCAAGTCCAATGTCGTCGATATTGCCTTCGATAGGGATGATCCTTTCTGCGAAATTAGGTTGCTTCTCACGAAGAACATCGAACAGCTGGAAAATATAAATAACAATGTAATGTCTTATAGTTACATTACCCAAACACCAAATTGCAGAGAATTTTTTGAAATCTATCATGTCTATACAAATAAATAAAATTGAAGTGTCTGTTTGTAATATCAAAACAACAGCTTTTTATCTAATGCATATGAAAGTATATAAGGTACCTATACGAAAACATCTATTTTTTAAATTTTTGTCTGTCTGTCTGTCTGTTTGTTCCAGCTAATCTTCGAAACGGCTGAACCGATTTTGACGGGACTTTCACTGGCAGATAGCTGATGTTATAAGGAGTAACTTAGATTTACTTAGGCTACTAGGAGTAACTTAGACTACGTTGATTTTAGAAAAAAAATAGGGTTCCGCGGAGACAAACACTTTTTAGTTAAAATCTACGCGAACGAAGTCGCAGGTAACAGCTAGTAATAAGATGCAAGCGTTTCAAATGTGGTAGTAGTGGTAATAGTCAAATGACATCATTAGGATGAACAGCTTCTTAACAATACAGAAACATGATCGCGTAGGTACTGGTAAAACGACTGCGTGGATAGCGAAGTGGTCTAAGTAGTCGCCTTGAGCAGCGATAGCTCAGTGGGGAGACCAACAGACTGCAATGCAGAGGGTCTCGGGTTCGAACCCACGTCGCGCACCTCTGACTTTCGGAAGTTATATGACTTTTCGAAATTATGTGCGTATTGATTGACAATTATCGTCTGCTCGGAAAGCACGGTAAGCCGTTGGTCCCGGCTGCCATGAACATCTATGGCAGTCGTTAATGAGAGAGTGTCGACACAAAAGATTCCACTGGATCGAAGTGTCGCCGGTCTGCACTGACTGGCCCCCACATAAGATAAGATAAGTAGTCGCCTTGCCATCACGGGACCAAAGTTTATCTGGCCCACAAAAAGTTATTTCATCTGTAGATGTTTCTTTTATCCATTGTTTGAATATTTTCTTCACGATACAGGAATTAGTATTATTTGTAGTATATGAGTATGTCATGAATTAAGTAGCTACAGGATAGACTGGTGCAAACTAGCGCATAACAGGGACATGTAGAAAAGCAAGAGGGAGGCCTTTGCCCTGCAGTGGGACAATACAGGGTGAAAGAAATAAACATTAGATGTCTTAAATAAGAAAGACAAAAAAAAAGAGTAACTTTAGTTATATACGATCTTTCTGGCCAGAATAATTATCGTTTCTCATCTATACTAATATTATAAAGCTGAAGAGTTTGTTTGTTTGAACGCTCTAATCTCAGGAACTAATGGTTCGAATTGAAACAATCTTTTAATGTTGGGTAGCCCAATTATCGAGGAAGGCTATTATAGGCTATATAATATCACGCTTCGACCAGGAGCGGACATACGAGCGGAGCAGCAATGAAAAATGATGCGAAAACGCCTAAAATTCTCCTATATGAAGCAGATAAAGTTACGCGGGACAGCTGGTGATGTTATATACATACAATGATGTAATCTTTCTTCTTCTTCTTTTCGTGTGGTTAGTGGTCAACCTGTTGTCAAGAGTTGTTCAAGCCGCCCGTAGGCCTCTGACATGGCTTACGGACTGCTATCAATTTGACAACAACCGGGACCGACTTTTTACGTGCCCTCCGAAGCACGGAGACGCTCAGATGAAATACCACTAAGCGGTCACCCATCTATAGACTGACCGCACCCAACGTTGCTTAACCTCGCTAATCATTTATTTACCGATCAGTGAGTGCAACTGGCTATGAGCACCTCACAATGATGTAATAATATAATATAATAATAATAATACATTTATTTGTTTTCAAAAATGTACAGCTGGCTCTTAATCTAGCATATAAATATAATTTGCAATGCGCACAATCGAGACCCAAATTACAACCTGATACAATCATATATATAATTTAAGCTAGTTATATTGGGTTCGCCCGTAATTAATTACCCGCATGATAATTAATGGAACACAACTTTGTCCATAAGCGTTAACTACCGCTTATCAAGTCAGGCCAAGATAATAATATTAGTCCTGTATTAAACTGGCACTGTTAGGCAAGGGCCTTTTCTCACTATGAGAAGGGTTAGGCAGTAGTCCACCACGCTGGCCCATTGCGGGCAGACTTCACATCATCTTCGAGAACATTATGGAGAACTCTCAAACATGCAGGTAAAGGTAGGTTCACCGTAAAAGCGAGCGATAATCAACAATTCAAAAGCCAGGTCAAAAACCTTGGGATCGTACTCAAGACTTCGGCGTGGCGTTTCAACGGTCTTCCACTAGCTGTCACCAGAAGCTATTTAAAACTGAAGTACTTACAGGATTGGTCAGTGTAGCATCGAGCCTCTGCTGTACAGTCTTTCCCTTCTTTGATCTGTTTAGCATGTAGAGATTTTTGATCTCGCAGGCTCTGTAAAAAAATGTATTGTATTGATCAAAAGATTTTTGACGACATGACACAGTGGTTTATGGTGGTCGCCTCTACTGCAACTGCATCAAGTGTTCGAGCTCCAAACGGAAAATAATGTGTGATTTGCATACAGTTGTTCCAAATCTGGATGCTCTTAGTACAACGTACGCGCTTCAATTGCGGCAGTTTTCCATTATTAACAGGTTCATTGCCGAAAACTCCGCGCGGCATCAGACGGTTATTGCGCGTAGTTAGACGGTTATTTCAAAACGGTGCCCCTAACTCCGCTCGCGTATTATTAATTAGAAGGGGGTAGGGGAAAGGGGGTTAAACATCGGCAATGAACCTGTTAAATAAATAAAAAGTATAGGATTTAACCAAAGAAAACGCCACCAACCCTAGTTTGTGAGACAACATCATATGCAAGAGGTATTTTCTAATTGGGCGTAATTGATCATGTCTGAAACTATACATTTATACACAGTTTCGGAGTGGTAGAGCCTCACTGATTTCAGCATGAATCGGCCGGCTCGACCGGGGAAGAACTACCCTCTCACAGAATATCGATGTGAAATAGCAGTATTCCTACTGTTGTGTTTCGTTTAGTGAGTGAGAGTGCAGGAGGCCCAATCACCCCCTCTCCCCCTTCCCACTCCTTCTCCTTCCTACTTCGTTTCCTAAAGGGTCGGCAACGCGCAAGTGATGCTTCTGGTCTTGCAGGCGTCCATAGGCTACGGTGACCACTTACCATCAGATGGGCCGTATGCTTGTTTGCCACCTTAGTAGCATAAAAAAAAACAGTCTCACGCCTATATCCCCGAAGAAATAGGAAGAGATGTATTACATCCAAATTTCGCCAGCTATTTAAGATCCCACGTAATAGGGGGTCAGTCTATTACAGTTTTCAGGGCACAATTCCAAACTCGGTACTGTGACAAAGAAATTCTTAACAAAACAAGTGAGAATCGGCAATGAATTGCCGTAAATCTCAGAGTTTGAAAAAATGGTTCAAGTAATATGCAAAGGTCACGTGAAACCACGTGAATTTGAGGTCAGAGGTCAAAGATCATAGTAATTTCGGGGGTATATCGACTATGCTGGGTCGAATGGCGTTGACCGCGAGTCTCTAGCTCTTACGGTTCTTGAGTTGAAAATTGTATAACAGACAGACGGACGGGCGGACGGACAAAACTGTTGTATAAGAGTTTTTTCGAACTCTAAGCCCAATAATACTCTGCACGACACGTGTATCGAACATCCGGCTTCGACTAAATTTTTCAATAAAACAAACAAGAGTAAACTTGACATTTTGTAATAACTTTGTAGTCTATTCATCATCTCAACCGAAATGCGTCCAATGCTGGACATAGTCATCCCCCAAGGTTTTTCACACAGACCGGTCTTAGGCCACACGCATCCAACCGCGTGCCACGAGCCTAACCATGTCGTCGGTCCACCTTGTGAAGGCCTACCCCTACTGCATCAATTACGCTATTAAATTTTGAATCGAATTAGGCGTTACTAGGCGGGAATCCATAGTAATAAAATTATTGGGAAGAGAGAAACCCGTCACGCACGATCGGATTGCAAGTCAAAGTACGCCCGGGTGCCACGACGTGACATCCCCATCCAGAGGAGTACGACATTGTCAACCTTTTTTGAAGTGAAAACTTCTTTAGGCGCGTTGAGCACTTCTTGGGTAAACAAAAATCATGAAACTCGCGTCGTCGTCACGGAATGCTTTCCATTTTTGAATTATTTTCGGTTTATAAAGAAGTGTTTATGATCAAGGATTAATGTTTACCATACTGCTGCTTTAGAGGCTACCATCAAATTTTATTAAATGCTTGAGTATGTTCAGTAGTAATTCATGGAGAAATTGTTGCACCACCTTACAGTTATGATTTGTAAACAAAATTTCATTGTAAACTTGGCGATTAAAAAGAGTGGCCATAAGTTTCTTGCCCGTTCTTCTCATGAGCCCTACACCCTTGCTTTGCTGAACGTGGCAGTAAATGTACATTCACAGAAAAAAAATAGTGTAACTTTGACATTCATAAGTGTTACCTTGTAACCTAACTTAAATAAATTTATTTTTGATTTTGATTTCACTTCTATCGGCAGTCCCCAAAGACTGCCCCAAATTTTTTTATTCGGACAATTGGGGTGGGCAATCTAGGGTGTGTGGTGGGTTCCTCTCTACCCAAAAATTGTATTACGCTTTTAAATATAAATAAGAGGCGATTTTTACCTGAAGAGCTTTTCAATAAGATGTTTGCCGATGAAGCCAGAACCACCAGTCATGAACACCGTGGTGTTCTTATAGAACTGTTGTATGGTGGAGTCGCCGCGAGCCATGATCTCGTTCATGGGTTTCTGGCGGTCTATGAACGCCATCTCGAGGGCTAACGCTGGATCGATTTCTGTAATTAAAAGCCACACTATTCAGGCCCAGTTCCTATATTCAAGAAAGTCGTTTTAGCAACAGTTGGTTACATTTTTGTAACTGTGAGCAGCAGCGACAGCGTAGTGGGGGACAGTTGGACTGTCACGCAGAGGTGATATCTTCGAGAACATTATGGAGAACTCTCAGACATGTAGGTTTCCTCACGATGTTTTCCTTCACCGTCAGAGAGCGTTAATTATCTATTTAATACGGACCTCATGAGCAGCGATAGCTCATTGCGGAGACCAACAGACTGCAATGCAGAGGGTCTCCGGTTCGAACCCACGTCGCGCACCTCTGACTTTTGGAAGTTATATGACTTGTCGAAAATTATGTGCGTATTGATTGACAATTATCGGCTACTCCGTGCCTCGGCAAGCACGTTAAGCCGTTGGTCCCGGCTGCCATGAACATCTATGGCAGTCGTTATTGGGAGAGTGTCGACACAAAAGATCCCAATGGGTCGAAGTGTCGCCGGTCTGCACTGACTGGCCCCCACACAAGATAAGATAAGATAAGATAATACAGACCTCTGACTTTTCGAAGTTATGTACAACTTCGAAAAGCCAGCGCTGCGTGCCTTATGATCGAAATAAATAGCTGATGGTTTTGTCGAACTATACCTACCTACCGCTAAAAGCAATAC
This sequence comes from Catocala sponsa, assembly GCA_963564715.1. Taxonomy (NCBI): domain Eukaryota; kingdom Metazoa; phylum Arthropoda; class Insecta; order Lepidoptera; family Erebidae; genus Catocala; species Catocala sponsa. The sequence goes on from OY751354.1 coordinate 13,044,288, forward strand.
CTATTCATATAGAAAAGAACAGCTATTTTGTGCTTCAATTACTATTGCGTATTAACCTCTTAATGTCAACAGCACTGCCTAATTAATTTTATTTTGTGAGTACTGACAATACATAGGCAAAAGGTCAGGTGACGTTACGTCATAATCTACATAACACATTATTTTGTATGTATGCGCTGCTGAATGAGTCGCACACAACATGTATGTTTGAAATGAAAGATCACTGACAGAGTGTCTTTGTCCCCCCAGGGGGCCGGTGGAGGAAGTATTTTGTGAAGTGGCCTGCCGTTTCACACGGCGGGCCGAAACCATGGCGGGGTCGCGATTGAATGTGAAAGTGATTCGCGCGGCCTCGCCGTCTATGGTCATGTCGAGGAACACCGTGGTAGGTTTAGTCGGTATTACCGGGGTATCTTTTCCCCGGTGAGCACGACATAACCTCTCCGTCGCCCCGCGATGAGGTATGCGTCAAAGCATACCCAGGGGTAAAAAAAAAAAAAAATATATGCGATATATGTTTGATACGATAATTAGTATAAATGAGTACTGCTGATTATGAAGTAGGTATGATCGCATCGGTATTGATTTACACAATTTATATGAGGCGACGTAAAAGTGCTGATGTGAAGGAGGCGCGCGTACCATGTAGGTACGATGAATGAGTCGTACATACCTAATCTCGGGCGAGAAGAGATGTGTGAATGAATGATGATAATGATTACAAAAATTAAAATGCTGAGCTTATAAATTTCACTCAAGTTATAATTCATGACTTAAATCTATTCTTTTTTTTATTTTTTATTTAGCTCGTCAAAATGATCACTCTCCACCTGATGGTAAGCAGTCGTGTGGTCTAAGAGCAGTGGCCTCCACACCGCCGTCATAGCAGCCGAGGCGATGTTGAGGTCTCTACTTTGACGGCCTGAGAAGGTGCTTTTTCACGCCCCGCTTAAAGGAACCAGGATTGAAGGAAGAAGGAAACACGTGCCTTGGCAGAGAATTCCATGCCTTGGTCGTTCGGCAGAGATATGAGGACCCAAACTTGTTGGTACGGACTCTAATCGACTCTACCGTGTAAGGATGGCATTCTTAAGGAAGGGATTCTTATAAATGAAATTTTAATAAGGGATTGTCCTGAATATAAACACAATAGAAAAGCTTACAGATAAAGTTTTTCTAATATTTTTTATGATTTTTTGTTAATAGCGCATGTATTAAGTTTCCTTGTAGTTATTATAATGTAGCCGCTTCTAAAATATATATTAATATAATAATAATAATATTCTATCACACACACACAACACCATCTAGCCCAAACTAAGCAGAGCTTGTACTATGGGTACTAGACAACGGATAAACATACTTATATACAGGCTACAGCCTAGTTTGGGAAACAGGACCAGTACATTTGTAAATATAGAACGACACCATTTTGTAATTACTTGTTAGTAACTCATTATTTCTAGATCAAATAAAAAAAGTAAAAAAAACATACATAATATACCTATACTTTTTTTTGTAAATACATACATATTATACATAGAAACATCCAGACCAAGACAAACATCCATGTTCGTGCACACAAGACCAAGCATTATTATGTTTTAAGATGTGTTATCGTATTTAAGTATTAGATTTTAGTTATATTATTATACTATCGCATTAGGTTAAGAACCTGTAATGATAGATAAATAGTTTAAAACAAATAAATAAAATAAAACATTTTTTTGCGAACTAGACTAAAAGTTTCTCCCTGGACCTCCAAACCACTCTGTCCAAAGACATTCCCTGCCAGTCCCGTTCGAAGACATTTAAGTCAAAGAATTTGAATACAAAGGTTAATTTAAAAACTATTATTGTCGGCATAGAAAACATTATCAATTCATGTCAAGTAATTAAATTCCAAATATAAACTGATTTACATTCAATTAAGGTTCAATGTTAGATTGTCTGACGTCTTGTTTTTTTCTTTAAATTTACCATAATTACATATATATTGTTTGCTGATATTCTGTAACAAACTATACCAAACTTTACGAATTCGGATTCGTTATTACTTAGACAAGGACCGCATGTGAAAGTGATTCGCGCGGCCCCGCGATGGTTTGTCGAGGAACACCGTGGTAGGTTTAGTCGGTATTCCGGGAGGTCCATTATTCTTATTCCATCTTTCTATTTTACCCCGGCGAGTCCGATATAACCTCTCCGCCCTCCCCGCGGAGAAAAAAGAAATGTTATTGACTTCATGCCTGCAAAATGGCAATGAGGTATATCTCGCTTGAATACACCATTAGAGGAGCCAGTTGATTGTGAGGTCTCTAGATGTCAAATTCTATAGTTACTTTAATAGTAATTTTTTTTTAATAATATTCTATCACATACACACAACACCATGTAGCCCAAACTAAGCAGAGCTTGTACTATGGGTACTAGACAATGGATAAACATACATATATACTTTTTTTTTGTAAATACATACATATTATACATAGAAACACTCAGACCAAGACAAAGATCCATGTTAATGCACACAAATGTTTGACTTGTGCGGGAATCGAACCCGCGACCTCAGGCGTGACAGTCGGTTACACTAACCACTACGCCATCGAGGCCGTCAAACAAGTAACTATAGAAACTGACAATTGTTAACGCCATATACAGCTTTTAACAGTGGTTGTGACAAGATTGATTCGTTAATAGCGCTGACTGGTGAGCACAAAAATGGTAGTTCCCATTAGTAAGTACCTATAGATTAAGTGGTACTGAACCTACGGAAAATAGCTGCTTCAGGCCTTCAGCCACATAAAAATTTTAGTACTGATTGAGTTTACTTATAATAATATCAGCCCTGTATTAAACTGTCCCACTGCTGGGCACGGGCCTCTTCTCACTATGAGAAGAGTGAGGCCATGGTCTGCCACGCTGGCCCAGTGCGGGTTGGTAGACTTCACATATCTTCTAGTACATTAAGGGGAACTCTCAGGTTTTCTCACAATGTTTTTCTTCACCGGTAAAGCGACCGAAAACTAACAATTTAATACGCGCATAATTTCGAAAAATCTGCTGTGCCTTGGGATCGAACTCGAGACCACTGTGTGGCAATCCATCGGTCTCCCAATAGGCTGTCGCTGCCTAAATTAGATAATAGGCTTTTTATATAAAGCACAAAAGATGCAAAAAGTTTTATTGTAATGACCATTTTCAAAGTATTGTGTAATTTATTAAGCTAGCATAGATCATAGCTTGATCCCGTCGGGTTTGTGGCCGGAGTGTGAGCCTTACGTGTCTTGTAGTAAAGACTGAATAGACTCTGCCGCAGTTTTCAATAAATTGTCATAAGTATATCTATACTATGGCGCTCTTTGGGGGAGGGCTATGTCCAGCTGTGGACTACTATAGCCTGATGATGATGATGATATCTATACTAATATTATAAAGAGGAATAATTTGATTTTTTGGTTTGATTTTAAGGATTTAAGTCAAAAAATTTACAACTGATTTAAAAAATTATTTCGCCTTTTGAAAGCTATATCACCGAGTAACATAGGCTATATTTTATTTTTAAAAAGGACTATTACTAAGATAACCTAAACTAACCTACAGTTATGCGAGCGAAGCCGCGGAAAAAAGGCTAGTATAGTATAAGTACGGTTTGTTTTAAAACATTTGTTTGAAATTGTAAATTGAAGAAAAGTAACTAGGAAGAAGCCAAGAAGCTACACGACCTAACGTTGAACCTTACTTGAATGAAAATCAATTAATATTTTAAATTGAATTAATTGATGCGAATACAGCAGCGATCGGTCCGCGTTACAGTCTTGTCCAGAAACACAAAAATAATTTTATGAAAATAATCTTTGTTTAAAAAGCATATGGGACGCACAAAATTATATAAAGAAAAACAGCACACAAATATTTATTATATTTTAAGTGTAGCTGGTACGAGTCAATATTATATTATCCATATTAAATTAAAACAGCTTTTTAATATCCAAAGAAATACTTCACGGAAATTATGTTTCATAATGATTAAAAACGTAATTCTTTAACTTCGTCATTCAAATATGCTACTGTAATTTCTGAAATAAATTTATAATTTATTTCGACTTTCAAAATAAATCAAATTCACCAATCTGCCATTTGTATAATATATTTTGATGATACTATGGACACAATGACTAGTTTATTTTTTTTTTCGTATGTCCTCTCAACATTCAAGAGGTTAAGAAATGTAATTTTCTTAAATTTGATATTCAAAATATTACTATAGTTTGTGACCTAAATGAATAATTTATTTTGACAACCAAAATAAATAATTATTATAAAACCATAAGGTGATAATGTTGGTATTTATAAATCATATTAAACATAAAAAAATTCTTAAATTATAAGTTACTAAAAATTTATTAACAGAATGAATTTGTATAATTCTAACATAAATTACTATTATTTTTAAATTAAAAGGTAAATTAATTATATAAGGATAAGTAATAAAATAGTACTACACTAACCTGACATGTTTGAAGTAGGCAGCGAACCGGGTACCTCAAACACTGACTGTGGAATATCACATACGACTGGTAATAAATATCGAAAGAATTGATTAATTAATTATTTAAAAAGATTCACCGAGGTGACCGTGTAATTAATACACTTAACAAACAAAGAAATAATATACAGGGTGTAAGTGACGGTTCACCGAAAACTGAAATACTAGCTTCGGACCATCATTCTGAGTTGGAAAACGTAGGAATTTTCCACTGGAAAATTATCGAATTTTCTTTCAAAATTTCACATTTTTCTAACTGATTATGATTACATAATGAGTAAACGACCCATTATACTAGATAATATCAATAAAAACTACATAATACCGAAAAACAGCTATGTAATCCAAACATACAAAATAAACACAGTTGAACCAATCAGCTGATCTTGCGCGGACAAGGCAATGACCAACGCAAAAAAGTTTTTTTACGCACCGGCAATAGTGTGCTGTGTAAAAACCCGCCCGCATCGTACCTACTACCACTGAACTAGGGAAGATCTATGATCAATGATCGATATCGAAAAAAGTGTATTAAACAAAGCGGGATAGGTTAATAAATAAAATAGTTGTTTTCCTTTTAAAAGTAAAGGTTACATGAACGGGTTAGCACTATTTATTATTAAATTAGTCACGTAGATTGAAAAGATTGTAATGATTAAAGTAGCCTGTAATTAAATGTTATACTACTATCACTTTACAATACCCATTTGCATTTTAAATGTAAAAAAATATTAATTGTTTTGATATTTCGTATCGTAAATGTACATGTATGAGTTTATTTAATCACTTTTAATAATAATTAATGTAAAAGACCATCTAATTGTTTTAAAACAAAGCTTTTTGTACACAGCGATTCATACAATGTAATGTAATCTAGTAAATCTTTACTTAACTGTTAAAATACAAAACTGTAACAAAAATTTGTTAATAGAATTAGCCATAAACAGTTTATTACTATGTATAAGTATAAAATTAATCGATAGCCGATAACTCTCATAAAAATATTTTATGAGAGTTATCGACTATGGATTTATTTAATTAGATAGATATATCTCATCCCTATCTAATATGACTACAACTGCAAAAGAAATTTATTTTTGAATTCTTTAGTTCGGTCGCGCTACTGTCAGGAATCGGAAGTACTTGACGTAATCTCTCGTATTCGCGAGTGTTTACTATTTTCGTTGCATTTTGTTAAGTTTTTTATTTTGTTTATAACTATTTTGTGTACTAAATTGTGTTTATTTACTGTGTTCATAACATTTTGTTAACGTTTTTGTTTTGTTTATAACTTTTTTGTGTAACTACAAAGTTGTGTTTGTACCTAATAAATAATGAGTCAGCCATTTAGTGCACGTGAATATGGACAAATGCTCATGGCATACGGGGAGGCACGAGGCAATGCTTCGTTGGCGCTTCGCATTTACATCCAGCGGTATCCTGACGCTCGTCACCCTATGGACAGTCGTGTGATTTCTCGTACGTATCAACGAGTACTGGATAATTTACCCATAGTACCGCATCAGGAGGGTTCCAGCAGGCCGATTAGAGTTTCCACTGAGCGGAGAATTCTCGATGCCGTTCACCGTAATCCACACCTTGGTACGCGAACCACCGCTAAACTTCTGCGCCGTAACCACGGAACTCGCCTATCGCACTGGACTGTGCATAAAATTTTACGCAGAGATCGACAACGGCCGTACCGTATTCATAAAGTGCAAGCTCTCGTGCCTGGCGATCAAGTTCGGCGTATTGCATACTGCAGGTGGTTGATGAATCAGCAGCGGCAACATCCAAATTTTGTATCCCACATAATCTGGACTGACGAATCCACGTTTACTCGGAATGGCATGTGGAATCGACGTAACTCGCACGTTTGGGCGCGAATTAATCCACATGCATCCCAACAAACGGGTCACCAAACGCGTTGGTCAGTAAACGTATGGTATGGTAACTATAACAACAAAATTTTAGGGCCTTACTCTTTACCGGAGCGCTTGAATGGACCCCGATACTTGGATTTTCTACAGCAAGACCTGACTGTCCTGGATGAGTTACGTTCCGACCTTTCCGCAGAATGGGATCAAATGGAAGATTCGCCGCTTGCTCAATTACCTCAAATTTGGTTTCAACACGACGGTGCGCCACCGCATGTCGTGCTCAGAGTGCGCCAATATCTTGACGACACATTTCCTCGGAGATGGATTGGGCGATTCGGGCCTCACTCGTGGCCAGCCCGCTCACCGGATTTAACACCGCTGGATTTTTTTTTGTGGGGCTATATCAAGGAAAAAGTGTTTGTCAGTGCACTACTGCGGACGAAATGCGGAATCGTATAACGGCAGCATTTGTAAAGTTAGAAGCTGACATTATCGCAGACCCCTCCATGATGCCTCGCCTTCACGCCGAAACAATCAATCGTGCGCAAGTTTGTGAACAAGTTGGAGGCAGCCATTTTAACCATATCTTATAAGGCCCGCGAGATCTTAAGGTAAGGTTTAATTACTTTTACAATTTACTGTTAATTCAAAGAATTTATCGTAAATCACTCTACCTTTTTATTTTATAAACACATTTGGCTTTCTGTTTTTACCTACACAAACATTAACGAAATGTGCGTATAAGATTAATTTTATAAGACGTTATTCAATTTATTCAAATTTTTTGTAAGTACAATAATAAAATTGTACAATCCGATTATTAGTCACAACGTTTAAATTATTATTTTAGTAGATCACTAAAATAGGTGATCCGGGCTCCGTCAGATAATGTGAGCGCGCGTAGCGTTGGTGCGCGGGAAGTGCGATACGATAGCGCGGACGGACACATTGCATTGATAGCGATACATTGCGTAGTGTAAATTACAATGTACTAGCATAAAACTTTAATCGTACGTTTCATTTTTGAATTGACATTTCCATTCAGTTGTGTACTTATGGACAAACGATTGTGCAACGTTTTCGGTACACCGTCCCTTACACCCTGTATGTATGTAATTATATTGTGCAATAATTAAATAACAGACTTTGTATAAACTTATAATATTATATGGTTTAGATGTAAGTAATAAGTAATATTAATTATAATTGTTAGTAGAAAAAAAAATTTAAATATTCGTTTATTATAATAATATTGCAATGCTTGTAAAAGGCACTAAGTTCTAAGCACTATAATTTTACTAAACACCTTTTTTATCTACACTTAGTTCGCAATAAACACTTTGACTTTGAATAAAATTGAAAAAAAAAATTAGTATACGAACCTACACGAAAATGAACTGAATAGATTAATGTGCGTTACTGGTGGAATTTTTGGTATTTTTCGTGTACCGCGATATTGGAAGACATACCTACATAGTTTCCTCATGTTCTTCTAGGGGTAGGCAGATATGTACTACATCCACATATCGCCAGTTATAATTATAGTTCCACGTAATAGAACGCGAGTCAGTTCTGCTACTGCAAATTTCGTGACATAAAAACCCAATAACACTTTGCCCGATCTAGGAATAAAACCTTAGACCTCATGTCTAACAGCTGCTAGACATGAGGTCTAAGGTTAGAGTATTCGGCTAGTGGTAGTGCAAGCAGGTGCTTGCATTTACATCACAGCTGACTGTTGGCAATGCACTTTGAATGGCAACGCTTATTCTTTCTGCGGTTTATAGACCTACCGAAAACCTCAACTCACCATTTTATTTTTGATGTGAAACATCTATAGCCGCACGTAAAACCGATTGCTGACGTGGCGACGCATGCCGTGGCGACGCGTCGCCACGCTATATGATAGTATTTTACATTATGCCGTATTAGTTCCTGTCGTAATGTGTACTTTTATGCATATTACTTGTACAAAATAATTTCGATGTTTCACGCGACTCCTGGCGTCCCGTGACGGCTCATTTTATTTGTCAAAAGTAAAACTTTAAAGTGTAAAATTATTTCAAAGTCTGAGTGATCTCTGTGTCTTATAAAGTGTGATAGCGAATCGGTTTGGCTGGCCTCCCACAAGCGGGTCCCACCAGTCCAGATTGAGAGTCGAGTGTCATCACGAGGGCACAGTTTAACTGAGCATTCAATTTTCGACTTCGAATTTTCAATTTTCGACGGAGCTCGCGGACAAGACGAGTAACGAAGAAACATTGAAATTTGGAGACTAGTGGAACTACGGATCTATACCTACGGTCTTCTTTGTATCCAGGACACAACTATCCTGGAACCTACAACTTAACTTAAGGTACTTACCTACTATACTTTAACTACATCTAACTTAAAACTACTTAACTTACCTGTTATACAAAACTACTTACGATGGAACTGCAACTTACCAAACAAGTCGGCATCTTTGAAGATATTAAAACATTGTGCACCAACTATAAGAAAGACAGCATTGCTAGAAAAACTGTGGATTACCTGGAAAAACGTTTGGCGAACCTGGAAAAACTATGGGTGAACTTTGACGAACTACATGAAATACTTCTAGAAAATGTTGAAAACAAAAACATTGGATACTTTAACAACTGTGTTTACGAGAAAACTAAGAACTTGTACGAGTCAACTAAGAAAAATATTTTGGATTTGCTGGCCTTCCAACGGAAACAAAACCAACAAAATTTAGATTTTGACTTAACCGGACTTATGGACGACGACACCGAGAACGACTTAAAAAAGCTGATAACTCAACAAGAACGCAACTTTAAGGCTTTGAACAAGGCTATGTCAAAAATAAACATTAATTCCATAACTGAAAAGTGGGAGTTCGAAGAACATCTTACAACTTTGAAATCAAAATGGAAAATGATTGACAAAATACACTGGGAACTGGAAGACGAACTGAAGGTGTCTACTTTAAACACAGAGTACAACGAAAAATACGAAGCTATTCAACAGAAATATGACAATCTAAAACGAGATCTAAACTGCAAAATTTGGTCTATTATGCATTATCAGCGTTCCGCACCGAAAACCGATGTCCCGTAATTTTCTGGAAACTATGTTCACTGGATTACTTTCAAGGACATCTTTGTTGAAACTATCCATAATAATCCGAGCATTTCTAAGGCGCAAAAAATGCAGTACTTAAAAACAAAACTAAAGGGTGAAGCAGAACGCCTCGTCCATCACTTGTCTATTAGTGCGGATAATTACGATTCATGCTGGGAGATATTATCACACCGATATAACAACCGTCGACTTCAGTTCACATCGTTCATGAATACCATGCAGCATTTACCAGCTATTCAACAACCTAACGCCAACAACCTTAAACGCATGCACGATGTAATAACAGAGTGCCTGAATGGCCTTGGCAACATGGGAGTTGACGTATCGAGTTGGAGACCAATGATTGTTTACAATATGTCGCAAAAATTGGATTCGACCACTCTTAACGAATATACAAAAGAAACACAGAATAACAGGGAATTGCCGGACTTAGAGGAATTCCTTAGCTTCCTAAAACTCAAATTTCTCGCCTACGAAACTGCAAAAAGCTGCTTTAAAGACTCCACTGAAAGCAAAACTCAAAGGCCTAACAACAAGGGCTGGAACAATAACTATAAGCCCAATAATTTTTCTAACAAACAACAAGACACGAAAAGTTTGGGTTACTCTAAAATTTTCCATGCATCTTATGGACAATGCCCTCTTTGTCACAAGGATCACGTGTTGATGCAATGTGACAAGTTTATCGATATGGACATTGCGCAACGAAATAAAACTGTTGTAAAACTCAGTCTGCAAAAACTGTCTATATAGTCACGGCAGCGCAGCTTGTAATTCGAGGAAAACATGCTGCGAATGTAATTCTAAACACCATACATTATTACATTTGAATAAACTTTCCTACAATGAACCAAATGTTAAAAGGGATCATGACCGGAATTCGAACCCAGCTCCGTCAACATCAACTCAACCCGGCGCTCACCATTTGGTGACTGATGGCACTGAAATCTTATTAACCACAGTTCAAGTCAAGGTGCAATCTGGCGATGGAAACTATATAACTTTGCGGGGTCTCCTAGATCAGGGGTCCCAAACAAACTTAATATCTGAAAATGCAGCTCAACTACTACGCTTACCTCGAAACAAATTTGACGCCGCTATAACTGGAATCGGATCTACGTCACGTAACTGCAAGGGCCTTCTCCATCTCAACTGCAAATCAATTCACTCAGAGTTCACGTTCAATGTACAAGCATTGATACTGACTAACTTAACTAATAAGTTGCCCGGCTGCACTTTCCAGAGCACTGGTTGGACACATTTACAAAACTTAAAGCTTGCCGATTCTAACTACAACGTGTCTGGCGCAATAGACCTCCTGCTGGGAGCTGATGTTTACGCGGACATCATCCTAGACGGAGTCTTGAAAGGTTACTAGCACTCACCCATCGCCCAGCAAACTCGTCTGGGTTGGATTTTGTGCGGGAAACTAAAAACCTTTAACTGTCACCTAACTTTAGCAACGACGTCTGATTTATCGAGATACTGGGAGAGTGAAGATATTACTCAAAGCTCTCAAGACATACAACGAGACGATCAATGCGAAATTCACTACCAGCGAACAACTAAGAGATGTCCCGATGGCAAATATATAGTAAACATGCCCATGGGCCAGTGCTGTGAACAACATATTGGATACTCAAAGTCAGCTGCTATTGCACAATTTTTAAAACAAGAAAAACAACTATGTAGAAATAAACAACTATTAACTATGTACAAAAGCTTAATGAATGAATACTTGGAATTACAACATATGGAGCCGGCGTCTCGGACAATATCACACCAATCTGAATATTATTTACCTCACCACAGCGTTTTACGGGACGAATCCACCACAACTAAATTAAGAGTTGTGTTTAACGCGTCACAGAAAACTTCTAGTGGCAAAAGTTTAAACAGCCTGATGGAGAAAGGCGCCAACCTACAAAAGGACATTCAAGCGCTCATCTTAAAGTGGAGAACTTAGAAATATGCATTTACAGCGAACATAGAAAAAATGTACCGCTGTATATGGATTGCTGACGAACAAAAATTGTTTCAAAAAATCATATGGAGAAACTCGCCCACAGAACAATTACGAGAATACACCCTATGTACTGTAACATATGGTACAAAATGCGCGCCGTGGTTAGCGATACGAACTTTAAAACAGTTAGCTAACGACGATGGTCACTTATACCTCGAGGTGGCTAACCTATTACGTAACGAGTTCTATGTCGATGATTTGACAAGCGGACATAACTGTCTCGAAACTGCCAAAAATCTACAAACTGACTTAATAAAACTATTACAACGCGGAGGTATGAACCTAAGACAATGGTCCAGTAATTTTGTCGAGTTACTAGAACAATTGAACGAAGACCAAATTTCAAAAACCAACTTTGACTTTAAACACGAAGACTCTATGAAAACTCTTGGCCTTGGCTGGAATCCTAATTCGGACACATTTACGTTTAGCTGGAACTTCAAACAAAACTCTAAAAGAATACTAACGAAGCGCTTACTACTATCGCAAATATCACAATTATACGACCCCCTTGGCTGGTTCTCGCCGGTTACTATACGAGCTAAGCTTATTTTCCAACGCGTCTGGACAGAGAAACTAGCATGGGATGAGTCATTACCTACTGACATACAGGATGACTGGCTGAAACTGAAAAGTCAACTTGAAGAACTTAGAACTGTAAAAATAAGTCGCTGGATTGGAAGCATTCAAAACAACATTGAATTACTAGCATTTAGCGACGCTAGCGAGAAGGCATACTCATGTGTAATTTATACACGTGCAATAAATGAATGTGGACAGCCCGTACTAAGTTTGTTGGTAGCGAAAACTAGGGTTGCCCCACTCGCACAAAAACTAACTCTGCCACGACTTGAACTAAGCGGTGCCTTACTTTTGTCACAACTGGTTAACAACGTTACTGAGTCTCTTCCGGCACACAACATAACTGTGTGTGCCTGGTGTGACTCGAAGGTGGTTCTAGCCTGGCTACATGGAGAAGCGTCAAAATACGAAAAATATATGGAAAACCGCGTCATTAAAATCACACAAGTGGTGCCAGCATCTCAGTGATTTTACATCGAATCAAAAAGTAATCCTGCGGATTGTGCAACCAGAGGTTTATATCCGCAACAACTTGTGAACTCTCAGTTATGGTGGTCCGGTCCAGAAATGCTGAATACATTCACGAGCAAACCCGAAGAACAACGTTGCCTATTTACAACAAAAGTCGACGAAAAACGTAAAGTGCCAGCCCTTAGTCAAACAGATAATATTATAAACGAATTATTAAATAAACAAAGTACTTTGAGTATCGTTGTACGGATTATCGCTTGGATTACACGATTCAGTACAAATGCACGTAATAACGCTACAACAATAAAGAAACTTGACGCCGTCCGACGAATGCCTCACAATTACTTAACAATACATGAACTTGATAACGCTATGACAATAATAATAAAACATATTCAACGCCTTGAATTCAACTTAGCATATGAATTATTACTTAAAGGTCAACATGTAACTAAGAAAAGTATTATTCGCAAATTATACCCTTATTTGGACGAGGGCATCATGCGTGTGGGCGGACGCTTGAATAAAACTAACTTACCTGTTGAAATGAAAAACCCTGCAATTATGCCGAGAAACAGCAGACTTACCCAGTTATTAATAAATCAAGCTCATGGGCGACTTTACACGGGGGAGCCCGACTTACGGTCGCCTACATCCGGCAACAATATTGGATAGTAGGGGGTAACAGAGCGGTAAAAACTCAACTACGCCGATGTGTGCGCTGCCATCGATTTAAGACTAACGACAACTACCAGCTCATGGCCGATCTTCCCTCTCAACGCGTAACACCTTCGCACCCCTTTACACGGGGGTCGACTTCACGGGTCACGTGGATGTCAAATTAAACAAAGGAAGAGGAATTAAAACATCTAAAGGATACATCGCGATCTTTGTTTGTCTAGCAACGAAGGCAGTTCACATTGAACTAGTTTCTGACTTGGGCACTGAAACATTCGTCGGTGCTTTTCTGCGGATGTCTGCTTGACGTGGCACACCAAGCCACGTTTATTCGGACTGTGGGACAAACTTTGTTAGGGCTTCGAATATGCTGAACAACGAATACGAGATATTTAAAAAAGAACTCTCTCCTGATTTTTTTAACGAAATGAGTAAAATGAAAGTAGAATGGCACTTCAACGCGCCTGCCTGGCCAACGGCAGGCGGGATTTGGGAGGCAGCTGTGCGTTCCATGAAACACCACTTGCGACGCGTACTCGGTGAACAGAAGCTCACTTTCGAGGAGTTTTCGACCTTATTATCTAAAATAGAAGCGTGCTTGAACTCCCGGCCGCTTTGCCCACTCACAGAGGATCCAGACGAGTTTTATAACTATTTAACGCCTGGACACTTTCTCACAGGCAGCCCAACTATGACGCTTCCACTATCGAACTATGAAGATGACCACTACCTAGATCTTCGGAGAAGATGGCAGTTAACTGAAAACATGTTCCATCAGTTTTGGAAGCACTGGTCCTCGGAGTACCTAACAACTTTACAAACCCGCAGCAAATGGTTGAGACCCACACCTAACATCAAAGTTGATGATATCGTCTTAGTCAAGGACAAAACCTTCCGCCTGGCAAATGGGCCCTCGGACGTGTGATCGAAGTCCATCCTGGTAGCGACGGACACGTGCGAGTTGCAACTGTAAAAACGCAAGCTAGCATATTGAAGCGACCGGTTACGAAACTGTCGCTACTGCCACTTGAAACCTTACAATAACTTACAAACAATATTAAAATAAATTCATTATTAACTTATCAGTCAACCGAGACACATTAGAAGACAAGCCTAAAGAGAATAGAGTCTACAAGATGTTAACAACTTTACTACTGTTTATTTTTTCGGCGGCTGGAACAGACTGCTACCCCGTGCCATCAGCAGTCTTCTCTTCAAGTGTTCAAATCACAAGTCTGGGGAGTGATCGCTCTATATACTACGACACTGTTGGAAAAGTACAATTGATGCATAACGAATGGAGGCTGCTGATGTACTACAATCTATCTACCTACTGGAGTGGAGTTAAAAAATTTGACAACTACTTAGAAGATATTATGTACTTTTGTAAAAGCTTGGAGCCGAAATATTGTGAAACTACAATACGTCAACTTTCGCACGAATTGGACTTTGTACAACATTACAACAATATACTACTGGCCCCACACAAACATCTTTCGGGTCGAAACAAACGGGGATTGATCGACGGCGTCGGTTACGTCGCGAACAGTCTCTTTGGAATCCTAGATCAGAGATTTGCTTTACAATATCAGAAGGATATTCAAAACATACAGAAAAACGAAAACTATCTTCTAGAGCTCGTGCGAAACCAGACTACTATTACCGAAATAGAAAATGAAATTTTGAAGAAAAATGAACAGAACATGAATAACCAGTTTACACTTATAAACAAATTTATAAACGAAACTGACATTAAATTTGCGAAGATCGAATCGGAAATCGAAGTGGCTATGGCAACCACCTTTTTTACCTCGGCGTCGCTTACGGCACATTTACTACTAACCAACTTGAAAAACATTCAAGAAACTCTTTTCAACACCCTGATGGACACCTATAAGGGGCGAATCGATGTTCACTTACATACTCCAGTCAATTTGATCCAACAGCTCACTATTATCTCAGGACAGTTACTCAAAACATTGACATTACCGGTAGCCAACGTTCAAGATGAAATAAAAGATATATATGAACTAATTTACGTCAAGGCTCGAGTTACCGACAATTATTTTATGTATGAGCTTCACATCCCACTGGCGAGCGACGAAGACTTTGTTGTGTATAACATTTTTCCTTTGCCTATGAAGAACCCATATGAGGCGAACGAGACAACAGCTGTTTCTGTGTCATCGAAATACATCGCTGTAAACTTGGAGAAGAATACTTACATCAGATTTAACGAAAAGGAATTAAATCGCTGCGTTCAACGGCAAATGGATAATTTCATCTGCATTTTAAACCTACCAATTTTTAATTTACAAAACAATAATGCACCATGTAAGCCAAACTATTGGGACATCAATCAACTTTGCCCTGTATTACAAAGAAAACGGAATGCAACACAGCCTGGGTTGAATTACACAACACGAACACGTGGCTAGTGACGTGCTGCGACTCGTGCAATATACATACGTACTGTGTGTGAAGGTGACGTCAGAATGCACGCCATCAATACATCATCTATAGTGTCTCTGAAACAAGGATTTCTTCTACAAACGAGCGACTTAAAAATATACTCTCACAATCACTACTACAGCAACGTTAAGATGGATTACGACATTCAAATTCCTTCTCTGGATAGAACAATAAATGGCATAGTCAACAAACACTCTACGCCGCTGCTGAAAACGAATCACAACGATGACATCGCAGTGCTCGAAAATCGTCTGCGATACCTAAAGGATAAAGAACAACTTCCAACGCTGACGTTAACAACTCACGACATACATCACTACGCCATTTCCTATTTACTATTGGCTGTTATTGGAGTCGCAATAGCTATATGGGTGGCGAGTAAACGTGGTTACTGCAACAAAAAACCATGTAGCACCAGCAACTCTCCAGTTACCACTGAAGACATAGAAATGCAGTCCATCAAACCAACTTCCGGGATAAAGAAGTTGTTCCGGTCTCGCTCTGTGATGGAGCGCCCGCATCCAAGGACACGAGATGAATCGAAGGCGACCGTTGCTGCCAACTGTGCACGTTCGAAGCCTACCTTGGATGTTGAATTTAATTTTTAGCAGCCTAAACTTATTATGTTATGCTTTGATTTTACATGTTTACTTTATAAATATTTTTAACTATTTTTTGCTTTGTACAAGTGATCCTTACATTGTCATACTAGTATTTTTTGTTACTTTTCCCGGGTTGGGAATAAGTACGGTTTACGTACACTTATAGCGTTTACTTTTGCTGATTTCGTGAATCGGTCGATTGTTTTCCGTCGCCTTAATTAATTTAATTCAGTGTGCACTTCAACTACTTAACGAACGTACGCACATATGTGAGAATCACTCTATATCATCTTATTTACGTAACTGGTGGATAATAAACTTTGCTATACTGTGAGTAGAGGTTTCTCTTACCAGCACACTCCAAACTATCAGTAGTGTACTACACTACACTGTACAACACCTGTATCCCAAACAAAACAGTTTTTATGAAGGGCTAAACAAATACCTTGCCGCCACCACGTGCATCTTTGTTTGAAAATTGCATTATCTATCTCAGATAGTTTGGGGTGAGATTGAGGTGCAAGGTAAGGGATAAATTGCGAGCCAGGTCTACAGAAAGAATCAGTCGCTCCGAATCATTCGCCACTGCTACTTGTGTGTTCTTGTTTTGTGAGTGATTTTCCTCCGGCGCATATCGCCAATATGCATTTTTATTATGGACTGTGTAATGGAAGTGCAAGAGGTACTCGTACAATTTATTTAGCTACGTTTCCAACGAGACGACCAGTACCATCTGCTCGTAACTTTCAAGATGTTCATAGAAGATTGGCTACTACTGGACTTGGACCAAGTAGAGATCTTCGCGAGGCAAGTGCCATAATCGACGACTCTATTGAAGAAGCTGTACTGCGTGATATGTTTGCTGATCCAAATATCAGTACAAGACGATTAGCAATGGCACATGGCATATCGTAAACTTCTGTGTGGCGCATTTTAAAGAACGAAGGTCTACATCCCTATCACTATCAGCGAGTGCAACATTTGCATGAAGGAACTGACGCAATCCTAAGGTGTGTTATGTCCGCATGGATTCAGAGACAAACAAGAGATACCCCAGTGTTTGCAAAAAGTATTATTTGGATGGATGAAGCCCAATTTACAAGAGACGGTATTACCAACTGCAGAAATTTACATTTTTGGAGTCCTAAAGGAGAGAACCCAAAGCTAAAAAGAGCTTCCACTTTTCAAGTGAAGTTTTCGATCAATGTTTGGGCAGCTCTTATGGATGATATGTTGATTGGTCCAATAATACTCCCAAGAACATTAACTGCAGACAGATTTCTCCAACTTTTAAGGGATGATCTCCCAATCCTTTTGGAAAATGTACCCCTACGAACACGACGTCGAATGTTTTTGCAAATGGACGGATGCCCTGCACAAATTACAAGAATAGTTCGCAATTATTTAAATGAAAGCTATCCCAATCGATGGATTGGTAGGCAAGGGCCTGTCGGGTGGCCTGCGCGTTCACCCGATCTGACACCCATTGATTATTTTCTGTGGGGGACAATGAAGCAGAGAATTTATAACTCTCCCATCAATAGTGAGGCAGAACTGCAGAAGTTTTTTTTTTTTTTTTTTTTTAATAATATTCTACCACATACACACAACACCATCTAGCCCAAACTAAGCAGAGCTTGTACTATGGATACTAGATAATGGATAAACATACATATATACTTTTATTTTTTTTTAAATACATGCATATTATACATAGAAACACCCAGACCAAGACAAACATCCATGTTCATGCACACAAATGCAATTTTAAACTGCGCCAGTGCCATAAAGGAAGATCCAACAATGATAAGACGAGCAACGCAACAGATTTTGCTGCGAAGTACTATGTGTTTACAACAACGTGGTAGTCGTTTTGAAAACTTGCTACATTAAGTTTTATTGTAGGTTGATGAAACTAAATAAACGTGCTGATTTCTAGTCGATATTTTTTATTTATTACTTATAAATAAAAAATATCTAATTTTTTACCTGAGATAGATAATGCAATTTTCGAAAAAAGATGATTCATTCATTTTCATATGTGCACTTTATGAAAACTCACACTGTATAACGTACGTGTGTTATACAAGACCTTGCATTGAATGTAAACAGGACTTATTGAGGTTGAATCTCCGGAAAATTATATCAACAAATTCGGGTTAAAGATGCATTTATTCTCAAAAAGAACAGGTACAGTTCACTTATATTGAGATTCTATATAATTTTAGTGTGTTCTATAAAATACAGTCTGAGTTACGTTAAGGTAAGAGATGATAGATTAATAATTTTTAGTGACAAAATCCAGTAAAAGGTTTTTATACAATGATAGGGTTTTAGTGTTTCTTATTTCATCTGGTAATTTGTTGTACAGTTGTGCTCCTTCGTATAATATGTTCTTTTTTCCATAGTCTAGTTTTTTCTATATCTAGTTGTGAGTGTATTGTTTTTATGATGATTTTCTTTATCAGTATGTATGTTGTATAAGTGTATAATTGTTTAATATTTAGTATTTTTGTATCTTTGTATATTTTACTGGTAGATGTTAAGTAAACAGTAGTCATAGTTGTATAGTACTTTAATTAGGTAGTTTATTTTGTATAACTTGTATTTCATGTAAATTTGTTTTAGCTGCACGTCACCAAAACTCAACAAATTATTATTAACAATGACTTTCAGTTTTTAATTTAGATGCAACGCGTACTTTCGATTCAAATAATTATATGTACATACATACATACCTAAACGATCTACGAGGACGGGTCAATAAGTCCGTGACTTTTTGAATAAAACATAACCTATGTTTGGATAAAAGATCATTTTATTTTTCAACATAACCTCCTTTGAATTCTATATGCTTTATCCAATGATTCTCATCTTTTTGCCTTCCAAAAAATAAGATATTTCGTGGTCACCAAAATAGGTGTTTGTTTGTGAGATGATTTCATCGTTGGAGTCAAATCCCTTTCCGCCGAGCCATTTCTTCAGGTTTGTAAACAAGAAATAGTCACTCGCAGAATACGGCGGATGAGGGAGCAATTCGTAGCTGAATTGATGGAATTTTGACATGGAAACTGCACATGTGTGCGCCCTTGCATTATTCTGGTGCAAAAGAACTTTTTCTTGGCCAAATAAGGTCGTTTTTTGGTCAAATCCTCATGAAATCGACCCAATAAGTTGGCATAATTTTCGCCATTGATTGTTTTACCTTTTTGAAGGTAGTCAATGTGAATTATACCGCGTGCATCCCAAAAAACGGTCGCCATGACTTTATTAGCTGACAAACCCACCTTGTCCTTCTTTGGCGCCAATTCACCCCGAGAAACCCACTGTTTTGACTGCTGTTTGGTCTCTGGTGTGTCGTGATCGATCCACGGTTACGAAACAGCGCAAAAACTCGTCTATATTGCAGTTGAACAACGCCAAACGCACTTGCGAAATTGTCACACGATTGCGTTTGTGGTCGATTGTGAACAAACCCGGCATCCATCTTGCGGAAAGCTTTTTCATAACCAAGTGATCATTCAATATTGAAACCACTAAGCCATGTAAGATGCCTATGGCTTTCACAATCTCCCGCACTTTCAATCTCCGATCAGCCAACACCAAATCATGAATTTTCAATTGTTTCGGGTGTAGAGACCTCAACTGGGCGTCCAGAACGTTCGGCACCTTCCGTGCTTGTACGGCCACAACGAAATACAGTAAACCACTTTTTTACCATTGTAATTGATGGTACAGAGTTCCCATAGTATTTATCAAGCTTAACCTTGGTTTGAGTGATGGTTCTTTTCCGCAAAAAATAAAGGTTAATGAGCACAAAAATCACTTTTTTCCATTTTCTCATCAAATCACGCGGTAGTCTGATATCAATGGCTTTGAAACACAATCAAAATGACGCAGCTTGTTCAAATTTTGAAAGGAGTCAACTGACAAATAATTGTTGACAAGAGCAGTGTTGCCCATTCAGTTAAGGAGCGGATAATTCGTAAAGTCACGAACCTATTGACCCGCCTTAGTATGTCTTATAGTGACTCGACATAGGTTGTTGAAGAAGTTTCGACAAATGTCGAAAGATGGCGTTGTACGCAATTACGCCTGCGCCATACGTTCCTAAATCTCGCAAGCGGAGTTTACACGACAGATTACTGTATATACCAGTTCCTGACGTCATTTGTCAATCACCCAACCTGGTCGGAGGATCCTGCCCTAGTGTTGGAGAAACATCACACCACATTTTTTCAGTCTCTAAAAACAAGTTTCCAGAACTTTAATATTAAAAATGTAAATTAGTAGGATCCAAGATGCAAAAGGGTAGGCTGAGAAGACCACCTGACTACGTAGATTACTTGGCACTATAACTTGCCGCCCCTGGTCGTAGATCCAGAGTGACATAAAACAAGGTCGAAGGATAAAGAATAAATAATAATATTATCAGCCCTGTATATAAACTGTCCCACTGCTGGGCACGGATCTCTGCTCAGTGAGAGAAGGGTGAAGCCACCACGCTGGCCCAGGGCGGGTTGGCAGACTTCACATATCTTCGAAAACATTATGGAGGACTCTCAGACGTGCAGGCTTCCTCACCAAGTTTTTCTTCACCAATATGATAATTAACTATACGCACATAGCTTAGAAAAGTCAGGTGGTGGTGCCTTTGGCTCGAATTCGAAACATTTGCATGGCAGTTCAGGTCAGTCTCTCCTCTGGCTACCGCTGTCTTTTTAAATAATAATAATAGTGAATACTCATTTATATTATTTATTTATTTATTTAAAAGGATCTCTAACAAGTAATACACATATATTGCAATTAAAAGCTAAGCACAAATATTGTAGGTCTTATGTTTTCTTACTAATAAGAGATCACAGCATGCGACAAAAATAGTAGGTACATAACTACATACATAAATGCAATTAAAATAAAAGTAAAATATTATAATATAAAAGCAGTAACTATGAAATTAAAAAAAAATACTAATTACAAAATAATAAAGAAAAAGAGAAAAGCGATCTACGAACTATTCCGCAAATGAGCTGCAACAGCATTTTTGAATTTCGTCAGAGAATTATTAAATATATCTATGTCTTCCGAAGCCGGCGACACATCGTTGTAAAAGTAAGATAATCTGACTATCGGTGAATGCCTACCAAGGTTAGTTCTATCTCGTGGCGATCTAAGTAGCGAGACAGGATGGCGAGGGACTCTATTTAGTACATTGATGCATATTTTATTTAGAAGTTCACGGCAGTCAAACTGGTTATTGAGTAGCTTATACAAGAATACCAAATCAGAGAGAGTACGACGTGATTCTAGAGAAGTCATCTTGAAATGGGTAAGTCTATTATCGTAACACCTTAGTTCTCTTGCAGCTCTGTCTCGAAAGAATAAATGACGAAACAGTTTCTTTTGTGTTCGGTCTATTCTAGCTATATGAACTTGGTAGCTTGGGTTCCAGGTTGTGCTACAATACTCCAACCTACTCCTTACAAGACTATTGTATAAAAGAACTACGGTTGAAATATTCTTGAATTCTTTAGCACTCCGAAAAATAAACCCCAGATCTTGATTATCTGCAGAAAGGAAGTAGATCTGTTACTACCGCACACAAAGGTAGTTGTTTAACCTTTTAACCGTTTACGTCTGATTAATCCGACAAATATTTTCGTGTCCATTTCGCCAGCGTCGTATATTTCCGACCAGATTCCACAGCTCGTTTAATCAGCTTTTTTATTTAATTACGGTGTTTTCTATCAAAAAAATGTTTATATTGTGTAAATGGATAATTAAGTAATCATTTACAATTTAATACACTTTAGTCTCATAATTGGAAGTCCTAAAAATAAGTATTTATTTTTGTAAGTATTTATTTTTGTAAGTATTTATTTTCGATTCACTGTGCCGGGCGCTGGGGACACGACAACTGTTATGAAGTGGGGCGGTTAAAGGTTAAGAAGCAAACAAAGGAATACTTTTCAATCGTCTACTTGCCTATCCAGAACAATACGTGCTGGGCTTGAAGTCACCCTTACCCAGAAGAGCCGATTTGAGTGCGTACCGAGAAGTTTGACTCCTCATATATTTGCCGAACTGTTAAAACTTGGTATTCTTTGCGAAAACACGTGTTTCCTTCTTCCTTCAATCCTGGATCCTTCAAGTAGGGCGTGAAAAACAGCCCACTCACTCCGTAAAAAAGTGCAACGCTTCACAATTCTGCCTACCATCTTTTTTTTTAATATACTACGAGTCCTTTCAAATAATATAAGAAAATTACGGTTCTTTTTTATTAACTTTATTTAGACAAGGTTTACATATAACTATTCCAAATTTTAAGACTATTTTACGCCAAGAATTATGGGTTAAATTTGTTACAAATTACTTGGATAAGCTGATATTCATTCTACCAACAACATTTGATATATTCGAATGTCCAGGTCATTGTTTTATTTTACAACAATCGACGTGTAAAAAAAGACAATTCGCGCTCTAGGAATAATTCCCGTGTCGCGGGGAACTTTACAAACATTCAAACAACGGACACCAAGAACATCTTGTTAACATCATTGTAACAGTGTTTTCTGCGAAAATAAATCATTTCATTTCATCCAGACTCGTAACGACTATTTGTGGATCACATAATTTTCCGTTTCGTCTCGAATCAACAACACTCGCCATACTGTCACTAGCGAGCGATCACTGATAACCCCTCGAATGTATGGCCGCAACTTTGCGCATCTATCACTTCAAGGAACAAATATTCATTTGTTTAATATACGTAGCATGTGATTTTATGCCATCCTTTGTCTTTGCCATACCCTTTTGTTAAGGTTAGATAAATCAGTCATAATTTAAACATGCTAAATATGCGCATCTGTTTAGACGCCTTTTGCCATTTTGGCATCAACGACTTCCTGTGCAGGTTGAAATTGGCACACGATTAGATCTGTAGAGCCTGTGGTGAACAGGACGAGTCCATATCGCACCTACTGTGTGAATGCGACGCGTTGGCTGGACAGGGGATGGGTCTGCTGGGGGTAGCATATCCAAGCCCTGAAGACTTCAGGCTTCTCCCTCTGAATTGTACACTGCGGCTTATGCAGTACATACATAAGGAGATAGCTCCTTATGAATGTATGCCATTCAACATAAACTTGATCAAACAAATAGGCCAAATAGTATCTTCCTATACCCAATCGATAAATGCGAAGTATTAAATATAGTAAAAAGTTTAAAAAATAAAACTAGCTTCGGGCATGATCATATACCAATTAAATTAATTAAACTTAGCATTCCTTTTATTGTTGATCCTCTAGTATATATAATCAACCTTATGTTAGAAACTGGTGAATTTCCAAATAGCCTTAAAAAAGCCCTCATAAAGCCACTATTTAAAAAAGGATCACCTCATGACGTAAATAACTATAGGCCGATTGCATTGTTACCAAGCATCTCAAAACTCTTTGAAAAAGTAATTTATACAAGGCTCACAATTTTTTTTGAAGCAAACAATATATTAAACATAAATCAGTTCGGATTTCAAAAGAAAAAAACTACATCTTTGGCAATATACAAATTATTTGATACGATTTGGGATAAAGTTAACAATAAAAAACCATCTGTTGCGCTTTTCATCGATATGACTAAAGCTTTTGATTGTGTCAAATACGATATTCTATTAAATCAACTAGAATGCATTGGAATAAGAAGTATAGCCCTAAAATTAATACAAAATTATTTAAATAATAGACTACAAGCAACTACCATCGAAATATTTAATGAAAATTCGAAAACAATGGAAGTTATTACATCAGATTTTGAATGGGTGAAACTTGGTGTGCCTCAGGGCAGTATACTGGGACCCCTCTTATTCCTCGTTTATATAAATGAGCTACCAAATATAATTAACCATCTATGCGTTATGTATGCCGACGATGCGACAATTTTTATCTCTAATAACGATCCAAATGATCTTCAAAATGAAATAAACAATACTTTAGTAACTGTAACTGACTGGCTTAAATCGTTAAATTTAAAAGTTAACTTATCAAAAACAAAATTAATGCAATTCCGAAATTACAAGAGTAGACCTATACAATTCAACATAACTGTTTGTAATACCAAAATTGAAGAAGTTCAGGAAATAAATTTTCTAGGTGTTGTTATTGATCAACATTTAAACTGGAAGGCGCACATCGAAAAATTAAACAAAAAAATTTCCAGCGCCTGCTATGTATTATCGATCCTGTCTGAAACAACAAATACAAATGTAACCAGAAATGCATACTTTGGAAATGTTTATCCCTTACTTCTCTATGGTATTATCTACTGGGGGAACTCGACAAACATTCAATCCACATTTATTCTCCAGAAAAGGTGTATTAGAACAATATATAACATGCATAGTACAGAGTCTTTACGAAATATTTTTAAAACTGAGGGTTACCTTACATTAACTAGTATCTACATATTAGAATTAAGCCTATTCGTGAAAAATAATATGCAATATTTTAATTTTAAATCTGTTTCAAGGAGCAATATCCGTAGTAGATATAAGTACAATATAAATCTTCCCACAATAAACAATATGATGTTTTATAAGAGCACTTATGTCACCGCTATTCGTGTCTTCAACAAATTACCAATAGCTATAAAGGAATTAAATGGAAATGTATTTAAAACTAAGTTGAAAAAGTGGTTAATTGAAAATGTATTTTATAATCTCCAAGAGTTTTTTGAAAAGAAATAGTAATTATATAAAAGTATTTATAATATGTAGTGTTAAGTTTTGTTGCATTATATCCCTATATGTTGCATGTCCGATATGGACAAACTGTTGGGTCCTAAAACATATGTTTTATTAATACGATCAGTCAATGTACACAGTTATGCAATAAATAAATCTTTATCTTTATCTTTATCTTTGTACTGCATAAGCCGCAGTGTACAATTCAGAGGTTTTCTTGCTATCTAAGGGTTAAATCTTGGAGCTGACACAAAAGATCCCACTAGGTCGAAGTGTCGCCACACATAAGATAAGACAAGGTTGCCAACCATACGAGGTTCCTCATACAAATTACGAGATTTGCGGTAGATATACCGTATGAGGACACTGTCAGCCTCGTACGAGATTTTGATATAGTGAAAATATGATTGCAGGCAAATCAAATCTCTACAGGCTGACCTTTTTTTTGTTTAGAAATTCTCGGAACTGAACCGAACACGGTAGCCGGGCTGATCTTTTTTTTTAAGTAATTCTCTACCGAAAAGTAGAATGTACGAGGTTGAGATCCAAATTACGAGGTTTTTTCCTGCTTCTGTACGAGAAATAAAGTTCTAAGGTTGGCAACCCTAATGGTGAGGCGACCATATAAACCACTACGTCATCGGTACAGTTAAATTAAATCAGTGTTGTCAAGTACAAGGCCCTTGGCCGTGAACGTAATGTTGTGAGGTATTGTATTCAAATTTCATTCTAACTGTGAACTAAATAGTTATTTATGTAGGTGCTTACACTATGACATATTTTAGACAATACTCTCACTGCTGGGCACGGTCCTCTTCTCAGAGTGAAAAGTGTTAGGCCATAGTCCACCACACTGGCCCACTGCGGATTGGCAGACCTCACATATCTTCGAGAGCATTATGTAGAACTCTCAGACATGCATGCCTCACGATGTTTTCCTTCACCGTTAAAGCAAGCGATAATTAACTATTTAATACGCACATAACTTCGAAAAGTCAGAGATGCGCGCCTTGGGATCGAACTCGAGACCTCTGCGTGCTAATCCACACCAATAAAACAATATACATACATAGATTCACGCCTGTTTCCCAGAGGGGTAGGCAGAGACTACGGATTTCCATTTGCTACGATCCTGACACACTTCTCTGGCTTCATTCACTTTATCACATTCCTCATACACGCCCGTCGGTTCAAGGAGCTCTTAACCAGGCCTTTGTCCAAAACAATATAATAATTATAAAAACACCATTAATAAACTTTATTTGTACAAAATGTCTTATATTACTATTATTTACAATATCACTTTTAATCTTCTTAGTATTATCAATACGTATACACTCTTTAAAAACTAGCGTCATCGATCAAATATACCATAGATGCACATTCTCATACAAAAACCGCGTCAATATGTGGCACTGACCAGTACTACTTACTTATAAGTGTCTGCATTTATTATGCAATCCAGGAAATAAACCGGTATAACAATTGAACGCCCACTGAGAACAATTTTGTAATTGTTTAGTTAAAACGCGTCAATGTAAAGCGTGCTAAATGTGTTACTCGCGATACGCAAGCGTACTAAGTATATGGTACGGTCTCCACCGTAGTAGTGGTGTCGATTCGCTCTCGCTTACGGGCAGCGCACGCAAGAGTGGGACAGGTGCGTAATATAGTGCATACGAGTGATTTATGCAGTTTTGTTGGGGCCGTTTTTCGAGCGACGATCGTGCATCTATGGTATATTTGATCGATGACTAGCGTACATAGTCTCACTATCCTCCAGGAAATAGGCAGAGTTGCAAAACACCCTTTTACAAGCAATGACTTTAGGTCACGGCGAGCTTATCCGACACACTTTCAGAACTGTAAATCTTTACCCATTAAGACTGCGCCGAGCGTAAGACAGATAATGACAGAGCTCGTGCGGCGCATATTCAAATCGGCGCGCGGCCGCCATAGTAAAATTGTATGGAGGATTTGAAGTGTTTTTTTGATAAATATGTATCTTTATTGTCAACCAATAACTTAAATATTTGGGACGGACAAATTGTAATATAACTATTTATGTTTCGTTTAAGCTGTAAAATACGATAGATTTCTACTGTTATAATCTAAAAATCACGTACACGAGCTTAAGTTTTTGTATATTTCATGCAAATTTACGTAATTTTGTAGGCGAAAATATTAATTACTAGCTTTTGCCCGCGGCTTCGCTCGCGTTAATTTAGAATTTGACAATCAATTCGGGTCATACTCTGCTTGTAATAATGTGTATGATAAAATTCAATCATGATGCGAAAGACACGTGGCGCCATCTATTATCATAAGAACGTTATTGTTGTTTTCCTCGGGAACAGTAATTTTTTTTAGGGATGAAAGGTAGCCTATGTCCGTTTCTGTAAACCTGACAATGATATGCAAAATTTCAGAATGATCGGTTCAGTCGTTTAGGCGTGTAAAGGTAATAAACAAACTCATTTTCGCTTTTATAATATTATTAGTTAGGGTTTTATGTTTTTCATTGT
The DNA here is from genome assembly GCA_963564715.1 of Catocala sponsa. Classification (NCBI taxonomy): domain Eukaryota; kingdom Metazoa; phylum Arthropoda; class Insecta; order Lepidoptera; family Erebidae; genus Catocala; species Catocala sponsa. The sequence goes on from OY751354.1 coordinate 13,071,936, forward strand.
TATAGTAAATGTATATTTTATACTTGTATTAACTTCTTGAACGTCTAGGGGATATACGTAAAAATAATTAAAGATTCATTGTGCAAACAATACACAAACGGACAAATGTATGTGCGCTCGACACTTGACTCATTAACGAGTCAAGTGTGCAGCGGACATACATTTGTCGGTTTTTTTTTCTTTGATGACTCCTTTTTGCTGACGGCGTATGTCCGCTCGACAGTTGACGGGAACAAAAAGTGTTCATTTTATTAATTTAGGTAACTGTGACCGCCTGTTTTGGCACATTTCGCGCAGGCGCATTCATAACAGTTAACTTGACTAGGTGCAGCATTCGCATTATTGGCGTCTATCAGGCACAGTTGCAACTTAAATATTCTTGACAAAATTCTTAGTTAAAATTAGCTCGACCAGGGAATTGAAGACTTCATGCACTATAGTTCCTTCTACAATCGCTGCGTCACAGAGACATTAATGGTTGTTACGAACTTTATCTATACTATTAATATGTATTTTTGAGATAATTAAATTGTTAGATTTAACTGGGGTGCAAATTTTTTTTTTTTTTTTTTTTATTTATTATTATTATTATATTTTCATTTTATTTTTCTCGGCTAGCTGGTAAGGAACTGATGGCACGGGCCTAAGCCAAGTATACATCAGGCTAGTTTTAGTATTAGTTTGTAACTGTGGACGAAGTGGGTACGTGTGTTAGTGATGACGTGTTATCCGGTTCGCATTGTAAGAATTTCCTTACCAATCGGCACGTGTTTAGTATTACTGCCTTTTGCAGAAGATAGTAAGTTTCTGGTGGTAAGTTTAAGGTTTTAAGGGATTGGTGTAGTTGCTTTAGTATGACTCCTGTGGTTGAGAGAACTATAGGGATAATGATAACTTTTTGTAAATGACATATTCGGGTTATTTCATCTTTTAGTTCAATATATTTACTAAGTTTTTCTGCTATTGTGGTCTGTAGGCTATTATTATTATTATTTTATATCGTTTGTCATCATTGTGTTGTGTTAAGTATATTATTTACAAACATGGTCGCAGCGGGAGACCAGCGCTAGTTTTTTCAAAACTAGCATTTTGCTGAGTTGCGACCAATTAGCAGTAAGATTTGTTTTTTCTTTTTTTTTTGTAATTAACTGTGTCTGAAGTATGTAACTATGTAGTGCATAATCTGCTGCAAATAAATGTATTTTCTTTCTTTCTTTCTTTAATATTATAAAGCTGAAGAGTTTGTTTGTTTGAACGCGCTATCTCAGGAACTACTGGTTCGATTTGAAAAATTATTTTTGTGTTGTATAGCCTATTTATCGAGGAAGCCTATAGGCTATATAACATCACGCTACGACCCACGGGGGCGGTGCAGTAACCATAACCGCGGGCACAGATAGTAGTTTACATAAGAGCCGCCGTGACCGAAATTCGAGCAAAGCCGTGGGCAAAAGTTAGTAAATAATAAGTGTAGGACCTCTCTGCCTACCCCGTCGGGGAGCTATCATCAGTTTAACCACTCATCTCAGTACTGCTGCATAACTGTGTTGTATTAAACTTATAATCTTCTGTGGGCCCTTTGATAGACTCGTGCACTTCTTTCACTAGTTCTGCTAACTCCCCCGCGCCGTAGCCAAGCAGCTGTCTTAGGTCGCACACGAATTTGTACACGAATCTGGAATAAAAAAAATAATATTAATAATTAGTCTTTGTCAAACCTTATCTATATCTAATACTAAATTAATTGTTAAATCTATACTAATACTAGCTTTTTCCCGCGGCTTCGCTCGCGTTAATTTAGAATTTGACAATCAATTCGGGTTGTACTCTGATTCACTACATAGTATAAAACAAAGTCGCTGCCCGCTGTCTGTCTGTGCCTATGTATGCTTAGATCTTTAAAACTACGCAACGGATTTTGATGTGGTTTTTTTAATGGATAGAATGATTCAAGAGGAAGGTTTATATGTATAATACATGCATAATATAGTAGAGAAACACTGATAATTTTAGAGGTTTCTAATGTGATATCGTAATGAACACATTTTTTCCGCTTACATTGCAAACGCTGCCTGAACCCTACGAGATAGATCAAAATAATGTACTACAGTATTGTACATCTTAAAAAGGTCAACAAAAAAGTCCGCGATGGTATATGTCTATCTCCTAGGGATAACTTACAATAACCATTTTTTATCCTTTACTTTTTACGAGAAATAATGGCTTATTTACGAAGCGATTTAAGCAATACAGCATTAATCCTTATCCAATTAAGTAACTTAAATACATTGTGCATTTAATATAGATCAATATGGCCTTTTAAAGTAAGTATGTAATTTAAATGAATATTTTCGAAGATATTACAGATTTAAAATGCAGGGACATAGCGGTTGCGGCGGTACCGGCCGGAGGGCCGGCCGGCGCGTGCCTAAGAAAACGATAGCTGTGCACATCTATACTAATATTATAAAGCTGAAGAGTTTGTTTGTTTGTTTTCTTGAACGCGCTAATCTCAGAAACTACTGGTCCTATTTGAAAAATTCTTTCAGTGTTAGATAGCCCATTTATCAAGGAAGGCTATAGGCTATATATCATCACGCTAAGAACGATAGGAGCGGAGCACCAATGAAGAATGTTTCAAAATCGGTGGTATTTTTTTCCTTTTGAGAGCGAAACTTTAACTGTTTACCCAGCGCACGCAGTGGCGTGCGCTGGGTAAACAGTTAAAGTTTCGCAAAAATCATGTATGACAGAATTGTTCCTCTTTAAAAGTTCTAAAAAAAAGTCCGCGACAGCATATGTCTATTTTTTAAGGTTGACTCACTATATCCTTTTTTATGTTAACCAAATTTGTTCTAAAATAGTGCATTATTTGCGAAGGTATTATTATAAACATGATATTAATCCTTATCCAAATAAATACGTTATTCATCACAAGTATTTAATTTAAAACAAAATTGCCCTTTACATCATTCGATTTCAATGAATATCTTAGGAGATATCGCAGTTGTAAAATAACACCGCAGCAAAATAATTACCCATTACAGACATACAAACGATGTTTCTCCTGGTTTATTCTGCGTGATTTTAAATAAGCACTGTAGGTACCTATACATATTTATAAAATTTTGTTCAATGGTTCTTATGTGGTTCGTGGATTTAACATATAAAGTTTCAGCTCCTTTAAATTTGTATTATAGGTGCCTACGACCCACTCTCTCTCTTATGTGACGCAGACGAAATTGCGCGGGTCAGCTAGTGTAATAATATAATTAATATTCTATCACATTAACTCACATATGTAGAAAGAATGGACGAGGAAAGACTGACTAAGAAAGTTTATAAGGCTAGTGTGAATGGAACAGTCGCAAGAGGAAAACCTAGGCGAACGTTTCTCGATCAGATCGGAGACGTTCTGGACAAAGGCCAGGTTAAAAGCTCCTTGAACCGACGGGCGTGTATGAGGAATGTGATGAAAGTGAGTGAAGCCAGAGAAGTGTGTCAGGATCGTAGCAAATGGAAATCCGTAGTCTCTGCCTATCCCTCTGGGAAACAGGCGTGAATCTATGTGTGTATGTGCATATGAAGTAGCCTGAGGAAATACCTTGCGCATGTATACTGTTTTGTATCCCTCGCTTGTATAACTTGCATGTAGCCCCCGTTTATATCCCGCGCATATAAGTACTATATAATTAAATAATAATTAATTATTGATTAAAAGTATTTAATACTAGCTTATGCCCGCGGCTCCGCCCACGTGGTACCTACATCAATAAAAAGTAACCTATGTCTTTCCTCAGGTTTTAAACTATATCTGTACCAAATTGCATCTAAATCGGTTGAGTGGTTTAGCCATAAAAAGGTAACAGACAGACTTTTTACTTTCAAATTTATAATATTAGTAAGGATTAGGGCGTTTGTGCACTATAAGGAATTTTACTGTCCGACAGTCCGATTTTTTACGGTCCGATCTATCATGAAAAAAAACGGATGATTGGCTTGTGCACTTGTCCGACTTTACTCGGATCGGTGCGACGCAGTTTACGCAGCTCTCTTTGAAACTACACGCCACGCACGCGCAATTACGCTAGGAACAATGAGTTTTATCCACACTTCCCTGCGCCTGTCTCGCTCGCTCATGAATAACGCGGACGCAGTACACACGTTTTTCATTGCAGTCATCTCGGACCGGAGAAAACGGCCCGGTATGAGGAAAAGTAAAATGTCGAACGGTAAAATTACGTATAGTGCACAAACTAGTATATAAATTTATGGCGTGCCATATCGGACCGTAAAAAATCGGACTGCCGGACAGTAAAATTCCTTGTAGTGCACAAACGCCCTTATTCTGCATATATCCCAAATATACATTCATAAGTAAATGTAGCCCCCACTTGTATTCCATGCACGGCGAGAGTACTAACACTTAAATAAAAGAACCTCAATTCGAATCAATTAAACATTCGAATATTTATTCGAATTAATAGCATATCGTTAATATAGTATGATCTCACCGTTTCCCCGACACTTTGGCGATCATATCGCCGTCGTAATAGTACCGTAGCGCTCGGGACAGCTTCTCATAGTTCATCGCGGGTTTGTGCTTCCTCGCGCCCCATAGTCTCGCCACTCTCTCTGGCTCTAGTAACTTGAATTCACCGTCATTGCCTGCAGAAAAAATAGTTTGAGTTAAATCATACATCGAACTTTCTCTAGTCAGACAGTGTGTAACCTATAGAGTGACAGCGGCACACCGGCGGCCAAACACAATAGGTTTTCAATTATGTCTAGCATTTCAAAATTTTATTTTTTTTATGGATTAGGGGGCAATCGAGGAGACGGATCGCCTGACGGTAAGCGACCGCCACCCATGGACACCCGCAACACCAGAGGAGTTACAAGTTCGTTGCCGGCCTTTTAAAAAGGAGTACGCTCTTTTCTTGAAGTGTTTGAAGGTCGTATTGGTCCGGAAATACCGTGGGCGACAGCTCATTCCACAATTGGCAGGATAAAGCATTTTTATACGTTTTTATTTTTAAAAAGACAATTCTCTCACTTAGAATAATTGTTGTGTCGCGAAGGATTTTACAAACATTCAAACGAAGGACACAAAGAATTGCTAGACTCGGAGCAACTTTTTTTGGTTCATATCTTTGAAGTGAAAACTTCTTTAGCGGCGTTATGCACTTTCTTTGTGATGGGTAAAAAATGTTTAAACTCGCTTCAGGACACGTCGCACTCTTAATAAAACAGAGACCTATCTGAGTATTTTGGATTAAGCAAATTTAAACTCAGCTGCAATTACTTGATAAGAGTATAATATTAGAATTTATATAGGCACACAATTAGAGTTCAAATTGCCTTTCTTCCAAATTTCGAGTTAAGTCGCTGTTTTATTAAGAATGCGACGTGACCTGATCGAAAATTCGTAAGACGGAGAGAGAATTGTCAAACTCGCGTCAGGACACGTGACCTGATCGAAAATTCGTAAGACGGAGGGCGAATTGTCATGTTTGTGTACGATTAGCGCAATAAATGAATTTAATTGTATTTTACCACATAAATGATAGTACTTTTATACTGATAATTAAAGCAGTTCGTGCAAAATTATTTCCTAACCATTCCAAAATATCAAAAATGCACAACGTTAATATTCAAGTTTTCACTTCTGCCGGCACTCCCGGAGTGCAACCCGCTGTTTTTATATCGACACAGGGCATCACTAAGAGTGAAGTTATATAATATAATAATAATATAATATTCTATCACATACACACAACACCATCTAGCCCAAACTAAGCAGAGCTTGTACTATGGGTACTAGACAATGGATAAACATACATATATACTTTTTTTTTGTAAATACATGCATATTATACATAGAAACACCCAGACCAAGACAAACATCCATGTTCATGCACACAAATGTTTGACTTGTGCGGGAATCGAACCCGCGACCTCAGGCGTAGCAGTCGGTTACACTAACCACTACGCCATCGAGGCCGTCTTGTTGAGGCTTGTTTTTGTCCCGTGTGGGATTCGACACAACACTCGACGCAGTAGCGAGGTGACCACTTAAACCACAACACCATCCGTGCAGTCAAAGTTAGTTTCAGTTAAAAAAATCTCAATAGCCGTTATCTGAAACCACCAATAATTTCGTGATCGATACATAAATAAAACGAATAATACATTCAAAAGCATTGTACATAGCGACACAGTCGGGACCCATTAGGTCGCGGGTTCGATTCTCGCACAAGTCAAACATTTGTGTGCATGAACATGGATGTTTGTCTTGGTCTGGGTGTTTCTATGTATAATATGTATGTATTTACAATACAAAAAAAAGTATACATGTATGTTTATCCATTGTCTAGTACCCATAGTACAAGCTCTGCTTAGTTTGGGCTAGATGGTGTTGTGTGTATGTGTAGAATATTATATTATTATTGTGACGATTTAAGCCGGCCTAAATGTTAATAGGTCCCGACCGATAAGTCGCTATGTTCTGTGCTTTTGAATTTATTATTCGTTTTATTTGTGTATCGATCACGAAATTATTGCCACGGTATCAGTTATTCAATAGCAGGTACTCAACATAATATACATAAATTCCTACACTTGTTTTTTTCTTTTCAGTTTCTATTTAATTTTAATTTTTACGCACTTTTTATTATATTAATTTTTTTTAATTTAATTTTTTTGCTGTCTGATTTAAATTTTTTTTATTTAATGTGTTTATCGATAGTTACTCTAGGATAGGATTTTTTTTATACCTCTAAGTTGGCAAACAAACAAGCATACGGCCCACCTGATGGTAAGTGGTCACCGTAGCCTATGGACGCCTGCAACACCAGAGGTATCACTTGCGCGTTGCCGACCCTTTAGGAAAGGAAGTGGGAAGGAGAAGGAGCGGGATGGGGGAAAGGGGTGGTTGGGCCTCCGGCACTCTCACTCACTAAACGAAACACAACATTAGGAATACTGCTATTTCACGTCGATATTCTGTGAGAGGGTAGTCCTTCCTCGGTTAAGCCGGCCCATTCATGCTGAAATCAGCGAGGTTCGAAATTTCTTTCGGCAGCGATTTTAAATTCACACTCGCTCTCCTGGGGCATTTCCGATAAGGATATAAAATGGCTGCTCGCGTTTCCGGGGCATTCAGTTCTTTCTTAATACGGACGAAGACAACACAGGAGAGATCAATGTGAAATGAAAAGTGCATAGGATGACTACTAAACATAATGCTACTGTCAATAGTGTAATGTATGTAGGTATAAGTTGTATTGTACCGCCAGTCTTGAAATAACACGAGTAATCTTATCTTATCTTATGTGGGGGCCAGTCAATGCAGACCGGCGACACTTCGACCCTGTGGGATCTTTTGTGTCGACACTTTCCCAATAACGACTGCCATAGATGTTCATGGCAGCCGGGATCAACGGCTTAACGTGCTCTCCGAGGCACGGAGCAGGCGATAATTGTCAATCAATACGCACATAATTTCGAAAAGTGATATAACTTCCGAAAGTCAGAGGTGCGCGACGTGGGCTCGAACCCGAGACCCTCTGCGTTGCAGTCTGTTGGTCTCCCCACTGAGCTATCGCTGCTTATTATTACTATAAGTATAGTAAGTACGTACCGTGCCATCTTATGATATGGAAGTATTCAGCGCTAGTGAGCAACTCCAGTAAGAACTGCCACAGTTGTATCTGACCGTTGTTTCCGTTGCGTGACGTCACGTATGACGTCATATCCTCCTCGTTCGACGGCCGGATTACCACCTAAAATTAGATAAATTTATATTTTATATAAAATGCCAGGATTGTGCAATAGTTAAACGGATGAAAGACATGCATACGTTTTCGGACGAAACTAATCAATCTGCTTTTCTATGAGTATTGAGTTTAAGGGTCAGCGCCGGAAGAGCAGCGATAGCTCAGTAGGGAGACCAACAGACTGCAATGCAGACGGTCTCGGGTTCAAACCCACGTCGCGCACCTCTGACTTTCGGAAGTTATATGACTTTTCGAAATGATGTGCGTATTCATTGACAATTATCGCCTGCTCCGTGCCTTGGAGAGCACGTTAAGCCGTTGGTCCCGGCTGCCATGAATATCTATGGCAGTCGTTATTGGGAGAGTGTCGACACAAAAGATCCCACTGGGTCGAAGTGTCGCCGGTTTGCACTGACTGGCCCCCACATAAGATAAGATAAGATAAAGGTCAGCGCCGACGGACGGAGTGGCGGCGAAGAGACTAATTCAGTAACAATTTAAATTCAACCTAAAGTGCTTCAGAATACGACTGTATTTGGTACAACGAAATAAAATTACGGCGAGCTCAAAGCGCGGTTTTATTTTTTGCTAATTTTATCATTTTCTAGGGGGTAATGTGCCGCGGCGGAGTTTATAGACATTAGATAAAGTTTCAATGTCTATTCTGTGACCGCACAAAAAACAACTCGAGCCGGGACAAATATTTGTAGATTTACGTTTCGTGTGGGTATCGAAGCCTGAATACTCGGCACACTGTTTGTGACGAGGCGAGCACTTACACCACTTAGCGAACCTATGCAAATCCCGTGGTTTATAAATTGTAAACTTAATAGAATGTATCTAAAATTAGCATTTAGGATTCTTTCAAGTCACTATCCATCCAGAAAATTTGCATATTTAATGAAAATCACTGACTCACCGAATTGTGATGAATGTGGTGTTTTTGACGATATGCAACACTTGTTAATGGAGTGTAAAAAGAACCATTTCCAAAGGAAGTTACTCATGAGACAGTACAATATAAATGTTTGGGTATCATGCAATGTGCTTTTTTTAAACCTGGTTCGGAACTAGCATTGGCCATATATAGAATGGTGGCATCCGCTCATGAATAACTCCCTAAAATCGTTATGATTACTATGTATTTGTGTTAATTTATATAATAAGTTACGATGGAATTGGCATATCCGTTTGGATAAAAATTCCTAAAATCAATAAAGAATAAAAAAAAAAAACACCGCTTAGCCATGCTTGCAGTCAAACTACAAAATGATTACTATTCTAAGCTCATACTTGTGTCAGGAATTCACGTCCATAGTCAGTTTCATTTGATCACCAAAAAGGCCAGGCAACACAGCTGCATTACACAAGTGCTATATAACTATGTAGAGAAGTTACAGTCGCTAACATTAATGTGTATTTTTGAGATAATTAAGTTGTTAGATTTAACTGGGGTGCAAAAATAAATATTGTATTGTTATCGTATTGCTACCGTAAACGCTATTATTATTATTATTATTATACTTTCATTTTATTTTTCTCGGCTAGCTGGTAAGGAACTGATGGCACGGGCCTAAGCCAAGTATACATCAGGCTAGTTTTAGTATTAGTTTGTGACTGTGGACGAAGTGGGTACGTGTGTTAGTGATGACGTGTTATCCGGTTCGCATTGTAAGAATTTCCTTACCAATAATAATAATAATAATATTCTACCACATACACACAACACCATCTAGCCCAAACTAAGCAGAGCTTGTACTATGGGTACTAGACAATGGATAAACATACATATATACTTTTTTTTTTGTAAATACATACATATTATACATAGAAACACCCAGACCAAGACAAACATCCATGTTCATGCACACAAATGTATTTAGTATTACTGCCTTTTGCAGAAGATAGTAAGTTTCTGGTGGTAAGTTTAAGGTTTTAAGGGATTGGTGTAGTTGCTTTGGTATGACTCCTGTGGTTGAGAGAACTATAGGGATAATGATAACTTTTTGTAAATGACATATTCGGGTTATTTCATCTTTTAGTTCAATATATTTACTAAGTTTTTCTGCTATTGTGGTCTGTAGGTTATTATTATTATTATTTTATATCGTTTGTCATCATTGTGTTGTGTTAAGTATATTATTTACAAACATGGTCGCAGCGGGAGACCAGCGCTAGTTTTTTCAAAACTAGCATTTTGCTGAGTTGCGACCAATTAGCAGTAAGATTTGTTTTTTTCTTTTTCTTCTTCTTTCTTTTTCACTCACTGATCGGTAAACGATTAGCGAGGTTAAGTAACGTTGGGTGCGGTCAGTCTAAAGATGGGTGACCGCTTAGTGGTATTTTCATCTGAGCGTCTCGGTGCTTCGGAGGGCACGTAAAAAATCGATCCCGGTTGTTGCCAAATTGACAGCAGCCGTTAAGCCATGTCAGAGGCCTACGGGCGGCTTGAACAACTCATGACAACAGGTTGGCCACTAACCACACGAAAAAGAAAGAACGTCCATACTAAGCGGGATTTGTACCCACGACCTCTACATCGCAAGTGCTTATCCACTGGGCTTAAACCGTTTAAAATATTATAAGTAGGTGTTAAGTACCTGTTTAGGCTTCTTTTTAATGGCTGACTGTGGCATTTCTAGAGGATCCTTGACTGGCTGAGTTTCATCTGTTTGAACTACAGCTGAAATATAACAATAATTCAGTTACTTTCTTTTTTTTAATAGGCACACACGGCCATGTCAGCTCCATCATACCCTAAACTGAAATGGCCGTGTGGCTAAAAGCTCCCAAACAATTTTAGAATAAAAAAGTAATAATAATAATTCAGTTACAATTAACAATCGTTTGTATTGTGGCTAAGTTTGCAGTCTATCGGGGTTCGATTCCCTGGTCGAAGAAGTGTCACTGAGGTTTTCTGTTAGGAAATTGTCAGTGAGTGTAATTATTTTTGTATGTTATCTTCAGAATTTAAACATAATGTAAATTGTTGTGGTCTATGGCCTAACCATTCTCACCCTGAGAAGAGACCCATGCTCAGCAGTGTCTAATATCAGCCCTGTATAATAGGGGACCTAATACAGGACATATTATAATTATCCTAGATGTGCCCGCGGTTTCACTCGCGTTTATCGTTACTGCGCCGCCCCCGTGGGTCGTAGCGTGATATTATATAGCCTATAGGCTTCCTCGATAAATAAGGCTATCCAACAAAAAAATAATTTTTCAATTCGAACCAGTAGTTCCTGAGATTAGCGCGTTCAAACAAACAAACTCTTCAGCTTTATAATATTGGTATAGATTGTTTATGAATTAAATAAAAGAAGCCGACCCGAGAATTGAACAAGAGACCTCATGCATAGTGGTTGCATTTACAAACGCTGCGTCAAGTATTAGTTATATAATATTAAAAGGGATTAAATATAATGACCACCAAAAATACTAATTGCGCAGCAAAATATGCTTACTAAAATATATCATAACGAGCACCTATACGCCTCAAATTACTGCATTCCGTCTCGGGAGGGTTAGGTTATGTTAGGTTCCGTCTTAAACCCACCCAAAAATAGAAGCACCGCGAAGCGGGGCTCTGTCGACTTAGTTTGAATTCTTTAAATACATTTTGCTGTGCAATTAGTATTTTTTTGCTGTGCAGTTAAATACTACCCAAATTATAATGTGTAATGTTCCTTACCGATAAATTTACATTTTCTTAACAACTCAAAGTGTGTCCAAAATAGGTCCCCTGGATCTGATGGTACTTTCTCTCTGGAAATCGTTAAACAACACATGTATTATTATTAATTACAAATATGGACACTTCAAAGATGAAATGTATTTAAAGCCAAAGCACTACTTTCTAGGAGAGCCAAAAAACAATAAGCTCAGTTTCTAATTATCTTTAATTTTTGGTAAGCCTTTTTTATTTAGCTACTAATTTTCACCCGCGTCTTTGCTCGCGTAAATGTAGGTTAGGTTAGGTTTGCGACAGTTATTTTTTCTGGATGAAATGTATCCTATGTCCTATTCTGTACCCCTGACAACGTGTATGCAAAATTTCATGTTGATCGGTTGAGTAGTTAAGGCGTGAAAGCGTAACAAACAAACAAACAAACAAACTCATTTTCGCATTTATAATATTAGTAAGGATTTATCTATACTAATATCATATAGCTGAAGAGTTTGTTTGTTTGTTTGAACGCGCTAATCTCAGGAACTACTGGTTCGATTTGAAAAATTATTTTAGTGTTGGATAGCCTATTTATCGAGGAAGGCTATAGGCTATATAACATCACGCTACGACCCACGGGGGCGGCGCAGTAACGATAAACGCGGGTGAAACGGCGGGAACATCTAGTGTTCTATAATTATGGAATTATATATTTTACAACATTTGTGTCGAGTGTCATGGCATGCATTGCGTTGAGTGTCATGGGTTCGAATCATACAAGACACCGTTTATTTTACATTCGACATTCAAGCAACGGACACAAGGAGCATATCCAGAATTGGAACAACTATTTGTGTATCACACAAAGTTATGTCCCGTGTGGGAAGCGAACCCACAACGTAGTGGTTGGTGTAACTGACTGCCACGCCTGAGGTCGCGGGTTCGATTCCCGCACAAGTCAAACATTTGTGTGCATGGACATGGATGTTTGTCTTGGTCTGGGTGTTTATATGTATAATATGTATGTATTTACAAAAAAAAATTATATATGTATGTTTATCCATTGTCTAGTACCCATAGTACAAGCTCTGCTTAGTTTGGGCTAGATGGTGTTGTGTGTATGTGGTAGAATATTATTATAATTATTATTATTATTAACATTCGACGCAATTTCGGTTGCGAGGTCACCACTTAAACCACTACGCAATCCGTCAGTAGTCTAACGAGATGGGTGTATCCAGGATTCAACCTCTTCGTCTTAAATGTAAAAGTAAAGAAAATAAATGACCCCTATATCTCGGGGGTCTTTTGACCCACAGGGCCCATATTCGAGCGAGGTATGGCCACAAGGTGTCTGCACACCAAGTTACAAATCAATCGGTCCAGTGGTTTCGGAGTTATGCCGGTCACAAACATCAATCTGTCACTAACACACGGACCGTCACAGTGTTTTCATTAACCTCTTCAAAAAAGACTCAGAGGTAAATAACACAAGGAAACAATTTTATGCCCTTCTACCCTAGCATGGTAAATGGTTACAATATAATTCTAAACCTTTTGACCTTCACGGACGTCCATTCACGTCAAATTAAACCGTGCTCACGACGCCCCCGACGGCATGACACGACGAAAATACGACTATTTTACAGTTCAAAATAAACATAAAAAATATGTTTGTTGTGTTTCTTTTACCTATTATTTAAAACTACATTAATCATCGCCTGGCGTAGGGGTCACGACGCTACTTTTATGCTGTGGCGGTCAAAAGGTTAACATACTAAACTAAAATAGTAATTTAGTACTTACTTAAACTCAATGTTAGTAATAGTACATAGTTCAGCACCGCTGATATTCCAATCGGATAACTTGACCCCGGTGAGATTGAACTGACGTACCGCCCACTGTATCCACAGCTTCACATGTTGCACTGACCTATATGTGGCGATAAAACGTCTTAATTAGTACCGGACAAGTGTATGCATCCAATATATTTATTTTGGGATAACTTACAGGATAAAACCATTAGATAAGGGAACAAACTCACACTATGTGACACATTTTTTAAAATAATCCTCCTATCTCCTCTGTGACCATCCGTAGTTTATGCCCACCTCTCAAGTTTTTACGTAGTAATTCATATATTTGATTTTAAATTATTTCTTGAAAACAGAAAGGTATCTTATCTTATCTTATGTGTGGGGGCCAGTCAGTGCAGACCGGCGACACTTCGACATTTAACCCTTAGCTATTTCCTTATGATTGTACTGCATAAGCCGCAGTGTACAATTCAGAGGGAGAAGCCTGAAGTCTTCAGGGCTTGGATATGCCACCCCCAGCAGACCCGTCCTCGGTCCAGCCAACGCGTCGCATTCACACAATAGGTGTGATATGGACTCGTCCTGCTTACCACAGGCTCTGCAAATCAAATTGTGTGCCAGTTTTAATCTGCACAGGAAGTCGTTGGTGCCAAAGTGGCCAGTGAACGCTCCTGTGAGCAGGCGCATTTGGCTCTTGTTATATCCACAGAACTTCCGGGTGAAGCCTGTGGCTCCGTTTGCAATGAACTTCTTGGAGTGTTCCAGACCCCTAAAGGCCATCCACTCCAACCAGTGCAAAGTTATCATTGCAAAAAAACAGAAAGGTAAATAAAGTTGGCTAATTTTTGCCGACATATTTGAATTTAGTTCGCCCCTGTGATCAAGCTTGTGTGGTATTTTGAAGAGCCCCCTTCCCCTCTATCACGGTCACGTATTATTGGTAAGTACCCATACTACGTGACCCGTTTAACGGAAGTTCCTTAACTACATAGTAAGCCCAAAGAGTCAAAAAAAAATGTAAACAAACAGCTGATCCTTTATTTACATCATTAGTTCCCAAAGTAGTCAAGGTGGACCCCCAGGGGTCCACGGGAGACTCGACGGGTGTCTACGTTGGCGTGACAAAAAAATGGAGGTTCACAATTCATAAGCGGGGGTCCACAAGAAAGTTTATTTGCTTTCGATAGTGAAGAACTAAAATGTTGGTTTGACTTCACCTATCAATGTAGGCAGATAATATTTTTAAGAAGCTCAGTAACTGAGGTTACTTGTAAAAACTTGCATATGGTCTCCAATCTACCGATTTGTCGGTAGAGAAACTAAAAAAAATTCAACCCGTAGAGATTTGATCTAACTTTTTAGAAAATGGTAGAAATGTAGCTGCTGGGTGTCCACCGGAACCAGCAAAATTTTGAAAGTGGTCAATGAGAAAAAAAGTCTGGGAACCTCTGATTTACATTATTTCTAACATTTCAGCAGTCTCTAACATTTTTATTTTCAAATCAGAGATCGTTTGTCACATACTCACAAGAATGGCGAGCACTGACGACAGGTACCTATGAAGAGCAGGGTAGTAACGACAAAACAGTTCTACAGATTTTGTTGTTTATTTTGGTAAGTAGCTTCAGGCGAATGAATGTACAAACGTAGTAAAAAGTTTGGGATTTGCGAATATATACATATAATTCCTCATCTATACTATACTAGGTGTTCCCGCGGTTTCACCCGCGTTTATAGTTACTGCACCGGCCCCTGTGATGTTTTGAAACTGAAGAAAAAAATTGTAAAATTCTTTTAGTGTTGGATAGGTCATTTATCGAGGAAGGCTATAGGCTATATTTATAACATTACACTACGACCAATAGGAGCGGAGCATAAATAAAAACGGGTAGTATTTAACTGCACAGCAAAAAAATACTAATTGCGCAGCAAAAAAAGCTAATTGATCAGCAACTCATGGCCAGCAAACTTTAAAGAGATCAAACTAAGTCGAAGGAGCCCCGCCAAGCGGGGCTCCTATTTTTGGGTGGGTTTAAAAAAGGAACCTAACATAACCTAACACTTCCGAGACAGAATGCAGTGATTTGAGGCGTATAGATGCTCGTTATGCTGTGCAATATTTGCTGACCAATGAGTATTTTTGCTGATCATTATATTTAATCCCAATAAAAAATGTTGCTAAAATTGGGAAAATTCTCTTATGTGAAGCTGACGAGGTTGCGCGGGTCAGCTAGTTAATAATAATAATGGTTCAATATCGAACACTGGGTCAACAATATTAATAATAACTAACTTTTGCCCGCAGATTCGCTCGTTAATAGTACTATTTTTTCGGATAATAATTATGTACCCTAACAACATATGCAAAATTCATGACGATTGGTCGAGTCAATGCCGGATTTAGAAGTCTGGAGGCCTCGGGGCAACAAAGGAGTGGAGGCCCCCTGGCCCCAAATTATTTTCGAAATAAAATGGTCAATTTTTCCAGTCGAGTTTTCCAATAAATAATTTATTTTATATATTTATATTTTGATATTTTGCTAATTGGCTGATTGGAGTGAACAAATATAGATCGATGATTTCTGTTAATATTTAATATAATATTTGTACAAAGTACTGTAGGTAAAGGTAAAACACGAAAAAAAATGTCAAAGGAAGTTTCTCTTTTTCCGAAGTCTATTGTGGGGGCCCCTCTGGGTCAAATTTTGTGGAGGCCCCAGGCCTATAATAATAAACGTTTATTGCAAGTTCACAAAACTCATAGTTGTTAGTAAAACTGAGCCTAAGTGTTCGTTTTTAATTATTTAACTTTTGTCGCTGCGACATGTATGTCACACCTTCGCATATAAGGACAGTCTAACCTGCCCGCAATCATTGCCAGCATTGTGTTGGAACCCCGAACTATAGCCCCGGTTGCTCTCCCCTGAATCTGACCCTGGGTCGAGTAGTTAAGGCGTGGAAGCGTAACAAACTCACATCCGCATTTATAATATTAGTTAAGATTTTGTGTCTTACCATTCATTAGGGTCATCCGGTACCCGAACCCTGTGTTCACTGTTGAACTGCGAGTCCACGACCCACTTGACAGCAGCCGCATGTGGCTGGACTGACGTCACATCCACCAGCTGTTCCTGAATCGTCATAGTGGCGTCTTCGAGGTCCAAGACTGGAACAAAATATACCATGGTAGAATAGTACCTATTATCGAATTTCGAATATTCGATTAGGATTCTAATTAAGACTGCGCCTGCGCGAAATGTGCCAAAACAGGCGGTCACAGTTAAGTGAATAAAATTATCAATTTTTGTTTAATACAAATATAAAATATACATTTACCATAACAATGAATGTGTTTACAATTACTCCGTGTAAAAAACTTAAAATAATTAATATTTTCGCCTACAAAATTACGTAAATTTGCACGAAAAATGCAAAAACAAAAGCTCGTGTTACGTGATTTTAGATTATAACATTTATAACAGTAGAAATCTATCCTATTTTACAGCTTAAACGAAACATAAATAGTTATATTACAATTTGTCCGTCCCAAATATTTAAGTTATTGGGACAATAAAGATACATAGTTATCAAAAAAGCACTTCAAATCCTCCATACAATTTTACTATGGCGGCCACGTGCCGACTTGAATATGCGCTGCACGAGCTGTCATTATCTGTCTTACGCTCGGCGCAGTCTTAATTAACATTCGGATACGCTGGTATATTAAATCTTAATAGACCAGCGTAACTTAACGAACATTCATACAACGAGCACAAAGAAAAACACAAATTTTTGTCCCTTATGGGGATGGAATTGAACCCTATAATAACTCTCGGTGCAGTGGTAGTGGCGAGTATATTTTCATCAGTAATGTGTAGTGTCAACTACACATTCGAATAAAATTCGAATAATATTTGAATACAATTACACGCATGTAATAAAAATCTATGTAACACTTACGGTGGTCATCAGTCTGGTTAGGCAGCTGGACTAGCTCCTCATCTGGCTTCAACACATCCAGGATATTAATCTTCCTCTCAGCAGCCCTGATCTGTATGTTGACTTGGACAACACCCTCGCCTCTGATGCACTGTTCCACCAGAGTTTTGTGGTTTTCCAGCTGAAACAAAGAGAATACATGAAGGCGCTGCATGTCAGCTGAGAACAAAATCAGGTTATTGTCTTATTAAATAAATAACTCTACTAGCACTAGGAGTTAATCATCATGATCCTCTTGCCCTGGTCCCAATTTATTTGGGGTCGGCGCAGTATGTCCTTCGCTTCCATAATTCTCTGTCACCTATCATCTGATCATTTACCCCTTTCCCTTTCATATCCATCCTCACACAGTCCATCCATCTTTTCCTTAGCCTTCCTCTCCCTTTTCGTCCCTCTACCCTCATATTCACCACTTGCTTACCTACATACGTATCATCTCTTCGCATAACATGTCCATACCAAGCCAAATGAGACTACATGTTCATGTCGTCCTCTTACATGTTCATTCCTAAGTCTGTCCATTCTCGTCACTCCACACATCCATCGTAACATTCTCATCTCTGCTACATGCAATCGTTTGTCATCCATCTTCTTAGTAGCCCAATACTCAGCTCCATACAGTACTACAGGCCTTATACACTAGGAGTTAATATTTTAATGCAAATAATAACAACTACTTTTAGTTTAATCACAAATAAAACTATCAATATTTTTGTTTTTATAGAAATTGATATTATAACATATTAATAATAATATTCTATCACATAAACACAACACCATCTAGCCCAAACTAAGCAGAGCTTGTACTATGGGTACTAGACAATGGATAAACATACATATATAATTTATTTTTTGTAAATACATACATATTATACAAAGAAAAACCCAGACCAATACAAACATCCATGTTTATGCACACAAATGTTTGTCTTGTGCGGGAATCGAACCCGCGACCTCAGGCGCGGCAGTCGGTTACACTATCCTCTACGACATCGAGGCTGCCAAATTTTCAATAAATTAAAAGTAACTGCTCATCCTCTCTCATACTGTTGCTTTATCCGACAAGGCCGGTGATTGTAACAAAAAATTCAAACCTAACTATAAGATCTTTTGTCGATTATGGAATTCAATAAAACTTGTAACTAAAATTAAAATCTTGTGTCACAGAGGCACATACAAACATTCAAAGTACAACCAGAAATTGATATGACTTGAACTATTTGTGGTGCACACAAATTTTCGTCCCGTGTGGGAATCGAACCCACAAAACTTGAGGCAGGGGCTATGCTTATAGACTACATATGTTGAAGTTATCATCAAACAAGAACATATTTATTACTAAATCTACTAGAGTAAAATACACTAAAAAATGCATAGAAAATGCTCTCACCATCTTCGCATTTTGTAGCCAGAAACTGTAATCGGAGAGGTCCGCACCAAGTCTTCTTTCAAGCATTGCTCGTAGACGAGAGAGTCTTGTTCTTATATCCATAAGTTGCACTATGACTTCTTCTGTAAAAGGAATATAGTACAATAATCTGGTTATATTATTACAAAATTGTGTCTGTACAATGGAGATCTTTTTTTTTGTGCTATGTGTACTAGACAATGGATAAACATACTTATATACTTTTTTTTACATCCATGTTCATGCACACAAATGTTTGACTTGTGCGGGAATCGAACCCGCGACCTCAGGCGTGGCAGTCGGTTACACTAACCACTACGCCATCGAGGCCGAATAATATTAGATTAGAGATCTACTTATTAGAAATGTCTAAATAGAAGAGATCTATTCTAGAAGTTTTGTCTGTCTATGAGTTCTTTGCCACTTTCATATAAAAACCACTGAATAGATTATAGGGTTTAACATACTCTGTAAACTGCACCTGTAATATCTAACATTATAGCAAGTATTTATAAGCGATGGTAACTGCTAAGCATTTTGTTTACTACTGTTATCTATAAACTAAATTAGCTTATTCAGTTGTACCGGCACACTGGCAGCATGACACAATAGGTTTTCAATTGTCTGGCGTTCCAATAACTCACAGGTTAAACAGTTTATTTATTTGTTATATAAATATATTTAATAACCACAAACCAGCTCATATATTAAAAAACAATGAACTATAACCTGCAATTGAAAAAGTGTCAATGCATTGCTTGCCTGCTTATTCCTCAGAGAACACTACTCCTTGAACACTCTTTTTTTATTAAACTATTTTCTGTTTAGTCTCTTTATTTTTATTATTTCAAGTGTCTAAATCTATACAAATAAATAATAATAATAATATTCTACCACATAACACAACACCATCTAGCCCAAACTAAGCAGAGCTTGTACTATGGGTACTAGACAATGGATAAATATACATATATACTTTTTTTTTGTAAATACATACATATTATACATAGAAACACCTAGACCAAGACAAACATCCATGTTTATGCACACAAATGTTTGACTTGTGCGGGAATCGAACCCGCGACCTCAGGCGTGGCAGTCGGTTACACTAACCACTACGCCACCGAGGCCGACAAAAATTGAAGTGTCTGTTTGTAATGTCAAAATAACAGCTTTTTATCTAATGCATATGAAAGTATATAAGGTACCTATACAAAAACATCTATTATGAACATTTTTGTCTGTCTGTTTGTTCCGGCTAATCTCCGAAACGGCTGGACCGATTTTGACGGGACTTTCACTGGCAGATAGCTGACGTTATAAGGAGTAACTTAGGCTACTTTGATTTTAGAAAAAAAATAGGGTTCTGCGGACACAAACACTTTTTAGTTAAAATCTACATGGACAAAGTCACAGGTAACAGCTAGTAATATATATTATATAATTTGAATTTATAATTAGACCCCTATATGTTCATTTTCCACCTTTATTAAATGATTCATTTGCTACCAGTTTGTTGTGTAAAAGATTATTATAGGTACTGTTAGCAGGGAGTGGCTTGAAGACAGTCAGACCAGTGATCAAACAGTCTGAGTAATATCATTCCTAAGTAGGATCCCATTGGCACCCTTTTCATACAATCAAGCTTATAAACATACCACTGCTTTCTGTACTTTGCATAGTGTCATCTTCATCAGGGGTATCTGAGAACACTGCTAATGGTGTCTGAAGGATTTCCCCGCCAGACTGCATCAGCCCTGGAAAATTCAAAGAAATTTATGTCTAATAAAGGTGTGAAAGCGAGTGACATCTACTGAACCTATCACAACACTACAGAATTCCTTTGGAAGTAGATGCAGCGCTTGGAAAAGCAACTGCTGTGTACAAGTTGTCCCATTAGCTTCACAGATCTAGCAATGTTTTAAAGGGTTTGCCGGCAAATGATTTGTAATACATGTATGCGTTCGGATCTATAGGAGTATGGCTGTAAAACCCTTAATAACATTTAAATCAAAGCATATCTTTGTCTAATCTAGAGCAGCGATAGCTCAGTGGGGAGACCAACAGACTGCAGTGCAGATGGTCTCGGGTTCGAACCCACATCGACTCACTTTTCGAAATGATGTGCGTATTGATTGACAATTATCGCCTGCCCTGTGCATCGGAAAGCACGTTAAGCCGTCGGTCCTGGCTGCCATGAACATCTATGGCAGTCGTTATTGGGAGAATGTCGACACAAAAGATCACACTGGGTCGAAGTGTCGCAGGTCTGCACTGACTGGCCCCTACATAAGATAAGATAAGATAAGATTGTCTAATCTAGCATGAGACACCAGACAACAGACACTGATTCTATACCAGTCCATATGCCAAATCTAACAGATCACCTGAAAAATTATAATACCTTAGAAACATAGAATTTTTTTATATATATTTATGTCTTTGTATCAATAAGTCTAAAATTAGAATCAAACCCATAGCACTCCACTCACTAGCAGTGGTGAGGAGACCACTTAACACACCCAGTTGTTCCATCATATTCTACTTACCTACACCATAAAACAATATTTCCAATTTTGTAAATGTTATTATGATATGGGCACAGCTGAAGAGTAATTACAAATATATGAATACGGAGACCGGTAATATTTGTTAAACTGGCAGCACAGTCCATCTAGAACTGATATTTATTTATCATGACTAATACAGGCCTGCAGTAAGTTACCCAGGAATTTTCCTTGTTTAGTCACAAATTACAAGGAAATACTTTTTATCTTGTCACGTAACAGCACAAGAAGACAATAAATTATCAATTATTAGCTAGAATTCACTGGAGTAATCCCTCTATATCGTACAAAAATATCTAAATTAAAGCTTAAGGTATGAATGGGAAACAGGAATAGCCTTGACAAACTTTGTGCATCATTTATGATTAATTACACACAATTAATTAACTTACCTAAGTCTGATTCTGTAACATACTGAGGTATTATTGATAATGGATCCGATGTTTCGACAGTATTTTCGTCAAAACCATTTTCACCATGTTCCATTTTGATCGCTCGCACATTTAACAAATCGTTCAAATCTGTCACCTCCATTTTTAACTTATAACTACACTAACACTCAAATAAACACAATAACCGATTACAAAAAATAATATTCAATTATTTTGTTGTGATTTATCAAAAGTTTTGATAGAATTTGAAATTTTTAGGAAAAGGAAATCGTTCTGTAACCACTTCCGCGTGCGCCAAAAACCTAAACCCATAGACAATTGTCGGTTATTGACAGTTCCTCTAGATTGTTTATGATTTGCAAGAACGTTTTAAACGCAGAATGTCTCACGAATTATTTTATTTATATTCGAGATAGGATATCATTAAAAATGTTTAACTTTTAATCAATAACTATATTTCAATAATGTATTAATATAGAAAGCTTAAACATTTTAAATCTCAATAGTTATTACTTGCAGTATGCTAAAATACCAAACTGCCTTATAAAAAAGGTAATATAGCTGTCAAAAGTAAATGGCGGGAGGTTTGAATGCAGAATCACAAAGTTATCAAAATGGCCAAGCGCTTACTACGATCATAATACATTACGTGTATACTTATCTTTAAAACTTATGAACTTAAAGCTCTGTAAGTAATAATACTACTATATACCTGCAGTTTGTTTTAGTTATGATAGATTACATAGTATATAGGTACATTTTAAACTCAGTTACGAGCGATAAAACTGCTATAATATTAATCAATTAATTTGTCGTATTGCTTAAAAGAAGCAGGTTAGAGAGTAAACACAGAAAAAAACTAAATAAATTGTTCTATATTTTCTTGATGATAAAATAGTACAAATTAAATTCAATTTTTAGGTCACGTCTACGAAAATATTATAAGTATTTAGTCAAGTTACTTTTCTCCAGCACTTGATAATACTATATACATGGAAGAGGAATGGAGAGGAACAATTTAAATAGGTAGGTAAAACATTACAATAATAAATACAAAATTGTTGTACAATTTTAATTTGTGTAGATTGTGAATTTATAGATACTTAACTAGCTGTCCCAACAGACGTTGTCCTGTACACACGAAAAAAAACAACAGTACTCCTACTGCTGTGTTTCGTTCGGAGAGTGAGAGTGCCGGAGCCCCATTCACCCTCTTTCCCTCTTCTTCTCCTTCCCACTTCCTGTCCCTAAAGGGTTGGCAACACGCAAGTGATGCCTCTGGTGTTGCAGGTGTCTACAGGCTACGGTGACCACTTACCATCAGGTGGGCCGTATGCTTGTTTGTCAACTCAGAAGTATAAAAAAATATCTTATCTTATGTGGGGGCCAGTCAGTGCAGACCGGCGACACTTCGACCCAGTGGGATCTTTTGTGTCGAGATACAAGTGATTTAAATAACTCTGAAAAGTCAAGAGCGTGCCTTGAGATCGAACTTGAGACCTCTGCGTGGCAGTCTGATACTTTCCCACTGGGCTATCAGCTATCACTACTTAGCAAAACTTATGTATTATTTCAGTACCACATAATAATATAAGCTTCATGCTAAATGCTATATATATATATATATATATATATATATATATATATATATATATATGTATATATATACAGGGTGTAAGTGACGGTTCACCGAAAACTGAAATACTAGCTTCGGACCATCATTCTGAGTTGGAAAACGTAGGAATTTTCCACCGGAAAATTATCGAATTTTCTTTCAAAATTTCACATTTTTCTAACTGATTATGATTACATAATGAGTAAACGACCCATTATACTAGATAATATCAATAAAAACTACATAATACCGAAAAACAGCTATGTAATCCAAACATACAAAATAAACACAGTTGAACCAATCAGCTGATCTTGCGCGGACAAGGCAATGACCAACGCAAAAAAGTTTTTTTACGCACCGGGAATAGTGTGCTGTGTAAAAACCCGCCCGCATCGTACCTACTACCACTGAACTTGGGAAGATCTATGATCAATGATCGATATCGAAAAAAGTGTATTAAACAAAGCGGGATAGGTTAATAAATAAAATAGTTGTTTTCCTTTTAAAAGTAAAGGTTACATGAACGTGTTAGCACTATTTATTATTAAATTAGTCACGTAGATTGAAAAGATTGTAATGATTAAAGTAGCCTGTAATTAAATGTTATACTACTATCACTTTACAATACCTACCCATTTGCATTTTAAATGTAAAAAAATATTCATTGTTTTGATATTTCGTATCGTAAATGTACATGTATGAGTTTATTTAATCACTTTTAATAATAATTAATGTAAAAGACCATCTAATTGTTTTAAAACAAAGCTTTTTGTACACAGCGATTCATACAATGTAATGTAATCTAGTAAATCTTTACTTAACTGTTAAAATACAAAACTGTAACAAAAATTTGTTAATAGAATTAGCCATAAACAGTTTATTACTATGTATAAGTATAAAATTAATCGATAGCCGATAACTCTCATAAAAATATTTTATGAGAGTTATCGACTATGGATTTATTTAATTAGATAGATGTATCTCATCCCTATCTAATATGACTACAACTGCAAAAGAAATGTATTTTTGAATTCTTTAGTTCGGTCGCGCTACTGTCAGGAATCGGAAGTACTTGACGTAATCTCTCGTATTCGCGAGTGTTTACTATTTTCGTTGCATTTTGTTAAGTTTTTTATTTTGTTTATAACTATTTTGTGTACTAAATTGTGTTTATTTACTGTGTTCATAACATTTTGTTAACGTTTTTGTTTTGTTTATAACTTTTTTGTGTAACTACAAAGTTGTGTTTGTACCTAATAAATAATGAGTCAGCCATTTAGTGCACGTGAATATGGACAAATGCTCATGGCATACGGGGAGGCACGAGGCAATGCTTCTTTGGCGCTTCGCATTTACATCCAGCGGTATCCTGACGCTCGTCACCCTATGGACAGTCGTGTGATTTCTCGTACGTATCAACGAGTACTGGATAATTTACCCATAGTACCGCATCAGGAGGGTTCCAGCAGGCCGATTAGAGTTTCCACTGAGCGGAGAATTCTCGATGCCGTTCACCGTAATCCACACCTTGGTACGCGAACCACCGCTAAACTTCTGCGCCGTAACCACGGAACTCGCCTATCGCACTGGACTGTGCATAAAATTTTACGCAGAGATCGACAACGGCCGTACCGTATTCATAAAGTGCAAGCTCTCGTGCCTGGCGATCAAGTTCGGCGTATTGCATACTGCAGGTGGTTGATGAATCAGCAGCGGCAACATCCAAATTTTGTATCCCACATAATCTGGACTGACGAATCCACGTTTACTCGGAATGGCATGTGGAATCGACGTAACTCGCACGTTTGGGCGCGAAGTAATCCACATGCATCCCAACAAATGGGTCACCAAACGCGTTGGTCAGTAAACGTATGGTATGGTAACTATAACAACAAAATTTTAGGGCCTTACTTTTTACCGGAGCGCTTGAATGGACTCCGATACTTGGATTTTCTACAGCAAGACCTGACTGTCCTGGATGAGTTACGTTCCGACCTTGCCGCAGAATGGGATCAAATGGAAGATTTGCCGCTTGCTCAATTACCTCAAATTTGGTTTCAACACGATGGTGCGCCACCGCATGTCGTGCTCAGAGTGCGCCAATATCTTGACGACACATTTCCTCGGAGATGGATTGGGCGATTCGGGCCTCACTCGTGGCCAGCCCGCTCACCGGATTTAACACCGCTGGATTTTTTTTTGTGGGGCTATATCAAGGAAAAAGTGTTCGTCAGTGCACTACTGCGGACGAAATGCGGAATCGTATAACGGCAGCATTTGTAAAGTTAGAAGCTGACATTATCGCAGACCCCTCCATGATGCCTCGCCTTCACGCCGAAACAATCAATCGTGCGCAAGTTTGTGAACAAGTTGGAGGCAGCCATTTTGAACCATATCTTATAAGGCCCGCGAGATCTTAAGGTAAGGTTTAATTACTTTTACAATTTACTGTTAATTCAAAGAATTTATCGTAAATCACTCTACCTTTTTATTTTATAAACACATTTGGCTTTCTGTTTTTACCTACACAAACATTAACGAAATGTGCGTATAAGATTAATTTTATAAGACGTTATTCAATTTATTCAAATTTTTTGTAAGTACAATAATAAAATTGTACAATCCGATTATTAGTCAGAACGTTTAAATTATTATTGTAGTAGATCACTAAAATAGGTGATCCGGGCTCCGTCAGATAATGTGAGCGCGCGTAGCGTTGGTGCGCGGGAAGCGCGATACGATAGCGCGGACGGACACATTGCATTGGTAGCGATACATTGCGTAGTGTAAATTACAATGTACTAGCATAAAACTTTAATCGTACGTTTCATTTTTGAATTGACATTTCCATTCAGTTGTGTACTTATGGACAAACGATTGTGCAACGTTTTCGGTACACCGTCCCTTACATCCTGTATATATATATATATTTAATATGTATTGTTTTAGCATGCTTTATTTAATTAAGAGACTTTGAAATACATTAAATGTGTTATGATTTATGAATATCCCGACCTGTACGAAACATGTCGAATAAAACAAAGGATCCTACAAGGAGTCGTTTCGGGTCCACGCATGTTTATTCAGAAACATAAACTAAGTGCATATTTAACAGAACTAACACTAAAAGACAAAATACAATATAATACATAAGCGTATATAGACATCAACACATAATTAAGAATTCTAAAAAACAAGACCACACTGTTACATTTTTCACAACATTTTACATAATAGCATTGAAACAAAGCCTGTTTGCGGCAAGGCATATTTCAATGCATTTTTTTATTTCTAATAAATTTTTTTTATTGTTTTACTTTTAATATATAAGTTAATAATAATTTATGTGTTCAAGAGGTGTTTATACATTGTTAAGGAAATAAATACTTTGATTATGTACATATTATTATTTACGTTCATTAAACATAAGTAAATATTGATTAAAAAGGCGCCATGTGCATGAAGTGCTTTATCAACATAATACAGATTATATGTATTGATTCTATGTATGTAAGACTGCACGGATGGTGGAGTGGTTTAAGTGGTCGCCTCGCCATTGAAACCACTGCGCCGAGTGTTGTGAGTTCGAATCCCAAACGGGACAAAAAGTGTGATCCACTTATGGTTGCGCCAAGTCTGGAAGGTCTTTGTGTCCGTCGTTTGAATTGTTGTAACGTCCTCCGCGACGAAGGAATTATTCCTATTGCCGGTATAGTCTCTTAAATACCTTTGAAATGACAAGTAGACGTGGTATGAGGAACTTCTGGACAATATACAGGGGTAGTCTGTAACAGGCCATAGCCAGCAGGAGTAGCACGCCGTGACGAAGCATTCGTAACCTGGAGATGAAAAGGTTTAAAGTTAAGCAATTGAAATTGCTGACACAGAGGCTAATCGTAATGAAGACTGGTCAACTGCGCAGGAGATATTATAGTGGACAAGTGTGTGTGCAAAAACAAGTACCTACGCTCTCTGTTCCGTAACTGTCATGTTCCGATGGGACTGGGATGGGAAGAGAGATCAGGCGCAACGACTTCACACGCATGCCGAGGCACGGGTGTGTAACACTGCCAAGTTCCTAACTCCAGGCTGCTATCGAGTATTCTTAGCTGGAAAACGTATTCACTTTTTGTTTCGCGCATAACAGTGGCATTAACTACCGCTGTGCCGGCGAAGCAGTATTTTTTACACATTATTAGTACCCAGAGTCGAAATGCTTGTTCGCACACCACGAATGAAATTTAACCAAAGTATTTTATAGATAAGGAGGTTTTTCTTACAAGAAATTTTTAGTAGCAACCCGGAGTTAGGAAGTTGACAGTGTTACACACCCCCATACATAACAAAGCATATAAAACCGTTGGTCCTGCGCCTGATCTCTCTCTGGTTAGGTCGTATTGCCGTCCCATAAGATTATGCGAGCTAGGGAACAGAGAGTGCCCTTGTGTTTGCGCGCATACTTGTGCACTGAAATACCTCTTGCACATCTGTGCATAGCCAGGCTCCGTTAAAATTGTCCATCAGCTAAAACCATAACATAAGCCTAGCATAGCCAAGCCAAGACCTTTCTTTTCTCGTGGTTAGTGGCCAACCTGTTGTCGAGAGTTGTTCAAGCCGCCCGTAGGCCTCTGACATGGCTTAACGACTGCTGGTAATTTGACAATAATCGGGACCGACTTTTTACGTGCTCTCCGAAGCACGGAAAAGAAAGAAAAGAAAAGAGCCGAAACCGTTGGAATATCACGCAATGGTCACGAGTCCGATCCCAAGGCTCGCACGTCTGACGTGACGTAGCGAATTTATATGCGTAAATAGCTCATTTACTGTCGCTTTAACGGCGAAGGAATACATCGTGAAGAAATCTGCATGACTGATCTCCATAGTGTTCTCGATGTGTTAACTCGCATTTGGCCAGCGTGGTACAATATGCCCAGCAGTGGGATAGCTTATAAACAGGGCTGATATTATGTATAATATATGAATTTACCTTTGGAGGTGTCTCCTGGCTTGTGGTAATGCTTCATCTTTCTGACGTAGAATGTATCTGCGCATGCCGCGCACGTAATTTTGTAAGTGTTGTTCCCATCTGTAAGAACATCATTCAATTATGCACTGTTTTACAAAAATAAGAGACTGCACGGATGGTGCGTGGCGTAGTGGTTTAAGCGGACGCCTCGCCGCTGCCATTGCGCAGAGTGTTGAGGGCAGTACAAACATTTGTGTTTAACAAAAGTAAGAGACTGCACGGACGGCGCGTGGCGTAGTGGTTCAAGCGGACGCCTCGCCGCTGCCATTGCGCAGAGTGTTGAGGGCAGTACAAACATTTGTGTTTAACATAAGTAAGAGACTGCACGGACCGCGCGTGGCGTAGTGGTTCAAGCGGACGCCTCGCCGCTGCCATTGCGCAGAGTGTTGAGGGCAGTACAAACATTTGTATTTAACAAAAGTAAGAGACTGCACGGACGGCGCGTGGCGTAGTGGTTCAAGCGGACGCCTCGCCGCTGCCATTGCGCAGAGTGTTGAGGGCAGTACAAACATTTGTGTTTAACATAAGTAAGAGACTGCACGGACGGCGCGTGGCGTAGTGGTTCAAGCGGACGCCTCGCCGCTGCCATTGCGCAGAGTGTTGAGGGCAGTACAAACATTTGTATTTAACAAAAGTAAGAGACTGCACGGACGGCGCGTGGCGTAGTGGTTTAAGCGGACGCCTCGCCGCTGCCATTGCGCAGAGTGTTGAGGGCAGTACAAACATTTGTGTTTAACATAAGTAAGAGACTGCACGGACGGCGCGTGGCGTAGTGGTTTAAGCGGACGCCTCGCCGCTGCCATTGCGCAGAGTGTTGAGGGCAGTACAAACATTTGTGTTTAACATAAGTAAGAGACTGCACGGACGGCGTGTGGCGTAGTGGTTCAAGCGGACGCCTCGCCGCTGCCATTGCGCAGAGTATTGAGGGCAGTACAAACATTTGTGTTTAACATAAGTAAGAGACTGCACGGACGGCGCGTGGCGTAGTGGTTTAAGCGGACGCCTCGCCGCTGCCATTGCGCAGAGTGTTGAGGGCAGTACAAACATTTGTGTTTAACATAAGTATGAGACTGCACGGACGGCGCGTGGCGTAGTGGTTCAAGCGGACGCCTCGCCGCTGCCATTGCGCAGAGTGTTGAGGGCAGTACAAACATTTGTGTTTCATAAATGGTTGTTCCCAGTCTGGATGTCTTTGTGTCCGTTGTTTAAATGTTTGTAAAGTTCCCCGCGACACAGGATTGATTCCGAATGCGGTAGTAGTTTTATTTTCGACGACGACGTCTTTGCGTGCTACGGTTCTTTTGCCTTTCAGGAGCCATGCTGAAAAATGATCGAAACGTCGCATGTACAGCGAAAGTTTAATGGCCTTCGGGTACTTTAAAATAGTACTTATTTTAAAGTAGACTTCAAGACAATGAGATGATCACCATCTTAGTCTCCCCTTGACCGCTCTTCAACAGCCATCTGAAGAGCAACCGAAACCTGCTGCCTGTATTGTAGAATAGATCCCTACGCGGGACAAAAATTTATGTGGTCAACAAATATGTCCGTTGTTTGTGAAGTCCTCCGCGAAACAGAACATAATCCTGGTGCGGGCACTGTAATTAAAAAATATGTATGATTTACTTTGCGCATTTTTTAAATTTTCTATGGATACTATAACTATTAGGTTCTTTAAATATTTAATAACGTTATTTACATGTGCTATAATTTAATATCAGTAAACATTATGACTTATGACACATATAAATAATTAGTTGTTTCACGCGCGTTTATGGTTACTCCGCCGCCCCCGTGTTGGGTCGTAGCGTGATGTTATATAGCCTATAGCTTTCCTCGATAAATAGGCTATCTAACACTTAAAGAATTCTTCAATTCGAACCAGTAGTTGCCGAGATTAACCCGAGTTCAACCAAACAAACAAACTTTTCAGCTTTATAATTTTAGTATAGAAGTATAGATTAGAATCCACTAACTTGACATCATTTATATTCAAATGGTAGAGATGTCCGTCAGTCTTTTGTAGCCGTTGTCTCAAACGCCTCACGTTGTTGATGTCGAAAGTCCACTCGTTGCATCCAAAGAATGTGGAGACTCGGTTTATTGCTTGTAGGCGTTCCGCAACTGTCACCAAGCTCATTCTGTAAAATACAAAAGAATAGCATTACGTTTACATTTATACTAATATAATACATACATATATATTGGCCTCTATGGCGTAGTGGTTAGTGTAACCGACTGCCACGCCTCAGGTCGCGGGTTCGATTCCCGCACAAGTCAAACATGTGTGCATGAACATGGATGTTTGTCTTGGTCTGGGTGTTTCTATGTATACCTAATATGTACCTAAGTATTTACAAAAAAAAGTATATATGTATGTTTATCCATTGTCTAGTACCCATAGTACAAGCTCTGCTTAGTTTGGGCTAGATGATGTTGTGTGCATGTGATAGAATATTATTATAAAGTATTATTATTATAGAGGGAAGAAGAAAGAGAATCATCTGCGACACAATTTGATAAAGTGTCTAACAGTAGATAAGGTCCGGCTTCCCATAGATTAAAGAATCGTAAAAGCTTTGTCAAGTGTTGAACCTTTGACATTGGAACCAGCAGTCGCAAGGTGTAACCTGTGGAGGGATAAAGTGTCCCTGCCAGTCACAATCGTACCACCGGGTGAGAATCGTCCACCTGGACACAAATTATCATGGGCGGTCTGGAAGTCACTAAATAGACTTCGAACTCGGGTCGGCCGGTGCAAAGAAAATATGTTCAGATGGGGATTCGTAGGCGATTCCAATCTGGGCTGTTTGTGCGGTGCAACCCAAACAATGTCACACCTTATATTGTGCCCTGAGTGTCCGAACAACTGCACGTATGAGGGCTTGACGATTGCTTCAGACGATGCAATCAAGGTGGCTGCGTTCTGGGCCGCAACTATGTATATAATATTGAGTTATGATTGCCACCGAAATAAGAAGAAGTAGATAAACAGCAAAAATATTTCTTTGGATTGCTATTAAAATTGTATAAAATAATGTACAAAATCAAACATAGGCAACTACCCAGTAAAATTACCAAGCAATACAATAAAAAATAAATACTGCGTGTTCTACGTGTGATCTATACACAGTGTATACTCACGGTGTTTTAACTCCGAAAATCTTCAATGTGTATTCAGTTATATAGAGTGGTATTGTCTGAACCAACATCTCAAGAAACTTATACACGTATCTGAAAAAAAGATAACAATAAATAAATAATAAATAAAAAAATAAAAAGGTTTATTGCAGAAACTTTTACAACTTTTACATAATCTTACATAGGGACCTCCTTTTAAGTAAAAGATATACTTGTGCTAGGAGGCCCCGCTCTCCAATAACAAATTATAAAATGGTAAAAGTAGTGTACAAAAAATATAATTAAAACAGTAAATTAAAAGTTAAAACTAAAAATTAAAAGTTAAACCTAAAATTAAACAAAAATAAAAAATAAAATATGTTTATGTGTGTGTGTGTAAGCGCGCGCGCGCGTGTGTGAGTGTGTGTGTGTGTGTGTGTGTGTGTGTGTGTGTGTGTGTGTGTGTGTGTGTGTGAATACGCGTGAGTCTTTTCAAATCATATTGATGCTTGCAACAATACTTCAATGTCATCATATGTCTTAAGTTTTAGCCATTGAACTATTGCTTTTTTGCAGTCTTTAGTATTCATGGAATAGATGTTATTTTCTTTATTTATTTTATTATATAATGCTGCGGAATTTGTTTTGAATTGTCTGCTGGCATATGTAGTTTTAACAAAATCTACTGGTGCAACACGGTATTTTCGTCTTCTTTCCTGAAGGTGAGGGTCATAGGGCAGTACTTTGTGTAATTTTAAGACTGCATGGAGTATGTATAATTTTCTCACAGTGAGAACACCGCTAATGGAGTATAACTCATTGGTTGGAAATCTGTATGGTTTGGTATACATGACCTTGATAAGAGATCTCTGTGCTCGCTCTAGCTCAAGAAACTTCGTTTTTGTCGCACCGCCCCACACGGGTATGCAGTAGATCAGAATTGATTGAGCCAGAGAGACATAGATTTCTGTTAACATTTTTTTTGTTGTCACATGTCTTAGGTTCTTAAATATCCAGATAAGTTTTCTCGTACGGGCCATGACCATATCGGTATGAGTATGCCAAGATAACCGCTGATCAACCATTATACCTAGGTATTTTATATAAGTAACCTTTTCAATATTTTTACAAGAACAATTTGTGCTAGATATATTTTGACAAGTGTGGATTTTGAGAGTTACGTTAGGTCCGGGTAGAGTGTTTTTGTAATTTGTAAATGCAATATATTTTGTTTTAGAAATATTTAATGTTAGAAGATGTGAGTTCAGCCATTTAGCAATTTTGAAAAGACCCTTTTCAGCAGATTGATATACGGATTCCCATGTATCGCCAGAGAAAGCAATAGCTGTATCATCCGCATATGAGAAAACGCGACCTTTTTCTGTTGTTATTTTGCAAAGTTGGTTTATATATATTAAAAATAGAGTCGGACCGAGTACGCTTCCCTGAGGAACGCCATAGGTCACGTATGACTCCTTACTAATATACTCTCCTACCTTAACCCTTTGCCTACGATCCCGTAGATAATCTTTTAGTAGTGCTAACGGGTTCCCTCTTATGCCTATGCCTTCTAGACTATTCACAAGGATGGGGACAGAAACGGTATCGAAAGCTTTTTTCAGATCAAGAAATATAGTTAGACATTTTTTTCCTGAATCTACTAGGTTAACAATATGAGTGGTTAATGCTGTCACTGCGTCTTCAGTAGATAATTTTTGCCTAAACCTGTATTGAGCTTGTGAAATAATGTTATATTTATTAGTGTAACTGATTAGTCTTTTGTTTATTAGTTTTTCAATGAATACACAACAATATGTAATACAATATGTAATACATACAATAACATTATGTAATAAAATTAAATACTGCACACATTTTTATGTGGTTCGGACACATGAGTAGATAAACGGAACAGAGTATAAGCTTCATACAACCGCGCGAATCGGTTGCACTACTACAAGCACGCGGGGCATGTGTGCGTGACCACTGGCCGCTTGTCGCGTACGCGGCGAGACTGGAAAAAACCGGTTTACGCTGGCACAGCCAGTGGACAATCTCAGGATCAGTGCGACGAACGTTGTTTGTTTTGTTAGTTGCAAGTTTGAATATTTTAATGTAAAAACGTGGTATTTTATTATTAATAATGGTTGTTTATTGTACTGTGTGTATGAATAATACTAGAAAAATAAAAATATATCATACTTTAACTATCCCAAGGAGTACAATAGGTAACTAAATATTGGATTATCTAGACACGCGGTAGCGTGTCAAGCCAAGTTCAAGCAAAGGAACTGGCTAGCCAGCGCCGAGTGTAATATTACACGAACTACTTGGTGCCACTTTTGACCCTTCTATAACTCAAAACCTCTTTAACGTAAACACATAAAACTACTTGTGTTAAATTATATCCATAAGGACATCTAGAAGCCTAAATTTCATGAAGCTAGCTCAAACGGTTATAAAGATATGAAGGTCAAAAAGTCGTAAATTTTAGCACTGACTGGCTGACTGACATATAGTATCTAAATCTAACCTACTTCCAGATGACCTAGAAGGATGAAATTTGGAATCCAGCTCGGTAATTGTGTGTAAGCGTAGGAAAAAATCTAAGAATAAAAAAAGTTAAAAAATATGAGATCTTAAAGTAGGTTAGATTTGACTTGGCCAGTTTCATTACATCAGTCATTTTATAAAGTTATTCAACATCATCATCATCATCATCATCATTTCAGCCTATTGCAGTCCACTGCGGGACATAAGCCTCCCCCAGGGTGCGCCATAAGGCCCGTTCAACATATATAATATATATTTTTTAATTCTGGTGAAAACTGGCCAAGTCAAATCTAGCTTACTTTAAGATCTCACATTTTTAAATAACAGCAATTGTTATAGGTTTCCAATAAAGAAACGAAATAGAGTTTAATACTTGTACATAATGTTATTTTGTTCCAATAAATTCATATTTGGATTTTGCATAGAACTTGGCACTCATTTAGATCTCCATTCTTTTTGCGGCGAAGCCCACAGACAAGCATAATTTTTGTATTGAACTTGGCTCTCCTTTTTTACATTTATGTTTTTGGTGGGATTACTTTTTTAAGTAAGCAAGGGAGAGGCGTACAAAATGACATACTAGTTATATAATTAGTCATAAAATCTTTATTTTTTAATATTTTTTTACATTTTAGGTAGCTATATATTCTTTGGTTCATTACCTTACTAGAATTAATGAGATCAATCAACTTAAAACGAAAACAATAGAATTATTAATCATTTTTTCGTTCTTACCTCTCAAATAGAACCCAATGCGTTAGAGTAGGCAACTTCACGAGTTCCCAGCAGTCGCTTTCCTTTGGTGTTCCGCAGGGTAGCGTACTGGGCCCTACTTTATTCTTATTGTATATTAACAGTTTATGTACCAAGTCGCTACCTAACTGTAACATCATCACTTACGCTGATGACACTGCGCTAATTGTGCATGGTAGGGACTGGACTAAGACTCGACTCCATACAGAGCATGCGCTTAGGGATGTGATGATGTGGTTGAGCGATAATCTCTTAACTTTAAATATAGGTAAAACAAGATACGTTACTTTTACACCCCTTACAAACACTCAGCCGCCTCCTGATTTTGAAATAACTGCACATACCTGTGAACTACAGAATGGATGCGGTTGCCCTCAACTAACCCATACTCCAAATATAAAATATCTGGGTCTTATAATAGATTGCTCTCTTAATTGGTTACCTCACATAAAACTATTAACAACCCGTATAAGGCGATTAATTCCAATTTTTCGAAAACTCAGAGCATCTGCCAATATCGAAACACTTCTATGTGTTTATCATGCTCTTGCTCAGTGCCTACTCCAATACTGTGTTACGGTATGGGGTGGTATTGGCAAGACCACATTACTGCCTTTGGAACGTGCACAGAGGGCCATATTGAAGGTGATACTAGGTAAACCACGTAGGTACAACACTAGTCTTCTGTACACCGAATGTTCTTTGCTAACCGCCGGACAACTTTTTATATTATCTACTGTACTCCGGAAGCATAAAAGTATTACCTATAAAGCGATTACTAAGCGAAACAAAACGAAAGTTTTCTCAGTTACTCCGCATCGTACAACTCTTGCCAAAAATCAATTTTATGTTATAAGTAATAAGTTGTATAATGCGGCTAATCGAGCAAATAACATTTATGCACTACCCACCAATAAATGCAAGGATACTCTACGTAAGTGGTTGTTAGGTTTGAACTATAGTCAAACAGAGGACCTATTAAATTCCTATACATAACCATATATTAGGAACATATTCACTCCTTACACTTCACGTACTCACACCATCCATTCACACACATCCACACACTCACACATACACATCACCTACACACACACCAACCATACATACATTCACACAAATCACACCAACTCACATTGACAATTATTTGTAATTACCTTTATTGAAGATGATGATTGATCACTCGAGTGGTAACAGT
This sequence comes from Catocala sponsa, assembly GCA_963564715.1. Taxonomy (NCBI): domain Eukaryota; kingdom Metazoa; phylum Arthropoda; class Insecta; order Lepidoptera; family Erebidae; genus Catocala; species Catocala sponsa. The sequence continues at coordinate 13,107,832 of OY751354.1, forward strand.
CTTTAACTATAACTATATCTTTTTAAATATTATACTATGTTAATGTACTAGTGAAGTTAATACCAAAATGTTTTAGATTTAAGATTTTAATTTAATTTAATTCTGTATTTTAATATTATTTCTCTCTTTTGATGTGCCTAAGCTATCTATTACATTTTTTGTAACAATCTCAGGGTGGAAGGCGCTGGCGACTGTAGCACAGTTTATACTAGTACGGTCGTCATCGAATTCTCTTTTCATATTTCAAACGCTTTATAAAATATATGTATTAGATTAAGAGAAACAAATTGTTAAAATCAAATGATGAAAATAAATTATTGTTATTATTATTATTTTTAAAAACTCGAACAAATACCGTTTTGTCCACCCTAGGCGAGTAAAATAGCATACGTGATGCGGACAAAATGGCATACCAAATTTGCAGGGAAAATCAGTCTATTACTTGCAGAGTTCACACGTAAATCTTTTCGTCTTTTTGGGAACATCTACATATGATGCATGAGCCCATTTGTTGCAGCTCAAGCATTGTAACCAAACCTCTCTTGGTTTGGACCTGGAGCAGAGGTCATTGCAATAAATGCAGGGGCAATCTTCATCATCATCTTTAGCTTCAGTGTAAGCTTGTACTGAAGAGAAATCATCTTCACTATCCGAACTAAAATCCAAAACTTTTATAACCTTTCTCATTTTTTTCTTTAGAATAGGTGGAGGAGCGGATTTTGCTTTAGCCTCTTCTATGTTTGGCGTTGAAGTTAACAACAAGACTGTTGGTTTCTTGCGTGGTTTTCGTTTACCTTGTCCAGCTACATACACTCATTTCGGCACTGGAGATAGTACGCTGACTGGAACATTGATATTCATGTCTTGAAGTATCCGCCGTATGGTGCCGTAGGTATTACAGTAGCTGTGTCTCCAGATTTGGCTGCTGAGATTGTATGTGGGTTGCCTAAAGTTGCTGAGGGTATGCATAAGTTTAGTGCTGCCGTCAAATCTTCTTCGGGCTCTACCCGATCTTGTTGCATGGGGATGTTTGTCGTCTTAGCAACCTCAAACAATTAATCTGGAAATATGTTTGGATCGACAGGCCAGAGTCCTGTTTTTGACACCCATTGACTGCAGTTTGGATCGTTGCTGCTTTACCATAAGCTTTGTTAAGTATCGCACCTATTTGAAAGTGAGTAACAACTCTGCCTGGATGGCTCTTTAACCAAATGCTTACTTCTTGATTCATTGCTTCATTGCTCACAGCTTCAATAGCCTTTTCCATGGAGGTTTTATCCCAACCTTGTCGGTTTGTTATTCTAGAATAATTGCGAGGCATTGGTGTTCGATTATTTGGAAGAAGAAAAAATAGGTGGGTCAAACGACATACTATGCCATTTTACCCGAACAAGGGGTATGCCATTTTGTCCACTTTATGACCTCAAACATTAGAAAACAATAACTAAAAATGTAATAACAAATTTGAGATTTCAACACATTTTCGGAGTAATTTAGTAAAATTGCAATTAACTAACGCCAATAAAAACAAATGAACTTGAAAAATACTTACTTTTACGAAGAAACAAATTCCATCTCAGTAAAACTCGTGACTGCAAAAATCAAACAAACAAGTGTCCACCTCACACGGCCAGACGGACGCCACTGGCGACGCGACAGGTTGCGACAGGTTACTAAACGGCTACCTACACGTAATCGTCAGAACTAATTCGACTGTGGTTTCGGAGAAAAGTAAGTGTGTCATTTAACCCGCCTATGTTATTTTGTACGCCTTTCCCCTACCTTTATTTTATTGTATGATCCTTTTTTTAATAAGAAGAGGGTACTACACGGTGTGTTTTTACCTTTTTATTGTTATTACAAGCTTTTACTAAACATTTGTAGGTATGTGGGTGGGTTGGTATGTAGTAGGTATGTGTGTTAAGTTCAAATATTGCAAGTAAGATTTGATCCACTTCCCGATATCTGATTGAGCTGAAATTTTGTGCAATAACGATAAATTGTTCTTCTTCGCTTTCCTCCATTCTCACAAACACACGTACGATCACTAAGAAAATCCGAATGAAACTGGCATCGGTAATCCGATTGCCGATACTTGCGTCGGCAATCCGATCGCTGGCGATACATTGGACGCAGTATGAAAAAATAATGCGTTTGATGCGATGCGTCCGATGCGTACGATACCGACCTGTGGACGCTTAGCTTAAATCGCCAATTTTACAATACAATGTTGCTTGTTTTACAAATTATATTTGTATGGAGCTGCAACCAATATATCATTTGCCTATTACTGAATTGAACATACTTAATAAGCCTTAAAATGAAAAAAGAAAAATATTAGACAAAATTAAAATATAAATTTTTATCTTAGCCTCTAACTTCAGGCAGGGCAAAATAGGAGCATCTACTCACATGCATATAAGGTAACAAAAACAATGAGCGACCATATTATAGTCCGGGCAAAACTAGATTTCTACTATTTTAATTAGTAGTAAATAATAACCGAAATCGAGAAAGCCAAGGCCGACCAGTCACCACAAGTAGCAACCGTTCACAAGTACACGCATGGGCCCAGCCATCACATATTTGATAGGCGTTTTGCTAATCATATCAAATTCATTCATTCACACTCGCCTCAGAACCTTCAAACTGTTACGATCCCACGTATTAAATTTTTTGGGATTTCATTTATGGCACCTGTATGTTAGCTGAAGACATAACAACGTGTTTAATTTATAATTTACTAGCTGACGCGACAGTCGCTATCCTGTCAATCTATACAAAAATACAATTCATGTAATTAAAGTCGATATCAAAACGTTAATCAATGTTATTCAAATATCATACCATTTACATTTTCAACATTTCCCGCGGATCCTTCGAATTTTTGTTCATACAAACTTTGTCCTAACAATTACAAACACAACAAAAAAAACAGCCAAATCGGTCGAGCCGTTTTTATGTGATGCTCCATCATACATGTGCCAATTGATTTTTATTTATGTATATGTGTGTTAATTCTTTGTTGTTTACATTTTTATATAGTTACTTTTTAAGTCTTAATTATTTATTGTAATTTGTAAATTAGACAATTATTTATTATTAAGCAAGTGTGCTCCATCGTCAACCACATCGTCGCTTATGGGGAGATCGTAGTCAAACGCATAGCTATTCTATATTCTAAATTATATTATAAATGCGAATGTAAGTTTGTTTGTTTGTTTGTTTGCTACGCTCTCACGCCTTAACTACCTACTCAACCGACAATCATGAAATTTTGCATACACGTTGTCAGGGGAACAGAAACGGACATAGAGAACAATTTAAAAAAGAAAGACCGTTTAGTAACGTAAACCTACATCTACGCGTGCGAAGTCGTTTGCAAAAGACTATAACTAAAAACTAATATTATAAAGCTCTTCAGCTTTATAATTTAATAGCTGACGCGACATAACGTTTTTTGTTTGTTAACCAAACAACAAACTCTTCAATTTGTTGTTTGGTTGAAGGCGCAAATCTCAGGAACTACTGGTTTGAAATGAAAATTCTTTCAGTGTTGGATAGCCCATTTATCGAGGAAGGCTATTAAATAGGCTATATAACATCACACTACGACCAATAGGAGCAGAGCGTAAATAAAAAAAGTAAAAAAGGGGAAAAATCAGCTAGTAAAATATAAAATTGTCATACTTATTCTTGACGTCGAAGGTGCCAGGATAGAAGACAACATTGTCGAAGGGATATTGCAGAGTAATACGCTTTACACATGTGTATAATTGCTGCCATGTGAGCGGGTTCTCTTGAGACCCGCAGTAGTATACACGCGTCTCCATAAACCTGGCAAATACAAGATGATTAATGCAAACATAGATTAAGAGACAAATTAATAATGTCTATACTTTTATATATTACACTAAAATTTGATTAATTTTGAAATCTACACAGCATACTCGGTATGGAGTTCGTGGTCGTTCGATAATGTTCTCGAAGATATGTGAAGTATGCTAACCCACGCTAGGTCAGCGTGGTGGACTATGGCCTAACCCTTCTGAGAAGAGGCCCGTGCCCAGTAGTGGGACATTCTAATACAGGGCATATATTATTATATAAATATATTTTAAAATAACTATTGCATTTTGCACAGAAACTTTGAAATTAGACGTAGGACATAAACTGTAATTTCATAGATAAAGACGTTGTAAAGACAACACACAGACTAAGAAATTTCGATGACTGACAACAGATGGTGCTGTACACAATAGGTGCATGTAATGTATGGCTCATCTTGGCACAGCCAACTTCGCAAACTGGAAATCTGTTTACTTACGTAGTGAGTTAGTTGATATTTGGTCGAAATTGGTCATAAAGTAGCAGAATTGGTCGGTCCACCGTTTAAAAGATACAAGGGGGCATTGGTGGCTGTACCCAAGTGAGCGCGCATCTTGGCACAGCCACCTTTTATTTCCAAAACCGCAGCACCTAACAAAGATCTAAATATACCAATAATTAGTCGACATTGATCACAAAATATCAGCATCGTGCGAGCCCCGGTTTAAAAAGATATAAAAAGGGTATTGGTAGCTGTGCCAAGATGAGCGCTCACCTTGGCACAGCCACCTTAACATCTCGAGAACCACAATGCTTAGCGATAATCTGATTGTACCAATAATTAATTAGTCGTACATTGGTCGAAATTAGTCACAAGCTGCCAGAATTAGTCAGTGCTTCTGAAAAGTGAAAATTAAGTTAATTTTTTTGTTTGCGTTGGTGGCTGTGCCAAGATGAGCCATACGCTAATAATCTCGCTCGCGAAACAATCTTGAATTTCGCAAGTGAAGTTTACTCAGCGACTAAGTATATACACAAAATCCCGACATCAACAGTCGAGCCACGGCCCGCCAGACACGATCACCCAGCCTGGTCAGAGGATCCTCCCTTGACTTTGGAGGAACAACACATCACGTTCCTACACCACCTAATACTTTAGAACAGTAAGAATGAAGAATTCTATGGTTACTTACTTCTCAGTGGCAGTCTCCCAGGCTACGGCGATCATATTGTCGATAACGATATCCACCGGAATGATATCAGCTCTGGCGTTCAAATCTATGTTGAACACCTTCAGGACTCCCTGGCCTATGCCAAGAATGATGCCAGTTGCACCTGATAGGCCCTCGATCCAGCCTGGTATTGGTGCACGAAGGGCAGATACCACTGTGGATATAAGCGTTAGCTGACTGAGATGGTCTCGCGTTGCTTTATTCTCTGATACACGGAAGCGGATGCTCCTAGTCTTTCATAACTTTATTGTGTCCGTTGTTTGGATGTTTGTAAAGTCCCCCGCGACACAGAAATTATTAATAGGGCAGGAGTTGCCTTTTAAAAAAAAGAAAGTGCTATTTAAGGCTCACTTTAAGTATTACTTACAAAATGACTGCTGGGATGACGTAGTGGTTTAAGTGGTCGCCTCGCCACTGCTACTATGCCGAGTGTTGTGGGTTTGAATCCCACACGGGACAAAACTTTGTGTGATCCACAAATGTTATTCCGAGTCTGGGTGTTCTTCGTGTCCGTTGTTGGAATGTTTGTGAGTGCCCCGCGACACAGGATTAATTCCTAGTGCGGGAGTTGTCTCATTTAAATAATAAAGTTTTTGCCCGCGGCTTCTTTCAAGTTAATCTAGATTTTGTCAATAAATTTCTATCCCTCCGGAACTGTACTTTGGATCAAAGGTACTCTATGTCAATTTCTGTACCCGTGACAGCGTGTATGCGAAATTTCATGATAATCGGTTGAGTAGTTAAGGCGTGACAGCGTAACAAACAAACAAAGAACTCACATTCGCATTTAGAATATAAGTTAGGATTGCTTGATTGATGATGATTGTGTTTTAGTGTTAAAAGGGCTACCATTGTTCATCTTATCTGTGAGGAGTTGCCAAGCTCCTGACAGACAAGATTTGTGAAATAAACAATATTGTAAACCTGGCGATTAAAAACTATCGTTACACCCAGTGCCATCTCTCAGCATTGTGGGGAAGACTCGGCAGTTCCGTTTAATAATTTATTACAGCGCCATCTATTGACGACTTACGGAACTACGTAGTTCGTACGAAAAGAGTAGAGAGAACGCTGGCACATTCTCGAATCTTCGTACTGTTTACATACCGGGTATGACGTTTCTAGAAAACTCCGGAAACGCTTTAACCTCGTATAAAAGGGGAAGGTCAGCGCTCGCCGAGTTAGTTTACAATAGTAAGAGGTCAAGTATTCATCGAAGTGAACGGAAGCGAAAATACCACAGAGTTTGAAGCAGTAATGGTGCAAAAGTGTTCAAGTAGTGTTTTAAATTTAATTGTGTGCTTTAATAAAACGTGTTTTAGTCGGTAATATTGTTTACATTATTATCCCTTAGACCCAGCACATAACACTATGAATCCCCGCATTCTAACTTCTTGCATGGTAGTCACTTTCAGAGGGTCAACGATAATATTTCACATCTCTTGAAACTCTTTGAAGCCCTTCAAACTTGACAATTTTGTTTGTCAGTTTGTTTTTGCATACATGGTATTCTTATCGTAGCGGAAGAAATCCTGATAAAGCCGACAAATAAGTACATAAACTATCTCACTGCTGGGCGCGGGGCTCTTCCCTGTGCGGGTTGGTGGACTCGCACAAACATACACACACAAACACACACACATACACGCACACGCACACTCACACACACACACTCACGCATACACACTCATACACATGAACGCATGCACGCACGAACGTAAAAATGCATAACGAAGTCTCACCTATGGAAGGTCTGACGATAGCGACAGAATATCTCCGACCCTGACGCTGGTCCACGACTGCTTCAGCTAATGCCTTCGAGAATATATAGGTGTTGGGCTTCGGGTGAATATATCTGTAACAAACAATATAGGTACTAAACAAGATTTTACTCAATGGACGGCACACTAGTCCCTGCGCCTTGGAGATTGGAGATAAAAGTCCCCTTCCCCCGGACCGCGAAAGTGAACAGACTTGTAACCCGTATAACTTTTTAATTTAAAATATTTGCCAAAAAAAAAAAATTACGCGAAGTACTAGGCTCGCATAACTCTGTGGTGAACGCGGAGTACCTGTGGAAACAAGACAGAAACAGCGGAGACGGCAATAGCTAACGCAGCTACTGAGCACACACACGTCAAAGTGACAAAGACGTCATTCTCGCCGCTTGCCACAGTTCACGAGCAAAAGCGATCAGCGGGTAACTTTTGTGTATGGTCTAAGTACTATTTTATCTAGAACTTTTGGAATAATACATTGACATTTACTATTTGTATTAAGACATGCACAATGTATAAAACACCACCTAAATCTCCACCGACTGAAGCAGTATCAAACAACTTGAAGAGGACACCGCCAAACCAAACTATACTTTCGCGTTCTGAGTCCGACCTTAGAAGACTGTATGCAGACGAAGCCCAGCAATTTAATATTACTCAGCGAAACAAACGAAAACACCCATCAAGTGAGGTCACCGGTGACGAATTGGAATCTTTTAAAAATGAGATGAAAGAAATGATGAGAGAAATGATGTCCGCCATTAACTCTCGGCTTGACAAGTTAGAAGGACATATGGTGGAAATAAAAAACATTATTCTGATATAAAGGCTACCACTGGTGAATTAGAAAAGTCTTTGACCTTTGTCTCCGATCAATTGTCGTCACTTGAGAATAAAATTACATCTTTGGAAAAGGAGCGAAATAGTATGATGTTCAAGTTGTCAACACTTGAGGAAAAACTTGAAATGTGCGAGCGAAATAACATCAAAACCTTAATCGAAATTAGAAATGTACCTAAACAAGAGAAGGAAACCAAAACAATGTTGTATGACAAGATACAGTGCCTCTCAAAGCAACTAAATACCCCAACAGAGCTCACCTGCGTCCGCGATATAATACGACAACCGTCGAAAAAAGAAAACAAAACATCAAGTGTTTCGGTTGAATTCTCGAACACCCTAATGAAAACAAATTTCTTGGCGGCTGTTAAAGAACACAATAAGAAAAACCCAAACAATAAAATAAGTTCAGCTCATCTAGGCATAACAATTACACCCCAAACGCCTATATACATTGCCGAGCAATTGACAACCCTCACCAAGAGATTATTTTATCTGGCAAGAAATTATGCCAGGTCCAATCAATATAACTTCTGTTGGACATCAAATGGACGAGCTTTTCTGAAAAAGGATACAGATAGCCAATCGATCCTGGTGAAGAATGAACAACAGCTGAAACAACTGGCTCAATCCATCTCTGCATGACTACGCATGTATAACTTTTTAATATTATGTTATTTTATTTTTATCTCTAACTTATATAATGATATGCTTCTTAGTTACTACTCTATTGAAATACCTGCAATAAACACAAATACACTAAACACAAGTTACAACTATAACCATATCACTCAACAATGTATTACCTACGTCATCAAAAACTGCACAACACAAACACAATACAAGTTATCTACACACATTTTACCACTGTCACCACTCACATGGCTGGCAAACTACATATATATTCATATCCAAGAACATAAAGCCTGTATAAGTTCCTACCATCTTACAATATGTACTTATCTTACTAATTATAAACAGTTACCAATTATCCAAATGTCAAAGTCAGCTTGCTTCCTAAATTTAAAATCTTTTACTACCGACCACGACACCTCTCCCCTCTCAGGTTACTTTTATGGAAAAATTACTAATAACGTTAACTATCTCATAGATATCAGACGCGATCTGTTATTAACCATCCCAACAACTACTTAAAACTGTTGTCACAAAATATTCGTTCAATTAACTGTAACTTCTTAAATCTGCAGATTTTCTTGGAACCTCTTTCATTTGAATGTGATCTAGTAATCCTAACGGAATCCTGTTTTAGTAATGCCACAATTCCACAATTAAAAAATTACACCACTCTTACAATCACAAAACACCTCAACCAAAGCGACGGTGTAGTGGTATATGTAAACGCGGAGCTACCGGCCACATGTGAGGAACTCGATCTACATCAATCAGCTTCTGGACTCGTCATTAAAATAAAATCTGAGGTGGCTATAGTTTGCATCTATCGCTCTCCAACTATTGATAATATTCAAAACCTTTTATTATCTCTTAATATTCTGCTTCCATCTCTCCAAAATTTTAAAACGGTAATCTTAACAGGTGACATTAACCTAGACATAAAACCTACTAGCTTAAATGTGCGCTCCCACGAATATCTTAATTGTCTGGCTTTTCATGGTTTCCTCGCAGCGCATACTGTTCCAACCAGAGGAGATAACTGTTTGGACCACCTTATTTTAAGAACAAACTCTCCCTCATTTTCCTTCGTCTATGATTCCGTGGTCACAGACCACTATCCTTCACTACTCTGCTTGGACAACAGACGTAAACGAAAATCCTCAATTCCTATCCTCAACCATATTGACTATGAGAAACTTGATGAAACAATGTCTCAACTAGACTTTAACCCAATTCTCTCCACAACTAACGCTGAAATTGCTACAAATAAATTCGTGATATTGATGACCACAGCCATCTTAAAACACACCTCGACCAGGAAAGTACCTGCAAGAAAGAAAATACTAAAACCTTGGGTCACAACTGGTCTATTACGCTGCATTAGAAATAGGGACGCATTACATAAAAAGGCAAAACAAGATCCAGAAAACGAAATATTGACAGTAACCTACAAGCGCTACCGAAACTTCTGTACAAGGATTCTAAAAAGAGCTAAACGTCTTTATGATACGCATGAACTGGATAAAGCTGGACAAAATCCTAAGTTACTCTGGGAAACAATAAAGCGAGTTACCCATACCAAGAAACCGAATAATACTTCTATACAACTATTAATCACCTCATCCTCACTTATAGAATGTTGTGACAAAGTAAACTCCTTTTTCGTCAGTGTCGGCAAAAACCTTGCTGATAATATCACAACCACTACTCTGCAACGAAAGACAACCTCTTGTACGGTACCTAATATCACACCCACCTCTTCCTTCGTCCTAGAGCATACCGACATTGACGAAATCATTCAAACCATATGCTCCCTACGGACCAATGCTGCTACTGGATGGGATGGTATCTCACCCTATTTCCTAAAAAATTACTCTACCTTACTGGCACCCATCCTATGCCATCTTTTTAATCTTTGTTTCGACACTGCTGTCTTCCCTACTTCATTTAAAAAGGCAATTATTCATCCAATTTTCAAAGGGGGAGACGGGACCACACCTAATAATTACCAACCCATAGCTGTCCTAAGTGCTTTATCTAAGGTGCTCGAACGGTTAATTAATAAGAGATTAGTTAATTACTTGGAACACTATAAACTAATATCATCTCATCAATTCGGCTTTCGCAGAAACTTATCAACATGTGACGCAGTTCACGAATTAACTAATCACGTAGTACAAAATATTAATAATAATAATAAAAAAGTGCTAACCATATTTTTAGATCTCGCGAAAGCGTTAGACACGATACCCGTCTCTACACTCTTATTAAAACTTGAGGGAGTGGGTGTCAGAGGTCTTCAATTAGATCTATTCTAGAGCTACCTAACAAATCGATCGCAATTTGTTAGGATTAATAATAATAATAGTAATGAACTTCCTATTTATAACGGTGTGCCCCAGGGAAGTATTATAGGGCCAACCCTCTTTCTTATCTTCATAAATCAGCTGTGCGACCTTAATATACAAAATTCAAACATAATCTCATTTGCGGATGACACTGCGATAACCGTTGTAGCTGAAACTTGGTCCCAGTTAGGAATAAGGGGACAATATGCATTCAACACAGCACTAAACTGGCTCAATGATCACACCCTTAAACTCAATACTTCCAAAACCAAGTTCCTTACATATTCAATCAGTACAGCCTCTCAACCACGCATCCCAATAACTGTAAAAGTCCACTCCTGCTACACTGAACCACAAACTCCTTGTAACTGTCCATCCTTAACCTCTGTAGAACAAATAAAATATCTAGGTGTAACTTTGGATAAGACTCTCAACTTTAAGTCCCACATAAACGTTCTCACGGGCAGAGTCCGAAAACTTATATTTTTATTTAAAGTGCTTCGAAAAGTTGCTAACCAGACCGTAATACGCAAAGTCTATTTTGCCTTATGCCAATCTATTGTGACATACTGCATTTCATCTTGGGGTGGTGCTGCTAAAACGATTATAAAACCGTTAGAGATAGCACATAGAGCAGTATTAAAAGTGGCTACTTTTCGCCCTATCATATTCCCTACCAACGAATTGTATTGTAAATGGAATATTCTAAATATAAGACAACACTTTATCATACAAGCAATTCTTCTACAACACCACAAAACTCCATATAGGACAATCCATAAACGTAGAAAAGACAAAATCTGTACCCTCCCACATGCATTTGGCATTTTCAACGGGAGTCTTCCCAAAAGCACTCAAGCGAGCACTTATCTATCCTATTCATAAAGGTGGTGACAGAAACTGTGTTAACAACTATCGACCCATATCAATTTTACCTGCCTTCTCAAAGATTATTGAAAAAATTGCCAACAAAAGACTTACTAACTACTTAGAAAAGAAAAGTCTTCTATCTAACTCACAATTCGGTTTTCGAAAGAACAAGTCAACTGATAACGCAGTCTATGAACTTACCAACACCATAGTTACTAGTATGGATGAAAAGAGAAAAGTAATCGCAATATTCCTAGACTTGGCCAAGGCATTTGACACAGTCTCTGTCCCGCTATTGCTCGAGAAGCTGGAGCGATTGGGTATCCGTGACGTTCAATGGAAATTCTTTTCAAGCTACCTTAATGATCGCACTCAATGTGTTCAGCTGGATGATGTGCGTAGTGATGACCTTCCCATCGATACAGGGGTGCCACAAGGCAGTATTCTTGGACCGACATTGTTCTTAATTTTTATCAATGACTTGTGCCAATTAGAACTGGCTAATGGGAGGATTATCACCTTTGCAGATGACACGGCACTAGTTTTCCGAGGTAATTCTTGGGATGACACATATAGATATGCCCAAGACGGTATGAATGAGGTCGCTAGTTGGCTGAGTTCTAATCTTCTTTCGTTGAATGTCAGTAAATCTAAATACATAGCATTCAGCTTGAAAAACATAAAATCACACCCTGAACTACCTAACCCAATTTTAGCACATTCCTGTTTAAATTATAATTCTTCTGCTCGTTGTACCTGTCAAGAACTACAATCAGTTGACACAATTAGATATCTAGGTATTATCATTGACAAAAACTTAAACTTTCAAGCTCACGTAGATTTATTGACATCCAGAACTAGAAAACTGATTTATGTTTTTAAAAACCTACGTCACGTGGCAGATAGGGATGTTCTAAAGCTAGCTTACCTCGCATTGTGCCAGTCTATTTTGACGTACTGCATGGCATCCTGGGGAGGTGCTGCAAAAACCATTTTAATAAAACTGGAGCGCGCCCAGAGAGCGGTCATAAAGGTGGCTCTTTTTCTTCCTTACTTGCATCCTACGGCTGAATTGTACCAAGAATTTAATGTTCTAACAATACGCCAGCTATTTATTCTTCGTATAGTTTTGATGACGCACGCACAATCGAATTATGACCCTTCAATTAACGCAACAAAACGGCGTAAACATAAAATTTATCACAATGATACGACATACAGAACTACTCTGTCACATAGGTTCCATTGTTTCTTAGGTCCATACTTATACAACAAAGTTAATTCCCTTCTTTCTATATACAGTCTAAATAATTTCAATGTAAAAAAAGTATTAACGTCTTGGTTACAAGACCTATCATATTCTGATACTGAAGCCCTACTTATTCCGATAATATAATGAATATAATTTATGCACAAATCACACAAGTTAAATGCATGATAGAAACTGTAGCACATGCACGCTAGCACACTCACACACACACACTCTCACCCTCACTCACACACACACACCCGCACACACAAACACACACACACCAATTTTATTTCTAATTCAGAATATGCATAGGTAGTTTTTAAGTACATGTCCAAATAATCACCACTAAGACTTGTCCAGGAGTTGGGAGCCTGGTGATCTGTAACACAGGTTTTTTACCTACTATAGACACCAGCATCTCACAAAGGAATGAGAATTTTTTTAACATGTATTGTATTAGATAATAAGTACTTACCTTTGTGAAAGAGGAAATAAATATCTTTATTATTATTATTATATTATTATTATGCACGTTCGTCATTCATTAAAAGATTCTTTTATTTTCTTGGCCCTTCATTATACAATAAAATAAATAAACAATGTCCAGTATACGGCTTAACATACTATAACTGTAAGAAAATCATTTACTCATTTCTTCTACGCCATTCATAAGAAGGAACAGAACAAATGCTTATTTAATTACAGACAGCTGCATAGCACTCGAGATATGTAGCACAACAACCACACATACACACATATACACCATACACACACACACACACACACACACACACACACAGGCACAAACACACACACACACAAACGCATACACAACACACACAGACACAAACACACACACACACAACCGCATACACAACACAGACGCATACGCAACACACACGCACACACAACACACACGCACATATACAAATACACATATACACACATACACATAATAGTTCTTAGTCATATCCTATTTCAAAATTTTGCTCACTTATTTTTATTTTTGTCATTATTTGTATATTTTTGATTATACCAAGGTTTAGTAGCAGTAAAGTACAAATTTACGTAAACAATAATATTACATTATGCTTGTAATCAATTGGGGGAATCGGAACTGTCACTCCTTCATACAGGTTATACTGTAACCTAGTTAGGAGATCAGAACTGCACCCACTATTAATTGTAGCAAATCAGTAATCTTACCATGTATATACCGTATCCCATGTACTGCAATATTTGGAAATGATAAATAAACTTTATTATTATTATTATTAAAGTTATGCTATCGAATATTATAAATGCGAATGTGAGTTTGTTTGTTACGCTGTTACGTCTTAACTACTCGACCGATCATCATGAAATTTCGCATACACGTTGTTAGAGGTTCAGAAAAGGACATAGGGTATATTTCATCTAGAAAGAAATACTGCTCCCGAGGGATAGTTTATTGATAAAATCTACATTAACGCGAGCGAAGCCGTGGACAAAATCTAATATTGCATAATTATCAACTCTACCTTGGGGGAGGTCCCGTCTATGTCCAGCAGTGGACGTCTTTCAGTTAAGATGATGATGATTAATTCTACTGGTAAGTAAGTGTCAATGATATTTGTTGACTGTACGTACTTTGGTGTAATCTCTTGCAGTAGCTCTGCTGGCAGCGCTTTAAACAAATCCTGGACTTGTGACAGCTCGGCCGGTGCCGGATACACGCGCTCCTCAATGTGTCGTAGTTCCGCGTTTGTGTATGCCGTCGACACGTGTACTAGTGCCTGATAACACACAAATGCATGAATTGCTAGGGGTCCGGATAGAGCCGGACACAGTCAGGCTTTTTAGTTGCATGTGCGGCCAAATTAGACCGTGTACGGCTTGTCTGACATTTGTTAGACAGGCCACACAGCGTCTAATTTGGCCGCACTTTTAGAATTTGAGCATTTCTTTCTTCATTTGTCACGTGTTGATTTCCATTCCTCCAGTCTCACCTTGTATTGCTAGAGCAAGCGAGCGGACTAGCACTGTCCACCCCTAAAAAACTAGTCGGCCTATCTATCCAAATGTTTGGCTAAACTGGCTGGTGTCTCCAGCTTTTCGGTTTTAGTTCTCGTGGCAGCAAAGTACATGTTTAAGCATGCTCGAGCGTTTTCCCGCTTAGTATAAGTTGACCTATAAGTGGCACTGGCTCGTAGCAATAAAAGGTAAGCTGACCTCGAGCGAGGGTAGCTGGTCGCAGAGGTCCATCAGAGATATGACGGAGGTCACATTGTTGGCGACGGCCACGTCGAGAGGCTCCCAGAACTTCACCCTCGCTGCGTTGTGGAATACCACGGACACCTGGCAAATATAAAAATAGTCAATATAATATAGAACGTTTTAATCCAATTTAATAACATTATTACATGGTCACAGAATATAATATTATATATACTAATATTATAAAGAGGAAAGATTTGATTTTTTTGTTTGTAATGATTAATGATAATTATAATTAAAAAACTACTTAAGCGATTTAAACAATTATTTCACCATTAGAAAGCTAAATTATCACCAAGTAAACTTTTTATTTAAAAAAAAAGTTCGATGACACCTAACTTAACCTGCTATTATGCAAGCTTTTGCTTTTGCCCTCAGTAAAGCTAGTAGAAGATTAAAAAAATTGCGACTTAGTTTCTTTCGCTTACAGGCTATTTCTAATCATATTAATAAGTTAATTATAAATATGAGATGCTGTGACTTTTACTTGTATCTTAGATTTAAAAAACTGTTACCTACTTTTTAACCGACTTCAAAAAAAGGAGGAGGTATTCAATTCGTCTGTATTTTTTTGTTTGTTACCTCATATCTTTCGACTGGGCGAACCGATTAAGATGATTCTTTTTTTATTTGAAAGCTGGTGCTTCCCGTGTGGTCCCATTTCACTTTAATCAAGATTTGACCATTCATTTTCTAGTTATCTTAATAATGCGTATTTGGCTACATTGATGATGTTCTCGTTTTTGGCAAGGTTCACTAAAAAGCGAGAAATAAACAACATTTTAACAAAATTTCGTTTATTTCTCGCTTTTTTTCACAAGAATATGCAACTATTTTTTATTAACCTTTTAGTGCATTTTGCAAGTTTTTGAATATTCTTCTTTGAAGACGGTTTTCTTTTTTGTTAAAAGTTTGTTTTTTAAGTCTGATTTAAATAAGTAAACTATTGTTACAACTACACATAGCAGTGAAATTAAACTACTTTATACGGATTTTATCGCGTTGTTTATTTTTTTATATAACACTATTAACACCATGTTCACGGGGAGTCTCCCCGTAAGCATGGCTGCTGAAAAGCGACTGAAACGTCGGGGAAAGTGTATAATGAAATCTAAATCTAAATAATTTTTAAATGTTTAAATAGAAGTAAACAGTAACTAGTAAAAATGTTTTGTAATAAGTAATAGTGTTTTATACAAAAATAGACAACGCGATAAAATCCGTATAAAGTTGTTTAATTTCAATGTATAACATTCGCGTAAACATAAGACAATATTATACAAACAGCAGCTCATATAAGAAAAAGAATATAACATTTATTTGCACTATAAATAAACATATTATGGCGATTGAAAAGACTGGTCATAAGTTTCCTGCTTCTTGTCATCAAACAGGCTTTTTCAATGCTACATTTTTATTTTTTTTTATTATTATGTTGTAATATATCAGTTAATTGGCGTGTACAAGAAGTGTTTACACATTTTTATGGAAATAATGACTTTTGAATTTGAATTTGACTTGAACAAATATTTGTTTAAAACATTTGACTTGAACAAATATTTGTTTAAAACATTTGTAATGTAACTACTGGACATTAAGAACTTACATATTAATGAGGCCTGTTATTTTACTTGTTTGCTTGAACTAGGTCAAGAACATACCTATCTCGCGGGCTCTATTATTACATACTACATATTGCCGGCAGCTTCGCTCGCGTGACTATAGATTTTGTCAATAAATTTTATCCCTCAGGAATAGGACATTGCCTGGATAACTTGTATGCGAAATTTCATGATCATCGGTCGAGTAGTTAAGGCGTAAAAGCATATCAAACAAACTAACAAACTCACATTCGAATTTATATATTTTTTTTGTTTAAAGATCTCGCGCTGGGTATAATTCCTGTGTCACAGAGGACTTTACACACATTCAAACAATGGTCACACAAAGCACCCAAACATCGAATAACTATTTGTGAATTACATAAATGTTTGTCCCGTATGAGGATAGAGCCCAAAGCACTTGGCGCAGAGGCCGGAGGCCCAAACCCCCACCCCTTCCTTCCTCTGGAGAGGGGGCAAATTTAATAGGCCGACAACGCACTTGCGATTCCTTTGGTGTTGCGGGTGTCCATAGGCGGCGGTAATCGCTTACCATCAGGCGATCCGTCCGCTCGTTTGCCTCCTATAGCATATAAAAAAAAAATACCTTCATCAGCTGTGTGATTGCATCAGTATTGAGTCCCAGGAGTGGTTGAGAGACGTCACCAGTGATGTATACCAATTTATCCAGCTGGTGGGGGCAGTGAGCTCGAATATTGTCGAACACCTATGGAGTAATCAACATTGAAAAACGCCGTCAAATAGCACATTTAGTAAAACAGAGGCGTCGCTCGAAATTTGGATGTTAGGCAATTTAAATAACACACTGTTAAAGAGGAGCGAGGCTTCTCTTGAACGTTGGCTTGCCAGTGCCATCTACTGAGGCTAATTGTGAATCAAAATCATTCAGAGACCTATGCAAGCAATTTCGACAAAATCGGTCCAACCGTTTAGGAGTACCGTGGCATCGCACGTACAGAAAATTAATATTTATATTAAGATAGTTTAATGGCAATATCAGAAAAAATTTGCTAAGCTTATATTTTACCCACATTCCGTCTGCTATCTATACATATAATAAAACTGTAGAGATGTCAATTCTGTACATTGAATATATATTCAAAATTAATATTGGAGGATGAATGGTGATCGATACTGATGACAAAAATGCAATCAGTAAATTTTTTGTCTGTCCGTCTGTCTGTCTGTCTGTATATGCACGCATGGGTCAAAAACTACTGAAGGGATTTTAACCAAACTTGGTACGATTGTAGTCCATACTCCTGGGCAGGTTAAAGGCTATATAACATAACGCTAAGACACATAGGAGCTGAGCAGTGACGATAAATTTGAAGCAAGTCGGATGAAAATGCGCTTTCGAGCTCTTATCCTCGCATACGTTGATCATACACCAAAAGTATGTATTACAAAGATGATGGTCTTCAAAAGATCTACAAAGAAGTCTTGAATAGTATATATCTATCTTTTATAAATTAGCCACAATAACGTGTTTAATCGTTAGGCATTTCTTCAAAGTGTATTAAATACATAAATATATTGTATTTCACATAGATATATCTTTATCAAACTCCCATATTCAAAAAGTACACTTTAATATCTACTTTATAAAAAAAATTTATAGAATTCGGTTTATAAACACACAAGATATAGATTAAATAAAACTTCCAAATCTCGCCGCGCCAGTATGGGTACGGCGATACGGTTGATTTTTGTTTAACGCGCGAAACGGCCATCCGCTGCATTTATAAAAAGGCGGGGGTGCTCACGCGCCGACTTCACTTACATTTTGTTTGTTTGGTTGAACGCGCTAATCTAAGGAACTACGGATAAAAATTAGAAAAATATTTCAGTGTTGGATAGCCCATTTATAGAGGAAGGCTATAGGCTATATAACATCACGCTACGACCAATAGGAGTGGAGCATAAATGAAAAATGTTGCAAAGACTAGGAAAATTCTCTTATGTGAAGCAGACGAAGTTGCGCGGGTCAGCTAGTTTAAAAATAAATGCGGGCAGTGATAAGTCTATACCAACGTATTTATTTTATTTTATTTTATTTTATTTTATTTATTCAGGACAACAAACAATTGTACACTATGCTAAACCAAACGACTTATTACCAAAGTACTTAAATATATGCACAACCAACATCGTTGTCCGCAAAATTAATATTAGTACAAAAAAGATAGTGTTACATATATTAGTTCTGGCATGACAAAGAAATAATTAATTTATTACTTTATTACAAATAAAATGAAATTCAACATCAACTATGATCATTAGCCATTTCGTTGAGTCTCTCAACCACGCACTTCTTGAATTGCCCAGGAGATAGTATAAACAAATCAATATCTGTGAAATATTTATTATAAAGTTTCATAATGCGGCAAAGTGGTGCTCGCTCGCCCGCATTCGTTCTGCACATCCTTGGTGCAAAAAGGCCCCAGTTATGTGCAGCGCGTATACGATGGGAGCTGCTAGGGATTCTTATTTGTATTTGATTCATTAGGTTATTGCAGTCATACTTATTACGACAAATGTTATATATCGCAGATAAGTCCATTAGCCATCGTCTCTTTTTGAGTGTCATTAGAGAGAATTTAACCAATGTGTCATGGTATGAGCTTCTTCTGCGAAAACATCTATAATTAACGGCACGGAGGTATTTAAGCTGTACTACTTCTATTTGATCAATATATTTTGTATAATATGGATTCCATGCAACAGTGGCATATTCTAATTGTGATCTAATGAGTGACTTGTAGAGCAGCAAGTATGAGGCTGGCCTTTTAAAGGATACACATGTGCGCATGACAAATCCAAACATTTGAAAAGCTTTATTTACTATACAGTTTACATGAACATCAAGATGGAGTTTAGAATCAAGATGTATTCCAAGGTCTCTAATCGAGATTACTTTCTCAAGTGCATTGTTACAAAGGAAGTACGTTTGATTAAATGTATTATGTTTTTTTGTGAATGTTATTGATTTACATTTATTAATATTTAGCTGCAATTTATTGTCGATACAATAACTGGTAAAGCGATTCAAGTCTTCCTGTAATTTATTGCAGTCACTTTGCATCTTAATGTCTCGATAGATTTTAAATCATCTGCATACAAGAGATAATGACAATGTTTAAAACAATTGCCAATGTCATTAATAAATAAGACGAAGAGCAAAGGTCCTAGAATTGAACCCTGGACTACACCTGAACTGATTTGTATTTCATTAGAGTAGAAACCATTCAGAGCAACCCTTTGTGTCCTGTTTACTATATAGGACTCGAGCCAGCGTAACAAGTTTCCGTGTATACCATTATAAGCAATCTTCTTTAATAGTATTGAATGATCCACTTTATCGAATACCTTGCAAATGTCGGTGTAAACTGCGTCCACCTGCAAGCAGTTGTCCATAGTTTCATACAGATAATTCGTATAAAGCAACAGGTTGGTTACAGTAGACCGACCTGCTATTAGTATTCCCCTGCTATCTGCCTAAAAAGGATACTAGAGCACTTTTAGGATACAATCTATATTTACCATTTCCATGTGTCTATGTTTTGTTTTTTATTAATATTTAATTATAATAAAAACAAGGAACGTTAAAAATTAAGAAAACTCGTTCGTTTATACTGTTGTTTTTTGACATCCAGCAAACAATCTCTACAAACTATCAAACAAGGAAACCGTATTCCTGGGTTTCTTTCCTGGGCAAACCAGATCACCTACCCTTTTCCACCTTTCCCTTCAACAAATGTTCTTTTTTTAAGGCAATGGCGGGCTGTCCTTTAAGAAAAAAATACTTTAACGTATAGGGTATTTGCAAACCTGTGACTGTTTGAGTTGTGCCAGTCTTTCATGCGGTGGTTGCCCTCGCTTCTCACGCATTAGTAGGAACAGCCGTCCTATGTCTGGACATGTTGACAGCAGCCGTTCCACCAGAACCTAGGAAAACATAAGCATTTCTTTACATAAGTAATAATAAATGTCCTCCAGACCACATTTCAGTCACGGCCGCCAATTTTAACGAAGACTGGCCATCTACACAGGAGATATTATAGTGAACAAGTGTGTGTGCAAATCCAAGTACATTTTCGGTTCCCTAAAGCCTATGATTTGATGTGACGTCAATTCGACACGACCGGAGGGAGATCAGGCACAGGCTCAATGGCTTTACGTGCTTCCCGAGGCAAGGGGTGTAATAACCAATTAGCTAACTCTGGGCGGATGTTGCAATTCCTTGGTAGAAAAACCCAATAACTTTTTGTAGGCCCAACCAGGGATTCGAAAACGAGACCTCATTTACAACAGTTGCACTCATTGCCTAGCTGAGCTCATACATAAGTTGCGGAATACCATAAATCAACAGTGATTGGAAATGAGTGGCCATGAGTCTCATAGGGTCAACCCTAGCTACTCTCAAGGGTTGACTCTTTGTTTGTACCGCAACTAACTTAAAAGTAAATTAAATAACTTAGGTAAGCACTGAAGTTTGACGTTCATAATAATTATTGTTACTAACCTTATATTAATAAATTATTTTTATTTTAACTTGGCCATCTACTACCAATAGCAATAAATAAAATATTACACTCTCTATTCCCACGTCCTAATTATCAGGGAGATCCGACGTAAGACCATCGCGTTTACGTGCTTTCAAGACACAGCAGAAACATCACACACACACACACACACACACACATTAGAACGTTGGTTGTCGTAGCTTCAGGTTGCTACTAAAAGTTTCTTGACAGAAAATCGAATAATATTTTTGTTGGCCCATCCGGTATAACAGCCTGGGACTTCATGATACATGGAATTTTAATTTTCTTGATAAAGACTACTTCTTTACCAGAAATAATTCCTGAATGTCGGGCAACTTTACAAGCATTCGAAAAACGGACACAAAGGACACCCGGATTCGGAGCAACAATTTGTAAATCACACGTTTAATGTTTGTCCTGTCTGGGTTTCGAACCCACAACACTCGGCGCAGCGGCAAGGAGACTACTTAAGCCACAACGTCAGTCGATAGTAAATAGGTACACGCTAGCCGCCGGAACGAGGCAATCAAAGTATTGACTGAACTAGCTACTGGGTATTAATAAAAGACTGACCTTTCCCATGAACCCGGTGGCTCCCGTGATGAAGATGTCCCTGCCAGCGTAGAACCTCGGCAGTACTGGTTTTACCGGCTCGTACGTGCACGCCACCATCACACCGCCTGGCGATGAAACAGCTGGTTACTATCTCCTTGTATCGAAGGCCGTATGTGCTCTCCAACATACACATAATAGAGTAACTATCTTATTCTTGATTTACATTATATTGAAATTAATCTACTTTATACGTATTTTATCGCGTTGTTTGTTTAACACTTTATTACATAATTTTGTAACTGTTATAATATACTATAAAAAGAAATGGTTTGATTTTTGTTTGTTTGTAAAGGTTTAACTCAAAAACTATTCAACCTAATTTTAATTTTATAAATTCTTTCATAATTAGAATGCTTTATTAAGAGTAACACAGGCCATATTTAATTTTTAAAAGAGTGGTGTTATTAGCGTACTTCTACTTTTACGCGAGTGAAGCCGCGAGCAAAAGATAGTGTCTTGTATTTTAAGACTTGGCAGATGAATGCTAACACCAATGTATTTCAGACTCTTTAGATTAAAAAGAAGTTTTGGTCACGTAATTATTTAAAGTTATTATTTTTACATTACCTTTTTAATATCGCCTGTATAGGTTGAAACGCCGGGAAGACTGTTTGGTTGTGTTTAGAATATCGGAGTATGTTTTTTATACATCTGTTCGTATTGAAAGCGAGGCTTCAAATGTTTACATGCTACGATGTGCTTTAGGTAATTAATAGGCCTAATATTTATTGATGAACCTACTTGCTTCGTACGTCAAACACGCTATGTAAATATAATAAAGGTTAAAGTATGAAATTGCCGGTGTATAGTAATAGATATTGAAATTAAACTACTATATACGGATTTTAACGCGTTGTTTATTTGACACTGTTACAAAATTTTTTGAAAAACTGTTACACTACTATAATCACTATTAAACTTTACAAATTTTTAAGCTAATTAAATTATTGAAACTATTAAAACTATTTATACTATTACTATACTATTTAGATTTATTTTTACACTTATTTTTACACTTTCTCCGACGTTTCGGTTGCTTTTCAGCAGCCATGGTCACGGGGAGACTAAGATGGTAGTTGTCTCAATGTTCCAGTGTAGTTATTTCAAAGTACCCGAACATAATTTAATCATGGGTGTTTCTATTTACGCAGAATGAGCTCAAAGTATCATGAAGTCTAGCTGTGGTTTGCTTCTTCTTGGGTTTGACTATTTGAATTACTGGATCCCAAGCTGGTGGTACACTCCAACCATCTTCTCTATTGAAATTAGGATGTTTCTTGATTTCAATAGCCTCGCGAAGCATCCTTGGTAGGAATCGGTGTTCTTTAGCGAGCATCTGTGGTTTGTCAAATCTCTGGTAGTGGTTGGTCCCCTGTTGCACATGTTCACACACAGCAGACTTCAACGAGCGTTGGTGTTTTACATCAGCTATGTGTTCTTTTATGCGGGTGCCTATGCTTCTCTTGGTTTGACTAATGTATGAGAGTCCGCAGTCACAATCTATTTTATAGACCCCTGCATCTTGTAAAGGTAGTTGGCACTTGACAGATGGTAAAAATTGACTTATCTTCGTTGGCGGCTTGAAGTATGTATTGATTGAAGCTCGCTTCAAGATGTAGCCAATCTTGTCAGTGACACCCTTCACATAAGGTAGTATAGCAGGCTGGCGCTTGACTGTGGCTGGCTTTTCTCGGGATCTGTGACAGCGGCGCGGCTGTTGGAGCTTGTTGTCTTGCAGTACTTGCTTGACATGTTGAAGCTCGGCGTCCAGGTGTTTCTTGTCACAGATCCCGTGGGCTCTCTGAAACAAAGACATTCCCACGGTAGCTAACTGTTTAGGATGGTGGTGAGATTCACCGTTTAAGTACCTATTTGTATGGGTCTTTTTCCTATATAAAGTGTGGTTCAAAGTATGATCAGAATTCCTGATGACAAGGACATCTAAGAAAGCTAATGAATTATTTGCCTCTAATTCCATAGTAAATTGTATGTTGTTATTAAGGGAATTAAGATGTTCTAGGAATACACTTACACTATCTGTTGGTAATATTGTAAAAGTATCATCTACAAACCTCTTATAAATCCTGGGTGTGATGGGGGCAGTCTGCAAAGCTCGAGCCTCAAAGTCTTCCATATATATGTCGGCAACAACAGGCGATACTGGGGAGCCCATTGCCACACCATCGACTTGTATGTAGAATTTATTGTCCCACAACAGATAGTAGTTATTCATCACAAGTATTTAATTTAAAACAAAACTGCCCTTTACATCATTCGATTTCAATGAATATCTTAGGAGATATCGCAGTTTTAAAATAACATCGCAGAAAAATAATGATAACGAAGTCGCGGGTTAAAGTTAGCGTTAGCCCAAAGTAACTATTCCACGCGGACGAAGTCGCAGGCAGAAGCTAGTGAAAATATAAATTCAAACAATAGGTCTTTAACTATGAAATTAAGTGTTCAGTGTTTTCTGTACAAAATACAGCGGTTATTTTAAAAATTCATGTATATTTCGTGAAAAGATTATACATCCTTACTATTCTTGCTTCCTTACTAATATTATAAATTCGAAAGTAACTCTGTCTGTCTATCTGTCTGTCTGTCTGTCTGTTACCTTTTCACGGCTAAACTACTCAGCCGATTTAGATGAAATTTGGTACAGATATAGTATAAAACCTGGGGAAGGACATAGGCTACTTTTTATTGATGTAGGTACCACGCGGGCGGAGCCGCGCTCAAAAGCTATACATATAGTAATAATAACATTCATATTCATACAATTTTGTTTTAATGTTATATAACTTAAAATCTGCTCGTACTCGTTGTTTTAATTCGCCATCATTATATGACGATTGATGTTTATGTTAATTTAAAACAAACATAATATACAAAACGATAGTCTAGTGGGACCACCGTTGGACTGCCACGCAGAGGTCTCGAGTTCGAACCCAAGGCGCGTACCTCTGACTTTTCGAAGTTATGAGCGTATTAAATAGTTGATTATCGCTCGCTTTAACGGTGAAGGAAAACATCGTGAGGAAACCTGAGAATTCTCTATAATGTTTTCGAAGATATGTGAAGTCTGCCAACCCGCACTAGGCCAGCGTGGTGGACTATGGCCTAACCCTTCTCACAGTGAGAAGAGGCCCGTGCCCAGCAGTGGGACTGTATAATATAGGGCTGATATTATATTATTATTATATAGTGGCCTAAATACAAGCAACTATACATGTCGGTGCAAGTGAATATACAACATGTCACAGATATAATGCACAACCTCAAACACCCCAATTAGATTATTAAATCGTAATAATAATATAATCATTAAAATGTTACTTTTATGTACTTAAATATTTTAATTTAACGAATTTAGTTCTCCTTATTGTGCGCGGATATTATGGGTATATTACAATAAATCTAACATTATTGCCTTTATTGCATCAAAAACCTTATTGCCTTGAGTTATGATACATTTTCGTTTATTTTTAGCTGTTTAATAAATGGATGACTATAATTTAATTCGTTTTAATTATTTTAGGGATAAAAAACTACCTATATTAAAAATTGCTGGAATTGATTCAGTAGCTGATTTTGAACAAAATACTTTCAGGAAGTGCATTTATTATGTTACATTATATAAATTATCTAAACACATTCAAGAAGTGGTTATTAAAAGGTAACTCCTATAAAATCCGTATAAAGTAATTTCATTTCAATGTTTGTGTTATATATTTGGAAATGCCAGCTAACTATTACAGTAGTTTTAACTGTTTAACATTTGTCGGAGGTCACGTTACCTTACCCCCAGCACTTGTAACATACATATTTAATTCTACACACACACGCTACTTAATAAGAAATGTAATTGTCTTATTGTTTTACTTACTACCACCGCTGTTACTAATTCTAATAATTCAACATGACACGTGCATCAAAAATATAAAAATATTTATAGGGGACCGGCATTGTACTCCTAAACACAGGCTACTCAGTAGCCTATCTAGGAGAACAGTACTCTACCCATAACTTATTGTAGATTACGCATACTGTCTACTAAGAGTTAGGTACTCGTAGCTGACAGTGTGCGTAATCCATATTCATATAAACAAGTATTAAACTCTATTTCTTTGCTTTATTGGATACCTATAACAATTGCTAGGTATCCAATAAAGCAAAGAAATAGAGTTTAATACTTGTTCATAATGTTATTTTGTTCCAATAAATACATTATTTCGATTTTTCATAGAACTTGGCACTCATTTAGATCTCCATTCTTTTTGCGGCGAAGCCCACAGCCAAGCATAATTTTTGTATTGAACTTGGCTCTCCTTTTTTACATTTATGTTTTGGTGGGATATCATTACTTTTTGTAAAGAAAACTAGGCAGGTATTGAGATTTAATGTTTTTCTTGCGTTTCCGCTGCATGGTTTTCTTTTTATGCTATTGTCTACATTCTCTTGAATGTTAGAGATAATAGTGCGCATTGCCCATTCATTATCTACTACCTTTTTAATACGGTTTTATGTAGATTTACTTATTTTCTGTGTATAATTATGTGGTCCCGCGCGCCGCCGACGACACACCGTTGGCCGGTTGTTTAGCGCGTATTACAAGTTTTTTGTCTAGGGACACCACTTATTTTTTGACTTAATTTTATTTTTATATTTCTGTTATATAGCAGATATAATAATACATATATTGGGATAGTTTCAAATATATGATAGTAACGGTTCCAACGCTACAATTAAATTTGTTTTTAGTATGGGGACCTTCCCTATTTTTAACCTTTTTTTTATTTTTAGATTTTTTCCTACGCTTACACACAATTACCGAGCTAGATTCCAAATTTCATCCTTCTAGGTCATCTGGAAGTAGGTTAGATTTAGGTACTATATGTCAGTCAGTCAGTCAGTGCTAAAATTTACGACTTTTTGACCTTCATATCTTTATAACCGTTTGAGCTAGCTTCATGAAATTTGGGCTTTTAGATGTCATTATGGATATAATTAAACACACGTAGTTTCGTGTGTTTACGTTAAAGAGATTTTGAGTTATAGAAGGGTCAAAAGTGGCACCAAGTGGTTCGTGTAATATTACACTCGGCGCTGGCTAGCCAGTTCCTTTGCTTGAACTTGGCTTGACACGCTGCCGCGTGTCTAGATACTCCGGCCGTTTAATTGCTTTTTCGGGCATTATTTTTGCAACTTTTGAATACACACTACGGCATTGTGAGATGTGTTTACATTAGCCGAGTTTCAAGCGAACTAAACAAAATAAGAGCGCACGTCAGTAGTTGTAAATTGGGGTTTCTGGATCAGAGGAGATCCAGAAACACCCAATTTACACTATCATTCGTTTTATTCAGAAGAATGATCAAGGGTCTCCATATTTATCTACTTAAATTATAAACTATGAATATATGTTCTATGTCCAGAATCAGCTTGAGGATTTTGATAGTTTACTTTATGGTTATTATTAATTTAATAGATATTATGTGAAATTTAGATATTTAATATAAACGTAAATCATTTATCTTAATTCTACATTCAACGGATCACTCTGTGCATTTTAATTTCATCGTAAAATTTAATTATTACATTGATTCCACAATTCAATCAATTCAATTTAAACACGCGCATGATATTCGAGTAACAGTCGGTGTAATCTATTCGACACGACAGCCTTACGAAAATGGAATGCGCTCGCGATTATCCATCGCGCTGCCTTATATATGCAGAGCAGTGGCTATTTACTTTAAATTATATGATTAGAAATAAAAAGCAAAATAATATTTAGTATAACTATATTTTTAATCAATTACATTCATTTGAACTTAACTTTTTAACTATTTTACTAACTAAATAATCAGTCTCATTCATGATTTCATCGAAATCATTTCCTACTAAATATTGAATGTTCACACTTGCACTCTCAGGGTCACTGTCTATGTCTTCCATTTTACGACCTTCCACATCGTGTATAATTATTTTTATAATACGGCGAATATGTCCGGGCTCTTCCCGCATGATAAAGGATCTGTTTTTTAAAACCTTTGACTAATTTTTTTTCTTCTTTGTTTTTTCTTTTCTATTTCTTGTTGTCTACTCTTTTCACATGCTGTTGATGCCACTTCGGCGTACCAGCTTTCTCGATCTTGAGCATAGTTAAATGGATTTAAAACCGGATCAGAGCCCCCAATCAAATGCTGAAATTAAATAAAAATTAATGATTTACTGTTGTAAAACAACACCAAACATCAATTCGATTATTAATTAACATCAATAATCAATCATTGAAATACTTACGTCAAATTGTTGGTCAATGTTATCGAATACTGGACTGTAGGATGGTGAGTGTGACATACTTGAATTCTGTGTTCAGACTCTGTTAAATACCTAGAAAAACGAGAAATTAAAATTTTATTTACTATCATTCTATCTCAGAACAACGATTATGGTTGAAACATAGTGTTATGTTGAAATAAATACTGACTTATGCACCAGACGCATACTTGTATTGAATAACGATTATAGGTATTGTCTGATAATAATATAAGTCAATATATTTTAATTGTTAGATAAAATAATAAGGAATAATTTTAAAACTTACTGATATTATACGATGAAGGCAGTTGCAACACTGAGATATAGAATTTGAATGGATTTAGAAAGTTTTTCTATTTATATACATAAAATTTATTTTAAACTATAGAGCTCAAAATCGTACATATTCTCATCATCTTACTATTTTTGTCTAGGGCATACAAAAATGGTACGATGAAATTGAAACCCTAACATGTCGACACGTGTCCAACACTTATTGTTTACTAAAAATAATATGTATAAAATAAATACTACAGTACGTTTGTTCATTGTTCCTTTATATAATATATTCATACATGCAATTGAGAGAAAAATCGGCACACAAAGTCATTGTAGATAGCTAGTATGTCAATCATAATTATTATTGCAACGTAAGTATTTATTTATAAGGAGAAGATCAAAACAATACAGCAATATTGACATACTATTGTTACGTTCGGTTTCGCCTACTATTATTTATATTATTCTTCAAGCTTATTTTCATAGTTAAGTCACCATTACAAAAGGTAAGTAAGTAATATTTATATTGTATATATTCGAATGGCTTGGGTGGAATGTATAGTATCATATAATCATATCCACGGTGGATAAATAATAAGGTTTTTTCTATTACGTAGGTGCTATGTCAGCTAGCATCGAATTCAAGTTGTAGTTACCACCTAATTATAAATGAACCTAACTGTGCTATATGTATGTTATGGCATTATTTATAAATATAATAACTGTACGTATGGCTAATAATTGTTAATACTTTACGCATAAAAACTTAAAAATTAAGAAACATAAATAATACCGTCTAATAAATGCTACACATAACTTACCATTCTTTCAGTCGGTTAAAATATAGGGTGAGGGTTCACTGTGAGCGGTCACATGTAACGTAACAATTCAGAAATCATTTTCTGCGTATTAATAACAAGGCACTGATAGCACGGCAATTCAACATACGGTTTACAACAAAAGAATAAAAAGAAACGAGAAATAATTCAACGTTATAAAATCCTTCAAATTACTTTACAATGATTTTTATTGGTACTATTCTATGAAAGATTTGTATTATTTAGTAGTCTAGTAAGTGTTGAACGATTGATTACAAGTGCGAACATTATACTGCAATACTTTGTACTCCGAACATATTAACTCATATAATGTTCGTATCGGAACTATTGCATTCAGATTGCCACGGTGAGTATGAAACCTAATGGATGTGATGTGTAACAGGAGTAGATATAATATTGTTTAAAAGTAAATCATATTTGGGTGCAGTGATCTGACACAGCATTTTTTACCAGCACGTGCCTAGTTCCATATTCAGGATATTATGACGTAGATTTGGCACTATTTAAGAGGCTGTCGAAGTAACACCACAACGCATTTCTTCAAGAGCTACAAGCAAGAGCTTCACCATTCATCAGTATCTACCTACCAGATACCTGACCAGATTTTCTTTAAGATGTAAGTTTCTTTTTGGTTTATATTCATGTTTACCTAATTTTGTTATTCGTTCATTCAACTATTCAATAACTTTACTATTCAATGATTCTTTTATTCCATAACTCTATTATTCAGTCATTCAAGTGATCAATAATTTCATTATTTAATAAATTAATCGATCATCCTTAGAATAAAGTGATACGGCAACTATTCAACTATTAGTAGAAGATTACTGTTAGATGTAGTGCTAGTATTTATATTTAATTAATTATTGTTTATTACATTTTTCAGGTCCAAGCAAATGGCAGACCAGCTTTGCCCATCCGACGACTCGGAGGTGGAGTTCCCGGTGAAATCTAAACAAGAAAAAAAGAAGCGCAAGTCCACCCAGGGGTCCACCGAGTGCCAGCCGTCGAGTAGTAAGAGGCAGAAGTCCACTACCAGACCAACAGCAAGCGATTTATTCGGCAGTGATTCCGCCGACGAGCAGTTGGCGACAACTGGTAAAAAACCGCAACCCATATACTCATATATCACGCGCAGATTAGCAAATGGTTTTTCGAGGCAGATGGATGATCGGAAGACCGGTAGTTACTATATTGAATTAAAAATATATAACTGCGACGACATTGAATGTGTGCCACCAGTTAATAGATGGCGACATTCTGTGTTGACAGTGAAAAATAAATGTGAAACAAATTCTGAGTCGTGGAATCACTTAAACGCGTATGTTAAGAGTGTGAGAAAAGAATTTAAGGACTGTCCCCCAACGTTTATAAGTTCATATCAATAAAAATGTATTTAATTATAAATTATTATTAATATGAACTTAAGTACTTATGTATAATAATCATATTTACCATTACCTATATTATTATTATTATAATCTTGTTTAATCGTTATGTACTCAATTGTTTATTCTTATTAAATAAATAATCATACTTATGTGTACAATATCATTTTGTTTTGTTTTTTTTTTCAGTTAATTATGATCAAGCACTCATATTAAATGTGATAAATGTAAAATTGAGATCCCAAAACATGAATATAGATATCATAACAGAACTAATATATATAAATCTAATTGTTTAATAAAGTCAAAGTTTGCAAATGTTGATATAATTGCCACAGCATTTAAAAACAGAATAATGACATATCGCTTAAACCCATCTCAAGAAGACGAGTACCTACTGATAGAGGCGTTCTTAGATGGGAAGCGAGACGATCTATTTAAAATAATTGAATTGACATTGATGAAACATTCCTGTATTAAACTGAACTTCGAGTTGTTTGCTTACTTCGCACTACCTGCATCGGGTGAGCAGCAACTGAAGTCATTTAATACAAAATATGAAACTATATATCAAAGTACTAATTATGATGAGTTATATTCCCGAATAAGAGATGTTTATAAAATGAAATTATCTGAGTTTGAACTTGTCAATCTGGATGGTCATTCATGTCTGTAAGTCATTTAGAAGTTAATATTAACAAGTATTCACCCATGCGAGGTGGATCCTTCATCGACTTGCCTACTAAAATTAAAAATACAAAGAGCTGTTTAAACATTCAAAATAATGATAGTTATTGTTTTCTGTGGTGCATAGCTGCAGCATTATTTCCAGCTAAAAATAATGTCTGTAGAACTAGCTCATACCCCGATTTAAATACCATATTTAATATACAGGGGATGTCATTTCCACCCACACACAAAGATATTGAGTTGTTTGAAAAAAATAATAGTGAAATAAGTGTCAATGTTTACGGATTAGACAAGCATCATACTGTTACTGGTCCTTTATATGTCACCAATAGTAAGAGAATTAAGCACATCAACTTGCTGTATTTTGAACAAAACTGTAAAGCACATTATTGTCTTATAAAAGATCTTACACGCCTAGTCAGACGACAAGTTTCACGACATAAAGGCAAAATGTATTTATGTGAAATATGTCTGCAATTTTTTGCTAGCGAATCAAAATACACTTCGCACAGTTGTTCTAAAATTATAACGATATTACCAGAAAAGAACAGTTTTTTAAGATTCAAACATGAGAGACAACAAAAAATAAACTTCGTCATATATGCAGATTTTGAATGTTTATTGTCGGATTTTAATGAATCAAATTCTGAACAAAGTACTGTAAGAAATAAATTACACCAACCATCTTGTTTTGCCTACTATGTATGTTGTTCCTATGATAAAAGCTTGAATAAATTTGTTACATACAGAGGAAGAGATTGTGTGCAAGTGTTCGTTAAAAAATTTATTCAAGATGTACAGTTAATTCATAAGATTTTAATTTCAAAGAAACCCATGAAAGCAATGACTAAAGAACAAATTGATGATTATTGTCATGCAACATTATGCCACATTTGTAAGCAATTACTGTTTGATGATAAAGTGTGTGACCATGATCATGTTACTTCTGAGTACAGAGGTGCTGCTCATTCGCATTGCAATTTATTATTTAAAGTGTGTTCATTCGTGCCGGTTATATTTCATAACTTATCTGGTTATGATGCTCACATATTTATTACTGAATTGTCTAAATACGATGGTGAATTAAAAATTATACCAAAAACAAAAGAAAAATATTTATCGATAACAAAATTCATGAAATCAGATTGTGATAGAAAGCCAGTGCAAATAAAATTTATAGATTCTTTTCAGTTTCTCAGTTCAAGCATTGACACGTTGACCAAAAGTTTATCAGATACAGATTTCATGCATTTATCGCTTCATTATTCTCGTAAAGACCAGTTTGATTTAATAAGAAAAAAGGTATATATCCATACGAATATGTAAATTCATGGCAAAGATATAACGAAACAGAACTTCCATCAAAATATTGTTTTTATAACAGCTTGCAAATGAAAAATATAACAGATGATGAATATGAACATGCTCAAACTGTCTGGAAAGGTTTTAATATTGGTTCCATTGGTGAATACACTGATTTATATTTAAAGGGTGATGTACTTTTGCTTTGTGATGTATTCGAAAATTTTAGAAAGATATGTCTAAAGAATTATAAACTTGATCCTGCTTACTATGTTACTTCTCCCAGTCTCAGTTGGGATGCTATGCTTTTTTACACAGGTGTTCAATTAGAGCTGATTAATGATTTAGAAATCTATCAAATGTTAGAAAAAGGCATACGTGGTGGGCTGGCACAATGCACTCACCGATATGCTGAAGCCAATAATATTTATTTACCTAATTTTAATGATACCCAACCATCAAGTTATTTAATATATTTAGATTGTAACAATCTTTACGGTTATGCTATGACAAAGAAATTACCAATATCAGATTTTAAATTTATGGAACATGATGACATTTTGAACTTTAATGTTTTTGATGTGCCTGACGATGCCTCCCACGGTTATATTTTAGAAGTTGATATTATATATCCAAATCATTTACATAATTTACATAGTGACTTGCCCTTCGCTCCAGAAAAATTTGTACCTATTGGAGGGAAGACACCAAAATTAATTGCTAACTTGTACGATAAATACAATTACATAATACATTATGTTCACTTGAAGGAATGTCTTAGAAACGGTCTAATTTTAAAAAAAGTTCATAAAATACTTCAATTTCGACAAGACAAGTTTTTAAAAAATTATATAGATTTAAATACTACTTTACGCCAAGCAGCTTTGACACCATTTGAAAAGGATTTCTTTAAGCTGTTGAATAATTCTATATTTGGTAAAACAATCGAAAATAAGCATAAACAGGTAGATGTTAAATTAGTCACTAAATGGAGCGATAATTGTAATAACACAAATAAGTCACTAGGTGCAGAGAAATTGATTGCGAAACCAAATCTAAAAAGTATTTCTATTTTTAACGAAGATTTAATTGCGGTTCAACTGAGTCATGAAAAGCTTATCTTAGATAGACCGATATATATTGGATTTGCTGTGCTTGAATACTCAAAACAACATTTATATAACTTCCATTATAATTTCCTTAGAAATAAATATGGCGATAATGCCAAATTATGTTATACTGATACTGATAGCTTACTGTATCTAATACATACACCTGATTTTTATGAAGACATGCATGATAATATACATGAATTTGATACTAGCGATTTTGAAGTTAATAATCCGTACGGTATACCTCGAGTAAACGAAAAAGTACCTGGCTTATTTAAGGACGAATTGGGCGGTGATATAATCACAGAATTTATTGGATTAAGAGCAAAACTTTACTCCATTCAAACGCTAAAAACCCAAATCAAAAAAGCGAAAGGAGTATCAAAGCCAATTACAAAAAGTTTAAATACATCCAACTATAAAGAAGCATTATTTAACAATGTTGAACTAAAGCGTAAAATGAATATGATCAAATCCATTAGACATGTATTATATTCACAAAATGTTAATAAAGTAGTTTTGAAAAGAGTTGATGACAAAATACAAGTTCAGTCGAATCAAATAAATACGCTACCTTGGGGTCATTGTGATGCCATCATGTAAAAGCGTCGTTATGTTTGAGTCATTGTGATTTCATAATTATGTTATAGCAAATCTATTATAAAACGTGTAACTATATGGTGCGCTATGGTGCGATTTGAAACTTGTATGATAAGTTCTATTAAAGTAGATAGTATAATTTGCATGCTTATAATTTAATAAACTAATAATAAATACATACTTTGCTCATAAATGTGTCTTTTCTTTTGTTCTGTTCATAAATCATATAAACATATGCTAACGCGAAATTGGATAAGCAAGCAGTGTTGGTATAGGCAATAAAGACTAATTTGAAATGTTGTATAGATTGTATAAAATCTGTAACTTTGTAAACAGCATTTATTATTATTATTATTAAATGTTATTTTTATATATTTGTGATTAGTGATTAATGATATTCAAATAAAATATATCAGACGTAATCTTATCTCTTTTTATTACTTTCAACTACCTAAATTAAAATCTCAAGGAGGGAATAATCTATAAATGTGTATGAAAGACAGTTATTAGGTTAATTGACGAGATGAAGTTGATCAAGCAACCCATATCCCTAAATGTTAATAATATAAGATTAAGTGACTCTGCTCATCACATCAGACACAGCACTTTATTGCCCAATACTATTCGTTGTATAATATGTGGTCCATCGAATTGTGGTAAAACAAATGTTATGATTAGTTTACTGCTGCATGAAAATGGGCTCAAATTTAGTAATCTACACTTGTATTCTAAAACTTCTTTTCAACCTAAATACCGTTTCTTGACTGAAGTATTGAAAAAAGTACCACAGGTTAATTTCTATGAGTTCAATGATAATAAAGATGTCATATCGCCGAGTGAAGCTTTAACAAATTCTGTATTTATATTTGATGATATTGCATGTGAAAATCAAGTAAATATCTCAAACCTATCTATCTATTTATCTCAAACCTATTCTAAAATTCCGAAACAATTGCTACGTGATAATGTTAATTTGATTATAATATTTAAACAAGACGATGTGAATTTAAGACATATCTATGAAGAGCATGTTAGTTCTGATCAATGGAAACAGTTCAAAAACATTTGTCAAACTGTTTGGAGCCAACCTTATAATTTTTTACTTATTAACAAAGAATCATCATTAAATAATGGACGATATCGACAGAATTTTGATATGTTTTTTAAATTTGACTGATGATTTATAAATATATGCGACCTACACACAAAAATAAATCAGTTTAATTTTTTCTTCAGTGGAACGCAGTTGTTATAATATAATATGGAACAAAATATTAAAATCGAATTAATGAAATCTGTAGACTCCATAAAGAATAAAATAAAACAAATGAAAAACCAGGAACACTCAATGAATTTGTCACTTGATAAAATGTTAAAACCTGTCACAGATCCCCTTAAATCACTGGTTAATTCGAATAAAACAATAGAAAAAATACAAGATTTAGAAAATACACACCCTAATTCTAATGATATAGAATTGGATGATGCTAATACTAGTTCATCAACAAAGTTTGAAGACTGTTATGATCCAAAACTGAATTCTGCACAGTTCGTTAAAAAATCTCCCGCAAAAGAATTACCGGAAGATTTAGAAATGTCATTAGAGGGTCGTGATATCCATGATATTTATGACGGTGTAAATATACCTTTTGGAATAAGAAGCGTTAACAAAAAATTACTAATGGGTAATTCAATAGTTTCATTTGCTAAAATAGATAGTTTGAATGACGATAATGTCATTTTAATTAAAGTTGGTGACAAAACCTACAATTTAACCCCTGGTTTAAAAGAACTTTTACTTCGAAGAAAACCTGATTTAAAACTAATATCGAGCAAAGATAAACTTGTCTATAAGGATATGTTGCATTATACAAATGCTCATAAGAGAGATTTTAATCCCAACGGGCAAATTAAAGGTGATAAAGGTATAAGATATCGGGAAATAATCAAACCAATGTTCTCCGAATCATTAAACAGTAATATTGTCACTAAATTTGGAGGAAGCTTACCTACGCTAAAGAAATACAAAAATAACACCGACTTGGTATATTGGGATGATCCTAACGAACTTGTTGACAGATTGAAACTATTAATTGCATCGAGAGACGCCGGTAATACAAACCACGATAATGAAATTTTATCAATAATCGAAGAATTAAAAGAAGCTGACATAATTAAGCAATAAATAGGTATAATAATAATATTATGCTTTTTATTCAGTATTATAGCTGAATTCAAGACAAATATACTGAATTGTGAAGATGAGCAAAGCTGACGTGGTAAACGAAATTCATAAAAATGCGAGGGTGAACTATCCGCGAAGACATGTTATCATGAAAGACATAGATGACTTGTGGCAGGCTGACTTAATTGATATGCAATCAATTTCAAAAGAAAATAAAAATTATAAATATATTCTTGCCATTATTGATACATTTTCAAAATATGCTTGGACCTTTCCTATGAGAAGTAAATCCAAAGAAGATGTGTGTAACTCTTTCAAAAGTTTGTTAGATAAAGGGCGTATTCCTAAAAATCTGCAAACGGATAATGGAACAGAATTTTATACTAACAAATTTCAACGGCTGATAAAATCCTATAATATTAACCATTATTCAACTTTCTAAACAAAAAAGGCTTCAATTGTTGAACGATTTATCAGAACATTGAAATCTAAAATTTATAAGGAATTTAGTTTAAAAGGCAATTACAATTGGATAAATAATACCCTCAATGATGTTATTGACAAATACAATCACACTTACCATCGCACTATTAATGAAATGCCTGCTAATGTAGACAATATTAATAAAAAAGTTATATTAGAAAGGTATTTAAAGTTACTAAAATATGATAATATAAAAAGTAAGTACAAAGTAGGTGATTATGTGCATATCAGTAAATATAAAGGAACATTTGAAAAAGGTTACACTCCCAACTGGTCAACAGAAATATTTAAAATTCATAAAATACAAAATACTAATCCTGTAACTTACTTAATTGAAGATACTATTAGAGGTCAGCCTATTTTAGGTGCATTTTATACGCAAGAGCTTCAAAAAACAAAACAACCCAATGTATATCTAGTCGAAAAAGTTCTCAGAAGAAAAGGTGACAAGGTTTTGGTAAAATGGTTAGGTTTATCTGCAGCTGAAAATAGTTGGATTGATAAATCGAATATATTACTATAACATTAACCTAATAACAAAATCGTAGATAAATCGTTGAAGTATTTATTAGTACGTTCATTCTAGATTCATCAGTCTTATAATGTGTTTTGGGGAGAGTAGTCTTCTCAATTGGCTTATAAATAATTTACCATTTGAATTAAATTTACCCGGATACAATTATTGTGGCCCAGGTACAAAACTAATTAAAAGACTTACACGTGGAGATAGTGGTATTAACAAATTAGACGAATATTGCAAAAATCACGACATTGCATATCACAAATCATCAAACTTAAAAGATCGGCACAAGGCTGATTTAATTCTATTAAAAATGGCAAAAAGGCGAGCAGTTGCTTTGGATGCGAGTGTAGGTGAAAAAATTGCGGCACGCTTAGTAAGCAAAGCTATGTCTACCAAAATTAAAACTGGTTCTGGCCTAAAAGCAAGTAGCAAAAGAAATTCTCAAAAAGTTAAGTCTGGAAAAGGTTTAAAAAGTAAATTGAAAAATGTTATTACTAAAACTAAAAAACACATAAAAAAATTAAAACCAAAGACCAAGAAAATGGCTATAGAATTAGCTATTGCCACCGCCAGAGAATTAGCTGATAATTCATCCCTTAAACTTCCTCGTGTAATTCCTATACCCAAAACTTTGATTCCTATTTTTGCGGGACTGTCAGCGGCGGGAGCTTTAGCAGGTGGCGCAGCTGGTATTGCAAAAACCATTAATGAATATAAGATGGCTAAAAAGATGTCAATTGAATCGAAGAGACATAACGAAAAAATGGAAGCTCTATGTATTGGGAAAGGATTACACCTTAAACCACATAAAAATGGGCTTGGAATTTTTGTATCTAAAGAAAAAAACTAAGATATCGGCTACCCAAACGAGCTTTAACTAACTTTGATATTTTAAAATTTGGAAACAGTATTCCTTATTTTAGAGGTGTATTTATGAGAGATGAACTCCCTAAATATCCTTATAAAATAGAGTGTGGAGTTATTAATTTAGATAGTTCTAAAAATCCAGGCTCTCATTGGGTAGCCTATGCAAAATATAATGATTACATTGAGTATTTCGACAGTTACGGAAATCTAAAGCCTCCAAAGGAATTCATAAAATACGTAGGTTCTAAAGTCCATTATAATTATGACAATATACAAGGTGATCACCCCTACAATTGTGGTCATCTCTGTTTAAAATTCTTGCAAAAATTCTGGTCTAAACAAGGAATAAAATAAATGTCATCTTCAAAATGCGTTCAGTATGTAAGCATGTCTACAACGGTTACCATCTCTGGAAATACATCTGAATTGATTTCGTACTTTCAACCACCACTACATTTAACTGATCAATACGAGTGTGGTTTGGTACACTTTTCGGTACTAAATTCAAGACCAAATGTGATAGTCAGCAACAGCGGTCCATCCGTAATCAGAATCGAATGTGATCTTGTAAACAGTTCATACTGCAACGGCTTACCAACTCATTTTATTCATGAATTTGTATCTGATACTGCTCCAGGTCACTGTTACATAGAAATACCGCGAAGTGTTATTTACTTTCCTGTAAATAAAAATATAATTCCATCTATATCTGTTAGGATTATCAACCAGTTCGGCCACTGCATTGACTTTGGAGAAAAAAATTATATTGAATTACGTCTTCATTAAGAAAAACAAAATGATAGTGTATTATAAAAACACTCCAATAAAAATAAAACGTCTTATTCCATCTACGTTCGCTAAAGTGCATAGACGTAAGAAAATAGTGAAGAAATTGACTAAAACAAATAAAGACTTTCTTATAGCTCTAGGTTTTAAAATATGAATATACTACACCTTACTGAATTACCGCAATTTGATACTTCAATCGAAAGTTATGAAGTCCATTCATATAATCCCTACAATAACAGCTTTAGAGAAAACGATGAAATCAGAATCCCCATCCACCAGCAAGACATATACGTGCTACCATCAGCCAGTTCAATTTACATCGAAGGTCAGGCAAGGCTGTTCGGTAAAGATGGGAATCCTATCAAGAAAACTGTTACGTTCACTAATAACCCTGTTATGTTTTAGTTTCAAGACATCAGGTACGAAATGAATGGTATTGAAATAGATCGTATAAAAAATTCAGGAATAACGTCAACAATAAAATCATATATCTCATTAAATGAAGCGGAGAATAAAGTTGCTGCATTATGGGGTTGGAACTTAGCAGGATTTCAAAGTGATGGGCATTTTAGTGCTGTGATACCATTAAATAAGATTTTAGGGTTTGCAGAAGATTACCATAAAATTGTGATAAATTGTAAACACGAACTTATTTTGAATAGAAGTAACTGTAACTTAAACAGTGTTATTCTTAGTGATGACGTTGTTCATTTTCAAATAGATATACAAAGAGTTCAATGGAGGGTGCCACATATAAAAGTGTCAGATCGAGAACGACTAACACTTTTAAGACATTTAGAAATAGATAAACCTATTCAGATGGCTTTTAGAAATTGGAATTTATATGAATATCCTTTACTCCCTAAAACTACAAAGCATTCTTGGGCAGTTAAGACTGCATCACAGTTAGAAAAGCCCAGATATGTTATATTTTGTTTGCAAACTAATAGGAGAAATAATAAAACTAAAGACAGTTCACTATTCGATCACTGCGAAGTGACCAATGTAACGCTTTATTTGAATTCACAATATTATCCCTATGAACCTTTGAGTTTAAAGTTCTCTGAGAACAAGTATAGTATATTATATGAAATGTATGTGAAATTTCGTCAGTCGTATTACAACGCTCCAGTAGACCCATTGCTAGATCTAAATGATTTTAAAGAAAAGGCCCCCTTATTTATCTTAGATTGTTCAAGACAAAACCAGTGGACAAGTCCAGTGGACGTACGGCTGGAAGTTGAATGTTCTGCAACAATACCAGATAAGACAACTGCGTATTGTTTGATTATAAACGATCAACTTGTGGAATATAAACCTCTCAGCAACATTGTGCGCAGGTTATCATGATTGCTGTTGTTGATATTCAAGGCTTTAGAACAGAAGCAAATGAATTTATACTAAAAGAAATTGCTATATTGTATAACAAAAAACTACAAGTGTTTTTGATTAAGCCACCATTTCCATTTAAAAATTTAACGAATCCTGAAAGGAAGCAAGTTAGTTGGATTGAACGTTACAGAAAGATATACTGGAGTGAAGGATTTGTTCCTTATTCAGATTGCCAAACATTAGTTTCAGATATATTAAGAGACAAATATGTGTACGTAAAGGGTTCAGAAAAAGTTTTATGGCTAAAAAATATTTTAGGAAATAGAAATAGTAATATATTTAATTTAGAAGATATAGGTTGTTTTAGCTTGATAAGTCTGTACGATCAATATAAATATTCTCGAGATGTTTATCACTGTATTTATCATAATTCTGTATGTGCTTTAAAAAATTTATTGTGTTTAAATAAATGGTGCCTGGATAATAAAATTATTATGTAATGAAAAGTCTTATTTTATTTTTTATAATTACCCCCAAATTCTATCCGATCATGATTATAAATTGTTTGCAATATAACAAACAAGAACTAACAAAGCATCGTAAAGAATTCTACAATGAAAACCATACCTGGAAGCGCATCGAAAGAATGATGTCATACTACACAGGCATCGTTATAGTAAACAAAGTGTATGAATTAGTTCGCTACTTCGTTACATATTCAATGACACGTTTGAATTGCTTGCAATATAAAACGTTTTTCAACCATCTGAACCAACTGTAGTGGGTTCGATTCCAATATGGATAAGTTGATAGTTGATTGGTTAGAATATTATGCCTCATTCAAATTATAATGAATACACACACACACACACACACACACACACACACACACACACACAGAAAACAGATCAGATCAGGTCAGATTATTGTATCAGTTTTGTACGTGAATACACATTCATAGAAACTTTTGAATCAGATCAGTCGGAATATTATCCGTGTATTCGGAGTAATGAATGATAGTGTAAATTGGGTGTTTCTGGATCTCCTCTGATCCAGAAACCCCAATTTACAACTACTCACGTCTCAAGTGCGTTACCCGATATCTAGTTACTATTGTTGATCGAAGCCGCTATATATTATTTATAAATTATTTGCGACGTTGCGATTCGTAACAGACCACTCAGCGTAAAAGCCAAAGAAATATGCGTTTGTCTTCTACCGCAATTTTCTAAATTTGGCAGGCTTTTATAGAAACATAGATTTGATGTACCGAAGCTGCGATAGGTATTAACTATTGTAATATATTATTACTAGCGACCTGCTCCGGCTGCGCACGGATAGATCAAAACCTTAAGAGGACACACTGAAAAAATGCATTAACTTTCATCCAATAGTATAGGACTATGAGAAGATCAATTAATCTAGAATTTTGATATAGGTAAATTGATGTCTTTAACTAGAATTTCCTAGCTCAAAAAAACGATATTGTGATTTTGGCTCGATCATAATTATTTTCGAAAACACCTCTGAAAAATTACTATTTTTGAAATTAAAAGGAAGTTACACTACCATTATGCTTAGGAATTACTCAAATATATTCGTAACATCAATATTAGTAATTTGCTAGCTAATTATTTCCATAAATAAAACCAATAATTTTTAAATAATATTTTAAGATTTTAACAAACAATTTCTTAGCGCTCTGGGTCATTTCGGGCGCATCGCAATTTTAGACCTTATGACCGCTCTAACGATTAATACACAATGAGTGTCAATGAGTACGGGCGTCGCGTGTCGCGGTGTCCCTTTAACAAATTATACACCTAAATCTTCCTCATGAATCACTCTGTCTATTGGTGAAAACCGCTTGAAATTCCATTCAGTAGTTTTTGAGTTTATCGCAAACAGACATATAGACGCGACGGGGGACTTTGTTTTATGTAGTGATGTAGTGATCTATATTAAAAAGATTTGATTTTTGTTTGTAAGGATTTAACTCAAAAACTATTCAACCGATTTAAAAAATTCTCTCAACATTAGAAATTTATATTACGACCGTTCATTTAAACAATGTACTATTACTAACATAACCTAGCTTACTTTTAAGCGAGCGAAGCCGCGGGCAAAAGCTAGTTCTAACATAATTACTGAACCTTATTAATTTAGGTCGCTGTTTACCCGTCAGTTAGAATTTATATTATTTTAAATTATTCCATAGGTAGCGTGTTTGACGCACGAAGTAAGTTCATCAATAACTATTAAGTCCATTAATTACCTAAAACGTATCATAGTTAACGCTGTCAACATTCGAAGACCTCGCCTCCAATACGAACAGACGTATAAAATTACATACCCTGATATTCTAAACACAACCAAACAGTCTTCACGGCGTTTCAACCTATACAGGCGATATTAAAAAGGTACTGTAAAAATAATAACTTTAAATAATTACGTGACCAAAACTTCTTTTTAATCTAAAGAGTCTGAAATACATTGGTGTTAGCATTCATCTGCCAAGTCTTAAAATACAAGACACTATCTTTTGCTCGCGGCTTCACTCGCGTAAAAGTAGAAGTACGCTAATAACACCACTCTTTTAAAAAATTAAATATGGCCTGTGTTACTCTTAATAAAGCATTCTAATTATGAAAGAATTTATAAAATTAAAATTAGGTTGAATAGTTTTTGAGTTAAACCCTTACAAATAAACAAAAAATCAAATCTTTCCTCTTTATACTATTAGTATACATTTTATCTTCTACCAGCTTTTGATCGCGGCTTCGCTCGCATAAAAGTAGGTTAGGTTATATTAGTAACAGTATGTTTTTTTTAAATAATACATACATACATAGATTCACGCCTGTTTCCCAGAGGGGTAGGCAGAGACCATTTGTTACGATCCTGACACACTTCTCTGGCTTCATTCACATTCCTCATACACGCCCGTCGGTTCAAGCAGCTCTTAACCTGGCCTCTGTCTGTCTCTGTCTCTGTTTTTAATAATATAATGGCATATGTTACTCGCTGATAATAAAGCTAAAACACGGTGAAAGAATTTTTTTAATCTGTGCAGTAGTTTTTAAGTTAAACCCTTACAAAAAAAAAACCAAAATCAAATCTTTTCTCTTTATGGTATTAGCATACATAATTAAAAATGGATAGTATTTAACTGCACAGGAAAAAAATACTAATTGCACAGCAAAATATATTTGAAAAGATCAAACTAAGTCGACGGCTCCTATTTTTGGGTGGGTTTAACCTTTGGTATGCGAAAGCACTTATCAGTGCTTGTCCTATTAACTGCGTAAGCACTGATCAGTGCACTGGTCACCTATGATAAACTTTATTTAATTTTGATATTAAAATATATGTATTTAGAGTTTAAATTGTGTTTTTACTTAACTTTAATAAATGAACGAGCAGTATATAACGTTACTGTTTGAATGAACCTTCAAAAACCGTTAGTACTACCAGTTCAAATTTGAATGTTGAGAGTGAAGGAACAGTTTCGTACCGAAATCGTGTACTGTGCTAAAATTCTTTGTAAAGGTAAGTTAATTTTATATTAAAATTATAGTTTACTATTCTGGGAACTGTTAGCAGTGTGAATCAAAATATAAATCCTGTATAATTTTGAATAATCTTTGTCCAAAACTGGCCGAGCCTATAGATTTGTCTGTAAAAAAGTAAATTATAAAACAAATTTTTAGTAACAAAATATAGCATAAAAAGGTACATTGGTATTCAAACTATCA
This sequence comes from Catocala sponsa, assembly GCA_963564715.1. Classification (NCBI taxonomy): domain Eukaryota; kingdom Metazoa; phylum Arthropoda; class Insecta; order Lepidoptera; family Erebidae; genus Catocala; species Catocala sponsa. The sequence continues at coordinate 13,152,124 of OY751354.1, forward strand.
AATAAAAAAGCCAGATATATGCCTGCCAAATATTTTTTCTCAATATTTAATAAATTCTGAACACTACTAATTGCGCTCTATAGTCGCGCCATTTTGTCGCACACGACGGGTACAGTTGCCCGACCCCTTTCCGCATACCAAAGGTTAAGAAGGAACCTAACATAACCTAACCCTCCCGAGAAGGAATGCAGTGATATGAGGCGTATAGGTGCTCGTTATGATATCTTTTAGTAAGCATATTTTGCTGCGCAATTTACTAATTGCGCAGCAAAATATGCTTCGTCATCAATAGATTTTTATTGGGATTAAATACTTTTAATCCCAATAAAAATCTATTGATGATTTTGCAAGTCATCAAGTCTAGCTGTGCTTTGCTTCTTCTTGGATTTGACTATTTGATTTACTGTTTTAATAATCTAAATAACTTAAAAAGTAGTAAAGTTCGACAGTAGTATTGTAACAGTTACAAAATTATGTAATAAAGTGTTAAATAAACAACGCGATAAAATCCGTATAAAGTAGATTAATTTCAATATAATGTAAATCAAGAATAAGGTAGTTACTCTATTATGTGTATGTTGGAGAGCACATACGGCCTTCGATACAGGGAGATAGTAACCAGCTGTTTCATCGCCAGGCGGTGTGATGGTGGCGTGCACGTACGAGCCGGTAAAACCAGTTCTACCGAGGTTCTACGCTGGCAGGGACATCTTCATCACGGGAGCCACCGGGTTCATGGGAAAGGTCAGTCTTTTATTAATACCCAGTAGCTAGTTTGGTCAATACTTTGATTGCCTCGTTCCGGCGGCTAGCGTGTACCTATTTACTATCGACTGACGTTGTGGCTTAAGTAGTCTCCTTGCCGCTGCGCCGAGTGTTGTGGGTTCGAAACCCAGACAGGACAAACATTAAACGTGTGATTTACAAATTGTTGCTCCGAATCCGGGTGTCCTTTGTGTCCGTTTTTCGAATGCTTGTAAAGTTGCCCGACATTCAGGAATTATTTCTGGTAAAGAAGTAGTCTTTATCGAGAAAATTAAAATTCCATGTATCATGAAGTCCCAGGCTGTTATACCGGATGGGCCAACAAAAATATTATTCGATTTTCTGTCAAGAAACTTTTAGTAGCACCCTGAAGCTACGACAACCAACTTTCTAATGTGTGTGTGTGTGTGTGTAATGTTTCTGCTGTGTCTTGAAAGCACGTAAACGCGATGGTCTTACGTCGGATCTCCCTGATAATGAGGACGTGGGAATAGAGAGTGTAATATTTTATTTATTGCTATTGGTGGTACACGGCCAAGTTAAAATAAAAATAATTTAGTAATATAAGGTTAGTAACAGTAATTATTATGAACGTCAAACTTCAGTGCTTACCTAAGTTATTTAATTTACTTTTAAGTTAGTTGCGGTACAAACAAAGAGTCAACCCTTGAGAGTAGCTAGGGTTGACCCTACGAGACTCATGGCCACTCATTTCCAATCACTGTTGATTTATGGTATTCCGCAACTTATGTATGAGCTCAGCTAGGCAATGAGTGCAACTGTTGTAAATGAGGTCTCGTTTTCGAATCCCTGGTTGGGCCAACAAAAAGTTATTGGGTTTTTCTACCAAGGAATTGCAACAGCGGCCCAGAGTTAGCTAATTGGTTATTACACCCCTTGCCTCGGGAAGCACGTAAAGCCATTGAGCCTGTGCCTGATCTCCCTCCGGTCGTGTCGAATTGACGTCACATCAAATCATAGGCTTTAGGGAACCGAAAATGTACTTGGATTTGCGCACACACTTGTTCACTATAATATCTCCTGTGTAGATGGCCAGTCTTCGTTAAAATTGGCGGCCGTGACCGAAATGTGGTCTTGAGGACATTTATTATTACTTATGTAAAGAAATGCTTATGTTTTCCTAGGTTCTGGTGGAACGGCTGCTGTCAACATCTCCAGACATAGGACGGCTGTTCCTACTAATGCGTGAGAAGCGAGGGCAACCACCGCATGAAAGACTGGCACAACTCAAACAGTCACAGGTTTGCAAATACCCTATACGTTAAAGCATTTTTTTCTCAAAGGACAGCCCGCCATTGCCTTAAAAAAAGAACATTTGTTGAAGGGAAAGGTGGAAAAGGGTAGGTGATCTGGTTTGCCCAGGAAAGAAACCCAGGAATACGGTTTCCTTGTTTGATAGTTTGTTGAGATTGTTTGCTGGATGTCAAAAAACAACAGTATAAACGAACGAGTTTTCTTAATTTTTAACGTTCCTTGTTCTTATTATAATTAAATAATAATAAAAAACAAAACATAGACACATGAAAATGGTAATTATAGATTGTATCCTAAAAGTGCTCTAGTATCCTTTTTAGGCAGATAGCAGGGGAATACGTTGGTATAGACTTATCACTGCCCGCATTTATTTTTAAATAGCAGATGGAATGTGGGTAAAATATAAGCTTAGCTAATTTTTTCTGATATTGCCATTAAACTATCTTAATATAAATATTAATTTTCTGTACGTGCGATGCCACGGTACTCCTAAACGGTTGGACCGATTTTGTCGAAATTGCTTGCATAGGTCTCTGGATGATTTTGATTCACAATTAGCCTCAGTAGATGGCACTGGCAAGCCAACGTTCAAGAGAAGCCTCGCTCCTCTTTAACAGTGTGTTATTTAAATTGCCTAACATCTAAATTTCGAGTGACGCCTCTGTTTTACTAAATGTGCTATTTGACGGCGGTTTTCAATGCTGATTACTGCATAGGTCTTCGACAATATTCGAGCTCACTGCCCCCACCAGCTGGATAAATTGGTGTGCATCACTGGTGACGTCTCTCAACCACTCCTGGGACTCAATACTGATGCAATCGCACAGCTGATGAAGGTATTTTTTTTTTATATGCTATAGGAGGCAAACGAGCGGACGGATCGCCTGATGGTAAGCGATTACCGCCGCCCATGGACACCCGCAACACCAAAGGAGTCGCAAATGCGTTGTCGGCCTTTTAAATTTGCCCCCTCCCCAGAGGAAGGAAGGGGGGGGGGGCGGGATTGGGCCTCCGGCCTCTGCGCCGAGTGCTTTGGGTTCGATTCTCAACGGAACAAAAATTTATGTAATTCACAAATAGTTGTTCGATGTTTGGGTGCTTTGTGTGACCATTGTTTGAATGTGTGTAAAGTCCTCTGTGACACAGAAATTATACCCAGCGCGAGATCTTTAAACAAAAAAAAATATATAAATTCGAATGTGAGTTTGTTAGTTTGTTTGATATGCTTTTACGCCTTAACTACTCGACCGATGATCATGAAATTTCGCATACAAGTTAACCAGGCAAATGTCCTATTCCTGAGGGATGAAATTTATTGACAAAATCTACAGTCACGCGAGCGAAGCTGCGGGCAATATGTAGTATGTAATAATAGAGCCCGCGAGATAGGTATGTTCTTGACCTAGTTCAAGCAAACAAGTAAAATAACAGGCCTCATTAATATGTAAGTTTTTAATGTCCAGTATTTACATTGCAAATGTTTTATACAAACGTTTGTTCAAGGCGAATTCGAAGTCAATAATCATTATTTCCATAAAAATGTGTAAACACTTCTAGTACACGCCAGTTAACTGATATATTAATTACATTATAATAATAATAATAAAAAATAATTAATAGGAAATAAAATTGTAGCATTAAGAAAACTGTTTGATGAGTAAAACTTTCATGAGAAGAAGCAGGTAACTCATGGCTACACTTTTTAATGGCCAAATGTTTAACCTCCGTGGCGCAGCGGTAGTGAATGCGACTGCTGTGCATGAGGTCTTGGGTTCGAATCCCAGATCGGGCCAACAAAAAGTTATTGGGTATTTCTGTTAAGAATTCTCAATAGCAGCCCGGAGTTAGGAAGCTGGCGGTGTTAGACACGCCCGTGCCTCGGAAAGCACGTAAAGCCGTTGGTCCTGCGCCTGATGTCTCTCCGGTCGTGTCGGATTACCGTCCCATCGGATCATAAGAGTTAGGGAACAGAGAGTGCACTTGTGTTTGCGCACATACTTGTGTACTATAATATCTCCTGCGCAGATGGCCATTCTTCGTTAAGACTGACCGTCGTGGCCAAAATTCGGTCTGGATGACATTATTATTATTATTAATATATTATTTTTCTTAAATGAGCTGCTGTGTGTATGATACTGTCTTATGTTTACGCGAATGTTATATATTGAAATTAAACAACTTTATACGGATTTTATAGCGTTGTTTATTTTTTTATAAAACACTGTTGTTACACACTTTTTCTATGTAGTTAATGTTTACTTCTATTTCAATTATAAAAAATATATAGATTTAGATTTAATTTTACACTTTCCCCGACGTTTCGGTTGCTTTTCGGTAGCCATGTTCACGGGAAGGCTCCTCGTGAACATGGTGTTAATAGTGTTTTATAAAAAAATAAACAACGCGATAAAATCCGTATAAAGTTGTTTAATTTCACTGCTGTGTGTAGTTGTAACAATAGTTTATTTCAATCAGATTTAAAAAATTAGGTAACAGTTTTTTAGTCTAATATACAAACCTATTAATCCTGACTAATATTATAAAAGCGAAAATGAGTTTGTTTGTTTGTTACCTTTTCACGCCTAAATCAGGCGTTCATTCTGAAATTTTGCATATACGTTGTTAGGTGTACGGAAACGAACATATGCTACCTTTCATCCCGAAAAAATTACTGTTCCAGAGAAAAACAACAATGACGTTCTTATGATAATAGATGGCGCCACGTGTCTTTCGAATCATGATTGAATTATATTATTACAAGCAGAGTACAACCCGAATTGATTGCCAAACTCTAAATTAACGCGAGCGAAGCCGCGGGCAAAAGCTAGTAACATATAAAGTAAGTCACAGCAACTCATATTTTATATAAATAATTTACTTATATAATTAACTTAATCGTAAGATTAGAAATAGCCTGCTAGCGAATGCAACTCAAACCCAAGCATTTTTATCTTCTACAAGCTTTTTCCCGCGGCTTTACTTACATAAAAGTAGATTAGGTGTCATCAAACTTCTTTTTTAAATAAAATATAGCCTATGATATAAAATATAGCTTACTAATGGTAAAATTATTGTTTAAATCGCTTAAGTAGTTTTAAATTATATCATTACAAAAAAAAATCAATTCTTTCCTCTTTATAATATTAGTATCTATATATTAATACGTGAAGCGAAAACTTTGGATCCCCTTTTACGAAAATTGGGCGGACAGAGGAGTATGAAATGTCGCACACTTATAGTTTATACAGAGAAGAAGTGACGAATACTAATATTTATATAAAATATGCATTAGAAATACATTAAATTATTGAAATACCACTACACACACAACCATGCAGTTGACACCCGCAGTCGAAGCGCGTAACTATGGTTAGATATATGACATAATAATGTCAATATATATTATTATATCAGCAATATCTTACAGGCAAACTTTGGTCGAATTTCGAGCACTAGGCGACCGCTAGTATATAATAATATTATATTCTGTGACCAAGTAATAATGTTATTAAATTGGATTAAAACGTTCTATATATTGACTATTTTTATATTTGCCAGGTGTCCGTGGTATTCCACAACGCAGCGACGGTGAAGTTCTGGGAGCCTCTCGACGTGGCCGTCGCCAACAATGTGACCTCCGTCATATCTCTGATGGACCTCTGCGACCAGCTACCCTCGCTCGAGGTCAGCCTACCTTTTATTGGTACGAGCCAGTGCCACTTATAGGTCAACTTATACTAAGCGGGAAAACGCTCGAGCATGCTTAAACATGTACTTTGCTGCCACGAGAACTAAAACCGAAAAGCTGGAGACACCAGCCAGTTTAGCCAAACATTTGGATAGATAGGCCGACTACTTTTTTAGGGGTGGACAGTGCTAGTCCGCTCGCTTGCTCTAGCAATACAAGGTGAGACTGGAGGAATGGAAATCAACACGTGACAAATGAAGAAAGAAATGCTCAAATTCTAAAAGTGCGGCCAAATTAGACGCTGTGTGGCCTGTCTAACAAATGTCAGACAAGCCGTACACGGTCTAATTTGGCCGCACACGCAACTAAAAAGCCTGACTGTGTCCGGCTCTATCCGGACCCCTAGCAATTCATGCATTTCTGTTTTATCAGGCACTAGTACACGTGTCGACGGCATACACAAACGCGGAACGACGACACATTGAGGAGCGCGTGTATCCGGCACCGGCCGAGCTGTCACAAGTCCAGGATCTGTTTAAAGCGCTGCCAGCAGAGCTACTGCAAGAGATTACACCAAAGTACGTACAGTCAACAAATATCATTGACACTTACTTACCAGTAGAACTAATCATCATCATCTTAACTGAAAGACGTCCACTGCTGGACATAGACGGGACCTCCCCCAAGGTAGAGTTGATAATTATACAATATTAGTTTTTGCCAACGGCTTCGCTCGCGTTAATGTAGATTTTATCAATAAACTATCCCTCGGGAGCAGTATTTCTTTCTAGATGAAATATACCCTTTGTCCTTTTCTGTACCTCTAACAACGTGTATGCGAAATTTCATGATGCTCGGTCGAGTAGTTAAGGCGTAACAGCGTAACAAACAAACTCACATTCGCATTTATAATATTCGTTAGCATAACTTTTATCTCGTCCATTGAGTAAAATTTTGTTTAGTACCTATATTGTTTGTTACAGATATATTCACCCAAAGGCCAACACCTATTTATTCTCGAAGGCATTGGCTGAAGCAGCCGTGGACCAGCGTCCGGGTCGGAGATATTCTGTCGCCATCGTCAGACCTTCCATAGGTGAGACTTCGTTATGCATTTTTTACGTTCGTGCGTGCATGCGTTCATGTGTATGAGTATGTGTGTGTGTGTGTGTGAGTGAGGGTGTGTGTGAGGGTGTGTATGTGTGTGTGAGGGTGTGTGCGTGTGTGTGTGTGTGTATGTGAGTATGAGGGTGTGTTTGTGTGTGTGTGTTTGTGCGAGTCCACCAAACCGCACTGGAAAGAGCCCCGCGCCCAGCAGTGAGATAGCTTATGTACTTATTTGTCGGCTTCATCAGGATTTATTCCGCCACGATAAGAATGCCATGTATGCAAAAACAAGCTGACAAACAAAATTGTCGAGTTTGAAGAGCTTCAAAGAGTTCCAAGAGCTGTGAAATATCATGGTTGACCCTCTGAAAGTGACTACCACTGCTCTTAGACCACGTGACTGCTTGCCATCAGGGGGAGTGTGGTCATTCTGACGAGCAAAATAAAAAAAAAGAAGTTAGAATCCAGGGATTCATAGTGTTATGTGCTGGGTTCGAGGGATAAGAATGTAAAGAATATTACCGACTAAAATAAGTTTTATTCTAGCACACAATTAAATTTATAATACTACACACACTACTTAAACACTTTTCCACTATTACTGCTTCAAACTCTGTGGTATTTTCGCTTCCGTTCACTTCGATGAATACTTGACTTCTTACGATTGTAACTGACTCGGCGAGCGCTGGCCTTCCCCTTTTATACGAGGTTAAAGCGTTTCCGGAGTTTTCTAGAAACGTCATACCCGGTATGTAAACAGTACGAAGATTCGAGAATGTGCCAGCGTTCTCTCTACTCTTCTCTTACGAACTACGTAGTTCCGTAAGACGTCAATAGATGGCGCTGTAATAAATTTTAGACGGAACAGCCGAGTCTTTCCTACAATGCCGAGAGATGGCACTGGGTGTAATGATAGTTTTTAATCGCCACGTTTACAATATTGTTTATTTCACAAATCTTGTCTGTCAGGAGCTAAGCAACTCCTCATAGATAAGATGGTATATAATGGTATGATAATAATGGTAGCCCTTTTAACACTCTAAAACACAATCACCATGAATCAAGCAATCCTAACTAATATTATAAATGCGAATGTGAGTTTCTTTGTTTGTTTGTCACGCTGTCACGCCTTAACTTCTATTATATGAAATATATTATCATGAAATTTCGCATACACATTGTCAGGGGTACAGAAATCGACATAGAGTACCTTTCATCCAAAGAAAAGTACAGTTCCGGTGGGATAGAAATTATTGACAAAATCTAGATTAACTTGAGAGAAGCCGCGGGCAAAAACTTTATTATTTAAATGAGACAACTCCCGCACTAGGAATGAATCCTGTGTCGCGGGGCACTCACAAACATTCCAACAACGGACACGAAGAACACCCAGACTCGGAATAACATTTGTGGATCACACAAAGTTTTGTCCCGTGTGGGATTTAAACCCACAACACTCGGCATAGTAGCAGTGGCGAGGCGACCACGTAAACCACTACGTCATCCCAGCAGTCATTTTGTAAGTAATACTTAAAGTGAGCCTTAAATAGCACTTTCTTTTTTTAAAAAGGCAACTCCTGCCCTATTAATAATTTCTGTGTCGCTGGGGACTTTACAAACATTCAAACAACGGACACAATAAAGTTATGGAAGACTAGGAGCATCCACTTCCGTGTATCAGAGAATAAAGCAACGCGAGACCATCTCAGTCAGCTAATGCTTATATCCACAGTGGTATCTGCCCTTCGTGCACCAATACCAGGCTGGATCGAGGGTCTATCAGGCACAACTGGCTTCACTATTGGCATAGGCCAGGGAGTCCTGAAGGTGTTGAAAATAGATTTCAACGCCAGAGCTGATATCATTCCGGTGGATATCGTTATCGACAATATGATCGCCGTAGCCTGGGAGACTGCCACTGAGAAGTAAGTAACCATAGAATTCTTCATTCTTACTGTTCTAAAGTATTAGTTTGTGTAGGAACGTGATGTTGTTTCTCCAAAGTCAAGGGAGGATCTTCCGACCAGGCTGGGCGATCGTGTCTGGCGGGCCGCGGCTCGACTGTTGATGTCGGGATTTTGTGTATATACTTAGTCGCTGAGTAAACTTCACTTACGAAATTCAGGATTGTTTCGCGAACGACATTATAAGCGTATGGCTCATCTTGGCACAGCGACCATCGCAAACAAATAATAAGAATAATTTTCACTTTTCAGAGAAGCACTGACTAATTCTGGCAGCTTGTGACTAATTTCAACCAATTTACGACTAATTAATTATTGGTGCAATCAGATCATCGCTAGGCATTGTGGTTCTCGAGATATTAAGGTGGCTGTGCCAAGGTGAGCGCTCATCTTGGCACAGCTACCAATACCCCCTTATATCTTTTTAAACCGGGGCTCGCACGATGCTAATATTTTGTGATCAATGATTACTAATTATCGATAAATTATTGGTATAGTTAGATCTTCGTTAGGTGCTGTGGTTTTGGAAATACAAGGTGGCTGTGCCAAGATGAGCGCTCACTTTGGCACAGCCACCAATACCCCCTTGTACCTTTTAAACGGCAGACGGACCAATTCTGCTACTTTACAACCAATTTCGACCAAATATCGACTAACTCACTACGTAAGTAAACAGATTTCCAGTTTGCGGAGTTGGCTGTGCTAAGATGAGCCATACATTACATGCACCTATTGTGTACAACACCATCTGTTGTCAGTCATCGAAATTTCTTAGTCTGTGTGGTGTCTTTACAAGATCTTTATCTATGAAATTGCAGTTTATATATATACGTCTAATTTCAAAGTTTCTGTGCAATATGCAATAGTTATTTTAATATATATTTATATAATAATATATGCTTTGTATTAAAATGTCCCACTGCTGGGCACGGGCCTCTTCTCAGAAGGGTTAGGCCATAGTCCACCACGTTGACCTAGTGCAGGTTAGTATACTTCACATATCTTCGATAACATTATCGAACGACCACGAACTCCAGACCGAGTAGGCTGTGTAGATTTCAAAATTAATCTAAATTTAGTGTAATATATAAAAGTATGGGATTAAATATAATGGTCAGCAGAAATACTAATTGCGCAGCAAAATATGCTTACTAAAATATATCATAACGAGCTCCTATACGCCTCAAATCACTGCATTCCGTCTCGGAAGGGTTAGGTTATGTTAGGTCCCTTCTTAAACCCACATAAAAATTGGAGCCCCGCTCAGCGGGGCTCCGTCGACTTAGTTTGCTGCGCAAATAGTATTTTTTTGCTGACCAATTAGTATTTTTTTGCTGCGCAATTAGTATTTTTTTGCTGTGCAGTTAAATACTACCCTAAAAGTATAGACATTATTTGCCTCTTAATATATGTTTGCATTAATCATCTTGTATTTTCCAGGTTTATGGAGACGCGTGTATACAACTGCGGGTCTCAAGAGAACCCGCTCACATGGCAGCAATTATACACATGTATAAAGCGTATTAATCTGCAATATCCCTTCGACAATGTTGTCTTCTATCCTGGCATCTTCGACGTCAAGAATAAGTATGACAATTTTATATTTTACTAGCTGATATTTCCCCTTTTTTGCTTTTCTTATTTATACTCTGCTCATATTGGTCGTAGTGTGATGTTATATAGACTATTTAATAGCCTTCCTTGATAAATGGGCTATCCAACACTGAAAGAATTTTTCATTTCGAACCAGTAGTTCCTGAGATTAGCACGTTCAACCAAACAACAAACTCTTCAGCTTTATAATATTAGTTTTTAGTTATAGTCTTTTGCAAACGACTTCGCACGCGTAGATGTAGGTTTACGTTACTAAACGGTCTTTTTTTTTTAAATTGTTCTCTATGTCCGTTTCTGTTCCCTGTTGACAACGTGTATGCAAAATTTCATGATTGTCGGTTGAGTAGGTAGTTAACACGTGAGAGCGTTGCAAACAAACAAACAAACTTACATTCGCATCTATACTAATACTAGCTTTTGCCCGCGGCTTCGCTCGCGTTAATTTAGAATTTGACAATCAATACGGGTCGTATGCTGCTTGTAATAATATAATTCAATCATGATTCGAAAGAAACGTGGCGCGATCTATTATCATAAGAACGTTATTGTTGTTTTCCTCGGGAACAGTAATTTTTTCGGGATGAAAGATAGCCTATGTTCTTGCTTGTTTGAATGCGCTAATCTCAGGAACTACTGGTTCGATTTAAAAATTCTTTTAGTGTTGGATAGCCTATTTATCGAGGAAGGCTATATGCTATTTAACATCACGCTACAACCCACGGGGGCGGTGCAGTAACGATAAACGCGGGTGAAACCGCGGGAACATCTAGTTTATAATATAATATAGAATAGCTATGCGTTTGACTACAATCTCCCCTTAAGCGACGATGTGGTTGACGATGGAGCACACTTGCTTAATAATAAATAATTATTGTATAATTTACAAATTAAAATAAGTAATTAAAACTTAAAAAGTAACTATATAAAAATGTAAACGACATAAAGAATTAACACACATATAAATAAACTAGATGTTCCCGCGGTTTCACCATCGTTTATCGTTACTTCGCCACCCCCGTGGGTCGTAGCGTGATGTTATATAGCCTATAGCCTTCCTCGATAAATAGGCTATCCAACACTAAAAGAATTTTTCAAATCGAACCGGTAGTTCCTAAGATTAGCGCGTTCAAACCAACAAACAAACAAACTCTTCAGCTTTATAATATTAGTATAGATAGCTGATCCGCGCAACTTCGTCTGCGTCACATAAGAGAGAGAGTGGGTCGTAGGCACCTATAATACAAATTTAAAGGAGCTGAAACTTTATATGTTAAATCCACGAACCACATAAGAACCATTGAACAAAATTTTATATGTATAGGTACTTACAGTGCTTATTTAAAATCACGCAGAATAAACCAGGAGAAATATCGTTCGTATGTCTGTAATGGGTAATTATTTTGCTGCGATGTTATTTTAAAACTGCGATATCTCCTAAGATATTCATTGAAATCGAATGATGTAAAGGGCAATTTTGTTTTAAATTAAATACTTGTGATGAATAACGTATTTATTTGGATAGGGATTAATATCATGTTTATAAAAATACCTTCGCAACTAATGCATTATTTTAGAACAAATTTGGTTAGATTAAAAAGGGTTATAGTGAGCCAACCTTAAAAGATAGACATATGCTGTCGCGGACTTGTTTTTAGAACTTTTTAAGGGAAACAATTCTCTCATACATGATTTTTGCGAAACTTTAACTGTTTACGCAGCGCACGCAGCGGAAGCTCTCAAAAGTAAAAAAAAACCCTCCGATTTTGAAACATTCTTCATAGGTGCTTAGCTCCTATTGACCTTAGCGTGATGATATATAGCCTATAGCCTTCCTCGATAAATGGGCTATCTAACACTAAAATAATTTTTTAAATCGGGCCAGTAGTTCCTGAGATTAGCGCGTTCAAGCAAACAAACAAACATACAAACAAACAAACAAACAAACTCTTCAGCTTTATAATATTAGTATAGATAAAAATCAATTGGGACATGTATGATGGAGCATCACATAAAAACGGCTCGACCGATTTGGCTGTTTTTTTGTTGTGTTTGTAATTGTTACGACAAAGTTTGTATGAACAAAAATTTGTGAAGGATCCGCGGGAAATGTTGAAAATGTAAATGGTATGATATTTGAATAAAATTGATTAACGTTTTGATATCGAATTTAATTACATGAATTGTAGGACAGCGACTGTCGCGTCAGCTAGTAAATTATAAATTAAACACGTTGTTATGTCTTCAGCTAACATACAGGTGCCATAAATGAAATCCCAAAAACCGTAATTTCAAATTTAATACGTGGGATCGTAACAGTTTGAAGGTTCTGAGGCGAGTGTGAATGAATGAATTTGATATGATTAGCAAAACGCCTATCAAATATGTGATGGCTGGGCCCATGCGTGTACTTGTGAACGGTTGCTACTTGTGGTGACTGGTCGGCCTTGGCTTTCTCGATTTCGGTTATTATTTACTACTAATTAAAATAGTAGAAATCTAGTTTTGCCCGGACTATAATATGGTCGCTCATTGTTTTTGTTACCTTATATGCATGTGAGTAGATGCTCCTATTTTGCCCTGCCTGAAGTTAGAGGCTAAGATAAAAATTTATATTTTAATTTTGTCTAATATTTTTCTTTTTTAATTTTAACGCTTATTAAGTACTACCTTTGCCCGCGGCTTCGCTCGCGTTAATTTAGAATTTGATAATCATTTCGGGTTGTACTCTGCTTGTAATAATATAATTCAATCATGATTCGAAAGAAACGTGGCGCCATCTATTATCATAAGAACGTTTTTGTTCTTTTCCTTGGGAACCATAAATTCTTTCGGGATGAAAGGTAGCCTATGTCCGTTTCTGTACACCTGTCAACGTATATGCAAAATTTCAGGATGATCGGTTTAGTGGTTTAGGCGTGAAAAGGTAACAAAAAAACTCATTTTCGCTTTTATAATAATATTAGTTAGGATGTTCAATTCAGTAGTAGGAAAATGATATATTGGCTGCAGCTCCTTACAAATATAATTTGTAAAACAAGCAACATTGTATTGTAAAATTGGCGATTAAAGAGAGTGGCTGTGAGTTTCCTGCCCGTTCTTCTCGTTGGTTCTACGCCCTTGCAAATTCATATTATTGTTTATTTAGTGTAGCTAACCATGACGTTCATAAGTGTTAGTTGTTAAGTGATTTGATTTTAATACCTACGTCATAGCAATGTCTCGCACAGTTAATGCCAGACATAAAAAAAATCTCTTGTGGCTGGCTCAAGGTCTGCTTCGGGGACTTAATAGGTTAATAGGTTTTCTATAATGCCCTAAGTGTTGGAGATCCGAACCACATAAAAACGTGTGGAGTATATAATTTTATTACATATTTTTATCTTTTTTCAGATACGTGTATAAGTTTCTTGAGGTGTTGGTCCAGACAGTACCACTCTATATAACTGAATACACATTGAAGATTTTCGGAGTTAAAACACCGTGAGTATACACTGTGTATAGATCACACGTAGAACACGCAGTATTTATTTTTTATTGTATTTATTGGTAATTTTATTGGGTAGTTGCCTATGTTTGATTTTGTACATTATTTTATACAATTTTAATAGCAAAAAAAAATATTATCTGCCTTCATTGATAGGTGAAGGCAAGGCAACGTTTTAGTTCTTAACTATCGAAAGCAAATAAATTTTCGTGGCCCCCCTTAACGCTTGATCGAAGCTTTGCGTGATTAGAAGACTGGTCTTTTCTTGTCCCAAAGAATCAGCATTGCCATTCAACGTGGCAATGCTCCCAGTCTTCTGAGCACGTCCTGGAGACGGCTCGGCCGGCAATGCTTTTGCTAACGGAGACACAAATACGCCGTCCTGCAGACACGAACTACCTGCAATATCCCGGCTACGTGCTAGAGGAGTGTTTCCTCGTGAAAGCCGGGGTATGCTTGTTTGTTAGGGCGGATATTTGCTGTCGCCGTCTACAATGCCTAGAGGACCCTTCCTTCTCTGTCCTTTGGGTACACGTAGATCATAGCTCTTTCAGCCAAATCTACATGTGCCTCTACCGATCCCATTTAGGAGACGCTGAGACAACTCGACTCTTCGATTACCTGAGTCAGGCGGCAGACGACGCGCAGAAGCGGTTTCCGAACGCCGAGTTGGTGTTTTTGGGAGATTTCAATGCCCACCAAGAAACCTGGTTGGGTTCTCCGAAAACAGACCACGCGGGACGAACTGCCCATGCGTTCGCTCTCACGCATGACCTGTCTCAACTGGTACTCCAGCCCACCCGGATACCAGACATTACAGGTCAGGCGCCCTCTCTGCTTGACCTGCTGCTGACGAGGCGCCTCAGACCACTGTCTGGTTTGTACCACAGCTATTGTTGTTACGCCCCCACGACCCGAGGAGGCAAGACGACGACTGTGGCCTTACTCGTCAGCAGACTGGGATGGAATGCGGGAGTACTTTGCATCCATTCCTTGGGCTCAACGCTGCTTTGAGAACAGGGATCCATCAGAGAACGCTACTGCTGTCGCTGGTGAAATCATCCTGGGTATGGAATATTATATTCCATACAGTGATGTCACGAGCGGCGGCAGGAAAAGGCCCTGATTCGGTCGTGAATGCGCTGATGCTGTTGAACGCAAATAGACAGCGTACCGCGCTTGGACCAGGACTCGCGCTCTCCACGACCCTAACGTGGATCACCTAAAGGCAGCGTTCAACCAAGCCACAAAGGTCTGCAAGAGGGCATACTTAAGAGCGGATGCCCAGCGCGTCGCACGGTTCGGCCAGGAACTCATAGCGCATCCTTCGGGCAGTCGTAGATATTGGCGCCTGGCCAAAGCCGTGCAGTCCAACTTCTGCCAGACCATGCTGCCCCCTCTGAGGTATCCGAATGGATCACTGGCTCATTGGCTGCAAAAGAAATCAAATCTGCTTGCAAATCTCTTTGCGGCCAACTCCCGAATCGATGACTGCGGTTCGCAGCCGCCTAACATTGCCAACTGCGGCTACGCCATGCCTGATATACGAGTATGTATCAGGCATCGAACCGTTCGTGCGATACTGGAGTCTCTCAATGTTCGGAAAGCCAGTGGACCTGACGGCATCCCAGCTGTGGTCCTCAAAAAATGTGCAGCGGAGTTGTCTCCTACACTTACGCGCCTATACCGGACGTCTTACGCCGCAGACATTGTGCCTGAGTCTTGGAAGGAGGCGAACGTTCAACCGATTTCCAAAAAGGGGGACCGTTCCGAGCCAAGCAACTATCGACCCATAGCTATCACCTCGGTGCTTTCCAAGGTGTTCTACCGGATTATAAACACCCAAATTCTCCGCTACCTGGAGGATCAATCGTTGATCAATTATCGCCAATACGGCTTTCGGTCTAAACGATCAACGGGTGATCTTCTAGCGTTCGTCACGCACCTCTGGGGTGAGGCTATGGACAAGCACGGCGAATCTTTGGCTATCAGCCTTGACATAGCCAAAGCTTTCGACAGAGTCTGGCACCGGTCTCTTCTTTCCAAACTTCCGGCCTATGGCTTGCCCCCTCAACTGTGCACTTGGATTGCAAGTTTTCTGCAGAAGCGTCGTATTCAGGTCGTTTGCGACGGTCGCGCTTCCAAATTTATGCAGGTCAATGCAGGAGTGCCTCAGAGGTCTGTCTTATACTCTATGCTCTTTCTTCTGCATATCAATGATTTATTTATTTATTTTTATTAAGAAAACCAACAGCGATACAGTTTGTTTAACAAATCGAGTATAGTACAATTTTATATGGCCAATAACAGGTTTCCCTAAATAACTTAATATACTTAAACAAATTCAGCGTATAAAGGTCACTACTTACAACCTCTTATATAAATATGGAATATAATACATACTTTGTGAGTTTAGAAATATAAAAAATAAACACACTGGTTATACACATAAGAATAGCAGGAGATGAAATTAAGTTGGGCGTAGTTGCCTATCTTTTAATTTCTTTATTAATTGTGATTTAAAAGATTTCTTAGAACAGCAGAAGGGATCAACCTCTTGGAATATAGTGTTATAGGTGTGAGCAAAGCGGGTGAGCACACAGTTACAAGCGCGGTTGGTTGAATGTCGGGGAACATGTAACAATGATGTTTGACGGGTGCGACGTATTGGAGCATTAAATGTAACCTGCGAGACCAATTCAGGACAGTTCAGATGTCCGTTTAGTATATCATATAAGACACACATATCTATTAGTTTACGCCTATCATTTAAAGTAAGAAAATCGTACCTCTCACAATTGTGTTGATACGACAAGGCAGGATTACGGAATCGATAATTAAGATGATTAAGACACTTTTTTTGTATGCGCTCAAGTTGATTAATGTATATGAGGTAAAAAGGAGACCAAATTGGAGAAGCATACTCAAGTGTGCTGCGTACATAAGAAAAATATACGGTTTTTAGTGCTGCTATAGTATTAAACATTTGGCAAGATCTCAGGACAAATCCAAGATTTTTAAAAGCTTTAATTTGTTATCAAATAATACACCTAGATCACAGACCGCATTTACTTTTTTAATTGGGATATCATTAAAATTGTATAAATAATTAAAAGGTTCTTTTTTAGTGTATAACTAACCATTTGACATTTATTAAAGTTGACTGTTATTCTATTTTTTGAGCAATAATCAAGTAAATTATTGAGATCTCTTTGAAGCTCTACACAATCATCAAGGCAGCTAATCTTATGGAATATTTTTTTGTCATCGGCGTACATTAGATGTTTTGAGAATTTTATGGAGTCTGCGAGATCGAACGAGTACGCATTGTAAAAGAGGGGCCCTAAGTGCGATCCTTGCGGAACTCCACTTGGTATTTTAATGAAATTTGATCAATATCCTCCAACTACTACAGCCTGGGACCTGTTGGTCAAATATGACTGGTTGATATGTTCAATCTCAGCAACATACATTGTTATGCGAACGACAGTACCGTGCATGGGCGATATCTCGGACATCCTGGGGCCAAACAGGCTGAGGTTGAGGGGAAAAGGCAGAATCTTGTCGCTGAACTTGACCAGACCTTGGACCGCATTTATGAATGGGGTGCCAAGAAATTGGACGAGTTCAACGCCAAGAAGACCCAGGGATGCGCGTTCTCAACAAAAAAGTCTCCGTTCCTTCCCCTCCCTTCTCTGAAGAACACAGTTCAACGCCAAGAAGACCCAGGGATGCGCATTCTCAACAAAAAAGTCTCCGTTCCTTCCCCTCCCTGCTCTGAAGAACACTCCACTGGTGATACGTGACAGCCTCTCCATCTTAGGTATGGATCTTTGCCGCTCCCTTAATCCAAAAACCTACATCGAGAAGGTCATTAAGCTAGCTTCGCGAAAACTCGGAGTTCTGAACAGGGTGAGGCGGTTCTTCACGCCTGGGCAACTGTGCCTATTGTATAAGGCACAAGTGCGCCCTTGCGTGGAGTACTGTTCTCATCTTTGGGATGGCTCCGCGCAGTACTTGCTGGACGCTCCCGATCGGTTACAGCGGGGGGCTGTCCGTATCATCGGAGATCCAGAGGTCACGAGTTCACTGGAACCTCTGCAACTCCGTAGGGACATTGCCTCATTTGCATGTTTCTACAGAATATACCACGGGGAGTGCTCTGAAAAGTTATTCCACCTTATCCCGCCCTCCCCTTTCCTATCCAGAACAACGCGTGCTGGGCTCAGATGCTATCCTTACACGGTAGAGTCGATTAGAGCGCGTACCAACAAGTTTGGGTCCTCATACCTTTGCTGAACGATCAAGGCATGAAATTCTCTGCCAAGGCACGTGTTTCCTTCTTCCTTCAATCCTGGGTCCTTTAAGCAGGGCGTGAAAAAGCACCTTCTCAGGCCGTCAAAGTAGAGACCTCAACAACGTCTCGGCTGCTATGAGGGTGGTGTGGAGGCCACTGCTCTTAGACCACACGACTGCTTACCATCAGGTGGAGTGTGGTCATTTTGACGAGCAAAATAAAAAAATAAAAATAAAAAAAAATCGTTACCAGTTGACAGTGATGCTGACGAATTCGATGACGCCTAAACCATTTTTGTAAATATTATTATTTTTTTATAATTATGTTATCTTTTTTAATACGTTTGTAAATATATTAGATTAATTCGTTTTAAAATGAATTATGTAAATATATTGTAATTGTTATATTATTCAAATAAATAGATACCTACGATTACATTACTTTTATAATTTTAGGTAGGTATATGCTATTATAACATAATCATTTTAATTTTCTCTTGAAATTAATTATATATCTGCCTATATTTGATTATTATTTTATACACACGAACAAATAGCACTCAAAAGAAATATTTTTGCTGCTTACATCGGGACACTTAGGCTGATTTTAGAGTCACGCTGACCGCGCGCTGACCGTCGGCGCTGACAGTTGAAATGTATGTAATGTCAGCGCTGAGCCATCAGCGTGACTCAGGAACGATTGCTTTAATTACATACATATTGATCTGACAGCGCCGACGATCAGCGCGCGGTCAGCGTGAGCCTCATCGCGATTAGCCTTAAGCAAATTGTCTCTGAGATGATTCTCTTTCTTCTTCCCTCTACATGTATTATATTAATATAAATGTAATGCTATTCTTTTGTATTTTACAGAATGAGCTTGGTGACAGTTGCGGAACGCCTACAAGCAATGAACCGAGTCTACACATTCTTTGGATGCAACGACTGGACTTTCGACATCAACAATCTGAGGCGTTTGAGACAACGGCTACAAAAGACTGACGGACATCTCTACCATTTGAATATAAATGATGTCAAGTTAGAGGATTTTAATTACTTATATGTGTCATAATATTTACAGATACATTGTAGATAATTGAAGAAAATAATAATTATAGTAGATACATATACAAACGAAAAGAAAAATGTCCGATTTCGTTTTTTATTTTTTTTTATTTACATCATGCAAATGTCCTTACAGTTGCGTGATGAAAATGTCTTTAATTATACTTTAATGACATCTCCTTCACTTGGAATCAATCCTGTGTCGCGGGGGTCTTTACAAACATATAAACAACGGACACAAAGACATCCAGACTGGGAACAACCATTTATGAAACACAAATGTTTGTACTGCCCTCAACACTCTGCGCAATGGCAGCGGCGAGGCGTCCGCTTAAACCACTACGCCACGCGCCGTCCGTGCAGTCTCTTACTTATGTTAAACACAAATGTTTGTACTGCCCTCAACACTCTGCGCAATGGCAGCGGCGAGGCGTCCGCTTAAACCACTACGCCACGCGCCGTCCGTGCAGTCTCTTACTTATGTTAAACACAAATGTTTGTACTGCCCTCAACACTCTGCGCAATGGCAGCGGCGAGGCGTCCGCTTAAACCACTACGCCACGCGCCGTCCGTGCAGTCTTTTACTTATGTTAAACAGTGCATAAGTGAATGATGTACTTACAGATGGGAAGAACACTTACAAAATTACGTGCGCGGCGTGCGCAGATACATTCTACGTCAGAAAGAAGAAGCATTACCACAAGCCAGGACACACCTCCAAAGGTAAATTCATACACACATACATAGATTCACGCCTATTTCCCAGAGGGGTAGGCAGAGACTACGGATTTCCATTTGCTACAATCCTGACACACTTCTCTGGCTTCATTCACTTTCATAACATTCCTCATACACGCTCGCGGGTTTAAGGTTCTCTTAACCCGGCCTTTATCCATAACGCCTCCGATCTGATCAAGAAACGTTCACCTAGGTCTTCCTCTTGCAACTGTTCCATTCACACTAGCCTTATAAACTTTCTTAGTCAGTCTTTCCTCGTCCATTCTTTCTACATGTCCAAACCAGCTTAACATACCCGTTTCTATTCTTGTCACTATATCCACTTTCATGCCGCATCTCTCTCTAATCACACTATTTCTTATTCTATCTTTCAGAGTCTCACCGCATATGCTTCTCAACGCTCTCATTTCTACAGCATTTATTCTGCTCTCATGCTTCTTTTGCCATACCCAACTTTCACTTCCATACATAAGTGTGGGCACTAATAGTCCTCTATGAACAGCCAAACGTGCCTTTTCGGATACATTTCGAGTGTTCATAAAAGCGCGTAGAGCTCCATTCACTTTGTTGCCAGCAATCGTTCTCCTTTCAATATCTCCGTCATGTTTACCATCCCTTGTAAACAAAATACCCAAATATACAAACTCTTTCACTTGCTCCACTTTTTCTCCATCAATCATAATATTACACATCGTCACGCACTCCTCCTTTTCTAATACCATTACTTTCGTCTTGCTTACATTTATTTTCATTCCTTTCCTCTCAAAAGCACCATGCCTTATAGTTACCATCGCCTGCAACTCTTCCGCTGATGACGCAAGTACTACTTGGTCGTCGGCATAAAGAAGACATTTGACAAGTAACTCATTCATTCTTAATCCCCATTCACAATCTTAAATGAATTTACCATTTATGTACATAATATCAGCTTTGTTTTTAAGCTATTCCACTGCTGGGCTTTAGCCTCTTCTCAGTGGGAGAAGGGCTAGACCATAATGCACCACGCTGGCCAAATGCGAGTTAACACATCGAGAACATTATGGAGATCAGACATGCAGATTTCTTCACGATGTATTCCTTCGCCGTTAAAGCGACAGTAAATAAGCTATTTACGCACATAAATTCGCTACGTCACGTCAGAGGTGCGAGCCTTGGGATCGGACTCGTGACCATGGCGTGATAGTCCAACGGTCTTGGCTCTTTTCTTTTCTTTTTTTTCCGTGCTTCGGAGGGCAGGTAAAAAGTCGGTCCCCGATGTTCAAATTTTAAATTTTAATTTTACCGATACCACGTTACTTAACTTTACGGCCTCGATGGCGTAGTGGTTAGTGTAACCGACTGCCACGCCTGAGGTCGCGGGTTCGATTCCCGCACAAGTCAAACATTTTGTGTGCATGGACATGGATATTTGTCTTGGTCTGGGTGTTTCTATGTATAATATGCATATATTTACAAAAAAAAAGTATTTAAATGTCTGTTTATCCATTGTCTAGTACCCATAGTACAAGCTCTGCTTATTTTGGACTAGATGGTGTTGTGTGTATGTAGTAGAATATTATTATTATTATTAACCTTTTCGTCTCCAGGTTACGAATGCTTCGTCACGGCGTGCTACTCCTGCTGGCGATAGCCTGCTGCATACTACTCCTGTATATTGTCCAGAAGGTCCTCATACCACGTCTACTTGTCATTTCATAGTTTTTCAAGAGACTATTACAGCAATAGGAATAATTCCTGTGTCGCAGAGGACGTTACAACCATTCAAACAACGGACACAAATAACATACAGACTCGGCGCAACCATAAGTGGATCACACTTTTTGTCCCGTTTGGGATTCGAACTCACAACACTCGGCGCAGTGGTTTCAATGGCGAGACGACCACTTAAACCACTCCACCATCCGTGCAGTCTTACATACATAGAATCAATACATATAATCTGTATACGTTGATAGAGTATTTCATTTTTTATGTGCATGGCGTCTTTTGAATAAATATTTACCTACTTATTTTTTATTATTGTTCTCATATAAGTATCTTTATAATTTTGAGAATAAAATTATTTGATAAAAATATATCACCATTCTTCAGAATATATTAAAATAATATTCATTTTATCTATACAAATAAATAAAATTAAAGTGTCTGTTTGTAATGTCAAAATAACAGCTTTTTATCTAATGCATATGACAGTATATAAGGTACCTATACAAAACACCAATTTTTAAAAATTTTGTCTGTCTGTCTGTCTGTTTGTTCCGGCTAATCTCCGAAACGGGTGAACCGATTTTGACGGGACTTTCACTGGTAGATAGCTGATGTTATAAGGAGTAACTTGGCTACATTTATTTTAGAAAAAAAAATAGGGCTCCGCGGAGACAAAAACTTTTTAGGTAAAATCTATGCGGACGAAGTCGCAGGTAACAGCTAGTTAATAAATAATCTTGTATAAAATTAGTATTTCGTCGGCCTCGATGGCGTAGTGGTTAGTGTAACCGACTGCCGCCACGCCTGAGGTCGCGGGTTCGATTCCCGCACAAGTCAAACATTTGTGTGCATGAACATGGATGTTTGTCTTGGTCTGGGTGTTTCTATGTATAATATGTATGTATTTACAAAAAAAAGTATATATGTATGTTTATCCATTGTCTAGTACCCATAGTACAAGCTCTGCTTAGTTTGGGCTAGATGGTGTTGTGTGAATGAGGTAGAATATTATTATTATTATTTAAAGTTACATCGCTTAGTGTCTAGCCGTATTCGTTGTTTCGATTCGCCATAATTACAATAATATGATGGTCGATGTTTATGTTTATGTTAATTTAAGACAAACTACTAAGACTGCGCGGATGGCGCATTGGTTTAAGTGGTCGCCTCGCCGCTGCCACTGCAGTGTTGTGGGTTCGATTCCCACTCGGGACAAAATGTTGTGTGATCCATAAATGGTTGTTCTCGAGTCTGGGTGCTATTTGTGTCCGTTTTTTACAGTTAACAAAAATCTCTTATACAACAGCTTTGTCAGTCTGTTATACAACTTTCAACCGTACCAACCGTAAGAGCTAGAGACTCGCGGTCAACGCCATTCGACTATGACCTTTGACCTCTGACCTCAAGGTCACGTGATACCATTTTTTCGAACTCTAAGATTTACGGCAATTCGTTGCCGTTTATCACTTGTTCAATGTTTGTAAAGTGCCCTGTGACAGGATTTATTCCGAGTGAGTGAAAATATGAATAAAAGAGTGGCCTAAATACTGCTTGTATTTAGGCCACTTTTTTATTCTACTATATGTATACTACTATACATGTCGGTGCAAGTGTATATATAAATGATCTAAACACATTCATAAAGTGGTTATGATAGTGCCGAGCGTAAGACAGATAATGACAGAGCTCGTGCGGCGCATATTCAAATCGGCGCGCGGCCGCCATAGTAAAATTGTATGGAGGATTTGAAGTGCTTTTTTGATAAATGTGTATCTTTATTGTCAACCAATAACTTAAATATTTGGGACGGACAAATTGTAATATAACTATTTATGTTTCGTTTAAGCTGTAAAATAGGATAGATTTCTACTGTTATAATCTAAAAATCACGTACACGAGCTTAAGTTTTTGTATATTTCGTGCAAATTTACGTAATGTTGTAGGCAAAAATATTAATTATTTTAAGTTTTTTACACGGAGTAATTGTAAACACATTCATTGTTAAGATAAATGTATATTTTATATTTGTATTAAACAAAAAGTGTTGAATTTGTTCACTTAAGGCTGAGGCTACATTAGTCCGCGACACGACCTGCGATACGTAAGCGATAACAACAAATAGTTCATATTCACGTTTATGGCTACACCGTACGCCATATATCGCTATTAATCTTTGATTTGTTTATGCGATAGAAACAACATTAGTGTAATCACGGCATCGGCTACATCAACTTGTCAGCGACATTGAGGCGAATTCATTAAACATTTTCGCTTATAATGTAGCCATTCCATGTTTATATCGTTTCGCTTTCACAGTCGCATCGCGAATCGCTGCCGACTGTAGCCTCAGCCTTATTGTGACCTCCTGTTCTGGCACATTTCGCTCGGCGCAGTCTTAATAACACAGGTAACTCCTATAAAATCCATATAAATTAGATTTATTTTATTAGAGCGCGTACCAAAAAGTTTGCGTCCTCATACCTCTGCCGAACGACCAAGGCATGGAATTCTCTGCCAAGGCACGTGTTTCCTTCTTCCTTCAATCCTGGGTCCTTTAAGCAGGGCGTGAAAAAGCACCTTCTCAGGCCGTCAAAGTAGAGACCTCAACAACGTCTCGGCTGCTATGAGGGCGGTGTGGAGGCCACTGCTCTTAGACCACACGACTGCTTACCATCAGGTGAAGTGTGGTCATTTTGACGAGCATGATAAAAAAAGAAAAAAAAAAAAAGTAATTTCCTTTCAATTTTTGTGTTATTGTGTGCATGAACATGGGTGTTTGTCTTGGTCTGGGTGTTTCTATGTATAATTAATTAGTATGTATTTACAAAAAAAAAACAAAAACAGTATATATGTATATTTATCCATTGTCTAGTACCCATAGTACAAGCTCTGCTTAGTTTGGGCTAGATGGTGTTGTGTCTATGTGATAGAATATTATGATTTAAATGATTATTTGAATGATAGTCTTAATTACAATAATTAATTATGTTTGACTAGGTATGACTTTAATTAATGATTAAATATGCAACGAATTTATTTTAGTAATGTGTTTTTAAATATGCAACGAATTTATTTTAGTAATGTGTTTTTAAATATGTAATGAATTTATTTTAGTAATGTGTTTTTAAATATGTAATGAATTTATTTTAGTAATGTGTTTTTAAATATGTAATGAATTTATTTTAATCAAGTGTTTTTTCTAAATATGTAATTAATTAAATTTATTTTATATTCTTAGTAAGTACATATAAAATCTATGTGAATTTTGCATGCCACCAGACCGAAACACTTGAGACTATATATGAACTTGTTAACATCATTGTAACAGTGTTTTCTGCGAAAATAAATCATTTCATTTCATTTCATTTCATTTCATTTCATTTCATATTATTATTATATATTTGGAAATGCCAGCTAACTATTACAGTAATTTTAACTGTTTAACATTTTTCGGAGGTCACGTTACCTTTTTACGTGGGGGAATGCTGTGACGCATATACCTCCGCGCGGGCGGCCGAAGTTGTTATGTCGGACTCGCCGGGGTAAAAGAGAAAGATGGAATGAGAATAATGTATCTCCCGGAATACCGACTACACCTACCACGGTTAGTTAGTTGGACGTGTGCTATCCGCACTTAGCCCCACAATTGGGCCATTGTGCGTAAAACCTACCACGGTGTTCCTCGACAAAACCACTATCAGCGGCGCCGCGCGAATCACTTGCACATGGGGTCGCGACCCCGCCGAGAGGTCACTGTACCTTACCCCCAGCACTTGTAACATACATATTTAATTCTACTTTGTTATAATTAAGTAGTTTAGTAATTGATCATATTATAAGGCCTTGATGTCCGAATAATAAATAGTTAAAATTACTGTACTAGTTAGCTGCCTCCGCGGCGCAACGGTAAAGTCACACACAAAAACACGTAAAGTCGTTGGTCCTACCCCTGATCACTCTCCGGTCGTGTCGGATTGCCGTCCCATCGGATCATGAGAGTTAGGGAACAGAGAGTGCACTTGTGTTTGCGCACACACTTGTGCACTATAATATCTCCTTCGCAGATGGCCAGACTCCGTTAAAAATGGCCGCCGTGACCGAAATTTGGTTTGACGGACATTATTACAAATTAGATGTTCCCGCTGTTTCACCCGCGTTTATCGTTACTGCGCCGCCCCCGTGGGTCGTAGCGTGATGTTATATAGTCTATAGTCTTCCTCGATAAATAGCCTGTCCAACACTAAAATAAGTTTTCAAATCGTACCAGTAGTTCCTGAGTTTAGCGCGTTCAAACACAAACAAACCCTTTGGCTTTATAATATTAGTATAGATTAGCTGGCATTTCCAATTATTTTCCAAATAAATTACATCTTCATCACATTGATAACTGACTGAATCTACAGCTGAAAAATGTGGCAGCCATACAGTACTTCTTATACATCTGACTACAGATGCATGTGACTTTGTATGTGCGATGGCAAAAATACTGCAGTGTCTAAAAATCGACATGCTATTAAATAATGGACAGGCGCTTTGTTATTTTGTATATTAATAATACTGGGCAACAAAAAGATAATATAAATATATTTTCTGCGGCATTAATTTTGTTACTGGTTTTAATAAGGCTTATGTATCACCAGATCTAGTAAAATATAACAGTCAAAAATAGTAAATGATCACCAAAATTAAAACCGCATTTTAATACCAAAAATATTAATTGCACAGCAAAGAGATCAAAATAAGTCGACGTAAAATACTCGTAAAATAACTACTTATTTTACTGTTACTTTCTCAAAACAAAACTCTATGCTGCTCTACCGCCGTGCGATCTGCCCGCTGGCTTCGAGACCGGGCTTGTGTTGCCCGGCGCCCGCGCCGCCGCCGCCCCACACTCGCTAACTTCGAGACCGAGGCCTTACAAGCCTCGGTAAATTAACTAAAATAGCCTCGGTAATACAAAATTGACTCAACGGGAAAATATTCTATAAATATGTTTGATGATAATACTAGGAAAATAGATCATAAATGTCATATTATTGATGGAATAAACACAATTACCTATTATTTGTTTTGTTAACGCGGTGTTGTCAGTTAATGTTATATCGGAAAATAAAATAAGTGTGATAGGTACTGTGGTTTGGAGAATTTCAATATTAATATGAACATTAGAACCGGCCATTTTGTTCATTTCACAAAGTTTATATGACTGGATAGTGGTTTGTTTACAAGAGATGTCATATTAAAGTTATTTTATGACAATGAAATCGCGTAAATTATTAATTATTTATCGTTTTTTATTTCTAAATATTTTTGTATTTCAATGTTCTTGTGAAATGAGCTCGTATAAAGATAATGGTATGTATTCATAATAGTTATTAATTGATACTAGCGGTCGCCTAGTGGTCAAAATTCGACCAAAATTCCTAAGCTTGCGACTATGTTTTCTTTTTTCTTTATTACATATAAATAAGGTATAGGTAACCATAGTTACAAAGAATTGTACGACATCAGACGAACAATGCTGAAATACTACGAACGCGATTCGACTGCGTGTGTCAAATGCATGGTTGTGTGCGTGTAGTGTTTTTTCATTAATTTAATGTATTTCTGATGCATATTTTATATAAATATTAGGATTCGCCCCTCCTTTTCCATATAAACTTTAACTGTGCCAAATTCCATACTCCTCCGTCCCCGCAATTTTCGTAAAAAGGGGTACAAAGATTTTGCTTCACGTATTAATATATAGATATTATATATTGTCAGCCCTTTATTGTACTGTCCCATAGCTGGGCACAGGCTTCTTCTCAATATGAGAAGGACTAGGCCATATTACTACACGCTAGCCCAGTGCGGGTTGGCAGACTTCACATAATATTATATTTTCGAGTTAGTGTAACCGACTGCCACGCCTGAGATCGCGGGTTCGATACCCGCATAAGTCAAACATTTGCATGCATGTGTTTCTATGTATAATAATTATGTATGTACTAGATGTTCCCGCGGTTTCACCCGCGTTTATCGTTACTGCGCCGCCCCCGTCGGTCGTAGCGTGATGTTATATAGCCTATAGCCTTCCTCGATAAATAGGCTATCCAACATTAAAAGAATTTTTCAAATCGTACCAGTAGTAATCACGCAGAATAAACCAGGAGAAACATCGTTTGTACTATGTCTGTAATGGGTAATTATTTTGCTGCAATGTTATTTTAAAACTGCGATATCTCCTAAGATATTCATTGAAATCGAATGATGTAAAGGGAAATTTTGTTTTAAATTAAATACTTGTGATGAATAATGTATTTATTTGGATAAGGATTAATATCATAAGTTTATAATAATACCTTCGCAAATAATGCATTATTTTAGAACAAATTTCGTTGGCATAAAAAAGGTTATAGTGAGCCAACCTTAAAAGATAGACATATGCTGTCGCAGATTTTTTTTTAGAACTTTTAAAGGGAAACAATTCTCTCATACATGATTTTTGCGAAACTTTAACTGTTTACGCAGTGCACGCAGCGGAAGCTCTCAAAAGGAAAAAATACCCTCCGATTTTGAAACATTATTCATTGGTGCTCAGCTCCTATTCATCTTAGCGTGATGATATATAGCCTATAGCCTTCCTCGATAAATGGGCTATCTAACATTGAAAGAATTTTTCAAATCGGACCAGTAGTTCCTGAGATTAGCGCGTTCAAGCAAACAAACAAACAAACAAACTCTTCAGCTTTATAATATTAGTATAGATTTATAAAAAAAAGGATACAATATGTATGTTTATTCATTGTCTAGTACCTACCCATAGTACAGGCTCTGCTTAATTTTGGCTAGATGGTGTTGTGAAAAAAAATGTAATAATTATGTCAACCGAGTTTTTTTGGGAATAATATATAATAATATTCTATCACATACACACAACACCATCTAGCCCAAACTAAGCAGAGCTTGTACTATGGATACTAGACAATCCTACCTTTAAGTGGCATGCAAATAATTATAATTAATTAACATTACATAATTATTATATTGATTAAAATGGAATGTCATCTGTATAAATGGGAATAAAACAAAATAAGAATAGATTAAGATAAAAAATTAATAAATAAACAACTAAAATAAAAAATAAAAGCAATAATAAAATTGAAATTAAAGAATGTCAGGTCAATTTAATAATAATAAAATCTAAATCATTATACAAAATTATATATTGAATTTTATCTTTCGGCCGATTAATGCCGAAATACTACGAACGCGATTCGACTGCTTGTATCAAATGCATGGTTGTGTGCGTGTAGTGGTTTTTCATTAACTTAATGTATTTCCAATACATATTTTTAAAAAATATTAGTATTCGTCCCTACTTCTCCATATAAACTTTAACTGTGCCAAATTTCATACTCGTCCGTCCGCGCAATTTTCGTAAAAAGAGGTACAAAGTTCTTGCTTCACGTATTAAATCTACTGCAGGACAGACTTAGCCTAGTGCGAGGAATTGCATCAATTCCAAATAATAGACGACTCTGGAGTCTTCAATTATTTGGAATTGATGCAATTAAATTGGCTTTAGAGTCAAAAGCCAATTTATGTTGTTGTAATGTAATCTTCAAGCGGCGGTAGCCCAATGGATAAGGCATTGGACTTGCGATCGAGAGGTCGCGGGTTCGAATCCCATCCATTACACTACTGACGTGAACCCACTCCTAATAGAAGCATTCTAGTTTAGTTGGAGGGGTTACAAGAATGCCAGTAATTTAAAACCCAAATTGCTTGTAATCTTCATTTTAAAAAGTATATTTTGTATGATATATGTTATTTACTAGCGATTTAGGCTGTGCGTTGTCTCTAAGCCAGTCTGCAGGACATCTTCCTTTATGTATATAGATAGGTAGATAGATTTTCAATTATAATCAATAACTTTTATACCTATTTTTATACTTATAGGTCCAGAAATTAGCAAATTCCATATAAACTTCACTTCCCTATTTCACCCCCTTAAAGGTGGAATTTCAAAAAATCCTTTCTTAGTACACCCCTACAAATTAAAACACACATGCTCTCCAAATTTCAAGTTCCTACGACCAGCGGTTTAGGCTGTGCGTTGTCTCTAAGTCAGTCAGTCAGGATATCTTCCTTTATTTATATAGATAGATAAATTAATATAAATTACATATCATACACAATATATAGCAGCGATGGCTCAGTGGAGAGACCAACAGACTGCAATGCAAAGGGTCTCGGGTTCGAACCCAAGTCGCGCATCTCTGAATTTCAGAAGTTATATGACTTTCCGAAATTATGTGTGTATTGATTGACAATTATCGCCTGCTCCGTGTCCTGATATCCAGTCAAATCCGGTTAGATTAGAAAGCCGACCCCGAGCGACTTTGGAATTGGCTAAGGAGAAGAGAGACACATCATACACAATATTTTACGCTTTCACGGCTCTCACTACTGGACCGATTATCATGAAATTTCGTATACACGTTATCAGAGGAACAGAAAATGACATAGGGTGCCTTTATTCCAGAAAGAAGTACTATTACTAATATTGTCTTCTGTTTACGCGAATGTTATTCATTGAAATGAAACTACTATATACGGATTTTATCGCGTTGTTTATTTGACACTATTACAAAATTTTGAAAAACTGTTACACTACTATAATCACTATTAAACTTTACAAATTTTTAAGCTAATTAAATTATTGAAACTATTAAAACTATTTATACTATTACTATACTATTATACTATTTAGATTTATTTTTACACTTCCCCCGACGTTTCGGTTGCTTATCAGCAGCCATGGTCACGGGGAGACTAAGATGGTAGTTGTCTCGATGTTCCAGTGTAGTTATTTCAAAGTACCCGAACATAATTTAATCATGGGTGTTTCTATTTACGCAGAATGAACTCAAAGTATCATGAAGTCTAGCTGTGGTTTTCTTCTTCTTGGGTTTGCCTAGTTGAATTACTGGATCTCAAGCTGGTGGTACATTCTAACCATCTTCTCTATTGAAATTAGGATGTTTCTTGATTTCAATAGCCTCGCGAAGCATCCTTGGTAGGAATCGGTGTTCTTTAGCGAGCATCTGTGGTTTGTCAAATCTCAGGTAGTGGTTGGTCCCCTGTTGCACATGTTCACACACAGCAGACTTTAACGAGCGTTGGTGTTTTACATCAGCTATGTGTTATTTTATGCGGGTGCCTATGCTTCTCTTGGTTTGACCAATGTATGAGAGTCCATAAAAGGGTCCATAAGGGGTCTATGAAATAGATTGTGACTGCGGACTCTCATACATTGGTCAAACCAAGAGAAGCATAGGCACCCGCATAAAAGAACACATAGCTGATGTAAAACACCAACGCTCGTTGTAGTCTGCTGTGTGTGAACATGTGCAACAGGGGACCAACCACCACCTGAGATTTGACAAACCACAGATGCTCGCTAAAGAACACCGATTCCTACCAAGGATGCTTCGCGAGGCTATTGAAATCAAGAAACATCCTAATTTCAATAGAGAAGATGGTTGGAATGTACCACCAGCTTGAGATCCAGTAATTCAACTAGCCAAACCCAAGAAGAAGAAAACCACAGCTAGACTTCATGATACTTTGAGTTCATTCTGCGTAAATAGAAACACCCATGATTAAATTATGTTCGGGTACTTTGAAATAACTACACTGGAACATCGAGACAACTACCATCTTAGTCTCCCCGTGACCATGGCTGCTGATAAGCAACCGAAACGTCGGGGAAAGTGTAAAAATAAATCTAAATACATAGTATAATAGTATAGTAATAGTATAAATAGTTTTAATAGTTTCAATAATTTAATTAGCTTAAAAATTTGTAAAGTTTAATAGTGATTATAGTAGTGTAACAGTTTTTCAAAATTTTGTAATAGTGTCAAATAAACAACGCGATAAAATCCGTATATAGTAGTTTAATTTCAATACTATTACTAATCTATTTTTTTAATGTGGATTCGTGACCATCAGAATGGCCGGTCACTACCTATATTTTAAATCGACACAATTATAGAAAGTTGCTACCTAGTTGCTTCTAATTGCTACTAATTGTCTATATGACTATTTAAATGATACTACTTTTAAAGGTGACGGACCATTCTGACATCAGGATGGCTGGTCACCTATCCTGTGAGAACAAACTGCGCAAATGAAACGAGTTTTTTTTTAACCAATAGTTGCTACTAGACTGCTACCTTTATATACATGGTTTTGGGACTCATAGCTTTTAAGGATAAAAAGTTATTATCAGTTTACGATTTTGATGCCTAAGCGCCTGTAGAATTGAAAGAGCAAATTTGGAATATCATTACGCATGTGAAACCGCTGGCAAAATCTAGTTAGTCACTTAATAAAGCTATGCACATTTCTATTACAGCGGGTATTTCTCAAGAGCTTATTATTCAGACCAGACAATCAGACGAACGTAAGTTAACCTTTAAAGTAAACTAGCTGATCCTCGCGGTTTTACTCACGTTTATGCTTGTTGCATACCGTGATAAAACTCGTCGCTCCTAGCGTAATGTTGTATGGCCATTTTCACCATTGGAAAGACATCATTCAACATTCGCGTAAACCTAAGACAATATTTAAACATTCAAAAAATGAATTGGACCGCGTGATAACCACTACGTTTTTTTTTATAGAAAATAGGTATCCTGGCACTAGGCTAGCCCCAATACACATAACACTGGAGCAGTACAACAAAGTGGCGAATGCAGGTGGCATAATAAGAATGGACAATGTGCCATCTGTGGCAAAACGAGTTCAACTAATTTCTTTAAACGGTAAGTTTTTTACACTAATAAGACATCCCCTTTTATTCTCCAGCTAAATTTAACAAAACCATAACAAAAGTCATATATGCAGTATTGCCTTATACGCTTGTGAAACATGGACCCTAACCAAAAGAGAGAGATCGGTAAAGATTGGAAGCTTATAAAGTGTTGGCGCCGAATGGAAAATTTTCGTGGACAGAAAAAGTTACTAGTGAGAGTAAAATATGAAAACAGACCAATACTGAAACTTATAGAAGAGGAAACATGACTGATCACTTAGATATGGCAAATTTTTTACCAATATTATGGAAGGAAAACTAGAGGCAAAGGAACAGAGGGGAAGTCCAGGAAGAAAGTATACACATCAATAGAAAGAAAAAGCAAATGTAGAGACATATAGAGAATTGAAGGATTTGGTATCGGATTAAGAAAGATGGAAATTGCTACACCGACAAGTGCTTAACACTTACACTTTGGAATTGAACTTGAATCTTGAATTTCGGTCACAGAGGTCGGTCTTAAGAGAGGCACATCAGCATAGAAGATAAAAGTGAGGCAATAAAGGTAGACTTGCCGCACGGAACAAATTTTTTTGTCCTAATTTAATTTGGCATAACGAGTTAGGCATTTTTTTTTGTCATTAATACTTTGACATACCTAATTGTTTTTTGGCATACTATTTCAGTAGGCATAAATATCATTTAGGTTAGGCTAATGCTTTTAGCCTTAATTTTGATTGGCATAAAGTTATAACTTTATAAGGCATATATAACTTAGGTCCCATAGTGTAACAATAGGTTAGGGTGCGGCGGGGTGGCCCTTGGACCACCCCTAAGCCGCCGAAATGTTTATTTTATACTAGCTGCTACCTGCGACTTCGTCTGCGTAGATTTGAACTAAGAAGTGTTTGTCTCCGCGGAACCCTATTTTTTTTTCTAAAATCAAAGTAGCCTATGTTACTCCTTATAACATCAGCTATCTGTCAGTGAAAGTCCCGTCAAAATCGGTTCAGCCGTTTCGGAGATTACCCGGAACAAACAGACAGACAGACAAAAATTTTAAAATAGATGTTTTCGTATAGGTACCTTATATACTTTCATATGCATTAGATAAAAAGCTGTTATTTTGACATTACAAACAGACACTTTAATTTTATTTATTTGTATAGATGTATAGATTAACTAAGAACAAATAAAGGCTTTTTTTATTTTATTTTTATTTGTTAAATTATGCTTAAATAGTTATGCCAAATGAATACTATGCGTAACTATTATTTGGATAAGTAAAAGTATGCCATGTTAAATTATGATATATCATTTTATGCAAATAAATAGGGAACCCTTGCGCACACTATTGCGCATTATATAGTGCACCTTTAGTCCCTCGTTAATTATGCCTTGTTAGTTTAAGATAGTCCATAGTGACCTAAATACAAGCAAAAGAAAATATAATACCATAGGCCATGCACAAAAATTTGATGGAAGAATTAAGAAAACCACAATGTTACCGATTTTCTTCTTAAGAAACGTCAACTTCATATTTAAACTCCAATCATTAAATACTACAGGTCTGACCAAACTGCGTATAATCCTAATACTACAGGTCTGACCAAACTACGTATAATCCTAATACTACAGGTCTGACCAAACTACGTATAATCCTAATACTACAGGTCTGACCAAACTACGTATAATCCTAATACTACAGGTCTGACCAAACTACGTATAATCCTAATACTACAGGTCTGACCAAACTACGTATAATCCTAATACTACAGGTCTGACCAAACTACGTATAATCCTAATACTACAGGTCTGACTAAACTACGTATAATCCTAATACTACAGGTCTGACCAAACTACGTATAATCCTAATACTACAGGTCTGACCAAACTACGTATAATCCTAATACTAACTAATATTACGAATGCGAATTGAGTTTGTTTGTTTGTAACGCTTTCACGCGACCGATGCATGTAATTTCGCATACAAATTGTCAGGGAAACAAAAGGGCATAGAATAACTTTCTTCCAGAAAAAAGTACAGGCAATATCTAAAAATATAATAATTATTTTTAATTACAGGGTCTGAATATGCAACGATGTTAAAGGACATATATATTGAGAATGAATTACCGATGTTTATTTTAAATGAATACGTATATAAGTTAAAGGTAGTCTTGCAAACAATTGACGGACCGTGTGCTATCAAAATGGCCATTGAAATACTTGGAACTGGAGAATATGCAAAACCCGAAGGTAAGTAGGTATAATATATTGCATAATTGCATAAACAGGATGATTTTGAAATCGTGTAATTTCTTTTAACCACGCATTCTACTGCTGGTATAGAATAAACCCGACCATATTTTTTTTTATTATAATTAATTTTTTGTAAAAATTTTGGTAAGAACCGTTTTTTGTCGTGAAATGGTTTTAGATAGTCATATTATGTTAACCACCCGAAAAAATGTAATATTTTACTAATAAAAAAAAAATAACACCAATAATTTTTATAATTTATTTGAACTTTTCTTTTAATGACATACAAATTTATATTTCTAAATGTATTTTTAATTAGTTAGGCATGAGATTTTAATTGAATTATTTATATTAAATAAATAGGTAATTTGATAATTTAGGTAATGTTTTTGTAATTATTATATATTTTTTTTATTACTCGACACGCTCATACGCCTCCTCAGGCAGATTTTGGTGGTACTAATTTAAAAACTTTTTTGTAATCATGTAATACTCAAAATGTATTGAATGAATAAATGAAATGAAATGAAATAATGTCGTAAATAATAACGGGCGGTCCTTTTTATTGCCCCTTATTATTTACGACATCAGTTATAGTTATGTTATTTTTTTAAATTAATAAAATATTAAGATTGTGTCGGGTGGTTCCTCAGGTATCAGAAACCATTTCACGAAAAAAATCGGTATATTAATTTCTCCAAAAACATAATTCTAATAAAAACAAAATATGGTCAGGGTTATTCTATATCACTAGTAGAATGTGTGGTTAAAAGGAATTACCCGATTTCAAAATCACCTGTATACCACTGAACGGAAGGCGTAGACTTAAGTGAACTCCTCGCCACTGGCGCTGCGCCGACTGTTGTGGGTTCGATGCCCACGCGGGACAAACATTTGTGTGATCCACAAATGGCTGTTCCGAGTCTGCGTGTTCTTTGTGTCCGTTGTTTGAATGTTTGTAAAGTCCCCCGGGACACGGGCATTATTCCTAGTGTGGAAGTAGTTTTCTAAAAGATTTTATATTTAAAAATACGCAAGTTTGTGAAGATGTCTGGGTGTTCGTATGTTTATACGGGCATCGCGCAGAAACTACTGCACGCAATTGAATGCGGCTTTATCGCTTGGAATCGCAGTTACTTGGTGATAAATTGATAATATAGCTTTCGAATGGTGACAGAATTTTAAAAATCGTTTTTGTAGTTTTTGTTGTAAACTCTTACAAACGAAATATCAAATCTTTCCTCTTTATAATATTACCTCCGTGGCGCAAACGGTAGTGAATGCGACTGCTGTGCATGAGGTCTCGGGTTCGAATCCCGGGTCGGGCCAACAAAAAGTTATTGGGATTTTCTATTAAAATCTCAAAGCGAGCCCGGAGTAAGGAAGTTGGCGGTGTTAGACACCCCCGTGTCTTGAAAAACACGTGAAACCGTTGGTCCTGTGCCTGATCTCTCTCCGGTCAAGTCGGATTACAATCCCATCGGATCATGAGGGCTAGGGAACAGAGAGTGCACTTGTGTAATATCTCCTGCGTTGTTGTATAATATCTCTTGCGCAGATGGCCAGACTCCGTCAAGATTGGCCGCCGTGACCGAAATGTAGTCAGTAGGACATTATTATCATTATTAATGATTTTTGTACAGGTGGCGATACAACTCCAGAACTATGGACATATACATGTTCCACACAAAAAAACTGCGTCCTAGTTCTTGACTGGAAAAATAAGTGTGGTAAGATTCATAATAGGTACTACTAGCAACCCGCCCAGGCTTTGCACAGGTAGACCTTAACGTATTATATACCTTCCTCATGAACCACTCTCTCTGTCTATTTGTGAAAACCGCATGAAAATCCGTTCAGTAATTTTTGACTTTATCGCGAGCAGACAGACAGGCGCGGCGGAGAACTTTGTTTTATAATAATTATGTATTATTATTTTATAATATATATGTCGCAGAATCAACACAGAGGCACAATTACTAGAATCGCTATTGATTAATATCGTTAATTTAGATTTTAGAATAACGCCATCTATCATCGTTTGTCGGCAACGTCAAGCAGAATGCTTGTATGAGGTCGATACAGGGCGTTGCAGGTCTTGTTTCACAACTGTCAGTTGTCATTGTTGGACATTTGACTGGAGGGACTTCACTTTTTGGTGAGACACGAGCGCGAGAGGTCGTTCTGCCAATCTGTATCGAACTTACCGCGTTTCCGTAGTTTAATCCATTGCCATCGGCTCGATCACTTGTGATTTTGTTATTTTGTTATCGGGAGTGAATAAGTAAACGGTTGTAATGCGTGTGGAGACTATTATTTCGTACTTGCCCATGTCAAACTCGGACTCTGATAACGAGGTACCCCAAATGGGTGAACTAACACCGACATACAACATTTTCTTAAAAGTCTTATCAGGTCTTTAATAAATTATGAAATTGCCATTTATGTCCGACATTTTATTTCGTGGCCATTGTACAAAATGCAATGGTTATTTTTAAAAAATATTTGTATTTCTAGAGTGGACTATATATATTATTAATACCATGTATTATTAATAACTAGCTTTTGCGCGCGGATCCGCCCGCGTGGTACCTACATCTATAAAAAGTAGCCTATGTCCTTCCCCAGGTTTTAAACTATATCTGTGCCAAATTTCATCTAAATCGGTTGAGTAGTTTAGCTGTGAAAAGGTAACAGACAGACAGACAGATAGAGTTACTTTCGAATTTATAATATTAGTAAGGATAAATATCAATTACCTTTTATACAATATGTGTTTAAAGTTATATCGCTTAGTGTCAGCCCGTATTCGTCGTTTTAAATCGCCATAATTACATCATTGTTGATGTTTTTGTTAATTTAAGATAAACCATAGTGACCTAAATACGAGCAACGATAAATGAAAAATCCTGCATGTCTAAGAGTTGTCCATAATGTTTTCGGAGACATATGAAGTCTACCAACAGAACACTGGACCAGCGTGGTGAACTATGGCCTAACCCTTCTTACATTGGTAAGACGCCATGCCCAGCAGTGGGACAATTTAATATAGGACTGATATTATTATACTTAACTAATACTGCATATTATAAATCAAAGTCCCGCCGCCTCTGTCAGTCCGTTTGCGACAAACTCAAAAACTACTATACAGATTTCCAAGTGGTTTTCACCAATAGACAGAGATTCATGAGAAAGGTTGAGGTGTATAATTTGTTAAGGTTTTGTGCTACACGTGCG
Organism: Catocala sponsa; assembly: GCA_963564715.1. NCBI lineage: Eukaryota > Metazoa > Arthropoda > Insecta > Lepidoptera > Erebidae > Catocala > Catocala sponsa. Next base: position 13,190,133 of record OY751354.1, read on the forward strand.
AAGCCGGGGCAGTTCGTAGTTGACTGTTTTCTTATACAATTTTTATTTTGTAGATGAAAGTTTACGGCCCAGAAATGATAAATTACCAATACGTTTAACAAAATATCAGTACAATAGAATAGTTCATGCAAAACCCAGAATGATGATGCACAATGTACCGAAAGAGGTGAATAGAGTTAAGCTGTCGCAACACGAAGATACAAGTAAGTATAATTTTTGTCCTACGTTTAAGTGAATGTTATACATTGAAATTAAACTACTTTGTGCAGATTTTGTGAACACTTTATCCCATCCCCATAGTCCAGATATAATTTAGAATCCATACGTATCAATAGTCCTATGCCTGCTGCGGCTAGTGCCGCGATAGGTGTTCCATCCCACGTTAGATTAAAACTCTCGAAGGACTTCTTCATGTTGGACTCATGACCTCGTGTAAGCCTCTCAAAAGGCCTGGTATTTTCTATTATATGTTAGAAAAATACCTGTGATAAGAGAAACGTAATAATATTTTTTATACACTTTCTCCGACGTTTCGGTTGCTTTTCAATAGTCATGTTCAAGGTGAAGTGTCCAACTTAAATAAAAATGAGTCCTAATTCGTTTAAATATACCCCAGGTTTTTGAAATGTTGTTTCTACATAAAATTTTCTTTAACTGTTATAAAGTTTGAATATGATGTGTTACAAGCACCGGCTCACTCCACTAACACGTCATATAAATAAGATATACATACATAGATACATAGAGTCACGCCTGTTTCCCAGAGGGGTAGGCAGAGACTACGGATTTCCATTTGCTACGATCCTGACACACTTCTCTGGCTTCATTCGCTTTCATCACATTCCTCATACACGCCCGTCGATTCAAGGAGCTCTTAACCTGGCCTTTGTCCAGAACGCCTCCGATCTGATCGAGAAACGTTCGCCTAGGTTTTCCTCTTGCGACTGTTCCATTCACACTAGCCTTATAAACTTTCGATAGGATATATAATTAATTATTTATTTGTTTATTTAATTAACCTTGAGCTGATATCGCTACTTTATACTATTAGGATATATTTTGGTTGTAATAGACTGTTATTTGATTATTGTGACGTCATTACTAATATTTGTATAAAACGGAGTGTAGCAGTAAAATCGAACTCACGTTTGTAATCGCTTGATTGCAATAAACACTATAAAGTCCGTCTCACGAAAGAAGTCCCACGGCAATAAGTGGAACTAATTATGAGATCGACCATGTTGTCATCGTTTGTCAATTGTCATGTTGAATGTGGCGCCGCGTCTGCGAGACTTCTTTCATGAGACGGACTATATCTAACTTACTTGAGTTTACACGTTATTTTCGCCACCTGTTGTTTTGTTGTACAACCCTACGTGTTTCACATGTACTTAAATAATTTGTCGGCCTCGATGACGTAGTGGTTAGTGTAACCGACTGCCACGCCTGAGGTCGCGGGTTCGATTCCCGCACAAGTCAAACATTTGTGTGCATGAACATGGATGTTTGTCTTGCTCTGGGTGTTTCTATGTATAATATGTATGTATTTACAAACAAAAAGTATAATGTATGTTTATCCATTGTCTAGTACCCATAGTACAAGCTCTGCTTAGTTTGGGCTAGATGGTGTTGTGTTTATGTGATAGAATATTATTATTATTATACTTAAGTAAATGTTTAGTTTGATTAAATTATGTAAAAATATTTCAGATTATAATATACAGGGTGTTAGGAACACGGTTGTCCAAATGAAATAGAGATCTGGTTTGGGCTATTGCCAACGCGTTGGACTCAGGCAAATTAAATATTATTATTAATTAGAAGCCACGGGCAAAAGCTAGTAAAATTATAAATACGAATGTGAGTTTGTTTGTTACGCTTTCACGCCTTAACTACTCGACCGAACATCATGATATTTCGCATAAACGATGTCAGGAGAACAGAAAAGTACATAGGGTACCTTTCATCCAGAAAAAAGAACTGTTACTAACCTAACCTACATTTATGCGAGCGAAGCCGCGGGCAAAAGCTAGGAATTAACACAAAATCATTTACATTTACAGTAACTGCGGTCGAATACGATAAGATCCAATGGAGTTTGAATGATATATATGTGTACATACCAACATTGGATGTAACCAAAGGAATTAAAAAATTGTATGCAACCCTGATCACACTAAATAGAACCTGTGCGACCAAATTAGTCATTGAAATATACACACAGGAACACGAAGAAAAAACGGTTTTGCCAGTAGCTAGTAGTAAGTATAAGGCCGGGACTCCACCAAAGCGGAGATGAGACAAGCGGAGAGGAGATGTTTTTTAAACAACCAATAGAATTGTGTCATTGACACATCTCCTCTCCGCTCAGCTTCAGTGGAGATCGCTGTGCGGAGATGTTTAATATTTGTATGGCGCGATGGAAGCGGAGATGTGAGCTGTGCGCGGACGACGCGCAGTGGAGACGAGAGATGTGAGCGGCGTGCAGTGAGCGATGTCACCCTCCCCCCTCTCGCCCGCCAGCAACCCGTCATCGTCTACCTTTCGTGTCAGAATGCGTACTGAGCACTCAACGCCTCGCACCCGAGCTGAAAAACATCTCTTCTCGCACAGCACACAGCACACATCTCCGCTTTGGTGGAGTCCCCTGAGCTGAAAAACATCTCTTCTCGCACAGCACACAGCACACATCTCCGCTTTGGTGGAGTCCCCTGAGCTGGAAAACATCTCTTCTCGCACAGCACACAGCACACATCTCCGCTTTGGTGGAGTCCCCCGAGCTGAAAAACATCTCTTCTCGCACAGCACACAGCACACATCTCCGCTTTGGTGGAGTCCCCCGAGCTGAAAAACATGTCTTCTCGCACAGCACACAGCACACCGCACACATCTCTGCTTTGGTGGAGTCCCGGCCTTATTTTCGATTTAATATTATGTTCTTTTAGGTACGATATCCAGTATCGATGGAACATAATTAGTTCTGTTTATAGGGAGCTAGCTGAACGGCTGATCGACGCTTCGCGTGACCAGAGTGCTCGTATTTGCTTTAATCCATACTCCATGTCACCAATGTCAATCCCATCGTACCTTATTCTAAAAAAGAAACAACTACAACAATAGCATAGGCTAATCTTAATAGCTACCTACTAATCACAAACACTGTAATTAAATGTATAATATAATATTGAGCTGTACGATGTTTTAGTTCGCCTTTAAAGCAAGCGATAATATGTATAAGTCAGTGCCGGATTAACCACGTAGCAAGAGTAGCAATTGCTACGGGCCCCGCGTGAAAGGGGGCCCCGCATATTTAAGCCCACTCATCTCTGCCTGAGCGTAATTTTTTGAGTGAAACTTATTACTTAAGATGTGGTATATTGAATTTACTTGATGTCACAAAAACGAGAAATGTTACAACTTTTCCTACTAAGACAATCCACGTCAGACAATCGGTAACCGACTATTTCCTTGGCGTAAATAAAACACCGAATTTGATACGGCAAACGCACAAGTTGTACAGAAAGTCGCTCGTATAAATGTGTAGAATTTCAGTCGGCCCAATAATCATCTCTACAAAAAGTCTGACGTATGCAAGCACTCTTACCCGAAAGAATTTGCTACGGGCCCCGCGCTTGCTTAATCCGGCATTAGTATAATTATAATATTTTTGCAGAAATACAAAAAAAAAATTACAGAACTGGAATAAGGCAGTAGTCCGACCGCCGACGATGAACGAGAAACGAGTAGAACTAGAAACTATAAACGAGTTGACGATCAGCGGGAAGCGAGTGCGTAGTTTCGATAGTTTTGTCGCCGGGCTATAAGCGAGTGTGCAAGTGCGACGAGCGATTACTCGCGCCACTCGCCCGCGGTCGCTCAGTCCTGTGCAAACCTGCGCGCGCAACCACAAATTTTGCAACCAAAATCGTCTTTTCTTCCCTCTCATTTCCTTCCGTTTTTCAGAGTTGCTGCTGCCACTACACAAACACTATCGTAAAATATATCATCGTCGTCGTCTGAACTACACAACAATGAGAGTTGCAATGATTTGTTGATATCCATACGTCTACTTTCAAAGCCGCGCTGTTTAGAAATGGTCATGAAAAGAAATGATCAAGCGAGCGAGCATCGCTGAACGAGTATCGCTGAGCAAGTTTATTTTTGAAAACTCTTGTCGCTCAGCGACAAAACTAGTAAAGCGAGTCGTCGCCGGCAGTATGAACAGTCAGCGAGCAACTTTTAATATATGCATCTATTTCGTTTACACGGAATGTATATTATTTGTGCGTTTCTTGAGAGTAAATCGCCGATAGTTAGTCGTTTTCTCGCCGGCGGTCGGACCACTGCATTAGTGGTCTAGTTTTGTTTTTAGGGATGTATATGGTAAGTATATTATTTTTGTGCAGGGACCCGCTCAACCGACAGGTGGATAGAACAATGTTCTATATTTTCGTGCAATATTGATCTGGACTGGAAAAATGAATGCGGTAAGTTAATAATATACATCTATACTAATATTATAAAGCTGGAGAGTTTGTTTGTTTGTTTGCTTGAACGCGCTAATCTCAGGAACTACTGCTTCGATTTGAAAAATTATTTTAGTGTTGGATACTCTATTTATCGAGGAAGGCTATAGGCTATATAACATCACGCTACGACCCACGGGGGCGGTACAGTAACGATAAACGCGGGTAAAACCGCGGGGACATCAAGTAGTTCATATAGCTCCCAGCCTTCGACTGCCTCCATGGCGCAGCGGTAGTGAGCGCGACTGCTGTGCATGAGGTCTCAGGTTCAATGCCTGGATTTGACAAAGTGTAATTGGGTTAATCCGTTAAGAAGTTTGTAATCGTAAGTGTTGTATACACCTGTAAAAGTATTTCACCTTGTACCATTCTCTAACTGTTTTAAATTATAATTAAATTTATAGTGATGTGTCTATAGTGTAACTTTAAATAAATAAAAAAAAACAAATAGAAATTCCTAGTCCGACAAACTTAATAACACTTTGCCTTACCGGTAATCAAACTTGAGACCGCATACTCACCAGTCACGCAGTCATATACACTGCCGAAACAGTAAAAAAATGTAAAGGAATAGTATATTTCTAACTAATATTATAAATGCGAATGTGAGTTTGTTTGTTACGCTTTCACGCCGTAACTACTCGACCGATCATCATGAAATATCACATACACATTGTCAGGGGTACAGTAAAGGACATACCTTTCATCTAGAAAAAGATTTTTGCTTTTGATTTTATACCAATAAGATGGTGGCAAACAAGCATACGGCCCACCTGATGGTTAGTGGTCACCACCGTAGCCTATGGACGCCTGCAACACCAGAGGCATCACTTGCGCGTTGCCGACCCTTTAGGAAAGGAAGTGGGAAGGAGAAGAAACGGGCAGGAGAAAAGAGGGTGACTGGGCCTCCGGTACTCTCACTCACCGAACGAAACACAACAGTAGGAATACTGCTATTTCACGTCGATATTATGTGAGAGGGTAGTCTTTCTCCGGTCGAGCCGGCCCATTCATGCTGAAATCAGCGAGGCTCTACTGCTCAAAAAGCAGGTACTGTTACAAAGCGTTTTTTTTAAACGTTGAAATGCTTTTACGCACACCTGTTCGCGGGAAAAAAGGATAGAGGAGAGGTTATGTGTGACTCACACTGTTAAAAACCTAACCTACAGTAACACTAGTGAATGGGGAGACCACCAGACTGCAATGCAGAGGGTCTCGGGTTCGAAGCCACGTCGCGCACCTCTGACTTTCGGAAGTTATATCACTTTTCGAAATTATGTGCGTATTGATTGACAATTCTGCCGTCATAAGGAAAAAAGACGTATCTAACAAATTTTTTCCAAATTTATTGTGCTGAATATTTATTGTGCTGAATATTTATTGTGCTGAATATTTATTGTGCTGAATATTTATTGTGCTGAATATTTATTGTGCTGAATATTTATTGTGCTGAATATTTATTGTGCTGAATATTTATTGTGCTGAATATTTATTGTGCTGAATATTTATTGTGCTGAATATTTATTGTGCTGAATATTTATTGTGCTGAATATTTATTGTGCTGAATATTTATTGTGCTGAATATTTATTGTGCTGAATATTTATTGTGCTGAATATTTATTGTGCTGAATATTTATTGTGCTGAATATTTATTGTGCTGAATATTTATTGTGCTGAATATTTATTGTGCTGAATATTTATTGTGCTGAATATTGTGCTGAATATTTTTTTATGCACTGTGTTTGGTAGGTTGTGTTTTACGGCTTTATGTATGTACTTGTATGTTTGTTTTATTGGCGCATGGTCTAAACGGTTTGATAGATTGTATGACATGGTTGTTGTTAGAGTTTTATAAGTTTCTGCCAGTGATTGATCTTTACATATTTGGAATCGGTAAAACAAGACGAATCTGCCAGTATATTTTTTTTTGGCAGATCCGTCTTTACCTTATGACGGCACAAATATCGCCTGCTCCGTGCCTCGGAGAGCACGTTAAGCCGTCGATCCCGGCTGCCATGAACATCTATGGCAGTCTTTATTGGGAGAGTGTCGACACAAAAGATCCCACTGGGTCGAAGTGTCGCCGGTCTGCACTGACTAGCCCCAAGATAAGATAAGATAACACTAGCGAAGCCGAGGGTAACATCTAGTATTACATAAAATTACTTTCATTACAGATGTTATAGAAAAACCTCATGATAGGGATTCTACAGAAGGCCTTCATACGGCTGCATCTCCAGGGCGAAACATTGTCGTGACGGATGATCCATTTAATGATGACGGTTGGTAGTCAAATATATAATTATGTATAAATTATGCAATTTTATTTTTTTTATTTATTAGGTTTGTGTTAGCCTAGTGGAAGGCCATTAGACTTCTACACAGATGTCTCAAGTTCGATCCCAAGGTGACTTTTCGAAGTTATGTACGTATAAACACTTAATTATCGCTTGCTAAAGGAAGGAAAAAATCCGGAGGAAACCTGCATGTCAGAGAGTTCTCCATAATGTTCTCGAAGTTATGTGAAGTCTGCCGCACTGGCCAGCGTGTTGGACTATGGCCTAAACCTTCTAGAAAGAAAGAAAAGAAAGAAATAAAAAAGAGGTCCATGCCAACCTTATACACAGGGCTTGTATTATTATTATATTATTATTAGGTCGGGAGGCGGGGTCGCGACCGCATGTGAAAGTGATTCGCGCAGCCCCGCCTAAAACAATCTAATCCCTTTTCATTAATTAATATCAATAAAACAATTTTAATTTTCCTTTTATTTTGTTTTTCTTTTGTTTTTTAATTTGTTGTTTCAGAGCCAACTCTTGATGTAGATAAGCCTTTGAAAGTTGGTGAAACGGTCACCTACATTTGTGAATCGAAAGAAATAGTAAACACTACAATTCAATGGATACAAAGATATAATGATGGTGAGTGAATGTGTGCATACAAAACATCCTTTCTACACAATCCTAACTAATATTTTAAATGCGAATGTGAGTTTGTTTGTTACGCTGTCACGCCTAAACTACTCGACCGAACATCATGAAATTTCGCATACACGTTGTCAGGGGATCAGAAAAAGACATTTGGTACCTTTCATCCAGGCAAAGGTACTGTTTCTAACCTGACCTACATTTACGCGAGTGAACCCGCAGGCAAAATGTAGTTAATAATATATTAGAGCCTATTCTCGAAATATAGAAGAACTAGCTTTTGCCCGCGGCTTCGCTCGCATTAATTTAGAATTTGACAATCAATTCGGGTTGTACTCTGCTTGTAATAATATAATTCAATCATGATTCGAAAGAAACGTGGCGCCATCTATTATCGTTTTTGTTGTTTTCCTTGGGAACAGTAATTTTTTTTGGGATGAAAGGTAGCCTATGTCCGTTTCTGTAAACCTGACAACGTATATGCAAAATTTCAGGATGATCGGTTCAGTGGTTTAGGCGTGAAAAGGTAACAAACAAACAAACTCATTTTCGCTTTTATAATATTAGTTAGGATTTTTAAAATAACCATTTCATTTTGTACAGGAACGAAGAAATTTTATCTAAGACATAAACGGAAATTTCATATTTAAAGACCGTAATATGATTGATTTTCTTTTTCAGATAACACAATGATTGTAGCCTTAAATTCTATCGCTGCACCTGGAAGGAAATACAAATTAGTTTTAAAACTCCAAGATTTTGATTATAATACCAATTTGCAATGTATCGTGCATATGAACGGCAAAGATAAAGAAGTCAGTAAAGCGGTATCAGGCTTCAATAGTAAGTACAATGTAATTACTAACTTAAATCAAATATTGTGTTCGGAGCTACGCATCCGAACAGCTCAGCGCTTTACAATTGTGCATTGCATGCACATTTGAGACGCGTTAATTTTATCATTTTATTCGACTTTCTAAGTCAGTTCGCAATCGAGCAGCGACCGAGCTCAACTACCATTAAACCATTAAGTTTACCATTTAATTTACCATTTTTAATATTAATTTACCATTTAGTTACCAGTTGTTAAGTAATAAGTGCTTTTACCAATATTTAACTTTAGAATAAATATTATCTCTTAACATACCACTCATTCGTAGTATCTATTTAACGCAGGTACTCCTTAAACTACTCTATTAAACATAAAAAGAGCTCGCTCCGCTACATATTATATTATTACTATTAACTTGCTGTATAAGGCTACATACTAATTCTATTCGCGCGGGATACATGCGCAAGCTATACGTGTAGGCTACATAGGTAGATAACATGCGTAAGCTTGTGCGGGTAACATGCTGAAGCAACTCGCGCAAGCTACATACGCAAGCTTGCAAACGCTACATGCACAAGGTCACCGCGCGATTTATTGGTGTGCACTTCATATGCAATCCACGAATGCCAGCTATATGCGCAAGCTACTCGCGTGCACTACAAGCGAAAGCTACATGCGGAAGCTCCGAAGCACAAGCTACTTGCGCGGGCTACATGCGCAAGCTATTTACGCGGACTACATGCGCTAGTTACTCGCATGGGCTATATCTACAAGCTACTTACGAATACTACATGAACAAGGTTCCTGCGCGGGCTATTGGTGTGGACTTTATATTCAAACTACTTATACATGTAGCCTGCATATGCAAACTACTCGCGAGCACTTTTTTTTCTTTTTATACATCTAAGGTGGCAAACAAGCATACGGCCCACCTGATAGTAAGTGGTCACCGTAGCCTATGGACGCCTGCAACACCAGAGGCATCACTTGCGCGTTGCCGACCCTTTAGGAAAGGAAGTGGGAAGGAGAAGGAGCGGGAAGGGGGAAAGAGGGCCTCCGGCACTCTCACTCACCGAACGAAACACAACAGTAGGAATACTGCTATTTCACGTCGATATTCTATGAGAGGGTAGTCAATCCCCGGTCGAGCCGGCCCCCATTCATGCTGAAATCAGCGGGGCTATTTTCAGCATGTATACGTAGCATCATTTATGTACTACTAGAGCTACTCGCGAACACTACATGCGCTAGCTCATGCGCGCTAGTTACGCAAGCTACGTACACGAGATATTCATACGAGTCACGAGTTAGATTAGGTTCCCATGGGTAACTTACATAAAGCTCGTTGTCACGTGTTTGATTCCCACTGGAACTATGCGTTCCATCTCCACATAAAAATTAAGTTTGTGTGATATGAACAGTTATTCTGAATCTGGGTTTTCATTTTTTATTAAGGAAACTATTTGTCGATTCCCCGCGACACAGCTATTAAACAAAAATTTATTTTATTTCAAATTAAATGTTATTTATATGTATTATACCTTTTTAGCGAGTTTGAATACTATAACGGACAGTTTTCCAGCCATACTTACTTATAAAAACTACTCGAGAAAGAATTATACATGTAGTGAAAAGAATAAACCAAATTGTAAGTATTCAAGAAAAGCTACTAAGTGAACGTACCCATACGTGACCCGTTCAGGGAAGGAAGGAGGATTTCAAAATACCTCGCTTGGTCACAGGGGCGGGGGTGGAAGGTCGCTTAGATTTTAGTCACGTAGTATTGATTACGAAGCGACTATGAAGTGCGAGATATCATCTTTACTAATATTATAAAGCTTGAGTTTGTTTATTTGGTTGAACGTGTTAATCTCAGGAACTACTGGTTCGAATTAAAAAAATATTTTAGTGTTGGATAGCCCATTTATGGAGCCTATAGAGGCTACATAACATCACGCTACGATCATTAAAAGCAGAGCATCAATAAAAAAATGTTGCAAAGACGAGGGCAATTCTCTTATGTGACAGCAGACGAAGATGCGCGGATCAGCTAGTATTTGAATATAGCTCGGAGAAATGCGGGAGTTTCTAGAAGATTAATAATTATTTATTTATTTCAGAAAACTGGTTCCACAGGTTGGACAGCATATAATAATAATTAATATAGAGTACTAGCTTTTGCTCGCGGCTTCGCTCGCGTTTATTTAGAATTTGACAATCAATTCGGGTCGTACTCGTCCAGAAGTGAGAAAATTTTCATACAATCTTTATCCCCCCTACCGCCCCTTTAGGGGAGAGCTTTATCCATTTCACCTACACATATATTTTTTAATTGTAATCGAAAACTTATGTACCAATTTTCATACTGCTAAGTCCAGAAATGAGAAAATTTCGTTACAAACTTTACCCCCCTATTTCACCCCTTAGGGGTGGAATTTCAAAAAATCCTTTCTTACTACACCCCTACAAATTAAAACACACATGCTTTCCAAATTTCAAGTTCCTACGACCAGCGGTTTAGGCTGTGCGTTGTCTCTAAGTCAGTCAGTCAGGACATCTTCCTTTATATATATAGATAGATAGATATATAATATCCGCTAGAGCAATCTCGCACTTTTTCCAGTTATATTCAAATACATGCCAAAAAAAATATTTATAACCTTATTTATGGATTAGGTACTACGTGACTACCTCTCTAGGTAGGGAGGGGGAGGTCACCGAGGGAAGGGAGGGGGCTAAATATAGTCACCTCTAATAATGCATGGGTACCTTAAGGTCCACAATCCTGTGAACACTCGAATTAGAATGAATATGAATGAACTAGATGGCGTTGTTTTATAAATATTGCAACGCGTACTCATTTTAGCAAATAGTTGAAATTTATAAGTATATATAATCTCAACCGAAAAGATACTCGAACACAGGGACAGAATAATGTTTGCGTATGAACAGAATAGCGAGTCGTCGAAAGTATCTATAAAATAAACCTCCCCACTATAAATAAATTCATTTGTAAGTTTTACCCTGAAAAATGTTCTATTTTTTAAAATAAACTCTTGTGAATAGAGATCATAAATTGTTTAAAATTGAGTTATTGAGAAATCTACTTCTCTTTATTTGGCCTATGTTTAACTTATCACCAGATAGTAAAACAGTCAATAATAGTAGGTAAATGATCACCAAATTGTACAGAAAATATTTTATATTTAATATATAATATATTTAAAGAGATCAAAATAAGTCGACAGAGCCCGCTTGGCCTTCTGGTTTTGGGTGGTTTTTAGGAAGGAACCTAACATAACCTAACCCTCCCGAGACGGAGTACAGTGATTTGAGGCGTATAGGTGCTCGTTATGATATATTTTAGTAAGCATATTTTGCTGCGCAATTACTATTTTTGGTGGTCATTATATTTAATCCCTTTTTATTTTATAGTAGTGCACCGCCATCTATTACGATATAAATAAACTACTTATCAGTTCTTGTATCGATTTCCGTTAGATGGCGTCAATTACCGGCTTATACCATTTTAGTTTTGAAATGGGTATGCATTTATACAGCTCATTGTACCTATATGTATGTACATAATGTTTCATGCTACTGTATGCACCTTCTTCTTTTTATCTCTGCATCTGATTGACTGGTAGATAATCCCTTGGCCTTAAGTCCGCCGTTGTACTATTTTGTGCATAAAGTTTTAATATAAAATAAATAAATCATTGTAAATAATGGGTCACGTAGTATGGATACGTTCTCTTATTTATATTTTCCATCTAAGTTGTACTCGCGGCATTGCTCTCGTTTTCTAAGTTAATATTATATAGTAGGGTTACATGATAAATACTTATAACCTTTTACCCATGTCTTCTTTAATAATGAGATCCACATCCCACATGTCTTTGTCGACATGTGGGATGTGGATTCGACAATCATTGTGCCGATAGTCATATCTGTCAATGATCTAATAGCCAAGAGCCTCGATCACCATCTAAAGAGGCTCGCGTTAGGTGCTTGGATCAAGGGTCTGATGCAGAAGGCAGTGCTATTAGATACGGCACGCATTGTGAGGAGGTTCCTATCTCTGGAATCCTAACCTCCGGCAGCCTGGACTCCGATCCCGATGCCGGTGGAGTAGCATACATTTAATATTTTTAAATGTATTTTTTTAATATATGTATATATTTAAAATAAGAAATGTATTGACAATATTAATTAAATAAAGATTATAATAATAAAATACTTTATTTCGTTATCAACAGTTTAAAACACAAACATTGTAGAGGTCTTCTTTTAAGTATAATATGAAGACTTGTGTCAGAAGACCCCAAATCCTTACTTTTCATCATACTTAACAACTATTCTCTATCACTTTAAACAACACTCTATATTCTATTAGTTCCCAAAGTGGCCCTGGTTGACCCCCAGGGTAGGGTTTGTATTTTTGTATAAAAAACGTTAAGTAATGAAACTAATGAATTATGAAATGTGATAGAACTAAATTTGTTAAGTATAAATAAGTCATGGGTTATGGTTAGGGGTATTTTTCTATTAACCCATTCAATGCGGCAACAAATTTTGCTTTCAATAGCCAGAATCGGCTCATATTTAACGTAAACGCCGATCGGCGTCAGCCGCACTTGATGAAATAAAAAAAGACGCCAATCGGCGTTTTCAGCATTTTGTTATGAATTTGAATTTATTAATATAATATCTTTAAATTTGGGTAAAATATAAAACAACTATACATTACGCCGAAAGGCGTCCTCCGAATCTGAGTATGAAAAAATTAGACACCGATCGGCGTCCTCCGAATCTGAGTATGAAAAAATAAGTCGCCGAGCGGCGTCCGCCGCATTGAATGGGTTAACCCTGTATAGTCTATCTGAAATAATGTACTTTCAGAATCATCGTTTTAGGTGATACGACGTCCACTGCTGGACATAGGCCTCCAAAGGTTTTCCACACAGACCGGTCTTGGACCGCCCACATCCAACTGTTTTCCGCGACCTTTACCAGGTCTTTAGTCTACCTTGAGGGAGGCCTACCTCTGCTCGACTGACCTGCCTGGCACTTCAGCTTAGCTATCTGCAGAGATATGCCCTTAACTTTGGTTTTCCTGCGGATCTCCTCATATCTAGTTATATATTCTCCACAAGGTCGACCGACGAACTGTTAAGGGTCGTGGGAGGTGGTTAGATGATCCAAGACCGTTCTGTTAGGAAAACCTTAAGGCGTCTGTACACATTGGGCCAAGGTAGTGGGCCAGCGTGTTGGGCCAACGTGTAGAGATCTACTTGGTACCAAGTAGATCTCTACACGTTGGCCCAACACGCTGGCCCACTACCTTGGCCCAATGTGTACAGCCGCCTTTAGGGAAGGCTCGTGTCAAGTAGTGGATGACTTTCAGCTGAGATGATAATGTGTTTCTGACGACAACCCGCTTGAATCTTATGGAAACGCATACAAGAATAATAACATCAGCATTGATGTATAAAATACCTTTGCTCGTAAAATTTTATTACATTTTTAGATAGCCTTGTATATTCAACTTAAAGTTAAGGCGATAAAGTTTAATTTGCATTAATGAAGATTTATATAGTTAACTAGCTGTTACCTGCGACTTCGTCCGCGTAGATTTTAACTAAAAAGTGTTTGTCTCCGCGGAACCCTATTTTTTTTTCTAAAATCAAAGTAGCCTATGTTACTCCTTATAACATCAGCTAGTGAAAGTCTCATCAAAATCGGTTCAGCCGTTACTGAGATTACCCGGAATAAACAGACAGACAGACAGACAAAAATTTTAAAAATAGATGTTTTCTTATAGGTTCCTTATATACTTTTATATGCATTAGATAAAAAGCTGTTATTTTGACATTACAAATAGACACTTCAATTTTATTAATTTGTATAGATATAACTACTTATAAGCAACTGAGGACAGCTTTAAGTGTAAGTTTTGTATGGGATTCTGTATCTAGGGTTTTTATATATCAATGAATATTAGTTTTAATCTAGGATTAAATCTATCCTGAACAGAAACTAGCACCAACATTAAATTTGCACATATGTTCACAGTGCTTGTTGTCACGGCGCTGGTAAGAGGGAACAAAATCAGAAAATTCGATACCAATTACTCTTTAACCAAGAACGACAACGGTTCTATACTTTGCTGTATAGAATACCTAGATAATAGTCGTAAATCTGAAATCCAAAGAACTGTACACAAAAAATATATTCTCATTTATCAAGAAAGTACACCAAAACAGATAGTGTCAGGTGAGAATGTCGTTTTAATAATAATATCAGCCTTGAATGAAACTGTCTCATTGCTGGGAAGGCTTAGGCCATAGTCCACCACGCTGGCCCAGTGCGGGTTGGCGACCTTCACATGTCTGCAAGCACATGATGGCAAACTCTTAGATATGCAGGTTGCCCCACCATGAGTTCTTTTACCGTTAGAGCAAGTAGGTATATTTAACTTCGGAGATTTTGCCTAATTGACTTCGGAGTGGTAGACAGCATCGGCGTAAATGAGGAGGGAGCCAGATGGCTCATGGCTTCTTAGAATAGATTTTGTAAATTATTTTACAAACAAGAGCAAATAGCAATGCTTCAAGGACATAGATGTGAGACTATGCATGTATGTACAATGTAGGTACATATATGTATAAATAATTAGGCGACCCCCACTTTAGGCGTGCGCGTTCCTCGGGCGTGTGAGCGCCGCGTGCGCGCCGCGAGCGCGCTGCGTAAGCGTCGCGTGTTGCCGTCGTGTGACGTGTGTGCAGCGAGCGCGCGGCGCGCACGCGGCGCTCGCCTTGACTGTGACTGACCCTATGACTGATCAAACCAGTAGCGGGCGGCGGGGATAGTGGGCGAAGGGGTAAGAATACGACGCGAGCGCCGCGTGCACTCTCCACACGCCGCAGGGCAGCAAAACGCGACGCTCACGCAGCGCGCTCGCGGCGCGCACGCGGCGCCCGCGCTACTCACACGCCCGAGGAACGCGCACGCCTAATGTAAGGTCAGCCTTAAAACCTCTTACCCTTGTCTTATATACATCATACGTAACAACTTTTGGTATACCACATTTTACATAACTCAATACCTTTTTCCAAAAAGGCCTTTTTTGTCGGCCTTGATGGCGTAGTGGTTAGTATAACCGACTGCCACGCCAGAGGTAGCGGGTTCGATTCCCGCACAAGTCAAATATTTGCGTGCATGAACATGGATGTTTGCCTTGGTCTGGGTGTTTCTGCGTATAATATGTATGTACTTACAAAAAAAAATGATATAAGGATATGTTTATCAATTGTCTAGTACCCATAGTACAAGCTCTGCTTAGTTTGGGCTAGATGGTGTTGTGTGTATGTGATAGAGTATTATATTATTATTATTATATTGCAACAAGTTTAGAATTGCCTGCACCCCGCCTCCCGCACATCGCCTTCACCCCGCAAAGTGTTGTTCGTTTACGCCGCTGCTTTCTTTTGCGACCGCGTGTTGTCTTAACTCTTAAGAGGAAACACTAAGGGCGAGAGAATTAAAAAATAGGTATTTGTAAAATCTATTGCTATCGCACAGTGCCATGTATAGTATCATGAGCGCAATAGAGACAACTGCAGCTTGGACCGAAAATAACTATTAAGAGTACACAAAATCAACGTTTCGTAGTCCCCTGATTCCTTCTCCAAAACTTGACCGATTTAACTATTTTTTTCATTTAAATTTAAAGAAAGACTTTGGCCGTGTTCCTAGGTTTTCCTTTTTTTATATAATCTAGCCAAATTTGTTTTCTGGATGTTTGAACACAGCGGAAAATCTGGTAAATTTTTGAGGTTTTTGAAGGCTCATATCTCTTTTAATAATTAATTTATAAAAAAAAGGAAAACATAGGGACATGCTAGTAGTAGCCATACATTTTTTAGAAAAAAAATATTAATCTACTGGCATTATCCAGGGAAGAAACGGGGGACTACGTTTGTATGGAAAAACGGCCGTTGTGTTTCCTCTTAAGTCTTAGTCGTGCGATTGTATCAACCAAGTTCAATATTGGCATTTTTATATGGATAAATCCAATTATAAATTATGAAAATTGGTAGAACAAAAGTTGTTAAGTGAGGTAATAATAAAACACGGGTAAAAGGACTTTCATATTTTCTAGTAACCTTGTACTTATACATTTGTAACCGAAAATTAATTCATCTTAACTTTTCAGGACTATGGGTATATTATTACGTCGTAGCCGCTGTAATAACGATACTTGTATGCTTATTAATAGCGTTTGCAGTAGTGAAAAGATTAAGAAAGAAGAAGGTCCAGATGCTTCTTGCTTCACAAGAAGCAGATAATCATCCACCAAAAGCAAACGAAGTCGAGTCAAAGCCCAATGTAAGTATATTTGTGAGAACTATCCTTAGGAGCGACGACTTCGAAGTTTGTGGATTATTGGAGGGCTTTAATCCTAACTAATATTATAAATGCGTATGTGATTTTGTTTGTTTGTCACGCTTTCACGCCTTAACTACTCGACTGATTATCATGAAATTTTGCATACACTTTGTCAGGGGCATTAAAGGGGACAAAGACATTCTATCCAGCAAAAGTACTAAGCCTGTTGACGGGGGATAGAAAATTGATTCATTTAAGCAAGCGAAGTCGCGGGAAAATTCTAGTATCAAATATAAGTTAGGTAACCGTTATTTTAAATGGATTGGTAAAAAGAAATGACTGAAGCGATAGCTCAGTGGGGAGACCAACAGACTGCAATGCAGAGGGTATCGGGTTCAAACCCACGTCGCGCCTCCTCGCAGGCCTCGATGGCGTAGTGGTTACTTTAACCGACTCCCACGCCTGAGGTCGCGGGTTCGATTCCCGCACAAGTCAAACATTTGTGTGCATGAACATTGATGTTTGTCTTGATCTGGGTGTTTCTATGTATAATATTATGTATGTATTTACAGAAAAAAAGTATCTATATGTATTGTCTATCCATTGTCTAGTACCCATAGTACAAGCTCTGCTTAGTTTGGGCTAGATGGTGTTGTGTGTGTGTGGTATAATATTATTATTATTATAAAATCTCCTGCGCTTATGGCCAGCCTAAAATGTTCCGACTGAAATAGGTCCTGGAGGACTATAATTATTCTTACTCATGTGATTATTATTTTATTTTCAGTTGTACTCAAACGTGACCCTGTACGCTGAGTTAGATTTGGTTTCAAGACCTCAAAATTACCGAAGACCCGTAGTGCAAGACTCGACATACGCAGAAATTGTTAGTAAATATAATTTTTAAGAAAACTAGTGTTACCTTTTATGTAGTTGTTTACTGTACCTAGATTAGATTGATCTAGTAATAGGACAAGCCACGCTGTAGGGGCGTGGTGTCTTGAAGTTAAGTTAAGCGGAGATTATTTAAAGATAGTACAACAATTAACACTTTTAATTAACAATAGTAAAGATATAGGTACCTTTATTATATAAAATTCTACGCGAACAGTAGTCCAGGCGTGGTTTGATAAAAGAGGACTTGCTACGTGGGTCTTGTAAGGAAGAACCACTTAACTGAGTTAGCGCAGCGCAGCGGAAGCAGGCAGGAACCAAGGCGCCGTCCGCTTATATAGGGCCGCCGTTGGGGAGGAGAGACTGATGGAGGGCTGCCGCGAGCACGGCCGCTCAGCAGCGACCGGTCCGCGTCACACTGAATACCTTTATAAACATTTAAACAACGGACGTAAAGAATACTCAGACTCAAAACAACCATTTGAACCTTTTTCTTGTTTGGGCTGGGGATCAAAGCCATTCGACAAAGTGGAAATGGCGAGGTATTAGGTACGTCTTCCGTTTGTCATTTCATTACATACTCTTAAAACATTTTAGGGGTTAAGGGAGGGGAAGGGTATCGTATGTGCAACTAGCGAGGCGCTCATAGCCAGTTGCACTCACTGATCGGTAAACGATTAGCGAGGTTAAGTAACGTTGGGTGCGGTCAATCTATAGATGGGTGACCGCTTAGTCGTATTTCATCTGAGCGTCTCCGTGCCTCGGAGGGCACGTAAAAAGTCGGTCCCGGCTGTTGCCAAATTGACAGCAGTCGTTAAGCCATGTCAGAGGCCTACGGGCGGCTTGAACAACTCTTGACAACAGGTTGACCACTAACCACACGAAAAGAAGAAGACTAGTGAGTACCCAAAATCAGGTATTTCGCCTAATTACTTACAATTGAAAACAGAGAACAGCAGAGATAGCCTAGTGAGACCGTTGGACTAGCCCGCAGAGGTCTCAATCCTATGTCGGCCTCGATGGCGTAGTGGTTGGTGTAACCGACTGCCACGCCCGAGGTCGCGGGTTCGATTCCCGCACAAGTCAAACATTTGTGTGCATGAACATGGGTGTTTGTCTTGGTCTGGGTGTTTCTATGTATAATATGTATGTATTTACAACAAAAAAAAGTATATACCTATGTATGTTTATCCATTGTCTAGTACCCATAGTACAAGCTCTGCTTAGTTTGGGCTAGATGGTGTTGTGTGTATGTGGTAGAATATATTATTATATTATTATTATATTATGGCAAATATTAAATAGTTAATTATCGCTCGCTTTAACGGTGAAGGCAAAACCAAGGAAACATGATTGTCTGTAACTTGTCCATAATGTTCGCGAAGATATGTGAAGTCTGCCAACCAGCACATTCTTTTTTTTTTACGTGTGGAAATGTCCCTGATGCATACACTCTCGCCACAAGGGGAGGTGAGAGGGTTATGTCCGGCTTTCCCGTACTTCAGGCCTACGGACCAAAACCCCACGGTGTGCACGCTCGCTGCCTTGTATAGTGCATGGGCCGCTGGCAAAAGTTACAACCTCAGCGACCCACCCAGCAGTCTACAACTCCTCGGCTACGCTCCGGCACTGCCAACCCGTACTGGGCCAGCTTGGTGGACTACAGCCTAACCCTTCTCACACAGAGAAGCCCGTATCCAGCAGTGAGACAGAACAGAGATTAATTGAAGTGATTAAATATAATGATGAAACTAAAACGAGTATGAATAAAGTGATTTAGTCTTTAGAGTTTTCTTGTGATTGACATGATTCGAAGGTTGAGAATCAGGGATTAAATATAATGATCATCAAAAATACTAATTGGTCAGCAAATATTGCACAGCACAACGAGCATCTATACGCCTCAAATCACTGTATTGCGTCTCGGAAGTGTTAGGTTATGTTAGGTTCCTTTTTTAAAACTCACCCAAAAATAGGCTCCGTCGACTTAGTTTGATCTCTTTAAAGTTTGCTGGCCATGAGTTGCTGATCAATTAGCTATTTCTGCTCACAGATTATATTTTTCTGCTCACAAAAATACCAATGCTATGCTAACCATTTAAATAACACCCTTAATTAAATATGCATAATCTTCTTTTCAGATCAGTCCCAATACAGTATTGTATGCACAATTGGATCTTCAAGATGGCAAACAAAACGCACAGGTAGAAGAATCACCTTACGCTCAAATAAGACACTAGTTAAAAATAAAATAAAATATTATATCTAACAATGTGTTTTTATTATATACATACGTTATATAAGCATATGTTATTATGTACGTTCGTAAATTATAATATTTAAATGTAAAAGTGATAAATATACATATATTTCGTTCTTACGGATTTTATTTATCGCTACCGGGCTCAACCCTACATTGGATCACGTCGGGGTCACCAATGTAGGGTTGAGCCCGGTAGAGATATGCTTCCATATACAGTTTTCACCGGACTGATGAAAACGTCGCGGTTGACACCTTTTCACATACATAGACATGTAGCTACGTATAACGTACGTGGCTATGTATGTGTGTAACTGTGTCCCCACACCTTTTATAGGCATAAGCCTTCCTCATGTCTTTCCACTTATTTCTGTCCTTGGCAATTTTCGTCCAGTTTTTATCTACTACAATTTGTATTTCGTTGTCATAAAAATACTACTTTTAAAAAGATAATTCTCGTTGAATTTCTGTATTGCGGGTGACTTTACAAACATTTAAATAACGAATACAGAACACTCAGACTTGGATCAATCATTTATAGATCATACCAATTTTTGACCTGTATGAGATTCGAACTCACAATACTTGGCGTAGTGGTGAGGCGACCACATAACACACTTCGCCATCCTTGTTAATTAACGAAATGCTAGGTTATATAAAAGACCAAATTATGTATGGTTATTAGGTTTGCGACTCGGCAAACGTAGTGTAGGACGCCCTCCGACTCTGCGAAAGACTGCAGGCAGATGCTGGATGCGGCAAGCTGAAGACAGGGCGCTATGGCGCTCTTTGGGGGAGGGCTATGTCTAGCAGTGGACTATTATAGCCTGATGATGATGGGCAAAAATGCCATGGCTCAGCTAGTAAAAATATGGAGAGACCGGAACATCTCGCGAAACACAAAAAAGAATCTTGTCCAGACGTTGTTGCTGTCCAGGATATTCAGCTATGGCTCCGAGACATGTGTTCTGAAAAATGCTGATAGAGACCGCATCGACGCTTTTGAAATGTGGTGTTGGCGAAAAATGCTACACATCCCTTGGACTGCCTTCCGCACCAACGCGTCTATTCTGCGAGATCTGAACATAAAAACTAGACTATCCACCATCTGTCTACGCAGAATACTGGAATTTTTCGGACACATTGCCCGCAAAGACGGTCACAACATCGAACAGCTGATGGTGACAGGCAAGGTTGACGGCAAAAGACCAAGAGGCCGCAGTCCAACGAGATGGTCGGACCAAATCCGATCGTCGCTTAACATCAATCTCCACAAAGTCCTCCACGAAGCAAAAGACCGGAACAGATGGAGACGACCCTCAGTAATTAGGAATACGACGCGAGGAGTAGGAAAATAGGATAAAGAATAAAGGATAGTATAATAAATAACAAAACAATAATTGCTTACAATTTATTTTAAAGCTAAGAATGAGCAAACTTGATGCATCTACTACATATTAGGAACAATGACAGCTACGTACTAACCCAAATTATTATTATATTACATATTAACACCTTTTCTAAACACATTACAAGGGCTGATATTTCATTAGGGGCTATCGTTTTGTGCTCAGCAGGCGGCGAGGAGCGAGTACATTCTGACACATCTGCTGTCAAAAGCCGTTTTGGTTGGCGGTAAGCATTGTCTGTTTCTATGGTTACTGTTGAAGTGATAATAGTGTGAGGTCTAGAGATCTATCCACTGGTACTCTAGCGGTGAATTCAAGTGTGATAGCTCTCATTGATGTCTATTGTTTTTGTGCTCACCAGACGGCACCATTAGCGAGTAAGGTCCTGTCAATACTGTCACAGCTGCTGTCAAAAGCCGTTTTGGCGGTAAACATTGTCGGTTTCTATAGTAACCGTTGAAGTGACTATAGAGTATGACTTTCAAACAATCTAGGTTAGATATCTTGTCTAATACATACCTCCCGTTCGAAAAGAAGTAATAAGTAAAAAGTAACAAATCTCAAACTCATCAAACCGCTATCAACCGAACAGTTTTTGTTTTATTAATTTATGTAATCTACTAGGAAATGTAATGTAATCTTTTATTAATTTCATTTAATGTAATTTTAATTATTTTGATTGTAATTTTAAATAATTTTAACTTTTGCGTTTGTAAATAATAATGTAATAAAACTGTGAATGGTGTGTACAACTTTAAGTGATGTTTTTACTCTACATCCAAGTTATATGAATATGTAATATTAATTATTTTGTAAATATGTCGTTAAACCCTTAAATAAATAAATAAATAAACCTAATAAAATTAACTTAAGTATATAATATTCAACTACCTGCTCAGATTTTATTACAGTTTAAGGGAATTTGATAAAACACAAACAAAAATGTTTATTTTATACTTTTGTAGAGTTTGAGTCTTTCTCAACATATTGTAACTCTCAATTCAATAACCAGGGGACAGGTATCAACTATGGGTATCTCAGTTTCTGAATTTAACTTAAGATCTATTTTTCAACCAACAGATAATCTTTAACTGAGAAATAAAATATACATATATAAATATATAATAGAAATCCATAAAGATCTCCCACACAGAATAATTTCACAGTTGAAACCATAATTTGTCAAAATTCCTCTATTTGACTATAAAAACATCAGCCCTTACAATGTACCTTTAACACAAGAGTTAAAACCCTATCATGACATTATAAATAATAAGGAATTTACAAATTTTACTATAACAATAAATATAAAAGAAAGAAAACGTATGCCTAATTGGCATCAGTAAAGTTTTGGTGTGCGACAATTGTTTAACGATACAACTTGCTGCATTTCATACAGCTGTATTAAAGTCACGTATACAAACAAAGTAGGTAACTGGCGCGAGGTACATGCGCAAGCTTCTCACGCAAGCTACTCGCGCGAGATACATGCGCAAGACACTTGCGAAAGGTAAATATGCAACATAGTCGCAAGGACTACATGGTTGTTATTTGCGTCCGTTGTTGTTTATGAGTTATGAGGCAGAAATCATGACTATTACGAAAGTTACCTTCTCAAATAAAATATAATGATTACAAACATAATCGGATGATTCAAAAATCTCAAGTACTCGTTGTCCCTGCAATAATGCCTATGTCGGCCTCGATGGCGTAGTGGTTAGTGTAGCCGACTGCCACGCCTGAGGTCGCGGGTTCGATTCCCGCACAAGTCAAACATTTGTGTGCATGAATATTGATGTTTGTCTTGGTCTGGGTGTTTCTATGTATAATATGTATGTATTTACAAAAAAAAAGTATGTATGTATGTTTATCCATTGTCTAGTACCCATAATACAAGGTCTGCTTAGTTTGGGCTAGATAGTGTTGTGTGTATGTGATAGAATAATAAAATGCAAAGATAACGAGTAATTAAGAGCTTGAAACGAATGTTATTCGAATATAAATTTCGTTTCGTTTCATACGTGATATTAATTGGAAAAATAATTGTTATTGGTATAATAGAAAAATAGTAGATATATTTTGAATCCAATAAAAATATTGGATACTACTACTGGCTCTTATCTTGTAAATCCATTTGTTAAGTAAAATTTTTTGTTTTCTTTTCTTTTATACTAAATGTGCTTAATCTGTCGTATTATCAAGCTGTGAACTAATTGTGGACGCTCGTTATTGGCATTTATTGATTGTATTTATGTAACTACTAGTATGTAGCTGTGAGCTCCCCTAATAAAACAAAATAAAAATAAAAATTTCAATGCCTACTGCTGTAGAAATCATTTCTGTGTCGAAGTACTTCACAAACATTAAAACAACGGACATAGATAACAACAAGACTCGTAATAACAAATCTTGGGACAAACAAAATTGTATCCTATATATTGAATATAAAGAAAGGTATTAAAATAACGTCTAAGGATTTGTACACAAAACTGCGAATCGGCACGATGGGAATTCGCAACGCAGAAAACTGCGACACGAATTGCTACGATGCGATTTCGTGCGGCAAGACGTCTCCCATTCACGATTCGAAAACAATCGAATGCGCGATGCGAATCAAATCGTAAGTTCTTGCAATGCGTCGTGGGAGCTCGTAGATTTTTACGATGCGACGTCGCATCGCAGTTTTGTGTACAAGCCCTTAAGCCACGTTCGGTAGTCATTTTGTTACATAGTTTAATTTTGACACATTTTCTATTTCTCATTTCATAAACCAACTCGTCCCTTGAATATATGAAGCGGACCTTAGTTTGGCACAGTGTTAACTTAACGCAAGCCGCATTAACAGGTTCCCTGTCCGATGAATCACATATGATACATAACAATAGATTTTCTATTGTGTCACGGGGCAGCGAATGGATTAAAATTATGACAATTTGACGATTTACATATTTACATATACATTATTATGAATAACTAATTATAAATGCACAGGAAATACATAAAGATAAAAACAAACGAAAGTGCAGTTTTTTTTATTGATGTACATTATTCACTGTACACGCATCGACCAACATGTCGCCCAACAAATCGGTCAATGAATTACCTGTTACCTTTACTACAAGAATGTATTTTTCTTTTGATACGCGTTGAGGTAGATTAAAGAAGTAAACTAAGTATAATGATTTTTTTAATAGAATTTTGTTTCACTTTGGCCATAATATCATGAATATTACGTTTATTCAGTCTTTATGTACATTGTTTACCTTTACCTTTAAAGATAAAGATTGGCACGTCGTGAGTTGGTTAAATATATACATTTATATTGGGTGATGCTTTTTTGCTAAAATTTTCTTCAACGTGGAATAATCTTTTGGGTGGAGGTATCTTTTGAATGGAATTTTCTTTTGGATAGAATAGACTGCCATTACTTAATATTTGATTAGCTGAACATAAAACAAATTTATTGCAGTATTTTATTAAAGAAAATGATTTTATTATTGTACTATAGTATAAAATAATGATTAAAGTAACTATCTTTTTATCGATTGTCACGCTCGTATTGAGCCGGTTGGAAAGGGTTATCTGTTACTGCAGTAAGATTAGAAATTATCATTATTGTAATTCAAAATCTCACAAATGTTTTATGACTTATATCGCATTTACTTGTGGCATTACAAATACACACCACGTGATAATTTCAACTCTCCACATATTACGGTTCATGAGATAAAGCCCGCTGACAGACAGACGGACAGACGGAAAGCGGTGGCTTAGTACCAAAATTTCGCCACGACGCCAAATCCTAACGAAGACTGACATCTGTGCAGTATCATGCACAAGTGTGAGCTCAAACTCAAGTACACTCTCTGTTCCCTAACTCTCATAATCCGATGGGACGTTAACCACACGACCGGAGAGAGATCAGGCGCAGGCACAACGGCTTTACGTGCGCACCGAGGCACGGGGGTGTCTACCACCGCCATCTTCCGACCTTCGAGGATCTTATTCAAATTTCTTACCAGAAATTTCGAGACCTTAAGAACAGCAGTCGTATTGACTACCGCTGCGCCATGGAGGCAGTCAGTCTGGGAGAGCTTAGTAATAGGGACCTGATGACACCCTCTGCGGACAGAACCCTAAAAATTTACTATAAGGCCAGAAACTATATAGTCAAAACGTCATAATGCTTTTAACACAACTCGCTGACGTGCAAATCTACCATCTACCTAATTTACTTCATTAACTGGCTTTTAAAAACGTCTCTCGTTCAAAAGAGTATATTTTATTTTGACTTGTATTCTTGCTTTTAAACAGTAGTAAGGCTTTTAGTTTGTCACTTTTTATTTTATGTATATACAAGTGCTTAATGATTAAATAAAAACCGAATAGTAACATAGATGTTGATAAGACTATCGATAATGGCGGCAGAATGACGATTGTGAAGAAAACCATTTTTCTTATTTGATCTGGTAAGCCTACTTGATGCTGTGGATAAAAAAATTGGTTAGATATACATAAACTTTAAAAATTGTTTATGCTAAATGATTGTTATACATTCATTTCCATTTCGCACCCTCCTACATTTTCATCATGGTTGTGGTTCGAGAATTTTGCGGTGTCTCTCCATATAATTTTGTATTATACAAAATGCAAAGGCTATTATTATTTCTTTTTAAATAGTAAAATGATTGTAACAATAATTATTATAGATTTCTACATCAGTTAATCATAAATACTCGGATTTTTTTGCCTTAAAATTCGCCACATTTACATGATTGTTACAGTTAATTATTGTTTTAACAGTTTAAGATAAAACAAACGTGGTATTGTGTAAAGAAATTCTCCGTAGTAACACAGAATCTGGCCATTGGTCTGGGTTCTCGGTAGTTGGCTTCATTACCAAAGACCTATGAAATAGACCGTGAAATGTACAACTAATCCTTCAGGAAAACAGGCATGAATCAAATCAGTACTAATAATATTATTACAGTAAACTCGGTAAGACTGTCCTACGCATTCTTCCTCACATCTCTTCTCATTCATCTCTTACTTCTTCCTTTCTCATTATAATATATCTTTCCGCTCTTTCTTTCTTTATCTACTCCTATACCACACTATCTCTCCCTCTTTTTATTTCGCTTTATGTCCCTCACTTTTTTCATGGCTCATTCTCTTCTTTTTCACTCTATCCCTTCTTAATTTTTCATTCCATTTTTCTCACTATTATTCTTACTCTCACTCTGCGTGTTTGTTTTTCCCTCGGTCTCTCACACATAAATGATCAAATCGCCATCAGATATTAGTCTTAAAAATGCAGCTGCCTAATATAGCTACTGTTATACTTACATATTCTCCCCAGAACAATGGCAGAACGAGGTTGGACAGTTTGCCGAACTGCTCGTCGATGGAGGAAATGTCGTATATCCTGAGATTACTCTGCATCCTCGCCACTGCCTGGAACGGCGTGCCGGTGTACTGGAAACACACATTATTTTGTTAACTATGTGATGATTATAGAGATCGTTTTCCTTTGCATGCGAAACGTCTCCTTTTCATAGTAACATCAACTATCTGCCTACCCTCAGAACACAAAGCTTCTAGAATAGTCTTTACAAAAATTCAAAGAACAGCATTGTACTGCTATGTGTGGTCGTATTTTCAACGTTATCTATACTAATATTATAAAGGTGAAGAGTTTGTTTGTTTGTTTGCTTGAACGCGCTAATCTCAGGAACTACTGGTCCGATTTGAAAAATTCTTTCAGTGTTAGATAGCCCATTTATCGAAGAAGGCTATAGGCTATATATCATCAAGCTAAAATCAATAGGAGCGGAGCACCAGTAAATAATGTTACAAAATCGGAGGATATTTTTTCCTTTTGAGAGCTTCCGCTGCGTGCGCTGCGTAAACAGTCAAAGTTTCGCAAAAATAATGTATGACAGAATTGTTCCCCTTTAAAAGTTCTAAAAAAAGTTCGCGACAGCATGTCTATCTTGTAAGGTTGGCTCACTATAACCATTTTTATGCTAACGAAATTTGTTCTAAAATAATGCATTATTTGCGAAGGTATTTTTATAAAACATGATATTAATCCTTATCCAAATAAATAAGTCATTCATCACAAGTATTTAATTTGAAACAAAACTGCCCTTTACATCATTCGATTTCAATGAATATCTTAGGAGATATCGCAGTTTTAAAATAACATTGCAGCAAAATAATTATCCATTACAGACATAGTACAAACGATGTTTCTCCTGGTTTATTCTGCGTGATTACTACTGGTTCGATTTGAAAAATTCTTTTAGTGTTGGATAGCCTATTTATCGAGGAAGGCTATAGTCTATATAACATCACGCTACGACCCACGGGGGCGGCGCAGTAACGATAAACGCGGGTGAAACCGTGGGAACATCTAGTACATAATAAATAAAAAAATTGCATACAATTAATTTGTAAAATTTATGTTTTCTTATATGGAAAATAATTTCTATCATCTAAAATATTTTTTTAATGTCTTATATAAACTATGTTCTATCTTTCATACAGCTACGTTTTATGCTGATAAATTCTATTCTATTCTACCTTATAGTAAGCGGTTATATGATATAAGCGATATGTGCCTATGGTCATGAGCAAGAGTTAAAAAAAATATTTTAAAGAATGTTTGAAATTGAAATTAAACTACTTTATACAGATTTTGTCGCGTTGTTTGTTTTAAAACACTTCTATTAAATAATTTTAAATATTTTTTTTAATGTATAACATTGCGTAAACATAAGACAATATTAGACATATTTGAAAGTTTTCCCTTTTTAAACTTTCTGCCCTAACTGTTATGCCCTGTGCCACGAGAGACTTTACAAACACACAATTAAGGGTCATAAGGTACACCCAGATTCAGAACAATTATTCAAACATAAACAATTGGGTTTCACCAACACCACAATTACTCTCAGCCTGGCTACAGTGGTGAGGCGACTGTATTCCGGACTCCGGTGCGCGATCCTCGCAGTTCTCCATTAGTACCCTACGACAGCCTTTTATTGTACAAATTCGAGTATCTACTCACCGGCTCCAGGTCTACCCAGGAGTTATGCTTGGTTCTATCAGGCTGTAGCCCAGTAACGTAGTGGTCTTTGGGTATGCCACCGGTGTAGAAGTGCGGGTACGATACCACCATGGGGACATCTGTAAGACAAAACATCGACATTTAAAAGTTAGATAACAGAAACTATTTATTTTAAAATACAACGAGTATGCCAGCATTTATTCTCAAGTGACAAATGTTAATAGGTTTTCTGACAAGAAATTATTTTAACACTTGTCATGACAGAAAATCCCAATAGAACTTCGCCCGGTCAGTGATTGAAACTTTATACACACTTTTTATATTTAATACTTCTAATGTATTTTTTTGGACGTTTAATAAGAACAGTATAACCGAAAGACATGTAATTTTTAAGGTGCCTGGTCCCTAAAATAATTAAATTAAGAAAAACAGTATATAGAAAATTACAGTGATAGATATGAATTAATTCTCAAACCTTTTTTCTTGAGAGCGAAACTCCTGCCTGAATTTTATCTTAAGTGATTTGATTGGCTATTGCTTATTCAGCTAGCCAATGACAGCTTTTAAACTGCTGTTATTGCTTTTAAGCAAGTTTAAGATTTTTTACAACTTTTAAGATTTTTTGCACTAGAAAATATTCATTGAAATTAAACTACTATATACGGATTTTATCGCGTTGTTTATTTGACACTTTATTACAAAATTTTGAAAAACTGTTACACTACTATAATTACTATTAAACTATATTGTCTTCTGTTTACGCGAATGTTATTCATTGAAATTAAACTACTATATACGGATTTTATCGCGTTGTTTATTTGACACTGTTACAAAATTTTTTGAAAAACTGTTACACTACTATAATCACTATTAAACTTTACAAACTTTTAAGCTATTTAAATTATTGAAACTATTTATACTATTACTATACTATTATACTATTTAGATTTATTTTTACACTTTCCCCGACGTTTCGGTTGCTTTTCAGCAGCCATGGTCACGGGGAGACTAAGATGGTAGTTGTCTCAATGTTCCAGTGTAGTTATTTCAAAGTACCCGAACATAATTTAATCATGGCTGTTTCTATTTACGCAGAATGAGCTCAAAGTATCATGAAGTCTAGCTGTGGATTGCTTCTTCTTGGGTTTGACTATTTGGATTACTGGATCCCAAGCTGGTGGTACACTCCAACCATCTTCTCTATTGAAATTAGGATGTTTCTTGTTTTCAATAGCCTCGCGAAGCATCCTTGGTAGGAATCGGTGTTCTTTATAATTTAAATAGCTTAAAAGTTTGTAAAGTTTAATAGTGATTATAGTAGTGTAACAGTTTTTCAAAAAATTTTGTAACAGTGTCAAATAAACAACGCGATAAAATCCGTATATAGTAGTTTAATTTCAATACTATTAAACTATACAAATTTTTTAAGCTAATTGAATTATTGAAACTATTAAAACTATTTATACTATTACTATACTATTAAACTATTTATATTTATGTTTACACTTTCCACGACGTTTCGGTTGCTTTTCAGCAGCCATGGTCACGGGGACTAAGATGGTAGTTGTCTCAATGTTCCAGTGTAGTTATTTCAAAGTACCCGAACATAATTTAATCATGGCTGTTTCTATTTACGCAGAATGAGCTCAAAGTATCATGAAGTCTAGCTGTGGTTTGCTTCTTCTTGGGTTTGACTATTTGAATTACTGGATCCCAAGCTGGTGGTACATTCCAACCATCTTCTCTATTGAAATTAGGATGTTTCTTGATTTCAATAGCCTCGCGAAGCATCCTTGGTAGGAATCGGTGTCCTTTAGCGAGCATCTGTGGTTTGTCAAATCTCAGGTAGTGGTTGGTCCCCTGTTGCAATAACTTTTTTCAAATAAACAACGCGATAAAATCCGTATATAGTAGTTTAATTTCAATGAATAACATTCGCGTAAACAGAAGACAATACTAGAAAATATTACTGAAAATATTACTTTACTAACATTGAAACAACGGACACAAAGTACACAGGGTCTCAGCACGACGTTTTTAATATTTTGTTATTCTTTTTAATCTTTAGTTTCTTGTAAATAATTTGTTTGTTTAAATTATGATAATTAATTTGACTCGAAAAAGCTATTAGCGGCTCACACAAATTTTTGTCCCAGGGAACGATCCAACATCACTAACGCGGCGTTTTAAGTAATGTTAATAGTTTGGCTACTTACCAAAGTAACACTTGGAGGCGTCACTGAGCCCAGAATGGAGTGAGGGGTCGGTATCGTAGCAATCCGTTCCATTCGTCACGCGGTCGAACGCACTCTCCGACAAATTATATCGGTATAGCGGCACATTGTCTATCGTCAGCTCGCCTGCAAGTAGAAAAAAGTATTACAATTGTATATCACCGAAGAAGAAGCGTAATGTAGTCCTTTGAATGGTCGTTTCGTCTCTACGCTCTGCTATAAGTTCGAATTTCATCAAAATTCAGCCAAAAGGCGTCCACTTCTGGACATAGGCCTCCCCCAAGGTTTTCCATACAGACTGGTCTTAGGCCACCCGCATCCAACCGCTTCCCGCGATATTTACCAGGTCGTCGGTCCACCTTGGGCCTACCCCTGCTGCGTGATCTGGTGCGTGGCCGCCACTCTAGAACCTTTCTGCCCCAACGGCCGTCGGCCCTGCCCACTGCCACTTCATTTTGGCTATCCGGAGAGCTATGTCGGCAACTTTAGTCTTACTGCGGATCTCCTCATTTCTGATTCGATCCCGCAGGGAAACCCCGAGCATAGCTCTCTCTATCGCCCTTTGAATGACCTTGAGCCTTCTGATAAGGCCCATAGTGACCGACCGAAAAAAGATCAAACGAAAAAAATTTTTCAAGCACGCTGAGGTCTTTTAGAGCTAACTTTGGTCACTGCAGCTATTCTTAACAAAGACTGACCTTGTACGTAGGTGGCATCAGAGTTGATAAATAAAATAATAATAATAAAATAAAAAATATTTATTACCAAAACCTTTACAATGTATGGTCTTATCCATTGGCCCCACACTAGGCAAGCCTGTCCTGTGGGTACCGGAATGTGTGCGCAGAAGCAAGTAATCACTCTCATAGTCAGATCACAGATGGAATGAGAACCCGACACAACCGGCGAGAGACCAGGCGCAGGATCAACGGCTTTACATCCTGTCGGAGGTACGGGGTCGAGCAACATCGGCACTTTCCTAACTTTGAGCTACTACTGAGAATTGCTTCACAGTAAAGTCAATCACTTTTTGTTGGCCTGATCTGGTAATCAAATTCAAGACCTCTTGCACGGTATTCACATACACTACCGCTAAGCCATCGAAACGGCATCCATTATACCGGTCCATTAAACACTTATCCCCATAGGCCAGACTTATTAGATTCCATACTAGTAGTAACTTGCACCTGCCATCCCCATATGTAGTTTTGCACCCCCGTAGCTAGGTGTCTCGGTAGATATCCCAGCTATAGATTATAACACTCGAAACACCTTTTGACGTTGGATTCATGGCCTTACGTACATACATACATACATAGATTCACGCCTATTTCCCAGAGACTACGGCTTTCCATTTGCTACGATCCTGCCACACTTATGGCCTTATGTAAATCTTCCAAATGACCGGGTATTTTTCTAACATAAAATATTAAGTATACAGGTTGTCCGGTAATTAATGGATAACCTTGAAATGTCTTATAGTAGAACTGACGGCCGTTCAAAAAAAAAAATTAAAAAGTGCAATAACTAGTCATACTTTTGACTGTCTATCTATTAGCATAATAAGTGTTTAATAATAAAACAACAAAAAACCAATGGAATTAATTAATTTATGGTCGTAGTGTACAAGAAAGTGAAATATGGTAATTAAAAAATAATCATATCTCAGGTAGTAGAGAATAGATTCATTTTTTTTTCTGTATGGCCATCAGTTCTACTATAAGACATTTCAAGGTTATCCATTAATTACCGGACACCTGTATAACATCTGTAGATTCTAAAGCTTGTACTTGTTTTAAAAGACTACTTCCAAACTAGGAATAATTTCTGCGTTGCGGGAGACTTTACAAACCTCCAAACAACGGACACAGAAACCAATTGTGGATCACATAATTTTTTGTCCTTATTGGAGATCGAACCCCCACGGCTCGGCGTTATGCCGAGGTAACCTTACTTATAAAAAGTGTACTTACTATCAAAATACAGCGGCATAAGTTTACACACAGTTTTCCTCCAGTACAAAAGCACATCTTTTGTGGTCAGTCTTTGTGCGTACATCACACCTTCTGTGGAACCGAAGATACGATCTGGACACACCTGGAAACAGACATAGGGATATTATTATCAATAGAGTAGATGACACACATTTTTTTATAATTTAGACAAATAGTTACCCTAATTCTAAAAGCAGCAATAGCTCAGTGAGAGACCAACAGACTGCAATGCAGACGGTCTCGGGTTCGAACCCACGTCGCGCACCTCTGACTTTCGGAAGTTACATGACTTTTCGAAATTATGTGCGTATTGATCGACAATTATGCCTCGGTGGCGTAGTGGTGAGTGTAACCGACTGCCACGCCTAAGGTCGCGGGTTAGATTCCCGCACAAGTCAAACATTTGTGTACATGAGTATTGATGTTTGTCTTGGCCTGGGTATTTCTATGTATAATATGTAAGTATTTACAAAAAAAAAGTATCCATTGTCTAGTACCCATAGTACAAGCTCTGCTTAGTTTGGGCTAGATGGTGTTGTGTGTATGTGGTAGAATATATTATATTATTATTATCGCCTGCTCCGTGCCTCGGAGAGCACGTTAAGCCGTCGGTCCCGGCTGCCATGAACATCTATGGCAGTCGTTATTGGGAGAGTGTCGACACAAAAGATCCCACTGGGTCGAAGTGTCGCCGGTCTGCACTGACTGGCCCCCACATGAGATAGAAGATACCCTAATTCTAAAAATCTGTGCGAACTGTGTGCTGTGTACGTACTGTGACGTAATCGATATTTCAATATATCTGTCTGAGGGAGATAGACACTACACCCACACTTTTTTAAATACAAACATAAAATATTATTACTCCCATATTTTACAATCACTTTTGATACTGTTAGCACAAAAAGATTTCTCGACTGCTGTTTGTCCTTGTATTTTTTTAATTAATTTCAAAAGGACATCTCCCGCACTAGGAATAGATCCTGTATCCCGGGAGACTTTACAAACATTCAAACAACGGACACAAAGAACATCAAGTCATTTGTGCATCACACAAAATTTTGTCCCGTGTGGGGATCGAACCCACAACACTCGGCGCGGCAGCAGTGGCGAGGCGAGCACTTAAACTACTATACCATGCAGTCATTGTGTATATTAAATAATGTACATAACGAACATGGGCAACTTCCCTTTTGAAATATTTATTTATTTAAGGATTTCCAACAAAGGAATATACAATAACATACATTATATAGCTGTAATAAAGTTCTTAGTGTGTATAGTCCCTCAATTATAGGAAACCACAGCTTGCAAATTATAATTACAACTAAACTAACAACCTAATTAAAGAAACAAACAGAAAACATAAAATTTTTAAACATAAAATTCTGTCTCTAGGGTAAAC
The DNA here is from genome assembly GCA_963564715.1 of Catocala sponsa. Taxonomy (NCBI): domain Eukaryota; kingdom Metazoa; phylum Arthropoda; class Insecta; order Lepidoptera; family Erebidae; genus Catocala; species Catocala sponsa. Next base: position 13,224,077 of record OY751354.1, read on the forward strand.
TTTGGAGTAAAACAATAATAGCTTATTAGATATAGAGTTATATAAAAAATTTACAAAGAAAAAAAAATAAGTGGAGGTATATAGAACTAAGTTAACAATCTACGAAGACACTTTTTAAATTGTATTAAATTGTTACTTATGTCTAGGTCGGTGTTAACAGAAAGGGCATATATGACGAATAAGGCTCTAGAAAGACGGACTGCATTTCAACTGAACTCTGACTGCAAAATTGCAGTTTCAATGCAGTAAGTAAGACAGCAATAAATCTGCAAACCAACCACGCAATCCAATTGCAGTCAGTGTGCAGTTGGCGTGCAGTTTCAATAACTGCACGCTGACTGAGAGCTAGCTGCATGGTCGACGTGCAGCTCAAATAATAATCGTTTATAATAATAATAATAATCGTTTATTTTTCTCTCTCACACAGATAATTACAAAAAAATATCAGAATCTTATGCTAGGTGTTACATTTATAGAAGGGTGAATCTGTGTGAGAGACTGGTATCTGTACTATGCAGTTGGTATAAAGCAATCTTAATGAAGTTGGTCTAACTGCATTTGTACTGCACATCGACTGCAAACGGACTGCACGGTTGGTTTGCAGTTTAATTGTAGTCGTACTAACTGCATTCATACTGCAAACTTGCAGTCGGAATGTAGTTGAAATGCAGTCCGTCTGTTTAGAACCTAAAAGAACTGAGCGTTTCAGTTTATAGTTTCAAGATGCTTACATCAGGATCAAATCCAGGCAACTGCGGCTCTCCCCTGAACCGGTCGATTTGGAAGAACTGCTTGTGACTCCACTGCGGACCGATCTTCACAGTCATCTCGTCCGTGAAGTCTGCGTATATCTGTAACCATTAAATAATAATATCAGCCCTGTATTAAACTGTTTCAATGCTGGAGACGGGCTTCTTCAGTGTGAAAAGAGTTAGGCCATAGTCCACCATGCAGGCCCAGTGCGAGTTGGCAGACTCTACATTATCTTCGAGAACATTTTGGAGAACACTCAGACATGCAGATTTTCTCACGATGTTTTCCTTCACCGTAAGGCTGGCCGCATACATACGTTTTCCGTATTCGATTTCCGAATTCGTTTTCCATATTCGGAGCTCAGAATGCATGGAATCAATATAAAATACACTTAAATAAAATGCACACGTCCGCTTTTTTGCCGAACGGAAAAAATCCGTATGTACGTTTCGAATGCAAACCCGTGCGTTCGGAGAAACCATTCGGAAAAAACCTAATGACGTCATGCGGAATGCAGCCCTTGCATACATTTTGTTTGTGTCGGCGCACACGTTCGGAAATTCTCATTCGGAACCGCGCCCGCGCCGCGCGCATCGTACGTACGTAAACGATAGTTATAATGTGTGAGGCAGAAACATTAATATTGTCTATTGAAAAATACCCTTGCTTGTGGAATATACATGACAAGGACTACCACAACAGAGATATAAAAGACTAGATGTTGCCGCGGTTTCAGCCGCGTTTATCGTTACTGCGCCGCCCCCTCGGGTCGTAGCGTGATGTTATATAGCCTATAGCCTTCCTCAATAAATAGGCTATCCAACATTAAAATAATTTTTCAAATCGATGCAGTAGTTCCTGAGATTAGCGCGTTAAAACAAACAAACTCTTCAGCTTTATTATATTAATATAGATTTGGCCTGGGAGCAGGTATTTAAAGAGGTATAGTTCACACTATTCACATAATTTCGTTTAAATATGTTTGTTATATTATCGTTGATAACTGTTAAATATTGTTATAATTGTTTACTATTGAAATGCAATTGCTAATAAATCATCATCCTCCATCGACGTGCGTTCACTACGCTATCACTATCCGTACTGACAGTATGCATTCCGAATGAAGAAAAACTAACGTGTGCGCTAGTCTCACGGAATTCCGAATCGAAATTACGTGTTAGGAAATCGAATACGGAAAACGTATGTATGCGGCCAGCCTTAAAGCGAGCGATAATTAACTATTTAATACGCATACAACTACGAAAAGTCAAATTAGAGACCTCTGCGTGGCAGTTCAACGATCCACACTAGGCATCGCTCCTTAACATAATTAATAAGTATAGGTATGTTTAATATAGTTAAACATACCTATACTTATTAGATACGTATATTAGGACTGCGCCTGCGCGAAATGTGCCAAAACAGACGGTCACAGTTTAGTGAATAAAATCAACAATTTTTATTTAATACAAATATAAAATATACATTTACCAGGACAATGAATGTGTTTACAATTACTCCGTGTAAAAAACTTAAAATAATTAATATTTTCGCCTACAAAATTACGTAAATTTGCACGAAAAATGCTTGATTTTTAGATTATAGCGGTAGGAATCTATCCTATTTTACAGCTAAAACGAAAAATAAATAGTTAAAATATTACAATTTGTCCATCCCAAATATTTAAGTTATTGGTTGACAATAAAGATACATATTTATCAAGCACTTCAAATCCTACATACAATTTTACTATGGCGGCCGCGCGCCGATTTGGATATGCGCCGCACGATCTCTCTCATTATCTGTCTTACGCTCGGCGCAGTCTTAAATCTCAACTAATATTATAAACGCGAACGTGAGTTTGTTTGTTTGTTACGGTTTCGCGCCTCAACTACTCGACCGATCATCATGACATTTCACATACAAGTTGTCAGAGGTACAGAAAAGGACATAGGGTACCTTATATCCCGAAAGGACTGTGCCCGAGGGCATAAAAACATGACTTATCCCACATTTACGCGAGCGATATCTAGTAAATACTAAAAGGTTAAAACTTACCCTATCCAGAATCCCGGCGTTGTTGACCGGCACGAGTCCCGGTACTAAAGTCTTGGACATATCCAGTACTGGGTCGGTAAAGTTCCACAGATATTCGTAGATAGTCTTCTTCACAAATGGCTGCGCGTGATGCATACTCACGAACGAGCGGAAGATCGTTCGGACGAAGTAGTTCGCGTTGTGTAGATACGAGAACATACTCTGGAATAAAGAAATGTGATAGTTAATATAGGTTTGTTCCGCATTCGTTATTACATTACGTCCCACATTCCAAAAAGTTCCTCATTCGCCCCTCTTTGTTAATTATTCCTTTCTCGTCCTACTTTTTTGAGCATATGGTTAGCAAAACAATAATTAAAAATATGTTTAAAAATTATTTTAAGTCTTTTCTATGTCGGGCTCGTGGTGTCAATTGTCATGCAATCATAAGCCCAAAGTTTCGTCGAGAAATCAAGGGGGTATTTTAAAATATTTTTGGCTGACGGTACATCAAAATCTGCTAAGTATACAAAAAAAAAACAGGGTCAGAAAAGGACCATAATTTGGCACGAAATAGGAATTACGTTAAGAAATTAATACCTATGTAAAGCGAATGGGTATTTTTACATTTGGGACGAAACATGAGGGTCGAATGCGGAAATAATGAATATAAACAGTCTCACTGCTGGGCACCGGCCTCTTCACCTCTCTCAGTAAAAAAGTCAGGCTACCACTTGGCCTAGGGCGGATTGGCACACTTCACAAATCTTCGAGAACATTATGAAGAAATTTCAGAATTCAACACTCAAATAGAATATAAATTTTTATTCACTTAAAACATGATATACAAAGATGTTACAAGTTGTAATGGTAAAGATACAAACACAAAGGTATGCCCAGACTCGGTACAACTACCTGTGGATTAGGTACATACATTTTTGCCTCGTGTGGGAATTGAACCCACAACTCCCGGCGCAGTAGTGGCGACGAGGTGCCCACTTAAACCACTACGCCATCAGTAGAGTCAAATTAATTACTTCTATTATTGGCATCTGCCCTCAATACCAGCAAAAGTCTAGTTGGACGGTCAAACCATTTTCGTTATTTAAGGTAAAATAATTTATGGAATTCCAACTCGCACTTACCACGTTTTTTTATTTAAATACTAATCAGTAATCACGCAAAACTAACTGTATAATTTTTGAACATAACGCTGAAGGTTACTTTGGCCACTAACGTTTATTTAGAGCCACTGCGGCTAATGATACAATCAACGGATAATTACGTAAGGACTCTTACACATTAGTGTTTTTGTCGACGGTTTCTCAGCGATTTTCTGGCGGTCCAAGACTATGATAAGGGCATGTTTGCGGGGAACTGGTTGCGAGTTTTGCGATATGGTTGGGATACAAAGCGATCTTTAATTGCCGTGGTTAAACCGCGTGCATAGAGCGAGCAATTTGAGATTGCATTTTATTGAATACTAGCGTCCTCGACATTCGTTGTCCTGTCAATCTATATAAAAATATATTTCACGTAATTATATTCCATATGAAAATGTCAATAAAATATTCCATAAAAAAAATTCATTTCAATTTTCGACATTTTCCCAAGATATTTCACAAATTTTCGTTCATACAAACCCTGGCAATTAAAAACACAACAAAAAAAATTATAAACAAATCGGTCGAGCCGTTTATAAGTGATGCTCCATACATGCGTCAATTGATTTTTATTTATATAAATTATTTACTACTAAACCCAAATTTCCGTAAGATTTTGGGACCGAAGAGAGGAGAGACAGGGGAGTCGTGACAAAGATTTAATAGCGAGATTGAAGATCTAGTGTCAGAGCCGAATATCATCGGGGAAACAAAAGCTAGCCGACTTCGCTGGCTCGGACATGTGGAACGAATGGGAGAGGATCGAGCTGCCAAAAGAGCATATCTCGGGCGACCCACCGAGCGTCGTCCGGTGGGTCGTCCAAGGTACCCCTGGAAAGACAAACTAGCTAAAGACCAGAGAAAGAAAGAAGATGAATGTGTTCGATTGGTCTTATTTGGCGAAAATCGCTGTAAAAACGCAGTTCAAACGCTAATATGTAAGGGCTCTAAGAATATGCAAGAAGTGTTCATTTAAGAAAACCTTCACCTGATTATAATTGTGGAGATAGGCTGATGTTATCGCCTTTTATGTCCATGACTATATTAACGTCTTCCAGAACGAATTTAAGTCGTTCAATCTAAATGGAGAATAGTCACTTACAGTGTGTGCGCAAACACAAGTGCACTCTATGTTCCCTCACTCTCATGATCCGATGGGACGGCAATCCGACACGACTAGAGAGAGATCAGACGCAGACCGGGCTTTAGGTCTTGCCGAGGCCAAGGGGTGTTCAACACCGCGTACTTCCTAACACTAGGATGTTACTAAAAATTGTTGACAGAAAAATCCAATAGCTTTTTGCTGGTTCGAACCGAAGCGACCGACCTGGGAATTGAATTCAAGACTACACGCACAATAGTAAGTGATCCACAAAATTAAATGTTGTTTGATTGTTTGTTTAATCTCTTGACACAGCAGTTTTAATCTAGTGCGGTAGACGTCAAATCAAATAAAAAATATGTATAATCATGTATATCCTAATCCTAATCCTAACTAATATTATAAATGCGAAAATGAGTTTGTTTGTTTGTTTGTTACGCTTTCACGCCTTAACTACTCAACTGATCAACATGAAATTTTGCATACACGTTGTCAGGGGTACAGAATAGGACATAGGGTACCTTTCATCCAGAAAAAATAACTGTTAACCTAACCTAACCTACATTTACGCGAGCGAAGCCGCGAGTGAAAACTAGTAGATCATAAAGCAACACTTATGAACGTCAAAGTTACAATTATTAATATGAATTTGTACTTGTTGCCATGTTTAGCAAAGCAAGGACGTACTTTTAACCGCCAAGTTTACAGTATAGTATATTAATTTACAAGTCTTTTCTGTAAGGAGCTGCAACCGTTAAACCACTTACCACTCATAAAACACTCAAGCAATAAGTAATATGTCAAAGTTAGCGGTCTTATTTTTAAATAATATCTTGTATGTATAAATAACCAACACATTTCATAGTAGCAGTTATTAAAAGCATTACATATTACCAGAGCCCGTGCTGCTATGGAGAACTTCTTAAAATGAAACCGAATAATACCCGCTCCGGGGGTCAAACCCGAGACCTCCCAGTCGCATTCACTATTGTTGCACCACTGGAGCAGTGCATAGCAATAAATAGTCTTTGTTTATTAAACGTAGGCATGGGTTCGAATCTCACACAGGACAAAAAAATGTGTGATACACAAATGGTTGTTCCATTTGTGTGTTCTTTGTGATCGTTATTCGCATGTTTGTAAAGCCTCAACACAGGAATGAATCCTACTTTGTCTCCGTTTTTTTTTTAATATTTGCTAAGTCTCCCGCGACACAGATATCATTCCTAGTGTGGGAGATCCGATCTTTGAAAGTTTATAAAGTATCCCGCAACACAGGAATTATCCTTAGTGCGGGAGATCCGATTTTTGAAAGTTTATAAAGTATCCCGCAACACAGGAATTATCCTTAGTGCGGGAGATCCGATCTTTGAATGTTTATAAAGTCTACCGCGACACATCAATCATTCCTAGTGCGGGAAATCCGATCTTTGAATGTTTATAAAGTCTACCGCGACACAGCAATCATTCCTAGTGCGGGAGATCCGATCTTTGAATGTTTATAAAGTCTACCGCGACACAGCAATCATTCCTAGTGCGGGAGATCCGATCTTTGAATGTTTATAAAGGCCCCCGCGACCCAGGAATTATCCCTAGTGCGGGAGATCCAATCATTGAATGTTTATAAAGTCTCCCGCGACACAGGAATCATTCCTAGTGCGGGAGATCGGATCTTTAAATGTTTGTAAAATCTCCCGCGACACAGGAATCACTCCTAGTGCGGGAGATACCATTTTTTTAATAAAGTCTTGTATACATAAGTAAACAATACATTCCATAATGGCAGTTATTAGAAGCCTATTACGACGGCACCTTGACTCGACACTAAAACTGAGTGCAGGTTTAGCACACGGCCCGCCATTGTCTTAAGATTATGCACTCAATCGTTTCAATGCTTATTTTGTTTAGCATATAAATTGTATAATATTGTGCAAGATGTGCCTTGATCGCCCCGTGTATATGCTTGCAGTCGAACATAGGTTCTTGTTAAATCAAAGTCTAAGTCAAAAATAATTTAGGTCATAAAGAATAAATGATTTTAACTTAAAACCTTTGCAGCCGAGTATAAGTTCTCGCTAAGTCAAAGTCAAATAAAAAAAATATTTTTATGTGATGATCCTTCATTACTTTTTAAGGTCGAAGGTGTTAGTGTGTTAAATTTACTTCACTTGCATAAAATTTATGTCGGTTGCTGGGTTCAGGCAAAACGTTGAGCCTATAAGAAGATACTTTCCAGAAACTCAAGGCCACTCTTTTAAAATTTTTATTTTACTACTCATATATGCTATTTCTTATTTTGCTTTACCTGGTTCGGTCAATGTGTTATTGTTTGATATGGTTTGTATTTATGTGTCCAAACTCGATACCGCATCGGCCGCCAACGAGTGCGAGCACTTGTACACCTCGATTTTGGTCATTTTAACACGCTTTTATTAGTTTCACTTGTATGTTTGTCTGTATGTAACCGACTCCTTTGAGCACGATTTTGACCCACTTCAAACAGTCAGACTTCATTTAAATGTTGTAGACTTATCGAGGACCGCTGAAAAACAAATTAAAAAGTAGAAAATAATTTAATAATTTCAATGTAAAAAAGTGTGGGGTGCTTTCTAAGATATTTTGATAACCTCCACCCCACGCTTTTTGACATTAAAATTATTAAACTATTTTCTACTTTTTAGTTTCTTATTTTTAATAAAGCGTGTTTTTTTAGTTTTTTAAGCAATTATTTATTTTTTATTAGTGTGATAAAATGTATAATAACAATACAATGTTGAGTACAATACAATGTAGTTAAATACTACATAATGTGTTCTCACCATGACCTAAAAAATTGATAAGCCTTTGATTGTGATACAACTTTTATATGGTTTCATAATGAAATTCTTAGCAAAGACCTACGAAATTGCAATTTAGTGCCTACTTTAGTTTTGATCGAGTCCATTACAATGATTTATTTTTCTGTCTTCACACAGCCCTTTCCAATATGTTAAATGTTGATGAAAATGATTTATATATTTCTCTATATCTATACTAATATTATAAAGCTGAAGAGTTTGTTTGTTAGTTTGTTTGAACGCGCTAATCTCAGGAACTTCTGGTCCGAATTGAAAAATTCTTTTAGTGTTGGATAGCTCATTTATCGAGGAAGGCTATAGGCTATATAACATCACGCTACGACCCATGGGGGCACGCAGTAATCATAAACGCGGATGAAACCGCGGGCACATCTAGTGGCAAATATAGAGCAAAACACTTATAATAATATATCAACAGGTTTACAGGGGTTCAAAAGTATTGCAATCTGGCCTAAATGCGTGACTACAAGCACTCGCACGGATATCTACGAGATTGTTTATTCGAGCATACGTGAAGCTGGTCAAACATACACATGTTTTGAGCCGATGTGCGTGTTTTACGCTAGGTGTGACTGGCGACAAAGAACATGTTCGAGCATGCTCGTGCATTTACCCTCTCAATTTTACCTTCAGTGCGGATAACACACATCCATCTAATAATGTCCTCCAGACCGAATTTCAGTCACGGCGGCTAATCTTCACGGAGTCTGGCTTGGCTTGCGTAGAAAATAATATACAGTAGTTCTTCTTCTTGGTTGGTGCAAAGTGTACCAGACAATCTTCTTTTCGTGTGGTTAGTGGCCAACCTGTTGTCAAGAGTTGTTCAAGCCGCCCGTAGGCCTCTGACATGGCTTAACGACTGCTGTCAATTTGACAACAACCGGAACCGTCTTTTTACGTGCCCTCCGAAGCACGAAGACGCTCAGATAAAATACCACTGACCGGTCACCCATCTATAGACTGACCGCACCCAACGTTGCTAAACCTCGCTAATCGTTTACCGATTAGTGAGTGCAACTGGCTATGAGCGCCTCAAATAATATAGTGCACAAGTATGTGCGCAAACACAAGTGCATTCTCTGTTCCCTAACTCTCATGATCCGATGGGACGTTAATCCGACACGAGTGGAGAGAGATCGGACGCAGGACCAACGGCATTACGTGCTTTCCGAGGCTAACATCACCAACTTCCTAACTCCGGGCTGGTATTGAGATTTCCTAACAGAATAACCTAATATTTTTTGTTGGCCCGATCCGGTATTCTATCCCGAGTACTCATGCACATCATTCCCCTTTCTCTACCACTAGTCCAGTTTATGATATAGCTTTCCCTTACACCAATCTTCAAGGTTATATTAGGGGAACCGCTGTACCTTCCAGTGCCCGAGAGCACCTTCCGAGACCAGTTATAGACAGGTCTTGTCGCCAAATCTCGATTCTCCATCCTAACCTCAGAGATCCGGTTCCCATAAGCGAGTCGCATTTACAAACGCTGCGCCACGGAGGCTGTTATCACATCCATCTAACTAACTTACTGGAGTCCCAAAGTACTCACCAGGACACCGACGTTTGGCACAATAATGGTTGAGTTCAGGTCGATTGTATTCTCGTCAGGTAAGTAGATGGGAAACCGCTTGGCGGTGTACGTCATCGTGCTGTTCTCATTGAAACGCACGTTCGAATGGAGGAGCTTCTCTCTGGAAAAGACAAAGAATACTCATTTAATACTCATTTAAAACGGTATTTGGTACAACGAAATAAAATGACGGCGAGCGACTCAAAGCGCGGTCATTTTATTTCGTTGTACCAAATACAATCGTATTCTGAACCACTTTAGGTTGAATTTAAATTGTTACTGAATTAGTCTCTTCGCCGCCACTCCGTCCGTCGCCGCTGATCCTTAGTCTCTCAGTAACATCCATTGTTGGGTAGTAGAGTTGAGTAAGTCGCTGTGGTGTTAATAATAATCTGTGCTTACTATGAAAGTATTGCTTTCATGTTTTATTTACGTTCACTGCTATATATTTAATGTTTATAAAAAGAAAACCAAAAAACAACAAATTTATTCTAGTTAGGTTACAAGGTAACACTTATGAATGTCAAAGATACACTACATTTTTCTGTGAATTTACATTTACTGCCACGTGCAGCAAAGCAAGGGTGTAGGGCTCATGAGAAGAACGGGCAAGAAACTCATGGCCACTCTTTTTAATCGCCAAGTTTACAACAAAATTTTGTTTACAAATCATAACTGTAAGGTGCTGCAACCATTTCTCCATGAATTACTACTGAACATACTCAAGCATTTAATAAAATTTGATGGTAGCCTCTAAAGCAGCAGTATGGTAAACAGGATCCGCCAGACCGAATTTCGGTCATGGCGATCAATCTTAACGAGGACTGCGTTGAAGATATAATTATACCTAGCGGTCACCTAGTGGTCAAATTTCGACCAAAACTCCTAAACTTGCTAGTTCGTTTTCTTTTTTTCTTTATTACATATAAATTTTAATAAGTTTCTATTTATTGTTACAAAGAATTGTATGACGTCAGACGAACAATGCCTAAATACTACGAACGCGATTCGACTGCGTGTGTAAAATGCATGGTTGTGTGCGTGTAGTGTTTTTCCATTAATTTATAAAAATATTAGGATTTGCTCCTTCTTCTCCATATAAACTTTAGCTGTGCCAAATTTCATACTCCTTCGTCCGCGCAATTTTTCTAAAAAGGGGTACAAAGTTTTTGCTTCACGTATTAATATATAGATGCACAAGTGTGTACAAAAACATAAATTCACTTTTTGTGCCGTACATCTCATAAACCGATGATGGGTCGACAATCCGATATGATCGGAGAAAGATCAGACGCAGGACCAAAGGTTTTACGTAGTTTCCGAGTTCCGTTGATAATTAGGATAGGATAGAAGTAGGACTACTACCTCCACTGTTTACCATCGAAGATTTCACTTCTGGATAATACAGCTTTATAATCTATACTAATATTATAAAGCTGAAGAGCTTGTTTGTTTGAACGCGCTAATCTCAGGAACTACTGGTTCGATTCGAAAATTTTTTTAGTGTTGGATAGCTTATTTCTCGAGGAAGGCTATAGGCTATATAACATCACGGTACGACTTACGGGGGCGGTGCAGTAATGAGAAACGCGGGTGAAACCGCGGGAACATCCAGTCTACACTAATACATATTATAAAGCTGAAGAGTTTGTTTGTTTGAACGCGCTAATCTCAGGAACTACTGGTTCAATTCGAAAAAGTCTTTAAGTGTTGGGTAGCCTATTTATCGAGGAAGGTTATAGGCTATATAACATCACGCTATGACCCACGGGGGTGGCGCAGTAATCATAAACGCGGGTGAAACCGCGGGCACATCTAGGGCAAAACACTTATATCAACAGGTTTACAGAGTTTGAAACTGCGGGCACATCTAGTGAAGAAATAAACGTAACAAACGAACAAATTAGTCACATTGGCTTTTATATATTAGTTGGGCAGTTTTTTTTTAAGGTTCAAGGTTTAAGACATTTATTTTCTCAAAAGATTTACAAATCATTTACAGAGAAAATACATTATAATTAAATATACATTAAGTGACGTGGAAACGTGTGCATATTATGACGATAACAACTTTTATTACTTTTTGAATCATTATATCTCAGAAACGGTGGCTCGTAGGAAAAAGTATTAATACATTTTTTATAGATAATTTTATGATCTACAATTTTTGTTTCAGGTACTTTTATGATAAAACTTACCGTATTGCTGAAAATCGCGAAAAACTCATTTTTTTGACCTTTGACCTTGAATACATTTTTTTCCATACACGAGAATCATGGGGAACTTTTAAATATTATTTATAATTATGTTTTGAACAATTTTACTGATTTTCAGCTTGTTGGGATTTTATGTACATTCAATCTAATTTTTTGGTCTAGATTGACCGGAAGTCACGTAATCGACTCGCGGCGCACGGCTGCGTGCGCGGCGAGCGAGATGGTGGCATCACTAGTCCCCTTCCGACTATAAGCCGATTGACGTAGCGAGTAGGTACCTAATTATAATACTTCACTAAAACTTATTTGCTAATTACGTATTCACGTTTTCACGTATCATGTAAACACTAGTTACCTATATCTACCATCACAAACCAAGTCAACTAAATAAACATTTAGATAGTACATGTACATACATATATATATATTTCTTTTGCACACCTGTAATTATTATTCTCTATATACATATATATAAGTAAATATAATGTATTATTTGTATCAGTGGCGAAGGGTAAACATTTCTAAAAGGTAAGCCGATCCAAAAATGCCTTACAAAATTACTTTGATTTTCACTATGAATGAGTGGCTTAGTTTGAAAAGGGAAGCCGACAGGAATCCCGTTGTATGAAGTCTTCGCTACTGTTTCCTATACATTTTTTTCTTTTTAAACCTGCGTTAGAAATAAATCTTGTATCGCGGGCGACTTTACAAACATTCAAACAACGGACACAAAGAACACCTGGACTCAGAACAACCACTTGTGGATCACATAAAGTTTTGTCCCGTGTGGGATTCGAACCCACAACACTCGGCGGAGTGGCTGCGGCGAGGCGACCACTTCAACCACTACGTCATCCGGGAATCCAATACAGAAGACAAAGACTTAAAATCAGTTTGTTTAATACTCTGTTCACGCATTACATTTATATATAATAGGATGTAACAAATGTATAGTTTTTATTAAGGAAAAATTTGTTTACATCTTTTATTTGTAGTCAGCTCAGATGCTACCTCAGTTTTTGTTCAATCTTGGAATACATTATGTGTTATTTAATAGAATAGGACTGCGCAGTATTGTAAGATAAGTTTTATATCTTCCAAGTTATATCCATAAGGCAGTGGTCCGACCGCCAAAGATGAACGAGAAACGAGTAGAACTAGAAACCATAAACGAGTTGACGATCAGTGGGAAGCGAGTGTGTAGTTTCGATAGTTTTGTCGCCGGGCTATAAGCGAGTGTGAAAGTGCGACGAGCGATTACTCGCGCCACTCGCCCGCGGGCGCTCAGTCCTGTGCAAACCTGCGCGCGGCGACGAGCGAGCATCGTTGAACGAGTATCGCTGAGCGAGTTTATTTTTGAAAGCTCTTGTCGCTCAGCGACAAAACTAATAAAGCGAGTCGTCGCCGGCAGTGTGAACAGACAGCGAGCAGCTTTTAATATATGCATCTCTTTCGTTTACACGGAATTTATATTATTTGTGCGTTTCTTGAGAGAGAAAATCGCCGATAGTTAGTCGTTTTTTCGCCGGCGGTCGGACCACTACATAATCTTACGTTTATCAGTGTCATATTTGGTGGTTTTATATATTACTAGCTTTTGCCCGCGGCTTCGCTCACGTTAATTTAGAATTGGACAATCAATTCGGGTTGTTCTCTGCTTGTATAATAATATAATTAAATCATGATTCGAAAGACACATGGCGCCATCTATTATCATAAGAACGTTATTATTGTTTCCTCGGGAACAGTAATTTTTTTCGGGATGAAAGGTAGTCTATGTCCGTTTCTGTAAACCTGTCAACGTATATGCAAAATTTCAGGATGATCGGTTCAGTGGTTTAGACGTGAAAAGGTAACAAACAAACAAACTCATTTTCGTTTTTATAATATTAGTTAGGATTAGGATGTAATTAATTTATTTGGGCTTTATTTAATAAAAACTCTCTATTCTATATAATAAGATAAGAGTGTATCCATCATCATCATAATTTCAGCCTGACGTCCACTGCTGAACAACGGTCTCCCCCATTATTTTCCACAAAAGTAAAAGCAATCCATAATACACTTTTACCTCAATCTATATGTATTACAATCTATATGTATTACAATCTATAGTGTATTACAATCGTTTTGCAAGGCTTTTCAAAGTTAAGGGGCACCTCTACCTTTTCACAGTTATACGCGTATTAAATAGTTAATTATCGCTCGTTTTAACGGTGAAGGAAGACACTGTGAGATAAGTATTTTTGTCGGAGATATGTAAAGTCCGCTAATCTGCACCAGGACAGCATGGTGGACTATGGCCTAACCCTTCTTATAATGAGAGAAGGCCAGCACCCAGCAGTGGGGCAGTTTATAAACACGGCTGATATCCTTACTTAATATTATAAATGCGAAAATGAGTTTGTTTGTTTGTTTGTTACGCTTTCACGCCTTAACTACTCAACCGATCAACATTAAATTTTGCATACACGTTGTCAGGGGTACAGAATAGGACACAGGGTACCTTTCATCCAGAAAAAAGAACTGTTGCAAATCTAACCTAACCTAACCTACATTTACGCGAGCGAAGCCGCGGGTGAAAACTAGTTATAAATAAATCTTTCCACTATATGCTTGAAGGAAATTTAACACAATTAATGCCAAATACACGGCGCCGTGGAGATGTACGTGGCTGAGTACACGGTGCCGTGTGGTGGTGGGGTCCCGTGTGGTGGTGGGGTGTCGTGTGGTGGTGGGGCGCCGTGTGGTGGTGGGGCGCCGTGTGGTGGTGGGGCGCCGTGTGGTGGTGGGGTGCCGTGTGGTGGTGGGGTGCCGTGTCTTGCGACTCGTTTGCTTCTATGCATCAGTATAACCTCGTCCATTGAAATAGCGGTACGTGAAGCAGCCATACACGTGACGTTTTGTTCTATATAAAACAAGTGTTGGATTTGGATTCGCGCGATTAATTTACGAAATATTTCATTACAAATTATACAAACACTCAAATTGTACAGCCACACTGATACGTTTCTTACCAAAACCGCATTTGAGATAGATCTCACAGGGAAAGTGGAATTGAATGTGTTAAATGGTTATAAAAAGGAATTATCAGCAATCAGTAAGACATATTACACCATGATAAAAAATTGATTATAATAGTATTAGGCAATGTGTAGTAATAATAATCCATATGATATGATCTGTAAAACATTTTATTACGCTACGTTCTAATATTTCTAACTTAATTTAGGAATTCCTCATTTTAATTAGGGTATTCTCTAAAATACTTTGTACGCCTACAATTGGCAGAACACAGCGGCATCTTTATTTATGAGGATAGTACGCTCACAAATAAAAAATATTGTTAAGTTTCTTTAAACACAGGTCTTTTAAAATACACAGGTGTTTGCCTTTAGAAGTCTTACACGGAGACATGGGTCCAACATGGAGAAGCCCTTCAAGAGATTTAATCTAATGTGGAAACTGGAATGGAACAGCTACGGTGGTACCAGCCGCAGCAGGCATAAGACTATTGCTACGTATCTTCTCCCTAGCCTTTATTATTCCCAAGTCACTTGGGGTCGACTTTCTAGTCTAACCGGATTTGACTGGATATCAGTTTTTACACGGAGCGACTGTCATCTGACCTCCGCAACCCGAAGGCTAACGATACCCTAAGGCTAGACCAGTGTCAGGATATTAGAGGGCACTGACTTCCCAATAACGACTGCCTTAGATGTTCATGGCAGCCGGGACCGACAGCTTAACGTACTCTCCGAGGCACGGAGCAGGCGATAATTGTCAATCAATACGCACATAATTTCGAAAAGTCATATAACTGCCGAAAGTCAGACGTGCGCGACGTGGGTTCGAACCCGAGACCCTCTGCATTGCAGTCTGTTGGTCTCCCCACTGAGCTATCGCTGCTAACTATTGCTACGTATGTACTCTAATGTATCTGGGCTATTGGGGATGAGTGTTTAATGGACCGGTATAATGGTAACTACGGATAAAAATTGAAATTATTTTATAATATTAGTATAGTATCTGCAGAATGCATCCTCAGAAGGTGGCATTTATAACAACTGGCTACAACACTAGAAAGACGCTGTCGTAGGTCAAAGAAACCATGAGCGAAGCGTAGGGGAGACCTTTGTCCAAGAATAGGTTAGTAAGAAAAAATAGTATAGTATATCGCTAGTTTTAGAACTGGACGCCATCTTTATACCAAGTAAAAACAAGTCTAAACTGCACCATTGACCTTAAGAGCCGTCCGTTTTACGGTATTTATCCGATGACGTCACCGATTTACATGATGGCTTGAGTTATTTTCGGAGTCAATGGAAAAATAATTTTTCGAAAGGACAAGGGCGCTCTAAGTAGATATTTTAGCGCTGTAAGAAGTTATTTTCGGAGTCAATGGAAAAATAATTTTTCGAAAGAACAAGGGCGCTCTAAGGAGATATTGTACGCTCTCTTGGACTGGCCTGGACTGGCTGTTGTTGAAGGCCAAGGAAAAGATGGATAAACTGTGTGAGGATGGATATGAAAGGGAACGGGGTAAATGATCAGATGACGGGTGACAGAGAATGGAAGCGAAGGACATACTGCGTCGACCCCAAATAAATTGGGACCAGGGCAAGAGGATGATGATTTAAAATCAGTCTACCACATCTTCATCATATTCATTCATCTTTTATTTATTTATTTACATCAAATATAACGACTTGCGCCAATTACACTATTTAATAATATTTATACTAATATTATAAAGCTGAAGAGTTTGTTTGTTTGTTTGAACGCGCTATTCTCGGGAACTACTGGTTCGATTTGAATTTTTTTTTTAATGTTCGATAGCCTATTTATCGAGGAAGGCTGTAGGGCCTATAGGCTATATAACCCCACGCTACGACCCACGGGGGCGGCGCAGTAACGATAAACGCGGGTGAAACCGCGGGAACATCTAGTCTATACAAATAAATAAAATTGAAGTGTCTGTTTGTAATGTCAAAATAACAGCTTTTTATCTAATGCATATGAAAGTATATAAGGTAGGTACTTATACGAAAACATTTGTTTTTAAAATTTTTGTCTGTCTGTCTGTCTGTTTGTTCCGGGTAATCTCCGAAACGACTGAACCGATTTTGACGGAATTTTCACTGGCAGATAGCTGATGTTATAAGGAGTAACATAGGCTACTTTGATTTTAGAAAAAAAAATAAGTTTCCGCGGAGACAAACACTTCTTAGTTAAAATCTACGCGGACGAAGTCGCAGTCTTAAATAAAGAAACACGACTGTTAATTCATTAGTTGTGCTTATACCTCAATGAACGTTCCAAATTATAAAACTAGCATAGATTTTTTTTGCAAAAACTCCTCAACCGAATAATAACATTGCTCCGTTTGAGCATCAAACCCAAGACACGGCGCAGTGCAGGCTACAGCTAAGTTCACCACTTAAACCACAACGCAATCTGTGCATTTTAGTATAAAACAAGACGATGGCAAGGTTCAAGTTTGGTACAAATTTTATATGAATTTGACACTGAAATTATTTGACACTTCTATTTCGGGACATTTGATTATGTGCATAACCTAGATTTCATGTTTGAACACAAACATTAGCACAGTCAGCGACATAAGTAGCTAAACATTAAATTAATTTGTAATATTTAGTTGTAAATTTGTTGTTCATTTATTTATAGATTTTTATATTGAGTTATATAATTTTTACTTTTAAATGCTATAATAATAATTTTACCCTAATATTGTCTTTTCTTTCTTTCTTGGCCAACCTGTTGTCAAGAGTTGTTCAAAGCCGCTCATAGGCCTCTGACATAGATTAACGACTGCTGTTAATTTGACAACAACCGGGACCGACTTTTTACGTGCCCTCAGAAGCACGAAGACGCTCAGATGAAATACCACTAAGCGGTCACCCATCTATAGACTGACCG
Organism: Catocala sponsa; assembly: GCA_963564715.1. Lineage (NCBI taxonomy): Eukaryota > Metazoa > Arthropoda > Insecta > Lepidoptera > Erebidae > Catocala > Catocala sponsa. The sequence goes on from OY751354.1 coordinate 13,241,722, forward strand.
CACCCAAGGTTGCTTAATCTCGCTAATCGTTTACCGATCAGTGAGTACATTGTGAATAGAGAATCACTTTTATTCAAATAAAAGTAAATTATACTTAACAGTTGGTATAATTAAAAGGAGGAAGAGTCCTCTTTTTAATTATCCTAACTGATTACTTTTTGACACTTAATGATAACATCTCATTTATGTTACTAGCTGCCCCGACAGACGCTGTGCTGTCTTACGCGAACTGTCAAACTCGTGAGGTTAAAATAGCTGTTAAGTTTTCTGAAACCATCCAATTTTCTGCACTATTTTAATTTTTTTTGAGTTTATTCATTACAAACAAAAAAAAATTATGTGGTGTCGTGGGACACCAGGTAGGAACGAAGTTCCTTCGGCTAATGTAGAATCGACACAAATTGCAAAAAAAATCGTGCTCAATTCACTAAATAGAATAAAGAATATTCATTTATACCAATATATTTAAATGATTCCAAACATTTAAATATATTGCTCATTTAGTGATTTCTGATATCCTAGTATTATACACTACTCGCTTGTGTATGCGACTGTCGCGCCTGCGCACGTCTCATTTAACGGTTTTATTCCACGCACTTTTTTCCACGGATTTTTTCTTACGGTTTTACTATCACATTTTTTTCAGTTCGGTCGCGCAGCAAAATCCCTATCCCCTCCAAGCCTGCCGTAAGGAACTTCGTTCCAAAAATACAAATCTTTCCTGTTTATAAATATTAGTATAGATCATTAAATAAACTATATATTATAATTTGAATGCTAACTAATATTATAAACGTGAAAGTGAGTTTGTTTGTTAGTTACGTTTTCACGCCTTAACTACTTGACCGATTATCATGATATCGCGCATACACGACATAGGGTACCTTTCGTCCAGAAAGAGCACTGTTTCCGATTGGTAGAAAATTGCACAACATTTACGCGAGCGAAGCCGCGGGCAAAATCTAATATTATAAAGCCGAAGAGTTCGTTTGAACGCGCTAATCTCAAGAACTACTGGTTCGATTTAATAAATGCTTTTAGTATTGGATAGCCTATTTATAGAGGAAGGCTATAGGCTATATAACATCACGCTACGACCCACGGGGGCGGCGCAGGTACGATAAACGCGAGTGATATCGCGGGAACATCTAGTCTTGTGATATAATAATTCAATATGTTACAAATGTTCGGTGACTTACGTCGCTGACTGTACATGCGTTTAGTGCTGTGCGGACTGGAAATGAGATGAACGAGACAGTGATGAGTGGTGCGAAGATGAGTGGTGGAAATTCTTAAATAAACAAATAAATAATTTATGTATGACTGGCTGACCCGCGCAATTTCGTCTGCTTCACATTTATGCTCCGCTCCTTTTGGTCGTAGCGTGATGTTACATAGCCTATAGCCTTCCTCGATAAATAGGCTATCCAACACTAAAAGAATTTTCAATTCGAACCAGTAGTTCCTGAAATTAGCGCGTTCAACAAAACGAACAAACAAACAAACTTTTTAGCTTTATAATATTACTTGATGTGTCCGCGGTTTCATTCGCGTTTATAGTTCCTGAGCCGCTCCCATGGGTTGTAACACATGTTATATAGCCTATAGCCTTCCTCGACAAATGGGCTATGCAACACTAAAAGAATTTTCAATTCAAACCAGTAATTCCTGAGATTAGCACGTTCAACCAAACAAATAAACTCTTCAGCTTTATAATATTAGTATAGAAGTATAGATAATATGTTTGGTACTTACAAGTATACGATAGGTCCAATCTCTTGCACATTGAGTTTTTCATCCAGGCCCTGGAGAAATCTCTCGTGGTTTGTGATGTTGAACACGTACGCGCGAAGCTTGACCTCATCTGGGGGGTCTATCCACCAGTCGTAAGGAGGCATGCCTGGAACACAGCATCATATGAGAATAAATTGAGAAAAAAAAATCGCGCAAGTCAAGGTTGGTGAAACCGAATTTCCAAAAAATATATTTATTTAGAAAGCAAGGTGTTTACAGAGTCGTTCGCGAGAACAGAATGAATCTTAATTAAATTATAAATTATAAACTAAGTACATAAAATGTCGGTTGCACGGGTTTCATATAACCGGGATTCTAGTAAGTAAAGTGACAATCAGCATTATTTGTTCTAGAACATTCGATGTTTACACGGGTTTCCAGTAACAAGTATTATAAGTAAAAGTCAGCATAATTTGTTCTAGAACTTTCCATTAAGTTTCTCACGCTGCCTTACACGTGTTATGTATATATGTGATTTAGAGCTAAGTAGGCATATATCTATGGGGGTGGCATCCTTAACTCGCACCTCTTACTTTTCGAAGTTATGTGCGTATTAAATAGTTAATTATCGCTTGCTTTAACGGTGAACAAAACAACGTGAGGAAACTTGCATGTTGAAGAGTCCTCAATAATGTTCTCAAAGATATGTGAAGTCTGCCAACCCGCACTAGGCCAGCGTGGTGGACTATGGCCTAAGACTTCTCACACTGAGAAGACGCCCGTGCTCAGCAGTGGGACAGTTTAATACATGGCTGATATTATATAAACAGCGGCTTCGCTTGCTCGAGAACTGTGCTTTTTTCTATATGAATAGTACGCTAGATCCTTGTCTGTACCCCTGACAATTTCTAAACAAACAAACTCACTTTCTCATTTTTAAATCGATGTGTCAAGAATTCATCGATATAATTATATAATATACGGGGATAGAAAAAGGTCACTCAATCACGTTTCCACATATAGTGCCTCGTGATAAATTTAGTAACCTAAAGCAAAACATTTAACTTCTTTTGAGTCCTTTCTAAACTCCTATTCGAATTATACCATTATCGAAAATTATATTTTAAACTAAATATATTACTTTCAAAGTTTTGTAGGAAACCGTTAGACTGCCACGCAGAGGTCTCAACTTCGGTACCAAGTTGCTCATCGTTGACATTTCGAAGTTATGTGCGTATTAAACAGTTAATAATCGCTTGCTTAGCGGTGAAAAAAATATCGCGAGGAACCCTGCATATCTGAGAGTTCTACATGTGCTCGAAGTAGGATTGCCAACTTTTTTGCCAAAAAAACATATAAAATGGTTTGAATAGAAAAAAATAAAGTATTTGGAAGAACAAAAAGTATTTTTTAAATTTTATGTTTTTATTTCTTTAAAAACTTTTTTTTGTGTGCTTTTAGCACATGCTAACCATTTTTAGCTATCATTAAATTTTTCCAAAGCTTATTTGACAATCAAAATTTAAATTTAAATAAATAAACAATTCGTTTTTAATTAAATTTATTGACGCTCTATTTCTTTCTTCCCGCCACTTTAGATTCGTCACTGAAAAAAGTAAGTAAAAGCATCACAGTAAAGGTTGGCAATAAAGTATTTTCATATACTTTATTTGTATGCAAAAGTATAAAGTATAATTACCAAAAATAAAGTAGGATACGTTATTATAAAGTATGGTTGGCAACCCTATCTTGAAGATATGTGAATTCTGCCAACCCGCACTGGGCCAGTGGGGTGGACTATGGCCTAACCCTTCTCACAGTGAGAATCCGTGCCCAGCTGTGGGACAGTTTATATATGATCCACGGAAATAACATTGTAAGCGAATGCTGGTAAATACTAGCCTTATGTAACCTGGCGAATGTTAGGTGTTATACATCAGTACATAACCTGGACAAAGGCCAGGCTAAGAGCTCCTTGAACCGACGGGCGTGTATGAGGAATGTGATGAAAGCGAATGAAGCCAGAGAAGTGTGTCAGGATCGTAGCAAATGGAAATCCGTAGTCTCTGCCTACCCCTCTGGGAAACAAGCGTGAGTCTATGTATGTATGTATGTATGTATATAAACTGTTGAGTATATACAGCTGTGAAACTATATTTTTATATATGGAAGTACTTGTTTAATTGCCTACATCATTCGATATATACATACATACATAGATTCACGCCTGTTTCCCAGAGGGGTAGGCAGAGACTACGGATTTCCATTTGATACGATCCTGAAACACTTCTCTGGCTTCATTCACTTTCATCACATTCCTCATACACGCTCGGCGGTTTAAACTGCTCTTAGCCTTTGTCTAGAATGCCTCCGATCTGATCGAGAAACATTCGCCTAGATCTTCCCCTTGCGACTGTTCCATTCACACTAGCCTTATAAACTTTCTTAGTCAGTCTTTCCTCGTCCATTCTTTCTACATGCCCAAACCAGCTTAACATACCCTTTTCTATTCTTATCACTACCTCGACTTTCATGCCGCATCTCTCTCTAATCAGAGTATTTATAGCAGTGAATTTATGTATATATATGTTACTAGCTTTTGCCCGCGACTTCACTCGCGTAAAAGTAGATGAAGTTAGGTTATGTTAGTAAAAGTACTTTTTTAATAAAACGAGATGGGTGTAAAAACCCTGGATTGAACCTCTTCGTCGTCATGTAACCTTGTGACCCCTATATCTTGGAGGTCTTTTGACCCACAGGGCCCATATTCAAAGTCGACCGAGGTATGACACCAAGTTACAAGTCAATCGGTCCAGTGGTTCTGGAGTTATGCCGGTCATTAACAGACAGACACACAGACCCACATAGTGTTTTCATTAACCTCTTCGAAGAAGACTCAAAGGTTAATAATGAAGTAGTCTATGTTACTCGGTGATAATATAGCTTTCTAATGGTGAAAGAATTAAAAAAATCAGTTGTGTAGTTTGTGAGTTAAATCCTGTTTTGTTTGTAACAAACAAAAAATCAAAGCTTTCCTCTTTATAATATTAGTATAGATCATTAGTTCCCAAAGTGGTCCAGGTGGACCCCCGGGGGGCCACGGTAGACTCGACCGGGGTCTACGTGGGCATGACAAAAAAAAAGGGGATTCACAATTCGTAAGCGGGGAGGGGGTGCACGAGAAAATTTATTTGCTTTCGATAGTGAAGAACTAAAGTGTTGGCTTGACTTCACCTATCAATGTAGGCAGATAATATTTTAAGAAGCTCAGCGACTGTTACTTGAAGAAACTTGCATATTCCATATTCAGTACCAGTGGTCTCGAAGAAGAAGATTAGAATTACTAAAAAAAACCTACCTACTTACAATGCTAATTGAACGTGAAAACCAACTTCTCTTACATAACCAAGTTATATTTATCGATTACGTATTATCAAATATTGACTTTTACAATAGGAAACCATCGAGAGCTGTCAGGTTTAAGGTCAAAATTTTTGTTTGACTCTATAGAGTGCTAAGTGCACTAGACTCAGTTAAAGAAACGCGATGGTTGATCTGAAAATTTAAACGAAGATATTTCTGGGAAGGAAAGGAAACATTCGTAATAAGCAGAAGTCGGAATTAGGTAGAGTTATCTATGCACTTACACTGATTTCATACAGCGAAAGAATAAAGTGGATATGCCTCAAATCCCGAGATTAATTTTAAAGAGCAGAAATATCCCATGATTTATTAAATAAAAAAGTTATTTACTTTTACACAATTTAAACCACTGCACCGCGATGTTGCCAAATTTACATCAACGACATCGGATGTCCGAAGTTGCAAAATTCCAATGCGCACACGCGCGATGATGCCACATTTGTAGTTCGCACAACATAGCTTGTGAGAACAAAAGAAAACAATAGCGGAAATGCGGAGCACTCCCCGCTTATAATAATAATAATAATTTACTCATTAAACAAGTTACAAAGACTCACATATTAAGTTAAAAATGATACTTATTCTTAAAATGATTATTAAATTAGTTACTATTGTTGTAGACGACATGCAAGTTACTACAACGTGTAATAAACGGACAGTCCAGTCTGTCCGCTATCATAGCAATAGCACTGTTTGTGCTGCTACGTACCCGGCGCACCAAAGACGCGCATCGCTTTCGCATTATTGCATAAAAACAATCGACACGCGCCTCCGCAAACATCGATGACGCACTACAGTGTCGCGGTAATCTCATTAGTGCTCTAAAGGCATTATTATATTGAATACGGAGGGCTTAACGAAATGTACTAGATTTTGTCTCTTTCTACCGCATTCAAACTTTCTATTAGCAATAAATCGGTTAACTCATTCACACAGCTCATTCACTTAACTCGGTTTGTAGAATGCGCTCCCTATCTATCTCTGAGGTTTTTATTATTATTTATTTGTAATATTGTTGGCCACACGGGATTGTCTATTAGAAATTCCGGGAAGATCCATATTAATATCAACATCTCGATGCAAGTACATAAATAACTCTACCTAATTCCGACCTCTGGTAATAAGGTAGTTCTGTGTGGCTTGAAATGGCCTATGTTTGATTTGTATATTATTTTACACAGAAGACCAAAAATCCAAAAAAAAACAAACAGTATCAAAATTGGTTACAAAATAAGGAAGTAATTAATATTTTTATGAAAATTTGTATATAAGACAAAGTGGGAGTGTAGTACGGTTATCTCCATTAGACCACTGCATTTAAATAGCGATTGAATCGTTCATCCTTTTTCTGTCATTCAACAATTAAGATTAGCTACAAGTAATAGGATTTCTACGCGCGTCTCTCTGTCATGTCTTCGTCCCAAAGGGGACAGTAGGGAAAAATTGTCTCTCTTAACAGGATAGGTCTAATTGTGTAGTGGTCTACCGTTTCATGCGGCGCCGGCGGGCCGAAACCTCGGCGGGGTCGCGATTGCTCGTGAAAGGGATTCGTGCGGCCCCGCCGACTCTGATTATGTCGAGGAACACCGTGGTAGCTTTAGTCGGTATTACCGGAATGTCACCATCCTTCCCCTGGTAAGTCCGACATAACCTCCCCGTCGCCACGTAGAGAGGTATGCATCAAAGAATTAGCACCAGCTAAAAAAAAATGGTGTCTATAATAAAATTTGAAACGCTTAAAATAAATAAGATACACTTACAGATACATTTTAGAGTTTGGGTAATGTAACTATTTGACTTGAATAATAATAAATAGTAATTCAGTAATAGTACTTACTATCGCGCATTTAAATAATAAGTAATTAAATAATATCAGCCCTGTATTAAACTATTTTTATATTTGTGGAACTCACAAATTTTTGTTCCGCATAAAGATTGAACCTACAAAATTCAAACTAGTAGGCGAGCCGACGAATGAAACCATTACACTTTATGTGAATATTTGTACCTTGCGCTCGCAGCACATCAAATTTATTTTTACAGGCCCGTGCCCAGACACGGCCCTCTTCTCAGTATAAGAAAGGCCATAGTCCACCACGCTGGAATATACCGAAATAAATAAAACATTTATGTACTATCGTGTATCTTGCATAGGAATCTTTTTCTATGTAAGAGAAATACTTGCATTAGAAGGCCTCACTCGTCATAATTAGTAAAATAGAATCGAGGTGTGTGTTGCAAATAATTTTACAGTTTATTAATTACCTAAAAATGTTCATATATTTGGTGACTCATTATTACGCGTATATTTAATACTAGCTTTTGCGCGCGGCTCCACCCGCGTGGTACCTACATCAATAAATAATAGCCTATGTCCTTCCCCAGGTTTTGAACTATATCTGTACCAAATTTCATCTAAATCGGTTGAATGGTTTAGCCGTGAAAAGGTAACAGACATACAGACAGACAGAAAGACAGACAGACAGAGTTACTTTCGAATTTATAATATTATAAAGTAAGGAAGTAAGGTTAGTAAGGATATATTAATGTTCTTTTTTATAATCATTCGATAACAATTAACAGCACGATCGCGCATTCGATTGTTAATCTATTCGGCGTCCTTCATTGTATTCGAATTCTAAACTAATATTGATATAGAATTTTCGTTAATATAATATAATAATAATAATATATTCTACCACATACACACAACACCATCTAGCCCAAACTAAGCAGAGCTTGTACTATGGGTACTAGACAATGGATAAACATACATATATACTTTTTTTTTTGTAAATACATACATATTATACATAGAAACACCCAGACCAAGACAAACACCCATGTTCATGCACACAAATGTTTGACTTGTGCGGGAATCGAACCCGCGACCTCATGCGTGGCAGTCGGTTACACCAACCACTACGCCATCGAGGCCGAAATGGCAACTGCCATACTAGGAATAAGTGCCGAGTCTCTACAAACATTACACCAACGGACACAAATTACACCCAGACTCGGCACAAATATTTGTGGAACTCACAAATATTTGTGGAACTCACAAATATTTGTTCCGCATAAAGATTGAACCTACTAAACTCAAACTAGTAGGCGAGCCGACGAATGAAACCATTACACTTTATGTGAATATTTGTTTGTACATTGCGCTGGCAACACATCAATGCGGGGGAAGATGGGAATAAACCTCAAATTTATTTTTGATAGATCGGTTCCTCCTCTTTGTCTAGATCAGAGGTTCCCAGACATTTTTTCTCATAGACCACTTTCAAAATTTAGCTGGTTCCTGTAGACCCCTGCAGCTACATTTCTACCATATTCCTTGGCATTCGTATTTATATTGGTGAAGAATCAAACAAGTCTATGCAATAAAAAAATTTGATCAAATCTCTACGGGCTGACATTTTTTTGTTCTTTACCGAAAAATCGGTAGGTTCGAGACTACTGGTACTGAATATGGAATATGCAAGTTTTTACAAGTAACAGTCGCTGAGCTTCTTGAAATATTATCTGCCTACATTGATAGGTGAAGTCAAGCCAACATTTTAGTGCTTCACTATCGAAAGCAAATAAATATTCGTGGACTTACGAATTGTGAACCTCAATTTTTTTGTCACGCCAACGTAGACCCCCGTCGAGTCTCCCGTGGACCCCTGGGGGTCCACCTGAACCATTTTGGGAACTAAGGGTCTAGATCTTCTAGTGTTAGATTGCCGACTAAAACACTAGCCATTCTCATATCTTTAATCTTACTTACCATACCCGATGTGTAAAAAAAAATACAACCTTAAAAACGACGAAAATAATTTTATACATGAATACAATCCACAGGAAATATCATGTCCATACAAGATTTTGGCCATCTCCAAGTTGAAGGTCACCGCAGTAGGTCAAGGTTATATTTAACCACCGCTTTAAGGTCAACGAGGCAGATTACCATTCATTGTCTTGTTAAGGAAAAGATGAGCTGTAAATGTTGTTCATTATCGTTAAACACGCGACATGGTGTCATACTTGACTTCACGGATGGTGTAGTGGTTTAAGTGTTCGCCTCGCCACTGCCGCTGCGCGGAGTGTTGTGGGTTCGATTCCCACAAATGGTTGTTCAGAGTCTGGATGTTCTTTGTGTCGTTGTTTAAATGTTTGTAAAGTCCCCCGCGATACAGGAATTATTTCACATTCGGAAGTTGTCTATCTATACTAATATTATAAAGCTGAAGAGTTTGTTTGTTTGTTTGAACGCACTAATCTTAGGAACTACTGGTTCGATTTGAAAAAATATTTTAGTGTTGGATAGCTCATTTATTGAGGAAGGCTATATGCTATATAACAGCACGCTACGACCCACGGGGGCGGCGCGGTAACGATAACCGCGGGTGAAACCGCGGTTGAGCCGTTGGTCCCGACTGCCATGAACATCTATGGCAGTCGTTATTGGGAGAGTGTCAACACAAAAGATCCCACTGGGTCGAAGTGTCGCCGGTCTGCACTGACTAGCCCCCACATAAGATAAGATACTCCTTATAACATCAGCTATCTGGCAGTGAAAGTCCCGTCAAAATCGGTTCAGCCATTTCGGAGATTACCCGGAACAAACAGACAGACAGACGGCAGACAAAAATTTTAAAAATAGATGTTTTCGTATAGGTTCCTTTCCTTATATACTTTCATATGCATTAGATAAAAAGCTGTTATTTTGACATTACAAACAGACACTTCAATTTTATTTATTTGTATAGATAATTAATCTTAAACCTAGTTAATACATATTTATGACTCTTCATTCTCGATAATAGATGGTTTCATCAAATGTAATTTTCTTAATTAAGTAATCAGTTTATTGTTACGCGATATTTTAATTAGCAATTTAAATTACTTCATTTATTGGTATCCTAATAGCATACTAAATCCTAACTAATAATAATAATGTCCGTCAGACCGAATGTCGGTCACGGCGGCCACTCTTAACGGAGACTGGCCATCTGCGCAGGAGATATTATAGTGCACCAGCGTGTGCGCAAACACAAGTGCACTCTCTGTTCCCTAACCCTCATGATCCGATGGGACGGTAATCCGACACGACCGGAGAGAGATCAGATGCAGGAACGGCTTTACGTGCTTTGTGAGGCACGGGGGTGTCTTACACCGCCAACTTCCTAACTCCGGGGCTCGTAATGAGATTTCTTAACAGAAAAAACCAATACGTTTTTGTCGGCCCGACCCGGGCTTCGATAAATATTATAAATGCGAATGTGAATATGTTTTCTCGTCCGATCATCATAAAATGTTGTATACACGTTGTCAAGGTCACAGAAAAGGACAAAGGGTACCTTTCGTTCAAAAAACGTACTGATCCCAAGCGTATACAAGCGACAAAATCTAGTATTCTATACATAATCACTGAGCTTTAAAAGCTCTGCATACCTGGTCTCATATTAAGTTTCTCCAGTAGCATGAAGTCTAAAGGTGTAAATATGAAGCTGCCTAACGAAAGAAGTATCAGCAGAATGCCCCACACACATTGTACCACGGGATCTGTAACAAAAGCAATAATATTAATCACTTGATGTGCCCGCGGTTTCACCCGCGTTTATAGTTACTGCGGCGCTCCCGTGCGTCATAGCGTGATGTTATATAGCCTATAGCCTTCCTAGATAAATGAGCTATCCAACACTAAAAGAATTTTTCAATTCGGACCAGTAGTTCCTCAGATTAGCGGGTTCAAACAAACAAACAAACAAACTCTTCAGCTTTATAATATTAGTATAGATTATTGATATAAAGGGTTCCTGAGCGGGCAATATTATTTGGGGCCTTCATTTTACAGTTTCATGTTTCGGTTGCTTTTCAGCAGCCATGTTTACGGGGAGAAGGTATAACGTCGGGGAAAGTGTAAAATAAAGTCTTAATCCTAACTAATATTATAAAAGCGAAAATGAGTTTGTTTGTTTGTTACCTTTTCACGCCTAAACCACTGAACCGATCATTCTGAAATTTTGCATATACGTTGTTAGGTGTACAGAAACGGACATAGGCTACCTTTCATCCCGAAAAAAATTACTGTTCCCGAGGAAAACAACAATAACGTTCTTATGATAATAGATGGCGCCACGTGTCTTTCGAATCATGATTGAATTATATTATTACAAGCAGAGTACAACCCGAATTGATTGTCAAATTCTTAATTAACGCGAGCGAAGCCGCGGGCAAAAGCTAGTAGTTCATATAATTTAAATAGCTTAAATAATAATAATAATAATATAATATTCTACCACATACACACAACACCATCTAGCCCAAACTAAGCAGAGCTTGTACTATGGGTACTAGACAATGGATAAACATATGTACATATATACTTTTTTTTTGTAAATACATACATATTATACATAGAAACACCCAGACCAAGACAAACATCCATGTTCATGCACACAAATGTTTGACTTGTACGGGAATCGAACCCGCGACCTCAGGCGTGGCAGTCGGTTACACTAACCACTACGCCATCGAGGCCGACAAACATATTGTAAATAGAAGTAAACAGTAACTATCGCTGATCTCGAATATGTATATAGTCATGTTATTACTTTAATAATTTAGACTCGTCGAGGTCTTAACACGATCTCCAACGGTTTCGCAATATTGTTATACATAGATGATTGCAACGAATGCAAGGCTGTATTGCATTCGTGAGTCATCGTCCTAGCTTTATACTGCTTGAGTATTTGTGGTTCAAATTGAAAAAGTTACAAAAGACCAGTACAGCGCTGTGGTGTAAAAAGCGGTCTAGTATGAATAGGACTTGGGCAGCGAGGATTCCGTACAAACGTAAAAACACTAGCTTATGCCCGCAGTTTTACTCGTGTAAAAGTAGGTCAGATTATGTTAGTAACAGTAGATAAAAATAAAATATACTCGGTGATAATTTTACTTTCTAATGGAGAAAGAATTTCTGACATCAATTGAGTTGTTTTTGAGTTAAACCCTTAGAAACAAAGAAACAGACATCAAATATTTCCTCTTTATAATATTAGTATAGATATATTTTTGTGATGTAACTACATACAAACATACGATTTACGGATGGATATTCTTGATTTTTTTGTAGTGTAAGTTCCACAGTTTTTTTCGATTTTCCCTTTACTAGTGCTGTAGGACATCGCTTCTTGCCAAATTTAATAATTCTGTGTATGCGAGCGGTTCTGATTTCCTTAACGAATGTCAAAATAGGCGGCATAAACAGCTCTATATCTTTTTATTGAGTTTATTTAAAAGTTTGATTATTGACATCTCTAAGGGATTGTAGACTTGAGTATTTGATATTAATTTTAATCTGATACTTCCACGCGCTCCTAACAAAATGGTGTTCACAAGCAGACAGACGGACGACGAAGTAATTCTACAAGGGTTCCTTTTTTCTGTTCAGGAACCCTAAAAAGATTTAGACAAGAATTAAGAAATAAAATTTTTAGAGCATAAATTTAGGTCGAGTAGTTAAGGCGTGAAAGCGTAACAAACAAACAAACTCGCATTTAAACATGCAACAGTTAAATACAGATAAAAAATGTTTTATTACTTATATAATAATATAATAACTAGCAATCCGTCCAGGCTTCATACGATTATACACTTAAACCTTCCTCATGAATCACTCTGTCTATTGGTGAAAACCGCATGAAAATCCGTTCAGTAGTTTTTGAGTTTATTGCGAACAGACAGAAAGAAGCGGCGGGGGACTTTATTTTATATGTAGTGATGGTAATGATATATTATAAGTCTTCTCCCTAGCCTTTATTATTCCCAAGTCACTTGGGGTCGGCTTTCTAGCCTAACCGGAATTGACTGGATATCAGTATTTACACGGAGCGACTGCCATCTGACCTCCGCAACCCGAAGGCTAACGATACCCTAAGGCTAGACCAGTGTCAGGATATTATAGGTCACTGATTTTTAAGATTTAAGCCTTACTGTCCCCCCATAAGGGGAGGGGTGAGAACACGCACGCCGCCTCTCGGACCTGGTGTTGATCGGGTGGCGAGCAGGCCATGGTTACTCTTCTAACATAACCTAACCTTTTTTTTTTTTTTTTTTTACATTTACGCGAACGAAGCCGCGGGCAAAATCTAGTGAAACATAAAATGAACGCAGTTACATCATAAGTAATGTTTTATTTCATATTCAGATTAATTAACAGTTTCCCTTGAACACTGAATTAATTTATTATCGATCGACGGTTATATTTCCGGACATATAACCTAGTTTATTAGGAGGTAAGGCAGTAAGGCAGTGGCAGTGGCCTTGTAGGCATGTATAAACTAGCTGTCCAGCGCAATTTCGTCTGCTTAACATAAGAGAATTTTCTCAGTATTGGCAATATTTTTCATTTATACTTCGCTCCTATTGGTCTTAGCGTGATATTATATAGCCTATAGCCTTCCTCGATAAATGGACTATTCAACACTAAAAGATTTTTTAAATTCGGACCAGTAGTTCCTGAGATTAGCGCGTTCAACCAAACAAACAAACAAACACATCAGCTTTATAATATTAGTAGATATAGATTTATTGCGTACCTATATCTTATTCTTCATAAGACAAAATGGATATATTTGTTTTATTCTCACACATACCACGAGAAATCCCACATAATCGAACTTATTCATACACCTAATTAAAAATTTCCTCACAAAAAAAAACATACTTTTTTACCAGACGCGAAAATCAAACTACACATGTTTTACAACTCAAAATTACCTTAAGCACACAACAATCATTAACAACCATAAAATAAATATTAACTTTAACACCTCTTATTATTTATTGATAAATAAAATGCCTCATCCAAATATCTTCACGCGTCGATGTCGGCTCAAGGCTGAGAGACTCATCATTATGAATTTAAAGTAACGTTACATTAATACGATAAGGGCCCTCGCACACTATATTGTATTAGGTTTTGCCCGCGGCTTCGCTCGCGTAAATGTAGGGTAGGTTAGGTTGGTAAAGGTCGCGAGACGACCACCAGCCACCCTGAGCTTTTATCTGAGGGTGGTGGGCTTCGAGGGCCTATTCGCCACCCGATCAGCATCAGGTCCGAGAGGCGGCGTGCGTGTTCCCACGCGCGCCTCTCTGTCGTTTTGTCTTCATCCTCCCACAAGGGGACAGTACGAAAAATATACCTACATATAATTTTAAATAGGGTAGGTATATTTGTGTAGTGGCCTGCTGTTTTATACGACGACGAAACCTCGGCGGGGTCGCGGTTGTATTTGAAAGTGATTCGCGCGACCCTGCCAACTCTGGTTATCTCGAAAAACACCGTGGTAGGTTTATTCGGTATTACCGGGATCATCTTTCCTCCGGTTTGTCCGACATAACCTCCCCGTCACCCGGCGGAGAGGTACGCGTCAATGCATTCCGCCAAAGTAAAAAAAAAGTCAATTCAAGACGGAATGACGCCCTCTGTCATACCGGAGAGTCGCCCAGGAGTCGTAGTCCGCAGACATTTCTTGCTCGCGTTGGGCACTGCTGGGTGGATCGCTGATGTAGTTACAGTTTCAGCGACTCACCCACCATTCGAGGCAGGAGTAGGCGCACCGTGATAGTTTTACTCGGTGGTACCCGAGACGTTCCATCTTTCTCCGGGTGAGCTCGACATAACCTCTCCTACCTCCTTTCCGTGGAGAGGTATGCGTCAATGCATTCCCGCAGGTAAAAAAGGAAAAGTTTAGGTTAGTAATAATGTAACAATTTCATTGAATTATTCATTTAATAATGTCATACCATAATTTTATTTCATAATTTCTTTTATATAATTTAATCCCATATTTTAAATTAATTTATTTTATGATAATTTTTAATTAACATACATATTTGCACGCCATGCTTGGCAGAACATGTGATGCTAATAATATTTGTACCAACTCTTCTACCATGTTTGAGCAAATAAATGATTTATTATTATTATTATTATTATTATACTTTTTCCTGGATGAAAGATACGCTATGTCCTTTTCTGTTACCCTGGCAACGTTTATGCGAAGTTGCATGATGAACAATCGAGTAGTTAAGGCGTGAAAACTTAACAAACAAACTGACATTCACATTTATAATATGGATACACATAGCCTCACGTGAGTCACGCCTATATACCTGAAGGGACAGACAGAGGTCTATTAAACCAACATATCACTAACTATGGTATCTGGACTGAAAATTGGACTTTTCTGTCAAGGTTAAGCAATTGGCTTGTCTATTTATGGACCTTACTTTGTTTCATGGCAGTGGTAAGGCTACCACTTGATTTGTGTTTACGATAGAGAATACCTACTTTTCATTTAATAAAAATTAAAAAAAATACAGACGAATTGAATACCTCCTCCTTTTTTTGAAGTCGGTAAAAATACAAAACGTGCGAAACGACACCTGCGTTTTCAGACGGGAACGATTCGCACGAAAATATAATCCATGTATGCGAAACGACTACAAAAAAAATATTATTTTAAAAAAGGGTCTTCTCGCACGATTCATACGAACAAATTCGTGCGAAACAACTACTAAGCCAACTTGACGCACAAATAGACCATATCCTTGCTTAACACATAGCACCTATACTTTGCGCTCCTGTAGGATTGATATAGACGAAGCCGCGGGCAGTAAATAGCTAGTAGTATTTTCGTGTAGTTTGTTGACCTAAACGTTTGAAAGGGGGTCACTTGGCTCAAGGGTAACAACTTACATAGCTCAGCACTTGACAATGTAGACACCCATTAAAATGTACTTGAACCCAAAGTAACACAAAAAAATCTTGTATATTGACGCCTATTTTGGGTATGGCTTTTAACCATCGATAACTTTGTGGAGAGCCATTGTTACGTATCTAAAGATAATTTTAAAGATAGTCTTATTTGTTAAAACATGGACACATAGGTATACATAAAACGCTAAAATTTAACTGCCTCCGTGGCGCAGCGGTAGTGAATGCGACTGCTGTGCATGAGTTCTTGGGTTCGAATCTCGGGTCGGGCCAACAAAAAGTTATCGGGTTTTCTGTTAAGAATTCTCAATAGCAGCCCAGGAGTTAGGAAGTTGACGGTGTTAGATACCCCCGTGCCTCGGAAAGCACGTAAAGCCGTTGGTCCTGCGCCTGATCTCTTTCCAGTCGTGTCGGATTACCGTCCCATCGGAGCATGAGAGTTAGGGAACAGAGAGTGTACTTGTGTTTGCGCACATACTTGTGCACTATAATATCTCCTGCGAAGATGGCCAGTCTCCGTTAAGAATGGCCGCCGTGACCGAAATTCGGTGTGGAGGACATTATACATACAACGTACCCAGTAATGTGTTGTCGTTAGAGCAGAGTTGCCCAGACTTTTTTCTCATTGATACTGAATATCAAGTTTTTACAAGTAACAGTCGCTGAGCGTATTCTTCACTATCGAAAGCAAATAAATGTTCGTGGACCCCCGCTTACGAATAAAATTGTAAACCCCCATTTTTTTGGCACGCCAACGTAGACCCCCGTCGAGTCTCTCGTGGACCCCTACGGTTCCACCTGGACCACTTTGGGACCTAATGCGGCAGAGCATACAAATTTTAATTTAAATAATCATGGAATTACATTTTATAAATTACATGTGAAAACAAAAACAGGTCACGAACCCTATCTTGGCGATTAAAAAGAGCGGCCATGAGTTTCTTGCCCGTTCTTCTCATGAGCCCTACACCCTTGCTTTGCTGAACGTGGCAGTAAATGTACATTCACAGAAAAAAATTAGTGTATCTTTGACATTCGTAAGTGTTACCTTGTAACCTAACTTCAATAAATTTATTTTTGATTTTGGTTTTATCCCAAGATACGTCTAGAAGACCTCCGACTTTTTGGAGTTATGTGCGTATTAAATGGTTAACTATCGCTCGCATTGACGGTACCACTGCGCCAAGTGTTACGGGTTCGATCTCCATACAGAACAAAAATTGTTGTAATCCACAAATAGTCGTTTCGTGTTTAGGTGTTCTGTGTGTCCGTTGTTTTAATATTTCAAAACGCAACACAGATTAATTATTCATTTAAAAAAACAACTCTCTCAATATGAATAACTAGATGTTCCCGCGGTTTCACCCGCGTTTATCGTTACTGCGACGCCCCCGTGGGTCGTAGCGTGATGTTATATAGCCTATAGTCTTCCTCGATAAATAGGCTATCCAACACTAAAAGAATTTTTCAAATCGAATCAGAAGTAATCACGCAGAATAAACCAGGAGAAACATTTGTACTATGTCTGTAATGGGTAATTATTTTGCTGCAATGTTATTTTAAAACTGCGATATCTCCTAAGATATTCATTGAAATCGAATGATGTACAGGGCAATTTTGTTTTAAATTAAATACTTGTGATGAATAACGTATTTATTTGGATAAGGATTAATATCATATTTATAATAATACCTTCGCAAATAATGCATTATTTTAAAACAAATTTGGTTAGCATAAAAATGGTTATAGTGAGCCAACCTTAAAAGATAGACATATGCTGTCGCAGACTTTTTTTTAGAACTTTTAAAGAGGAACAATTCTGTCATACATGTTTTTTGCGAAACTTTAACTGTTTACGCAGCGCACGCAGCGGAAGCTCTCAAAAGGAAAAAATACCCTCCGATTTTGAAACATTCTTCATTGTTGCTCAGCTCCTATTGATCTTAGCGTGATGATATATAGCCTATAGCCTTCCTCGATAAATGGGCTATCTAACACTGAAAGAATTTTTCAAATCGGACCAGTAGTTTCTGAGATTAGCGCGTTCAAACAAACAAACAAACTCTTCAGCTTTATAATATTAGTATAGATTCGTGGAACGCAGGAGACTTAACATACATTCAAACAACGATTACTAATAACACCCCAACTTGGAACAACTATGTATTTGTGGATTACACAAGTTTTTGTCAAGTGTGGACGTCGAACTCAAACACATGAGTTCTACAATCTTCTTCTTCTCCCTAGCCTTTATTATTCCCAAGTCACTTGGGGTCGGCTTTCTAGTCTAACCGGATTTGACTGGATATCAGTTTTTACACGGAGCGGCTGCCATCTGACCTCCGCAACCCGAAGGCTAACGATACCCTAACGCTAGACCAGTATCAGGATATTAGAGGGCACTGACTTTCCTAATAACGACTGCCATAGATGTTCATGGCAGCCGGGACCGACTGCTTAACGTGCTCTCCGAGGCACGGAGCAGGCGATAATTGTCAATCAATACGCACATAATTTCGAAAAGTCATATAACTTCCGAAAGTCAAAGTTGTACAATATTTAATATAAAATTAAATGGCGATTTAAGAGTTTCCCTTAGTTTTTTGTAACTTACATAAATGTAAATTCAGCAACTTTACTAAACTTTGACGTTTATAAGAGTTTACATTCATTCTTATGTTAACATTCAATGGTCACTGGCCTCAACAAGTAGCCGTATTAAAAGGGAACAATATAATGTCTGGTGTAATTATAGTACGCAAATAAACTAAAAGAAATTAAGAAAGTAAAATATTGTATTGTCAATGTCAACTGTTATCAACTGTGACGCTTGTGTCAATTAGTTACTTTGTGACCAAAATTAATAATGATTTGTGACTTTGATTTTAAGTGATAATCTCGAGGATATTACTAAAGAATAATGATAATCGCTAGGAAGCTAGCGAGTGTGTATACGACCTTAATGACACGACATCGACACCGGCCGCGATCGTACAACACTCGTCAAATGATGATCTAACAACGCTCATCAATGACAATCATTAGCATTACCGTACACCGAGGACGATCATCATATCATTTATTAAACACATCATTCATCAACGATCAACACCACTTTTATAAAAAGACTAGATGTTCCCGCGGTTTTACCCGCGTTTATCGTTACTGCGGCGCCCCTGTGGGTCGTAGTGTTATGTTATATCGCTCACAGCCTTCCACGATAAATAAGCTATCCAACACTAAAATAATTTTTCAAATCGAACCTGTAGTTCCTGAGATAGCGCGTTCAAACAAACTCTTCAGCTTTATAATATTAGTATAGATAAGCCTAAAATCTATCTATTGTATATATAAAGGAAGATGTCCTGACTGACTGACTTAGAGACAACGCACAACCTAAACCGCTGCTCGTAGGAACTTGAAATTTGGAGAGCATGTGTGTTTTAATTTGTAGATTTTTTGAAATTCCACCCCTAAGGGGGTTTGTAACGAAATTTTCTCATTTCTGGACTTAGCAGTATGAAAATTTGTACATAAGTTTTCGATTACAATTGAAAAATATCTGTGTAGGTGAAATGGATAAAACTCTCTCCTAAAGGGGCGGAAGGAGGGACAAAGTTTGTATGAAAACTTTCTCACTTCTGGACGAGAACGACCCGAATTGATTGTCAAATTCTAAATTAACGCGAGCGAAGCCGCGAGCAAAAGCTAGTATACTATAAAGTTTGTTAATTCTAACTAATACATATTGTCTTATGCTTAAGCGAATGTTATACATTGAAATGTTGTCGCACTCGTTTGACTTTGCTAAAAAAATATTAAAATCAAGACGGACATGACGTCACATCGTGCGATAAGTGTTTTAAAACGAAACAATAATGGCCGGCAGGCACTTTTTGCTCCTGACTTCGTCGAGACAACACAGTTAAGCGGTTGGTGTTGAATTGTCGTTCTAATTTGATTGTGCAGTGTAATTTAATAATTAATATAAAAAAGGGTAATATCTAATAATCATAATATTGTAAGAGTGATCTATGATGTATAACAGTGTTTGCAATATTAATGGAGGAATTTAAGCTGACTAATGTATTTACCACTGATTCAGACAAATAAAGCTTGTATCTAATAATGTGTTTGTTTTAGAAATTAAACTACTTTAATGGATTTTATCGCGTTGTTTTTTTTTTAACACTATTACTACATAATTTTGAAACTTTAAACTACTATTGTTAAACACTTTTACTAGTTACTGTTTACTTCTATTTAAGCTATTTAAATTATACAACTATTTATATTTGATTAGCTCTCCCGCGCAGCGTCGTCTGCTTCATATAGGAGAATATTCCCCGTTTTCGCATCATTTTTCATTGCTGCTCCGCTCCTATTGGTCGCAGCGTGATGTTATATAGCCTATAGCCTTCCTCGATAAATGGGCTATCCAACACTAAAATAATTTTTCTATTCGAACCAGTAGTTCCTGAGATTAGCGCGTTCAAACAAACAAACTCTTCAGCTTTATAATATTAGTATAGATTTTACACTTTCCCCGACGCGGCGACGTTTCGGTTTCTTTTCAGAAGCCATGTTAACGGAGAGATTATAGTGTTTTGATAATAGAGTTCTATATAAAAAAAATGTAGACAATGCTGGTTTGGACATGTAGAAAGAATGGACGAGGAAAGACTGAC
This sequence comes from Catocala sponsa, assembly GCA_963564715.1. Classification (NCBI taxonomy): domain Eukaryota; kingdom Metazoa; phylum Arthropoda; class Insecta; order Lepidoptera; family Erebidae; genus Catocala; species Catocala sponsa. The sequence continues at coordinate 13,262,341 of OY751354.1, forward strand.
TAAGAAAGTTTATAAGGCTAGTGTGAATGGAACAGTCGCAAGAGGAAAACCTAGGCGAACGTTTCTCGATCAGATCGGAGGCGTCCTGGACAAAGGCCAGGTTAAGAGCTCGTTGAACCGACGGGCGTGTATGAGGAATGTGATGAAAGTGAATGAAGCCAGAGAAGTGTGTCAGGATCGTAGCAAATGGAAATCCGTAGTCTCTGCCTACCCCTCTGGGAAACAGGCGTGAATCTATGTATGTATGTATGTATGTATATAAAAAAAAATAAACAACGCGATAAAATCCGTACAAAGTAGTTGGATTTCAATCCTAACTAATATCACACTAATATTATAAAGGCGAAAGTTTGTGAGTGTGTGAGTGTGTATGTTTGTTACTCTTTCACGCAAAAACTACTGGACCGATTGTAATTAAATCAATGTATGTAGATAGCTGGAGACCTGAATTCACACATAGGCTACTTTTTATCCCGATATTCCCACGGGAACGGGACTTACGCGGGTGAAACCGCGGGGAAAAACTAGTTAGATATAAATGTGAATGTGAGTTTGTTTGTTACGCTTTCACGCCTTAACTACTCGACCTATCATCATGAAATTTCGTATACACGTTGTCAGGGATAGTGAAAAGGAGATAGGGTAGATTTCATCTAGAAGATAGTACTGTCTCCAGGGGATAGAAAATTTACATAACCTACATTAGTAGCACGAGCGAAATCTAGTAATATTATCTATACTAATATTATAAAGCTGAAGAGTTTGTTTGTTTGTTTGAACGCGCTAATCTCAGGAACTACCTACTAGTTCGATTTGAAAAATTATTTTAGTGTTGGATAGCCTATTTATCGAGGAAGGCTATAGGCTATATAACATCATGCTACGATCCACAGAGGCAGCGCAGTAATGATAAACGCGGGTGAAACCGCGGGAACATCTAGTATAGTAATATACCTATATGATTGTGTTTAACTAAACGAGATGGGTGTAAAAACCCATGATTCAACCTCTTTGTCTTCATGTGACCTTGTGACCCCTATATCTCGGGGGTCTTTTGACCCCCAGGGCCCATATTCAAACTCGACCGAGGTATGACCCCAAGGTATCTGCACACCAAGTTACAAGTCAATATATTCCATTTACAAAATGTGACCCCTATATCTCGAGGGTTTTTCGAACCTCAGGGCCCATATTCAAACTCAACCGAGGGATGACCCCAAGGTGTCTGCACGCCAAGTTACAAGTCAATCGGTCCAATGGTACCGGAGTTATGCCGGTCACTAACAGACAGACACACAGACCCACAAAGTGTTTTCATTGACCTCTTCAAAGGAGACCCAGAGGTTAATAAATGTAGGTACAACGTAGCAGCGATAGCCTACTGGGAGACCATTAAATTGCCACACAAATTTAGATCCCAAGGCACGCAGTCACAAACAAGAAAACCCGACAACACTTTGCACGATCCGGGAATTGAACCCGAGACCTTATAGTAATAATAATATAATATTCTACCACAGACACACAACACCATCTAGCCCAAACTAAGCAGAGCTTGTACTATGGGTACTAGACAATAGATAAATATACATATATAATTTTTTTTTTGTAAATGCATACATATTATACATAGATACACCTAGACCAAGACAAACATCCATGTTCATGCACACAAATGTTTGACTTGTGCGGGAATCGAACCCGCGACCTCAGGCGTGGCAGTCGGTTACACTAACCACTACGCCATCGAGGCCGACCAGGCCTTATGCACAGAAGTCGTATCAATACCCGCTGCACTATCGTTGTTAGAAGTATTTTTATGTTAGTTTAGAAACAAACAAACACATTCACTTTTATGTATATATGATAATATATGCTAATAAACACGAATCGTCCGATAGCCACTACGTAACACTAAAGGGAATCGAACTCATGGCCTTGACGGCCCAAATTGGATTGCACCATTTTTGGCAGCCTGTGCCATCGTGTGACTTTGTGGAGATAAGATTGTCTTAGTATGTAAATAAATTCAGTAGTGGATCAGTGGCGTAAGTGCTGTTATGTTAATAGCCGGTCATGGGTTCGATTTCAATTTAATTTCAAAGTTAAATTATTTTTACTCTTAACTACCAACATGGGTTTAATTTAAATTCAAATTATTTTTATTGTCTGCACGGATGGTGTAGTGGTTTAAGTGTTCGCCTCGCCGCTGCCACTGCGCCGAGTGTTGTGGGTTCGAATCCCACACGGGACAAAACTTTGTGTCACTAGGGTTGCCAACTTTTTTTGCCAAAAAAAACGTATAAAATGGTTTGAATAGGAAAAAAATAAATTATTTGGAAGTAAAAAAGGTATTTTTTAAATTTTATGTTTTTATTTCTTTAAAACGTATTTTTGTGTGCTTTTAGCACAAGCTAACAATTTTTTGCTATCTTTAAATTTTTCAAAGCTTGTTTGAGTATCAAAATTAAAATTTAAATAAATAAACACTTCGTTTTTAATTAAATTTAGTGACGCTCTATTTCTTTCTTCCCGCTACTTTAGATTCGTCACTACAAAAAGTAAGTAAAAGCATCACAGTAAAGGTTGGAAATAAAGTATTTTCATATACTTTATTTGTATGCAAAAGTATAAAGTATTATTACCAAAAATAAAGTAGGATACGTTATTATAACGTATGATTGGCAACCTTAGTCACCACACACTTAAACCACTACACCATGCATTCACCGTGAGTTTCTTAAAGGTTTCTTCTCATAGGCTCAACCCTTTACCTGAATCTAGCAACTAACCTAAATGTAGCTTCAGTAACTTAGTAAACTCACTAACCTATATACTTTGACGTTCATAAGTGTTACTTTGTGACCTAAATGAATAAATTATTTTTGACTTTGACTTTGATTTCAATCCTCTACTGACTCTCTTTGAGTAAAGTCTCTCCGCTTGCAAGAATATCTGAACAGAAAAACACAATTTAACTTTGCCGGGAATCAAATCCAAGACCCTACGACTATAGCCGTGCCGTACCCATGGCACGCTTTAACTCACCCATACCTCGCACACTAAAGCAGGTTAACGCTCTCTTATTATTGAAGGTATTATTATTAAAATGTATGAGGTACTGTGAGCAGAATGCGTGAATGCTATATTTTAAATTTATGTTATACTAGCTTTTGCGCGCGGCTCCGCTCGCGTTAATTTAGTATTCGGATTGTACTCTGCTTGTAATAATATAATTCAATCATGATTCGAAAGACACGTGGCGCCATCTATTATCATAAGAAAGTTATTGTAGTAATTTTTTTCGGGATGAAAGGTAGCCTATGTCCGTTTCTGTACACCTGACAACGTATATGAAAAATTTCAGGATGATCGGTTCAGTGGTTTAGGCGTGAAAAGGTAACAAACAAACAAACTCATTTTCGCTTTTATAATATTAGTTAGGACTAGCTTTTGCGCGCGGCTCCGCCCGCTTGGTACCTATATTAATAAAAAGCAGCCTATGTCCTTCCCCAGGTTTTAAACTATATCTGTGCCGAATTTCATCTAAATCGGTTGAGTGGTTTAGCCATGAAAAGGTAAGAGACGGACAGAGTTACTTTCAAATTTATAGTTTTAGTAAGAACTACATGTGCCGCGGTTTCACTCGCGTTTATGGTTACTGCGAGATCCCCGTGGGTCGTAGCGTGATGTTATAATTATAGCCTATAGCCTAGCTCGATAAATAGGCTATCCAACACGAAAATAATTTTTCAATTCGAACCAGTAGTTCCTGAGATTAGCGCGTTCAAACAAACAAACTCTTCAGCTTTATAATATTAGTATAGATTATTGAAATAAAATAGTGTAATTGGAAAATCTTTCTATTTGCTATAAAATAAATAAATCAACGAAACGAAACTTAACCGCTGTGCCACAAGCTTTACTATAACAATTAAATCAGATTAATCATATCCTGACCCCAATAACCAAACCGCAATACTAACTACGTCATAACTATGACGTCATCGCACCAAACACAGTGACCTACAAGATACAATATTAGATTTGCATATAAGAACAGATTAATTAATACATATGAATCTTATTACGTCGTGATAAGGAATAAATTTGAATAATAATTATGATATTGAACGTTTTGATATTATGTAGTTTTATTTGGGGTTCCTTTTAAGTGATCTATGATTAACCATCTTATATGTAGTGTTATATGACTTTTCGAAATTATGTGCGTATTGATTGACAATTATCGCCTGCTCCGTGCCTCGGAGAGCACGTTAAGCCGTCGGTCCCGACTGCCATGAACATCTATGGCAGTCGTTATTGGGAGAGTGTCGACACAAAAGATCCCACTGGGTCGAAGTGTCGCCGGTCTGCACTGACTGGCCCCCACATAAGATAAGATAATAAGATAAGCCATCTTGAGTGCATGGATGACGTAGTGGTTTAAGCGGTCAACTCGCGACTGTCACTGCGCCGAGTGTTGTGGGTTCGAATCCCACACGGGACAAAACTTTGTGTGATCCACAAATGGTTGTTCGGAGTCTCCCGCGACACAGGAAACATTCCTAGTGTTAAAGCTGCCTTTTTAAAAAGAAAACTGCCACTGCGGTTTCGCCTACGCGCCGCGCCCTAGGCCCCGTAGCGTTGCGCCTGAATAAAGAAACTTACTAATGGAGAAATATTGTTTTAAATTGGTTTCATTGTTTTTGGTTTTATTCATTTCAAACGAAAATTCAAATCAATTTACTTTATAATATTCATCATCATCATCATGTCAGCCAAAAGACGTCCACTGCTGGACATAGGCCCAAGGTTTTCCACACAGACCGGTCTTGGGCCACCCGCATCCAACTGCTTCCCGCGACCTTTACCAGGTCGTCGGTCCACCTTGTGGGAGGCCTACCCCTGCTGCGTGTTCCGGTGCGTGAACAAATAATATTAGCAAAGATATATTTGACTAGATGTTCCCGCGGTTTAAGCCGCATTTATCGTTACTGCGCCGCCCCCGTGGGTCGTAGCGTGATGTTATATAGTCTATAGACTTCCTCGATAAATAGGCTATCCAACACTAAAAGAATTTTTCAAATCTAACTAGTAATTCCTGAGATTAGCGCGTTCAAGCAAACAAACAAACTCTTCAGCTTTATAATATTATAGTATAGATAAGTTCTTAGATACATGTTGTTAATTAACTTTCACTTCTTGGTCAAATTTTTTATCCGATTTATTCCACTAAGATTTTAGATGGAGAAAATAATTACTAAGTATTAGGTATCACTTTTTCTCTATGTGACAATCGAATCAGGGACTCTGGGATTAATACGTAAATGTCTGAGATGCGTATCTTAGGATCTCTTCGTGGCGGCCCAAAGTTCTCCCACTAAGCTATCGCGGCTGCTAAGTCTTTCTTCTTTTTCGTGTGGTTAGTGGCCAACCTGTTGTCAAGAGTTGTTCAAGCCGCCCGTAGGCCTCTGACATGGCTTTAACGACTGCTGTCAATTTGACAACAACCGGACCGACTTTTTACGTGTCCTCCGAAGCACGGAGACGCTCTGATGAAATACCACTAAGCGGTCACCCATCTATAGACTGACCGCACCCAACGTTGCTTAACCTCGCTAATCGTTTACCGATCAGTGAGTGCTATCGTATCATCGTCATCATCTCAGCCTAAAGATATCCACTGCAGGACATCATCCAAGCGCTTCCCGCGACCCTTACCAGGTCGTCGTTCCACCTTGTGGGGAAACCTACCCCTGCTGCGTCTACCGTTACGTAGCCAGAAACTTTAGATAGTCTATGTACGCTTTTTTTTATGGATTAGGGGGCAAACGAGCAGACGGATCGCCTGATGGTAAGCGATCACCGCCACCCATGGACACCCGCAACACCAGATGAGTTACAAGTGCGTTGCCGGCCTTTCAAAAAGGAGTACGCTCTTTTCTTGAAGTGTTGTAGGTCGTATTGGTCCGGAAATACCGTAGACGAGAGCTCATTCCACAGTTTTGTTGTGCGAGGGAGAAAATTCCTGGAGAAACGCACAGTTGTGGACTGCCAACTATCTAAATGATGGGAGTGAAATGTATACGGAACCACAAGATCTGAATATAGTTTCACGCATTATTAATATTCAAAACGTGGTGTATCACTGTTTATGTATGTTTGTATTTATTAGTGAGCGCTAGGACGTTCATTGTCGTTACATTGTGACTAGATATTGTGCAACACTAGTGGCCGGAACTTCGGCCTTCGGCTAACTCGAGCAAAAAACTAAGTATTTGAATGCACATTCGGCTAGAACCATACGATGGTTGATGTAATCCTAACTCCTCTAATATTATAAATGGGAATGTGGGTTTGTTTGTTACGCTTTCACGCCTTACCTACTAGATCGATCGTCAAGAAATTTTGCATACACGTTGTCAGAGGTACAGAAAAGGACTTAGGGCACTTAGGGACCCTTTCATCTTGAAAAAGTACTATGCTCGAGGGGTAGAAAACTAAAACTGAAAAGTAGATTTTAGCACGCAAAACAAATTTTTATAATGTTTACTTAATTATAATCCTCACTTTTAATTAAATTGTTTATTATCGATCGCTTTAACGGGGAAGGCAAACATCGTAAGGAGACCTACATTTCGAAGAGTTCTCCGACGATATGTTTTTTTATACGTCTAAGCTGGCAAACTAGCATACGATCCACCTGATGGTAAGGGTCACCGTAGCCTATCGACGCTTGCAACACCAGAGGCATCACTTGCGCGTTGCCGACCCTTTGCGAGAAAAAGGAAATGGGAAGGAGAAGGAGCGGAAAGGGGGAAAGAGGGTAATTGGGCCTCCGGCACTCTCACTCACCGAACGAAACACAACAGTAGGAATACTGTTATTTCACGTCGATATTCTGTGAGAGAGTAATCCTTCCCCGGTTGAGCCGGCACATTCATGCTGAAATCAGCGAGGCTCTTCTACACAATGTATGTGAAGTTTGCAACCAGCAATGGACCAGCGTAGTGGACTGTAGCCTAACCCTTCTCACAGCGAGAAGAGGCCCGAGACCAGCAGTGGCTCAGTTTACGTACAGGGAGAATATTATATATAACTTTCACACTAGCAATAATGACAGTATCATGCAACATAAGGAAAAATATACTATATAATATGCATATAAACTAATTTGTGCTGTTAAAATATTTACGTAGTTATATTCGGCTTCGGCCTCGGCATCGGTTTCGGCCTAAAGTCGACCTTCAGTCAAACACTACGCGACATATGTCATGGCGCTGATTAAAAATAGAATACGTGTGGACTGCCAAACACGGATTAAGGAAGTTTTAAACTTTATGTTTTAGTTTATGGTGTCTTCTTTTTGTTTATGGTTATCGAGTGTATTTATTACCAAGGTGGTATATTGCTGTTCCCGTGCTTATGATTGCTTGTAATACGGTTAGGAGTTCTGTAGAGCATTAGTTCCCAAAGTGGCCCAGGGGGTTCACAATTTGTAAGTGGGGGGGTCCACGACTGTTCGACAAGCTCAGCGACTGTTACTTGTAAAAACTTGCATATTCCATATCCAGTACCAGTGGTTTTTCGATTTTTCGGTGGAGAATTACTAAAAAAAAAAGGGTAGCCCGCCTACCGTGGTAGGTTCGTTCAGAGAATTTCTAAAAAAAAAGGTCAGCCCGTAGAGATTTCATCAAATTGTTTACATGAACTTGTTTAGCTGCAGGGGATTCACCGGAACCAGCTAAATTTTGAAAGTGGTCTATGAGAAAAAAAGTCTGGGAAACCTCTGCTCTAGAGGGAGTTTTTTTTTTTAGTTTGCTCGTGAAAATGTCCACACTCCACCTGATGGTAAGCAGTCATGTGGTCTAAGAGCAGTGGCCTCCACACCGCCCTCATAGCAGCCGAGGCGATGTTGAGGTCTCTACTTTGATGTCCTGAGGAGGTGCTTTTTCACGCCCTGCTTAAAGGACCCAGGATTGAAGGAAGAAGGAAACACGTGCCTTGGCAGAGAATTCCAAGCCTTTGTCGTTCGGCAGAGGTATGAGGACCCAAACTTTTTGGTACGCGCTCTAATCGACTCTACCGTGTAAGGATGGCATCTGAGCCCAGCACGTGTTGTTCTGGATAGGAAAGGGGAGGGCGGGATAAGGTGGAATAACTCTTCAGAGCACTCCCCGTGGTATATTTATGTATGGTTGTCGAGTGTATTTACTACCAAGTTGGTATATTGCCTTATGGAAAGCGGCTCTCGTAGGTTATGATGATAGGTTATCAAATAATATTAGTATAAACTATAGCGATATGGCTTATCTTATGTGGGGGGCCAGTCAGTGCAGACCGGCGATACTTCGACGCAGTGGGATCCTTTGTGTCGACACTCTCCCAATAACGACTGCTACAGATGTTCATGGCAGCCGGGACCAACGGCTTAACGTGCTCTCCGAGGCACGAAGCAGGCGATAATTGTCAATCAATACGCACATAACTTCGAAAAGTCATATAACTTCCGAAAGTCAGAGGTACGCGACGTGGGCTCGAACCCGAGACCCTCTGCATTGCAGTTTGTTGGTCTCTCCACTGAGCTATCGCCACTATCAGTAGTAGTCGGACACAAATATTCAAACAACGGACACAAATACTCGGAACATTATTTTGTGGATCTCACAATTTTTTGTGAGATATCGAACCCGCAACAATCGGCGCAATAGAAGCGGCGAGACGACCCCTTAAACCAGTCAATTATTTTAATATAATAATAATATTATATATATTTTCATCGCTTCTTGTGACTTTGTTGTAAATATGTACCATAATACATCTTGGAGTCGACTTGTATCTCATTATGCAATGCATTACGTTATATGTACGAATTCAAGGTCACCAGTTTGATTACTGTGCTGGTACGATATTCTGTGTCAATATTATTATTGCGTTCATATTTTTATGTTTTTGTTTTGTACAACTAAGGTGGCAAATAAGCATACGGCCCATCTGATGGTAAGTGGTCACCGTAGCCTATGGACGCCTGCGACACCAGGGGCATCACCTGCGCGTTGCCGACCCTTTAGAAAAAGAAGTGGGAAGGAGAAGGAGCGGGATGAGGGAAAGGGGGTGATAGGACCTCTGGCACTCTCACTCAACGAAGTAACCACAACAGTAGGAATACTGCTATTTCACGTCGATATTCTGTGAGAGGGTAGTCCTTCCCCGGTCGAGCCGGTCCATTCATGCTGAAATCAGCGAGGCTCTACTACTCTAATATACTCTATTATAATAGCTGTCTGGCGGTTTCATTCACGGTTATGATTATTGCTCCTCTTCCGTGGCTTATAGCGTGATGTTATGTAGCTTACTAGCTGTGCCCGCGGTTTCACTCGCATTTATGGTTACTGCGCCGCCCCCGTGGGTCGTAACGTGATATTATATAGCCTATAGCCTTCCTCGGTAAATAGGCTATCCAACACTTAAAGAATTTTTCAATTCGAACCAGTAGTTCCTGAGATTAGTGCATTCAACCAAACGAACAAACTCTTCAGCTTTTTTATTTCTTGTTTCTTTTTAATTTAATGTATTTAGAGCCTTTTACGTAATTTTTGTGGCGAAAGTTTTATTTTTGTTAGATGTGGTTGCCTGTAAGTGAATGAGCACAAGGCATGTCTGTAAATTATTATTTAGAAGTAAGAAATGTGTATCATTTGTTGGCGATCCAAATAAATAAATAATATTATAGATAATAATCTACCACAAGAATTGGGCTGTCAAATGAAAAGAATAATTTTCTAATCCGACTGGTAGTTTCAGAGATCAGGTACGTACAAACAAACTGTTTAACTTTATTACTGTGCATAGAATAAGTGTTGAACAATTGTAAATATATATCCACCTGAGTCTCTATCCCAGAAACAGTGGGCAAAATTGTTTTACACCCATAGACTTCATGTTTTCCAGACCCGGGAATAGAATACAAGACTTTATGAACAGAAAAATATCATAAGGTACTCCAGACTGAATTTCGGTCATGGCGGCCAATCTTAACGAAGACTGGCTGACGCAGGAGATATTATAGTGCACAAGTGTGCTCTCTGTTACCCAACTCTCATAATCCAACACAACTGAAAAGAGATCAGGTGCAAGACCAACGGCTTTACGTGCTTTCCGTGGCAAGAGACTTTGTAATACCGCCAACTGCCTAACTCCGGGCTGATATTGAGAATTCGTTGTCAGAAAAACCCAATAACTTTTTGCTGGGATTCGAAAACGAGACTTCATAATATGTACAACAGTCGTTTACAATACCGCTGTTACCCAGGCAAAAATATAGTAATTAAATAGTAACTCACTGCAAAATATTCTTCTTTTCGATTTTTCTTCTCCCTCGCACTGAATCTTGACATCCAAACACGCTTCTCCGCATTCAGTATCAGAATTCTTCAACAAACTGTTTAAAGAATCCGTCGCGCTTGCTTTGGTCGAGTCACTGTCTTCTGATCTCACAGAAGCAGAAGAAGAAGCGCTTCTGTCTTCTGGTATGATGTGCTGTTCAGACATCTTGGAATCTTTGGTTTCTGTAACGAAAGAAAAGAAAATTATCATTTTATTTGTTAATGATATCGTAAACAAGTTTCAGTGGTCTTTAGGAGTGAAATATTTATGACTAGATTTTGTCCGCGGCTTTATGTTGATTTTGTTAATTTCGATCCTTTGAGAACAGTGCTTTTATACTGGATAGATGTGCCCGTGGTTTCACCCGCGTTTATCATTACTGCGCTGCCCTCGTGGGTCGTAGCATGATGTTATATAGCCTATAGCTTTCCTCGATAAAAGAGCTATCCAACACTAAAATAATTTTTCAATTCGGACCAGTAGTTCCTGAGATTAGCGCGTTCAAACAAACAAACTCTTCAGCTTTATAATATTAGTATAGATAAAGTACTATGCTCGAGGGACAGAAAATTACATTAACTACATTTATGCGAACAGAGCTGTTGACGAAATTTGGTGTAAGTTATAATTTGGAAAATGCCACCCAAGACTCAGGTTTGGCTGAAACTAAAAAGTCGAGTTTCAGCACCCAAATCAGGATAACGATTACGTCAAATTTCATGATGATTGGTCGAGTGGTTGGGGCGTGAAAACGTTACAAATAAACAAAGTCATATTTGCATTTACAATGTTATTAAGTGCAAATGTAATTAGATTTACTTAAAAAATTGCCATTGGTATGCGGAAATTTACCTATTGAATTGCTGTTACGTATGGATTGACTTTGACTTCTAAAATGCCTGCGCTTATAGCTTGCGTATGTTACCCGCGCCACTTACCTAATTATAATAATACTAGCTTTTGCCCGCATCTTCGCTCGCGTTAATTTAGAATTTGACAATCAATTCGAGTTGTACTCTGCTTGTAATAATATAATTCAATCATGATTCCAAAGACACGTGGTGCCATCTATTATCATAAGAACGTTATTGTTGTTTTCCCCGGGAACAGTAATTTTTTTCGGGATAGAAGGTAGCCTATGTCCGTTTCTGTACACCTGACAACGTATATATGCAAAATTTCAGAATGATCGGTACAGTGGTTTAGGCGTGAAAAGGTAACAAACAAACAAACTCATTTTAGCTTTTATAATATTAGTTAGGATTAGGATTAGTTTATTGACCCACTGCTGGGCAAAGCTTTTTCTCTGAATAAATAGGTTTTGACCAAAGTCCGCCACGCCGTCACAGATTGGCGGACTTCACATGTCTTAGAGAACATTATGCAAAACTCTCAGACATAAAAATTTTCCTCACGATGTTTTCCTTCACCGTTCAAGCGAGCGATAATTTGAAAACGCAATGCCTTGGGATCAAACTGAATACCTCTAGTAGGCAGTCCAATGGTCTAACACTACACTATCGTTGCTTTCTAAACACTACATGTGTAATGCGAAAAAAAATTAAGTTACTAATTTGTACAGAAAAATAAATTCAAACATTAACACAAACATATGTTAGACTATACAGGTTGTGGCGTAAATAATGGATAACCCTGAAACTGTCGACTGGCCAGATTATCATCTATCATTTGCCCCCCTTATATCACACAGTGTAGTACATTTTTTTTCGATACAGCGACCCAAAAATGCATAATTCCTTAGAAAATATGTTAAAATTTGAGAATAAGTATTTTTTGCGAAGTTATCTTAGATTATAACAAAAAAACTTGATATTGGTCTGATGATACAAGTATTCAGGAATGACATAAAAAAACAGAACTAGAAAATGTCGCCAATTGTAGAAATAGCAGCTGATTTTGTATGAGTAAGTACGATTTTTATTTAAAATATCAAAGATATCAATAATTTGGTTTTCCATGGGCATAGGTGATATAAGTGGGGTAAATTATAGATGACAATCTGGCCAGTCGACAGTTTCAGGGTTATCCATTATTTACGCCACACCCTGTATATATTTGAAACACATTTTACGAACTTAAAAGTTAAAGAATTTATCGTTTCTTATAAGCCAGTCCAACTACTCTATACACTCTAATAACGTCTGTCAACGATCGTTTACAGGTGGAAGAAAGTACCGGCTGAATACATAGCCAGCCGGTAATTTGCCCACCTCGCAACCCACACACAATTTTAGTACGATCGTTAGCAGACTATATGCATAAGCTTTACCTAATAGTCAAAATGGAGGTGCTTTGTCCCCTAAGGGGTTAGTACCCGCTAATCACTAACCTTGTGTCGAAGGCCGGGCGATGTTTGGTAAACTATACCAGGCTAGCTTGGCAGATCAAACCGAGTCATTGACCTCTATGGAAAACTTAGAGCACGTTTACACGCCGATTTTTATTTTACAGAGGACATAAATTTGTGTGCAAAAAACATCTCTCCGTTGTTTAAATATTTGTAACCACTACGCACTCCGTGTAGTCAAAGTCAAAATATTAGTAACTAGATTTGCCCGCGGTTTCGCTTGCGTTAATCTAAATTTTATCTATATATTTTATCCCTCGAGAACAGTACTTTTTCCATATATAAAAAGTACGCTATATAATATATCCTTTACCTGTACCGTTGAAAGTATATGAGAAATTTCATATTAATCGGTCAAGTAGTTAAGTAGAGATAGCGTAACAAACAAATAAACTCACATTCGCATTTATAATATTAGTTAGGAATGTTAGGATATTATACAGTATATATAAAAATTCCCGGCCCATTCAATAAGGTCTTATTTCTCTCTTGACAAACATGTCAAGAAAAATTAAATAAATATCTATATGATCATTAAACATCTACCCACATAATATTTTTCCTACAGTATTGATCAGAAATTTTACCCTTAAATTAATTATCTATGTTGTATGTAACTTTAATTGACAGGTCTCTTTTTATAGGCTGAACCCTTTAGCTGAACCTAGCAACCAACCTAAATATAGCTTCAGTAGCTTAGTAAACTTACTAACCTTTCAAATTTGACGTTCATAAGAGTTACTTTGTGACCTAAATGAATAAATTATTTTTTAATTTGACTTTGACAGGTCAAGACAAAAAAGTCGTGTCGTGATACGTTGTCGACTTATCTATATGCTTTTAATGCCGCAGTGGAAGTTCGTTTCGGTGCCAAGGGCCGGCACATCGATTTTCGTTCAGGATGCTATGGTGTTTACTTCATACAGTTTTATATAGTTTTTGTATTCTGCGCAAATAATGTGGTACATTGCTGTTTTTGTATTGTTGCGTTTAAAAACGTCAATGGATAATGACCGACTAATATATTTATTTTATCAAATAGGCAGCTTCGCTCGAGTTAATGTGTATTTTGTCAATAGGTTTGTATCCCTCGGGAACAAGACTTCTTCTGGATGAAAGGTACCGTATGCCTTTTTCTGTACCCCTGACAACGCGTAATCGATTGATGATTAATTGGCAAGAGATATGATTACAATACATGATGATCAGTCGAGTAGTTAAAGCGTAAAAGCGTAATAAATAGGGTAGAAATTCTAGAAATATATTTAAGCTTCTCCGACCTAGGTGCCGTTTGAATATATATGAGAAGAATGTCTATGTTAAGGCCATAGATGTATATAATAAGTTACCAGATAAATTCAAAGAATTACAGCTTACTATGTATAAGAGAAAACTTACAGTGTGGCTTGCAGAAAAATGTTTCTACTCTTTAAAGGATTTTATGACATATATAGAAAATGATGTAATTAATTAATGTTGAAATTCCTTATATCACTGACATTGTAACACAATAATTGAGTTCTAAATTTGTTTTCACTTGACATTCCTGTACAATTACCTTATTTATTACAATAATTATTCACGGCATAAATTTTGACATTAATTAACTAATATTGTCTTCTGTTTACGCGAATGTTATTCATTGAAATTAAACTACTATATACGGATTTTATCGCGTTGTTTATTTGACACTGTTACAAAATTTTTTGAAAAACTGTTACACTACTATAATCACTATTAAACTTTTCAATTTTTTAATTTAATTAGCTTAAAAATTTGTAAAGTTTAATAGTGATTATAGTAGTGTAACAGTTTTTCAAAAAATTTTGTAACAGTGTCAAATAAACAACGCGATAAAAGCCGTATATAGTAGTTTAATTTCAATTAATTAACTAAGTACAAATCAATATAATATCAAACCAATATAATGATCAACACATTTTGTACAATATCTGACTATAACTTTGACATATTTACGCACCATTGTTATGGTGGAATGTGATAGGACCACAATTACCTTACCACCACTATGTAACCACATTTCTTGTGAATAAAGGATTATTATTATTATTATTTTTAAACAAACAAACAAAACATTCGCATTTATAATATCAATTGAATGGTAATAAAGTCGGTATATAGCTACTTTTGTATTGTTGATTTGTATATGCATGCCTTTTAATACGTCAATGTATAACGAACAAGTATTTTTTATTAAATCGGAATATTTTTGGGATAGCCTTGTTTGCCTTTAGTTTACAACTGATCACAAGTTTCAAGGTGTTCGATTACTGAGTCATGCGTAGTGTTTTTATATGTCTTAATACTTTGGAATTGTGTGGTTATCGGTAAAAGGCCCACTATTACGGGGCTTGAAAGATACCTGGTAACTAATGTAATGTAACGTAATTTGGACTCCCTTTTCCGCATTTGAACTCCAAGTTGGTCCATTATGCGTGAGAGTCGGTCGGTTATGGAGATAGCCAGCCCAACTCCGCCCAGAAGCCTGGCACCTGGCACTGCAGTAACTAGCTTAATTTAAGCGTATAGTATAGTGTATAGTAAGTGTATGTATACTATAGATATAAGATAGTCTAATTCAGCTACTCTATCGCATTAGGCTTGCCTGTAAAGATAGACGTAAGTTTTATGGTCAATAAATAAATAAACTTTAGGTATTAATACATATCTGTATACTCCTTTGGGGACAGACAGGTAAGTTTATGCTCTCGATAATAGTCGTAGGTTCAATTCCCAGCGATTATCAACACAATACCAGCGTGAGCCACTCGTAGCACAAGCATTTAATTCAAGAGGTTAATAAGAATACTAGTAGGTAATATGCATCACAAATTTCTAGTAATCTTATTAACCTCCGAGTCTCCTTCGAAGAGGTTAATGAAAACACTAATTGGGGCTGTGTGTCTGTCTGTTAGTGACCGGCATAACTCCGGAACCACTGGACCGATTGACTTGTAACTTGGTGTGCAGACACCTTGAGGTCATATTTCGGTCAATTCGGTCAATTTTGAATATGGGCCCTGTGGGTCAAAAGACCTCCGAGATATAGGGGTCATTTCTTTTACATTTAAGACGAAGAGATTGAATCCTGGGTTTTTACACCCATCTCGTTGAACATACATACATAGTCCTACTGCTGTCCCCGTAGGTGTAGGCAAAGGTATACCTATCACAGTCACCTTTCGCCAGATTTTACTAGAGGTCCCACGTAATAGGGGACCAGCCTATTGGCGGTTACCATCAAAGAGCCAGACTCCACGCTGGTACGGAGAATTTCTTAACAAAAAAGCCAACTACCTTAGTGATTTTCACTTAGGTAGATGGCTTTGTTAAGAACCTATCAAGTAACCTAAATATAGCTTCAGTAACTTAGTAAACTCACTAACCAATATATTTTGACGTTCATAAGTGTTACTTTGTGACCTAAATGAATAAATGACTTTGACTTTGACTTAGAAATTCTTAAGTGTAAGGGTAGTCTTTTACATACATACATACATATTTTCACGCCTGTTTCCCAGAGGGGTAGGCAGAGACTACGGATTTCCATTTGCTACGATCCTGACACACTTCTCTGGCTTCATTCACTTTCATCACATTCCACATACACGCCCGTCGGTTCAAGGAGCTCTTAACCTGGCCTTTGTCCAGAACGCCTCCGATCTGATCGAGAAACTTTCGCCTAGGTTTTCCTCTTGCGACTGTTCCATTCACACTAGCCTTATAAACTTTCTTAGTCAGTCTTTCCTCGTCCATTCTTTCTACATGTCCAAACCAGCTTAACATACCCTTTTCTATTCTTGTAACTATATCCACTTTCATGCCGCATCTCTCTCTAATCACACTATTTCTTATTCTATCTTTTAGAGTCACACCACATATGCTTCTCAACGCTCTCATTTCTACAGCATTTATTCTGCTCTCATGCTTCTTTTGCCATACCCAACTTTCACTTCCATACATAAGTGTGGGCACTAATAGTCCTCTATGAACAGCCAAACGTGCCTTTTCTGATACATTTCGACTGTTCATAAAAGCGCGTAGAGCTCCATTCACTTTGTTGCCAGCAATCGTTCTCCTTTCAATATCTCCGTCATGTTTACCATCCCTTGTAAACAAATATACAAACTCTTTCACTTGCTCCACTTTTTCTCCATCAATCATAATATTACACATCATCACGCACTCTCCCTTTTCAAATACCATTACTTTCGTCTTGCTTACATTTATTTTCATTCCTTTACTCTCAAAAGCACCATGCATAATAGTTACCATCGCCTGCAACTCTGCCGCTGATGACGCAAGTATTACTTGGTCATCGGCATAAAGAAGACATTTGACAAGTAACTCATTCATTCTTAATCCCTATTCACAATCTTTTAAATCTTTCAAACAATTGTCCATGTATAGGTTAAACAGCCAAGGTGACGCTACACATCTTTGTCTAACACCTTTATCGATGCTAAACCACTCTGTGTAGGTCCGTGTAGGTAGTTTTTTAATTTAAGAATAGGCTACTACCGCACTATTAATAATCCCTGTATCGCTAGGACTTTACAAACATTCAAACAAGAAACACAAAGAACCTCCAGACTCGGAATAACCATTTGTGACCCACACAAATTTTTGTCCCGTGTGGGACTCGAACCCACAACACTCGGTTCAGTGGCAGTGCCGAGGCGACCACTTAAACCAGTATGCCATCGATGCAATAATTTTGTATCCAAAAAGTAAACATTTCGAAAACCTCTGGGTCAATATCGGGGTCAAATATAATAAAATGATATTCGCTCATGCACAAACGCAAGACGAGGTCACGTGTAAACTTGAAACCGGATCCAAAGACTTTAAATTAAAAACATATGTACATATAAGTGATAGCTGTGAGATATCGTTTATTAAGAGACATTTTAATTTCTGACTTAAGTGAAGCGATAGCCTAATGGGAGACTGTTGGAATACCACGCACAGGTCTGGAGTTCGATCCCAAATTACGCATATCTGACTTCTCGAACGCTGAAAAAAGCATCGAGAGGAAACCTACATGTCTGAGAGTTCTTGATGTTTTTTAAGATATGTGAAGTCTGCCTATCAGCACTAGGCCAGCGTGGTGACTGGTGAACTATGGCCTAACCCTTCTCAAACTGAGAAGTGGCCCGTGCCCAGTAGTGAGACAATTTATAGATTCACGCCTGTTTCCCAGAGGGGTAGGCAGAGACTACGGATTTCCATTTGCTACGATCCGGACACACTTCTCTGGCTTCATTCACTTTCATCACATTCCTCATACACGCCCGTCGGTTCAAGGAGCTCTTAACCTGGCCGTTGTCCAGTTTATATACAAGGCAGATATCATTATATTATGTTAATTTCTGTCTATCAAGAATATCTAGTAATCTTTAAAGAAAGGTTGACCGCCGTGGTGTCTTACATCCTGAAACCTCATAGAAAAGAAATCGTTGTTATTTCATAAAATTATCATATACAAGCTTTTACACGCCGCTTCGCTCATTCGATAACAGCGTTTTTTTCTGGATGAAGGATATATCCTTTTCTGAACTCCTGACAACGCGTATGCAAAATTTAATAATGATCGGTTGAATAGTTAACGCGTGAAAGCGTTACAAACAAACAAACTCACATTCGCAATTATAATATTAGTTAGGAATACCTGGGTTTGAGGCAACACCTTTTCATAATTAAATACTATTAATTGAAGATTTAAATCATAGAATCACCATACTACATTTAAATATCCTCCTGGTCACCTTTCTGTACGTTAAGTTGTCCTCTGACACACAATGTCAATATGTCATCTGACCCACAATGTCAACATGACATCTGTATTATCACGCTCACTCATATACCTAAATGTAATATGTGAGCTCACTCTTCTTAGTATGGACACTTACTAGTGCTATCTAAATTGGAGTACATCTATAATAATATTATAAAGCTGAAGGGTTTGTTTGTTTGTTTGAACGCGCTAATCTCAGGAACTACTGGTTCGAATTGAAAAATTCGTTTAGTGTTTGATAGCCCATTTATCGAAGAAGGCTATGGTCTATATAACATCATAAACGCAGGTGAACCCGCGGGCACATCTAGTTATAAATATAGTATTATCACGCTCACACATATTGAAAACTGTACACTAGCATTCTCTATCTTGTAAATGTTATTATGTGAGCTCACTCTTCTTAGTGTGGACACTTTCTAGTACGATCTAAGTTCGAGCATATCTATAATATGTTTAACTTATCACCAGATATAGTATGTATAATATAACAGTCAAAAATAGTAAATGATCACCAAAATTAAAACCGCATTTTAATACCTAAAATATTAATTGCACAGCAAAGAGATCAAAATAAGTCTATTTTTGGGTGGGTTTAAGAAGGAAACTAACATAACCTAACCTTTCCGAGACGGAATGCAGTGATTTGAGGCGTATAGGTGCTCGTTATGATATATTTTAGTAAGCATATTTAGCTGTGCAATTACTAATTTTGGTGGTCATTATATTTAATCCCATTTAAATCTTTAGTAATAATGCAAGATTTCAGAGCCGTCAGACTTATATCATTTGAACAACGCTGCATTTTTTACAGTAGGTATCTGTGTAATGTGCTAACAGCGTATGCATTCTTGCTAGATTGAAAGTGGGTTATTTATTTTTTATTCTCTTACTAGATGTGCCCGCGGTTTCACCCGCGTTTATAGTTACTGCGCCGCTCCCGTGGGTCGTAGCGTGATGTTATATAGTCTATAGCCTGCCTTGATAAATAGCCTAACACTAAAATAACTTTTCAATTCAAACCAGTAGTTCTTGAGATTAGCGCGTTCAACCAAACAAACAAACAAACTCTTCAGCTTTACAACATTAGAATAGATTACGCTATCCATGCAGTTAAATTCTATATATACCTAATAATAGATTTTCGTAGTTGTGTATATAATCGTGTTAATGCAATTCCGGAAACCGCAAAGATCACTTAAGATTACAACAAATTATTTAGAATCATCTATTTCGAGGTCTTGTTCAATAATTGTTTATTTTTTGTCTAACAGGAACCTCGGACATTCTTCCGGATTGCAGATAATTAACTTAAGATGAAGATACAATTTGGGACTTAATTAATTTTCACGGATATTATAAGTATGGTCCTTCTGACCGAAAAACAAAACGGCCACGGCGTAGTACGCTTTTTGCTTTCACTTTGACCGCCACTTAAAAAAGAAAATAAAAGCGTGCTCTCGGCGCGAAGCTACGATTTCGTCCTTTAATTCGTCGTGACCGTGTCGTGATTGACACATTTTGATTTGTCATGTATACATTTAATTACTATGGCGGTCGAAGGTCGAAGGTCGAAGGTTAAGCGTTACTGACATACGCATATGTATGTTACTGTAAATTATAACAGAGAAAAAGACAATCCATATAGCAGGACTTGAACCTGCGATCTCTACAAACCATGTCGTCGATTTCCATATTAGAAAGAAAGAAAAGAAAGAAAATACATTTATTTGCAGCAGATTATGCACTACATACTTCAGACACAGTTAATAACAAAAAAAAGAAAAAATCAAATTTTACTGCAAAATTGCTTTTAAAACTCGCAACTCAGCAAAATGCTAGTTTTGAAAAAACTAGCGCTGGTCTTCCGCTGCGACCATGTTTGTAAATAATATACCTAATAAACTTAACACGACTAATACAACAGACGATATAAAATAATAATAATAATAATAATAGCGTTTACGGTAGCAATACGATAACAATACAATATTTATTTTTTGCACCCCAGTTAAATCTAACAACTTAATTATCTCAAAAATAGACTTTAATGTTAGCGACTGTAACTTCTCTACATAGTTATACAGCACTTGTGTCATGCAGCGGCATACGGTCACGGTAGCCAATCTTAATGGAAACTAGCCATGTGCGCAGGAGATATTATAGTGCATAAGTGTGTTCGCAAACACAAGTGCACTTTGTATTCCCTAACTCTCATAACCCGATGAAATTCAATACGACTGGAGTGAGATCAGGCGCAGGACCAACGGCTTTACGTGCTATCCGAGTCACGGATACCTCCATGACTCGGAAAGCACGTAAAGCCAACAATATTTTTCTTAGCATAAAACGTCCAAAACATTTTGCCGGACCCGAAATATTCTTCAGAAGCCGTTTCTTTAGAAGGAAAAGACAATTCGCGCACTAGCAATGATTACTGTATCACGGGCGACTTTACAAACATTCAAACAACGGACACGAAGAACACTCAGACTCGGAACACGGGCGCCCTCGCGTGGAGTACTGTTCTCATCTTTGGGATGGCTCCGCGCAGTACTTGCTGGACGCTCTCGACCGGTTACAGCGGCGGGCTGTCCGTATCATCGGAGATCCAGAGGTCACGAGTTCACTGGAACCTCTGCAACTCCGTAGGGACATTGCCTCATTGGCATGTTTCTACAGAATATACCACGGGGAGTGCTCTGAAGAGTTATTCCACCTTATCCCGCCCACCCCTTTCCTATCCAGAACAACGCGTGCTTGGCTCAGATGCCATCCTTACACGGTAGAGTCGATTAGAGCGCGTACCAACAAGGTTGGGTCCTCATACCTCTGCCCCACGACCAAGGCATGGAATTCTCTGCCAAGGCACGTGTTTCCTTCTTCCTTCAATCCTGGGTCCTTTAAGCGAGGCGTGAAAAAGCACCTTCTCAGGCCGTCAAAGTAGAGACCTCAACATCGCCTCGGCTGCTATGAGGGCGGTGTGGAGGCCACTGCTCTTAGACCACACGACCGCTTACCATCAAGTGGAGTGTGGTCATTTTGACGAGCAAAATAAAAAATAAATAAAAAAAGAACAACCATTTGTGGTTCACACAATTTTTGGCCCTATATGGAGATTGAACCAATAACACTCTAGTGACTGACTCGAACCAGCGATTCTGACAAACTGTGTAGTCGTTCTGCCAACTAAGCTGTTCATGGTCCTTTTTTTAACAAGGTCAAATGCTTCTAATGCATACCCGCTCGCCGCAAGGAGAGGCGAAAAGTTATGTCAGGCTCGCCCGAGATTTCGGGCCTACCGACTAAAACCACCACAGTGTGCCACATCATTGCTTTGTAGGGTGGGTGGGTCGTCGGAACTGGAACTACATTAGCGACCAGCTATTCATGGTCCTACGTCAAGGATTGAAATTTGCCTGTGTGACTTCTTCTTCTTCTTCTCCTTAGCCTTTTATTATTCCCGAGTCACTTGGGGTCGGCTTTCTAGTCTAATCGGATTTTACTGGATATCAGTTTTTACACGGAGCGACTGCCATCTGACCTCCGCAACCCGAAGGCTAATGATACCCTAAAGCTAGGCCAGTGTCAGGATATTAGAGGGCACTGACTTCCCAATAACGACTGCCATAGATGTTCATGGCAGCCAGGACCGACGTCTTAACGTGCTCTCCGAGGCACGGAGCAGGCGATAATTGTCAATCAATACGCACATCATTTCAAAAAGTCATATAATTTCCGAAAGTCAGAGGTGCGCGACGTGGGTTCGAACCCGAGACCCTCAGTCATTGGAGTCTGTTGGTCTCCCCACTGAGCTATCGCTGCTGACATCTATCGTATATTTATAGAACTATGCGATCAAAAAATACATAATAACAAAATTCAATTCCTCCTTCATGGATTGTCTTTTTCCTTTGTTATTATTGACAACCTAACTAATATTATAAATGTCAATGTGAGTTTGTTTATTACACTTTTGCGACCTAACTACTCGACCGATTACTATGCACGTTGTTTGGAAAATTTCATGAGTCAGAGAAGATCATAGAGTAATTTTAGAAAGAAAGCGCTGTTTCCAAAGGAAATAAATTTACTGACAAAATCTGAATTAACGCGCGAATCCACGGCCAAAACTTGTAAAGTAATAAATTGAATATTTCCTCAGATAATAACCTCCATATTTTTCTAAAGTCAACGCCTCTGAACCATAGCAAGCAGTTGGTGACAACGGTTACAAACGTGCGGCAATGGAATTCAAGATGAGTTTTTTAACAGAATAGTTTCATATACAGGGTTACAGCTTAAGTCGACCTAGATCCTTTAAGTTTAGTAAATCTGCAATTTTAGTATTGGGAATAATAAAGCAACTTAACTACAACACAAAAATCGTAAACACAAATAAATTAGAGGCAAAGAACCTAAAAAAAATATAGGCTAATAGACAAGAAACCGATATTTAAAAAACTTCTTAGTCCAACTTCTTGAAAACAGTTAAGCTTGGGGTACGGTGCCTCATAGTCAAATCAGTCAGAAATGATGGAAACTACAACCTCTTAAAGGATCTAGGACGACTTAACTTATAACCTTGTATATATACATATATAACAAAAGTCATAAAGTGCGTTCACTAAATAATAGTAATTTCAAAAAGGTCATATTGATCTGGTTGAAATCAATGGACTATGATGCAGTAGAAAACCTTTTAACAATATCATAAACATATACCAGTGGCTCACGGCTCACAAGCACATACATTCACACACATAAAGACACCCTCACGCAATTATACACACATATACACAGACAGACGCACACAGACACACACACGCACATATACCACATGCATGCATGCTTTGTTAGAAATAATTAAATTAAATTAAAATATGTAACCTTAGTTTACATTTACAATTTTTACCTTCTGCTTGTTTTTTTTCCTGTCATTATCTTTGTTGATGTAATAAATAATATTGTCACTATACAAGGGGAAGACGCTGACACCTACAACACAGTGTTTACTAGTGCAGGCGTTAGG
Source organism: Catocala sponsa (assembly GCA_963564715.1). Classification (NCBI taxonomy): domain Eukaryota; kingdom Metazoa; phylum Arthropoda; class Insecta; order Lepidoptera; family Erebidae; genus Catocala; species Catocala sponsa. The sequence continues at coordinate 13,285,948 of OY751354.1, forward strand.
GAATTCTGTTTTAAACTGTATCAAACATGTCAATAAAGATTTTTATTATTTTTTTCTCTTTCACGGGTATATTCCTAATACGTTAGGAAAATACCCGGCCCTTTGGGAGGCTTACACGGAGACATGGATCCAACGTGAAGAGGCCTTCCGAGAGTTTTAATCAAAGGTGGGATGGAACACCTATAGCGGCACTAGATTCTAATATATGGGCTATGGGTATGGGTGTTTGATGGTCTGGTATATTGTATTATTATTATATAAAACCGTACCTCTACCTGTCTCTCCTGGCCTATCTTTATACTATGGTAGAGTGCTAACCACATAATATTTTGTGTAGTAAATCAGTAAATCCAGCTAAACATATACATCGGTGCGGTGTTGCAATGTATTGAAACTTTTAAACGACCTTCGGGCCCCGTAATGTGTGGCACATGACGGATGAATGGCAGAAGTCTCACCTCGGTAAACGATTTTATGATTATTGTTTAGTTTATTTACTTTGTAACGTTAGTTTACTACAATTAAAGTACAATAAAAACAGCGGTTGCCTATTGGGAGACCGTTGGACAGCCACCCAGAGGTCTCGAGTTCGATCCGAAGAAGATCTGACATTTCAAAGTTACGTGCGTATTATATTATTTACTAGTTTTCACCCGCGGCTTCGCTCGCGTAAATGTAGGTTAGGTTTGCAACAGTTCTTTTTTCTGGATGAAAGGTACCCTATGTCCTATTCTGTACCCCTGACAACGTGTATGCAAAATTTCATGTTGATCGGTTGAGTAATTAAGGCAAACAAAATCATTTTCGCATTTTTTTTTTATACAACTAAGGTGGCAAACAAGCATACGGCCCACCTGATGGTAAGTGGTCACCGTAGCCTATCGACGCCTGCAACAGCAGAGGCATCACTTGCGCGTTGCAGACCCTTTAGGAAAGGACGTGGGAAGGAAAGGGAGCGGGATGGGGGAAAGGGAGTGATTGGGCCTCCGGTACTCTCACTCACCGAACGAAACACAACAGTAGGACTACTGCTATTCCACGTCGATATTCTGTGAGAGGGTAGTCCTTCCCCGGTCGAGTCGGCCCATTCATGCTGAAATCAGCGAGGCTCTACTACTCATAAATTTAGAATATTAGTAAGGATTATTAGCTGATCCACGCAACTTCGTCTGCTTCATATAAGAGAATTTCTCCCGTTTTTGCAAAATTGTTCATTTATGCTCTGCTCCTATTGGTCGTAGCGTGATGTTATATAGCCTATAGCCTTTCTCGATAAATGGGCTATCCAACACTGAAAGAATTTTTCAATTCTAACCAGTAGTTCCTGAGATTAGCGCGTTCAACCAAACAAACAAACAAACTCTTCAGCTTTATGATATTAGTATAGATTTATTTGACGGTGAAAGAAAACACTTTGAGGAAACCTGCATGTCCGAGAGTTGGCAGTAATGTCTGCCAACCCGCACTAGGACAGCGTGGTAAACTATGGCCTAACCCTTCTAATAGAGAGAAGAGGCCAGTGCCCAGCAGTGGAACAATTTATAAGTAGTGCTGATACTATTACTTTAATTATAACGACAGCATACAAATTAGAGTACAAAAATAATTGAAGATTTCAAAAACAGATAGCACTAGGGTACTGAACTACTCGAGTCTTAAGCGGTGGTATCCTAAAGGATAAAACATTGGACTTGCGATCGACTGGTAGCAGGTTTGAATGTAGTACAAACATAAATCTTTTTTTTTTGACCCAGGGAAATCCTTTATAGATACTCCCTCCTCCCGGAGGGGGGGGGAGAGAGTGGTTATGTGAGTGTGCTCATTTTGCAACCAATTTTGATGCTGTTTTTACAAAACGGTAACCATTAAACGCTATTTTTGCGTACCTAGCTATCCAAACATGCCTAATGTGGGGGACAGAAAGAACTAGTCATACTTTGGACTACCTGCCCGAGATATTTCTTCGTTTTCAGTGATATAGGCATAAGATATTTTTTAAATGCTACTCCCACACTAATAGTAAATAAGTAAATAAAATAAAAATATATCTATTACATACAATAACATACAAAAATATCTCTATTGCATACATAAATACATGACATAACACAAAAAATAATTTTACATATTAATAATTAAATTAATATTGTCTTCTGTTTACGCGAATGTTATTCATTGAAATTAAACTACTGTCTCCCCGTGACCATGGCTGCTGAAAAGCAACCGAAACGTCGGGGAAAGTGTAAACATAAATATAAATAGTATAATAGTATAGTAATAGTATTAAATAGTTTTAATAGTTTCAATAATTGAATTAGCTTAAAAATTAGTAAAAGTTTAATAGTAATAGTAGTGTAACAGTTTTCATAATTTTGTAATAAAGTGTCAAATAAACAACGCGATAATATCCGTATATAGTAGTTTAATTTCAATAAATTAAATTATAATAATAAATAATAATTATTATTATTATTTATTTACCAAAAAATTACAATTTAGTACACTTACAAAATATGATGTTGGTGAAACAATAATATTTTATAAACAATAAAAGTACTTAAGTGTTTTTGTTGAACTCTGGTACCCAATGTAAGATCTAACTTGTGTTATGGGTACCAGAACAATTAAAATTAATTAAATTAATTTTAATTATTTCATAGTAGGTAGTAATTCTTATGTCGCGGGGATCTTTACAAACATTTAAACACCGTTGTTTCTGTAGTCTGCAGTTCTTTGTGTAAAATACCGAAAGAAACAAAGAATAGCTACCCACTCGGCCCAAATAACAACCTATACGGTTTCGTATGATAAATGAAAGATAATTTTTTTTTTTTTTTTTTTTTTTTTTTTTTTAAATGATTTGATGGAATAAAAATAATTATATTGAATGAAAGGAATTACACAGATTTACAATGATAATGATCGATACGCTGCGAAAGAGTACATTGTGCGATAGATCGTCCGGAAAGCTGTTTGCAACTACAGATATATTGTTAATTTACTAATTTATATGGAATATTATATGTTTCGCTGCGCGTCGATGTCAGCATAAAACTGAAACTATTAATACGTACGGGTTTGCTCGTACGCAACCATTTGTGGATCACATTAAGGGGCATGGCAAGACGCCATAGTAAATCGGGCCCACAGTGCACACCTATACAGACTAATAATAATAATAGTAAGCAAGGTCAATAATTAATTACCATAAGAATAGCATAAGAAGTGATTTACAAAAAACTTGGCATTTTAAAGTTATTAAATCTTTTTATACCTATCTCATCAATACAATTTATATTAAATATGTGCTATATCATTTAATGTAATCCTAATGTTATAAAAGCGAAAGTGAGTTTTTTTGTTCGTTTGTTTGTTACCTTTTCACGCCTAAACCACTGGACAGATCATCCTGAAATTTTGCATATACGTTGTCAGGTGTACAGAAACGGACATAGGCTACCTTTCATCCCAAAAAGATTACTGTTCCCGAGGAAAACAACAATAACGTTCTTATGATAATAGATGGCGCCACGTGTCTTTCGAATCATGATTGAATTATATTATTACAAGCAGAGTACGACCCGAATTGATTGTCAAATTCTAAATTAACGCGAGCGAAGCCGCGGGCAAAAGCTAGTAAAATATAATACTTTGCAGTTTTATAGCTTAAGTATAGGTCACAGTCGTCGATATTAATCGCAATAAATAAACACTAACCGTCACTATGGAGTTGCAACACAAGCTATGATACCTATTCACATTTATATTTTCCAGCGTCATACAAGCTAGAGATGGTGTTGCCATAATAAACACAAAAACTCGATACATCGATAATAGAGACATTACTTTAAGTTAATCAAAGCAATCTGCAAAGATAAAAATAATAATTATTATTAGTTTTTGCATTACTTTTGTATAAAAAATTAAATGAACGATTAAAATAATATAATTATATAATATAGCAATGGTAAATTATTATTTCAATTAATTACCTATCAACAAATTTTGTGTAAAGGCAACATTATCACGTTAATGTACTTGCTTGCAAGTTCCCTTACATAGTCGTTTTCTTGTTTAATAATAAAGAAAATATTACCCAAGTCGGTAATATTTTCTTTATTATTAAACAAGAAAACGACTATGTAAGGATAATAAATACAAGGAAAAACTAGGATAAATATTAATAAGTATATTTTTCATTCAGCGATAGCTCAGTGGGGAGACCAACAGACTGCAATGCAGAGGGTCTCGGGTTCGAACCCACGTCGCGCACCTCTGACTTTCCGAAGTTATATGCGTATTGATTGACAAATAATATCGCCTGCTCCGTGCCTCGGAGAGCACGTTAAGCCGTCGGTCCCGGCTGCCATGAACATCTATGGCAGTCGTTATTGGGAAATCAGTGCCTTCTAATATCCTGACACTGATCTGCCTTAGGGTATCGTTAGCCTTCGGGTTGCGGAAGTCAGGTGGCAGTCGCACCGTATAAAGACTGATATACAGTAAAATCCGGTTAGACTAGAAAACCGACCCTAAGTGACTTGGGAATAATAAATTTAAAGGCTAGGGAGAAGAGAGAGAGAGATATTTTTGTAGTATAGCCAATTTCTTGTGCACCTCTGGGCCTAATACTGGCATGCCCTTGTTCCAGGTGTCCCCATGCGGGACAAAAATTTGTCGAACCCACAACACTCGGTTTAGTGGCAGAGACCACCTCAACCTCTACGCTATCCGTACATTCAAAATTAAAAATAAATGTTCTAGTAAGACTACTGCCTATTAACTTATTTATAACCCGATGTGCATTGGCCATTGACTGGCCTTTCACACATAAGTTCAACATTATGATGACTTAATATTACCGCTTTATTTTTTACTAGATGTTCCCGCGGTTCACCCGCGTTTATTGTTACTGCGCCGCCCCCGTGGGTCGTAGCGTGATGTTATATAGCCTATAGCCTTTCTCGATAAATAGACTAGCCAACACTAAAATTATTTTTCAAATCGAACCAGTAGTTCCTGAGATTAGCGCGTTCAAACAAACAAACTCTTCAGCTTTATAATATTAGTATAGATAACTCCGGTTACTATATTATACAGTACCTATTGCATAGAACCTTGTATTAGAGAGACTGTTTCGTCAATCTATGGTATAAAAAAGTAGCTCTCACGATCGAATGGAAATAGCAAGCAATCTATACTAATATTTTAAAGAGAAAAGATTTGATTTTTGTGTTTGTTTGCTTGTAAAGATTTAACTCAAAAACTACTAAACCGATTTTAAAAATTCTTTCGCCATTAGTAAGCTATATTATTATCAAGTAACATACGATATATTTCATTTAATAAATAGTGCTGATACTCACATAACCTTACCTAACCTACTTTTCCGCAAGCAAAACCTAGTCCTAATCCTAACTAATATTATAAAAGCGAAAATGAGTTTGTTCGTCTGTTACCTTTCACGCCTAAACCACTGAACCGATCATCCTGAAATTTTTAATATACGTTGTCAGGCGTACAGAAACGGACATAGGCTACCTTTCATCCCGAAAAAATTACTGTTCCCGAGGAAAACAACAATAACATTCTTATGATAATAGATGGCGCCACGTGTCTGTCGAATCATGATTGAATTATATTATTACAAGCAGAGTACGACCCGAATTGATTGTCAAATTCTAAATTAACGCGAGCGAAGCCGCCGGCAAAAGCTAGTACTTCATAAAAAACACCGGTCAAGTGCGTTTCAAAAATACACTATAGGTTCCGTACCATCGTAAAAGATACACTACTAGATTTTGCTCGCGGCTTCGGTTGCGTAAATGAAGGTTAGTTTGGTAACATAACTTTTTTCTGAATGAAAGATACCTTATGTCCTTTTTTTGTTTCCCTGAAAACGTGTATACGAAATTTCATGCTGATCAGTTGATTAATTACCTCGTCTACACGTAAAAAGCTTGCTCGAAGAACACGTTTAATGTGCGTTGAAACTCTTCGAGCAATGGACGATTCGTTGTTGTGTTCGGTTGGTTTGCTTCGAACATAGAGCAATCGTCGGCCTCGATGGCGTAGTGGTTAGTGTAACCGACTGCCACGCCTGAGGTCGCGGGTTCGATTCCCGCACAAGTCAAACATTTGTGTGCACGAACATGGATGTTTGTCTTGGTCTGGGTGTTTCTATGTATAATATGTATGTATTTACAAAAAAAAAAAGTATATATGTATGTTTATCCATTGTCTAGTACCCATAGTACAAGCTCTGCTTAGTTTGGGCTAGATGGTGTTGTGTGTATGTGGTAGAATATTATTATATTATTATAATTATGGACGTTTCAATCTTGTTCGAATCGAACATTTTGGTTGGCTTCGAGCATTTGTCTTGAGAATTGCATGGTACACACGTTCGTTCTTCCTCTAGTTTAGTGTTAGTAGGCTATACTAATATTATAAAGCTGAAGAGTTTCTTTGTTTGTTTAGTTGAACGCGCTAATCTCAGGAAAGACCGGTGCGAATTGCAGTTCGTCAGAATCAGCATCTCTGACTTTTCGAAGTTATGTACGTATCCAATAGTGAATTATCGCTTGCTTTAACGGTGAAGGAAAACATCGTGAGGAAACCTGCATGTCTGAGAGTTCTCCATAATGCTCTCAAAGATATGTGAAGTCTGCCAACCCGCACTGAGTCAGTGTGGTGGACTATAGCCTAACCCTTCTCATAGTGAAAAGAGGCCCGTGCCCAGCAGTGGGACAGTTTAATACAGGGCTGATATTATTATACTACATATAGATAAGTCCGGTGGCTTATTAGTTATTAACTTATTACACATCTCATTATACAGTATTGCATAGAACCTTGTATTAGAGACTGTTTCGTCAATCTATGGTTAAAAAACATGGCTCATGTGATCGAATGCTAACAGCAAGCAACACTTTATAAATACTTGAATGAAAATGACGACTCGATGGCGTTGTAGTTAGTGTAACCGACTGCCACGCCTGAGGTCGCGAGTTCGATTCCCGCACAAGTCAAACATTTGTGTGCATGAACATGGATATTTGTCTTGGTCTGGGTGTTTCTATGTATAATATGTATGTATTTACAAAAAAAACCGTATATATGTATGTTTATCAATTGTCTAGTACCCATAGTACAAGCTCTGCTTAGTTTGGGCTAGATGGTGTTGTGTGTATGTGATAGAATGTTATTATACAAAAAAAAACCGGTCAAGTTCGTATCAGAAACATCAGAAACACAAGAAGAGTTCAAGAAGAGTTCGTACAAGATATCTCTTATAGATTATATTCTAAATATCTCTTAAATATAGATTATGTGAAAACCTTTGTGTATGAGTACATATTTATTTTTATTTTTTATTTATTTATTTAAAGTTACACCATCGACACATCACTATACAATTATAATTTAAAACAGTTAGAGAATGGTACAAGGTGAAATGCATTTACAGGTGTATACAACACTTACGATTAAAAACAAACATACATACATGATAAATCAAAAGAAGAAATAAAAAACGGAATAACATAGTTCTAATAAGGAAGTAGAAATAATGTTTTTGTTAAAATATTATAAAAAATAACCAATACATTATGATCCTAAAGCAAAGTATATAATATACAAGTATTAGGAACACAGTACCTGAATACAGAGAGTTCTAAACTTATCAATGTCTGCCATGTGAAAAATGTCGATACCTACTTATTACTAATTTTTGAAGTAATATAATTATACTAACTCATAAGTCTGTTCAAAGGAGCGTGTTTGCCTAAATTAGTTCTGCTTCGAAATGGAGTAAAAACTCTTTCTATAGGGCGTCTGGGTAGACTGCTAGGGAAGTATATTGAGACCCTTATTACGCCATATTGAAGTATTGCAAGTGATTATATCAGCGCCGTGCATAAAGATCTGAGTATTTAAAACGTGTGACTATAATTCATGAGTACCTAGTAATAAATACATTATTGTTTGTGACTCTTTGTCACGCACAGGCTGCCACCCATAATTTTGCCTAATATTATCATCAGCCCTATATATTTCTTTATTTATTTTACATCATCATCATCATAGAACGACTTGCGCCAATTATACTAATTATACTATTTAATCATTATTTATTTATTAATCCTTACTAATCCTTATCGTTACTTCCTTACTAATATTATAAATTCGAAAGTAACTCTGTCTGTCTGTCTGTTACCTTTTCACGGCTAATTAACCACTCAACCGATTTAGATGAAATTTGGTACAGATATAGTTTAAAACCTGGGAAAGGACATAGACTACTTTTTATTGATGTAAGTACCACGCGGGCGGAGCCGCGCGCAAAAGCTAGTATAACATAAACTTAAAATTAAGCATTCACGCATTCTGCTCACAGTACCTTATATAATACTTGCCATTAATTCGCAAAAATATCAACTTCTAGCTTAAAGTCTAAGAGAGCGTTAAGCTGCTTTAGTGACGGAGGTAATAATAATAATAATAATAATAATATTCTATCACATACACACAACACCATCTAGCCCAAACTAAGCAGAGCTTGTACTATGGGTACTAGACAATGGATAAACATACATATATACTTATTTTTTTGTAAATACATACATATTATACATATAAATACCCAGACCAAGACAAACACCCATGTTCATGCACACAAATGTTTGACTTGTGCGGGAATCGAACCCGCGACCTCAGGCGTGGCAGTCGGTTACACTAACCACTACGCCATCGAGTCGTCAAATTACATGGTATGGGTGAGTTACAGCGTGCCACAGTACGGCACGCTGCACGCTGGTAGCGCCACCAGTCGGTTCCTTCTACCACGACAATAGTTTTTAGGAACAAACAATCTTCTACAATTTTGTCGTGACGACTCGGTGCCTCGATCATACCATTTAAAATTTTGCAGGTTTCAACCATCCGATCGTATGAGTTAACGTAATCAACCCAATGAAATACATATGAACTGTCCCAATGCTGGTCATGGGCCTCTTCTCACTATAAGAAAGGCTAGGCCATAGTCCACCACGCTAGCCCAGTGCAGGTTGACAGACTCTCAAACATGCTGGTTTCCTCACGATGCTATTGTTTACAAGCCAAGCTATTCATTACTGTGTACTAAGCTTCCAAAAATTTGATTGACTCGATGACGCAGCGGTATTGAATATGACTGTGTGCATGAGGTCTCAGTCCATAGTCAGGAAAACTCTTATTGGGTATTCTGTCAAGATTAAACCATAGCGAGTGAAATGGAGTCCCGTAAATGTAGATTACGTTCATCCCTCAGGAACAGTACATTTTTTAGATGAAAGTTATGCTAAACCGTTTTCTGTACCCCTGACAACATTATGTACAATTTCATGACGATCGGTCGAGTAGTTTATGCGTGAAAGCGAAACAAACAAACTCACATTCGCATTTATAATATTAGTTAGTTTTCCTAGGGATATAACTAGATCACGGCTTAAACCATCTTATTGCGACATATGCATATTGCCTAGATCCTATTATGACCCACCCATCTTAAATCATGCCTGACCCTAGGTCACCTTGCTGATAATAAAAATGAAATAAATGCACCGCTTTACTATTTGACGAACACGTTTCAGTAATTAATGTTAAAATTAAATTTTATGTTTTCTATTGTTCACGGATAATGAAAATGTTTATAAGAATATGATAATCGTTCCGTGGCGTAAGTGCAACTCATGATTTTATGGTAGCGGATTCGATTTCCGGGTTAGGCAATAATAATATTCTATCACATACACACAACACCATCTAGACCAAACTAAGCAGAGCTTGTACTATGGATACTAGGCAATGGATAAACATACTTAATATAGACTTTTTTGTAAATACGATTACATACATATTATACATAGATACACCCAGACCAAGACAAACTTCCATGTTCATGCACACAAAATGTTTCACTTGTGTGGGAATCGAACCCGCGACCTTAGGATTAAACAGATTGCTACGATCACAAGTGATAAGCAACTACCTGCTATGCAATAATCGCGGTCTGCATTTACGTCACGAGCCTCTCAAATTTGCGTAAATATCTTTTGTAATACGAGCGTCGGAAACTGTTCTGTAATCCCACCTGCTCTAATAATAATTAAATCCTAACTAATATTATTGCCAAAAGAGCATATCTCGGGCGTCCCACCGAGCGTCGTCCGGTGGGTCGTCCAAGGTACCGCTGGAAAGACGAAATAGCTAAAGACCTGAAAGAGATGAATGTGCTCGATTGGTCTGACTTGGCACAAAATAGGAAAGAATGGCGCACTTTAATGTCGGAGGCCAAGATCCACTTTGGATCGCTGAGCCAACGAAGTAAGTAAGTAAGTAAGTAACTAATATTATAAAAGCGAAAATAAGTTTGTTTGGTTGTTACCTTTTCACGCCTAAACCACTGAACCGATCATCCTGAAATTTTGCATATAGGTACGTTGTCAGGTATACGAAAACGGACATAGGCTGACTTTCATCCCGAAAAAAATTACTGTTCCCGAGGAAAACAACAATAACGTTCTTATGATAATAGATGGCGCCACATGTCTTTCGAATCATGATTGAATTATATTATTACAAGCAGAGTACAACCCGAATTTATTGTCAAATTCTAAATTAACGCGAGCGAAGCCGCGGGCAATAGCTAGTTAAAAATATATGTAATAATTGGCAGTGGATATATTTCTTCTATATATCCACTGCCAATTTATATTTTAACGTAGTGTAGGACGCCCTCCGACCAGGTGGGATGACGATCTGCGAAAGACTGCAGGCAGATGCTGGATGCGGCAAGCTGGAGACAGGGCGCTATGGCGCTCTCTGGGGGAGGGCTATGTCCAGCAGTGGACTATTATAGCCTGATGATGATGATGATGATGATGATGATGATGATATTTCTTCTCTTTATTAAAATGACAGCAAAGTGTATGAATAATTCCTGTGTCGTGGAGGACTTTAAAAACACTTAAACAACGGACACTAAGTACAACCAGACTCGAAATAAATAATCTTGTCTCTCACTATTATTTCTTCTTCGTTTTTTACTACTTTTAATATAAATTCTGTGGCGCGGGCATTGATGTATGTATAAAAAACCTAGATACACAATCATCGTCAAAAAACGTCCTCACCAAATGAGCACCCACTTGAACATTTGGGTGCTCATTTAATTTAGTACCGTTCGATCGCTCCGAGAGTAAACATGCCGCAGAGGTCTTCGATTCTTGCGAACTCTGCTCGTAAAATTTTATTACCTTTTTTAGATAGCCTTGTGTATTCAACTTAAAATTAAGGCGGTAAGGTTTAATTTGCATTAATGAAACTTTATATAGTTAATATAATTACCTATAAGCAACTGAGGACAGTTTTAAGTGTAAGTTTTGTATGGGATTGTGTATCTAGGGTTTTTATATATCAATGGGCACGGGGTACTTAATAAATATTTAAACAAGGGACACAGAACACCTAAACTCGGAACAAACATTTGTGGAGCACACAATTATATCTTCTTCTTTTTAAAATGACTAACACTTCTATACTATCTATACTAATATTATAAAGCTGAAGACTATGTTTGTTTGTTTGCTTGAACGCGCTAATCTCAGGAACTACTGGTCCATTTATCGAGGAAGGCTATAGGCTATATATCATCACGCTAAGATCAATAGGAGCTGAGCACCAATGAAGAATGTTTCAAAATCGGAGGGTATTTTTTCGTTTTGAGAGCTTCCGCTGCGTGCGCTGCGTAAACAATTAAAGTTTCGCAAAAATCATGTATGACAGAATTGTTCCCCTTTAAAAGTTCTAAAAAAAAGTCCGGGACAGCATATGTCTATCTTTTAAGGTTGGCTCACTATAACCATTTTTATGCTAACCAAATTTGTTCTAAAATAATGCATTATTTGCGAAGGTATTATTATCAACATAATATTAATCCTTATCCAAATAAATACGTTATTCATCACAAGTATTTAATTTAAAATAAAATTGCTCTTTACATCATTCGATTTCAATGAATATTTTAGGAGATATCGCAGTTTTAAAATAACATTGCAGCAAAATAATTAACCATTACAGACATAGTACAAACGATGTTTCTCTTGGTTTACTCTGCGTGATTACTACTGGTTCGATTTGAAAAATTCTTTTAGTGTTGGATAGCCTATTTATCGAGGAAGGCTATAGGCTATATAACATCACGCTACGACCCATGGGGGCGGCGCAATAACGATAAACGTGGGTGAACCCGCGGGAACATCCAGTCTAGTTAAGAATAAGTTCTGTGTCGCGGTGGACTTTACAAACGTTTCAAAAACGCGTAACGGACACAAAGAATACGCAGATTTGGAACAACCATTTCTGGATCACACAATTATTTGTAAATAGTTTTCACCCGCGGCTTCGCTCGCGTAAATATAGGTTAGGTTAGGTTCGGGGGGGCCTTCTGCGAGTCTGTCATCTCGCAGAAGGAGGCGACGGAGCGGGGGCGTGAGGAAGATCCTTACGCCCCGCCGCCGGAGGAGGGGGCGCAGGAGACGCGCTTATGTCGCTCTCCTGCCACCCACGTAAGGGTTCCGGGTGGCAAGGCCTCAGGGGGGCCTGCCACCCACAAATTAAGAACCCCGAGAGGGCGCGCGCGGTGTTCCCGCGCGCCTTCCAATGTCGAAAGGGGAGAGCGGTGAGGCTCTACCCTGGGGACGAGAGGTGGTCGGGTCCGTTTGACCCGGCCCGCACCCACACGGGGGGGCCTGCTATGAATGACTCAATTCTTTTAAGAGCTCCCAACAGGTCCCTCCATTGGGTGAGAGAGGGAACACCCCAGGTTTTTAGTGGGTATACCAGAATGGGGAGTCCCACACGCCCCGCCGGTGCCGTTCCCTAGCCGGTGGATAGTGCATCAAGCATTTTTCCTGAGTAACAAAAAAAGAAAGGTTTGCAATGGTGCCCGCGGGTCGTGGGCAGTCGCTGGGTGGGTCGCTGATGTTGTATCAGGTTCCAGTGGCCCACACGTCAAGGCGAGGCGACGGTGCACAGGGAGGTTTAGTCGGTATGCCGGCCGTTCACTCTAGGCCGGAGAGCCCGATATAACCGTCCCACCTCCCCGAGTGGGGTGGTATGCATCAGGAGCATTTCCCCCCTCCCAAAAGAAAAAACAAGATTAGGTTTGCAACAGTTATTTTTTCTAGATGAAAGGTACCCTATGTCCTATTCTGTACCGCTGATAACGTGTATGCAGGTTGATCGGTCGAGTAGTTAAGGCGTGAAAGCGTAACAAACAAACAAATAAACAAACTCATTTTCGCATTTATAATACTAGTTAGGAAGTTAGGATTTACATGACATAATTGCTGCTGCGACTAAGTATTTTTTATCTTATTTTTTTTTATACTACTAAGGTGCAAACAAGCAGACGGCCCACCTGATGGTAAGTGGTCACCGTAGCCTATGGACGCCTGCAACACCAGAGGCATAACCTGCGCGTTGCCGACCCTTTAGGAAAGGAAGTGGGAAGGAGAAGGAGCGGGAAGAGGGAAAGAGGGTGAATGGGCCTCCGGTACTCTCACCCACCGAACGAAACACAACAGTAAGAATACTGGTATTCCACGTCGATATTCTGTGAGAGGGTAGTCCTTCCCCGGTCGAGCCGGCCCATTCATGCTGAAATCAGCGAGGCTCTACAACCACAAATTGATATTGCTTGATATCTTTTTGTTATATCGCACTGTGGCAACAAATTATAATACACGGGGAAGGCTGTTAGATCTGCCAGTTATTCGCACAGACGTCTTAAAATACGCACCGGTGGTCCGTGCTGCTAGGATGCTGAATGTAGTTGCACAACGTCTAGATATATTTTGCTGTACGTTGGCGGAATTTGAGAGGGTGACGTCACAACATCTGTCACAAAATTTATAGTTATCTACTATTATTATGTATTAATGTCCACTATGTCGCATTAGGTTTTCCTGTAATGACATATGTGATTTGTTTTATAAATAAATAAATAAATAAATATTTCTTTGCTTATTTCTTTCTTCTCTCGAGTATCGTTTAAGTATTGAGCCCCACCTCTACCCGTAGAGGCAATGGTGAGATGACCACTCAAACCACTACGCCATTCATGAAATCAAATTAGGAGTTGTATTGAAATTAAACTACTATACTGGGTGTAGGGACGGTGTACCGAAAACTGAAATAGTAGATTCAGACCATTATTCTGAGTTAAAAATCGTTGGAATTTGTTTCAACAATCACAATTCTTTTTCTGCAATTTTTAATAATATTCTATCACATACACATAACACCATCTAGCCCAAACTAAGCAGAGCTTGTACTATGGGTACTAGACAATGGATAAACATACATATATACTTTTTTTTTGTAAATACATACATATTATACATAGAAACACCCAGACCAAGACAAACATCCATGTTCATGCACACAAATATTTGGCTTGTGCGGGAATCGAACCCGCGACCTCAGGCGTGGCAGTCGGTTACACTAGCCGCTGCGCCATCGAGGCCGCCGAATTTAATTTTTCTGACTGTCACATTTTTCTACAATACAGCAATGTAACTAAATAATAATAATAATATAATAATATAATATTCTACCACATACACACAACACCATCTAGCCCAAACTAAGCAGAGCTTGTACTATGGGTACTAGATAATGGATAAACATGCATATATATACTTTTTTTATGTAAATACCTACATATTATACATAGAAACACCCAGACCAAGACAAACATTCATGTTCATGCACACAAATGTTTGACTTGTGCGGGAATCGAACCCGCGACCTCAGGCATGGCAGTCGGTTACACTGACCACTACGCCATCGAGGCCGACAGTGGTCATGATTTAAATAGATCAGCTGTTTTTATGCGCGCGGAACGCAGAGTTCATTCGTCGAGTGCGATGTATTGTAGCAATCCATTGCGTACCGCGTAATAATCTTAATCTACATTACATTTAAATCTTGCGTTTTTTTTTAATTGAAGTTTGCGTCGTGATAAGTACTTATAGAAAGACGTCTTGCTAAAATTTTCGGTACGCCGTCCCTTACACCCAGTATACGGATTTTATCGCGGTGTTTATTTGACACTATATTACAAAATTTTTAAACTATTACACGTTAGTACTATTTATTCTATGCTATTACTATTAAACATTACTAATTTTTGTGTGTGTGACTAAAAACACAAAACAAGATAGATTCCTATAAGTCGAACAGACAGACAGATAGAGTAATGTCAGCCTTGATGGCGTAGTGGTTAATGTAACCGACTGCCACGCCTGAGGTCGCGGGTTCGATTCCCGCACAAGTCAAACATTTGTGTCCGTGAACATGGATGTTTGTCTTGGTCTGGGTGTTTCTATGTATAATATGTATGTATTTACAAAAAAGAAAGTATATATGTATGTATGTTTATCCATTGTCTAGTACCCATAGTACAAGCTCTGCTTAGTTTGGGCTAGATGGTGTTGTGTGTATGTGATAGAATATTATTATTATATTATTAATATGTAATAGGGTCTCATCGACACCTCCTTCATACGGAACCCTAATAAGACTATTCCTACGCAGTACGTAGAAATAAAGTCTAAATTGGAGTCGATAAATATATCTGACAACTTTGGCGCGAGACGAACAAACACATTCGTCACATACGTATATACCATATTTATTATTTGTCTTATTTGGTATATCAATAATGCACTATAAAATCATTAATTTATTGCTTTCAGACTACATTCGTTCCCTAAGGCGATTGACACACGGCACCGCGCGCCGCCGCGGTAGGCGGTGAAGCGGATCTCATGTCGCATTGGCCTCTACTAAATCCATTGATGCCTAACACACGTCCACCGCCCGACCGCGCGGTTGAGCGGTGCTCTTTCGCTTAACCGCCACCGCCCCCCGTGGCGGTGCGCGGTGCCGTGTGATATCGCCTAATACATAGATTTGACAATAATAAGAAAGACATTACAAAAAACTAGGTATTTTTGTATGTTTTATATTGTTAAATTATTAACTAGATTTTACCGGCAGCTTCGCTCGCTTAAATTTAGGTTAGTAACATTATTTTATTGCGGATAAAAGGTACCCTATTAGGATTAGTTAGGATTAGGATTACAGAAAAACGCAAGATATCTTTATTGAAAAGTTGTTCGACTGTGTGGGAGTGTGGGGGCCTCCACATATGCACAAGCATGAGCTTATACCTACTAGATTTTGTCCGCAGCTTTGCCTGTAAAGTAAAGAAAAGTAAGTACCCTATCTCCTTTTCTGTACCCCTGACAAAGTGTATGCGTAATTTCATGATTATCGGTCAAGTAGTTAAGGCGTGAAGCGTGAACAAACTTACATTCGCGTTTATAATACTAGTTATGATGTCAATATAAATTATAAATACTTTAGAACTATTCATACTTCTATACTAATCTATACTAATATTATAAAGCTGAAGAGTTTGTTTGTTTGCTTGAACGCGCTAATCTCAGGTACTACTGGTCCGATTTGAAATATTCTTTCAGTGTTAGATGGCCCATTTATCGAGGAAGGCTATAGGCTATATATAATCACGCTAAGATCAATAGGAGCGGAGCACCAATGAAGAATGTTTTAAAATCGGAGGGCTTTTTTTCCTTTTGAGAGCTTCCGCTGCGTGCGCTGCGTAAACAGTTAAAGTTGCGCAAAAATCAGGTATGAGAGAATTGTTCCCCTTAAAAAGTTCTAAAAGAAAGTCCGCGACAGCATATGTCTATCTTTTAAGGTTGGCTCACTATAACCTTCTTTATGCTAACCAAATTTGTTCTAAAATAATGCATTATTTGCGAAGGTGTTTTTATAAACATAATATTAATCCTTATCCAAATAAATACGTTATTCATCACAAGTATTTAATTTAAAACAAAATTGCCCTTTACATCATTCGATTTCAATGAATATCTTAGGAGATATCGCAGTTTTAAAATAACATAGGTACGCAGCAAAATAATGATCAAGTACTGCGCGCACATTTCTGAAGGCCGGCCGAAAACTCTGCGAGATACCATGCCGCGCGGCTCAGACGCGTGGTCATGGTCGGCTCCTTACAGAACGGTACACGGAACATCACGCTACGACCCACGGGGGCGGCGCGGTAACGAACGCGGGTGAAACCGCGGGAACATCTAGTAATATTATAAAGCTGAAGAGTTTGTTTGTTTGTTTGTTTGAACGCGCTAATCTTAGGAACTACTAGTTCAAATTGAAAAAATATTTTAGTATTGGATAGCCCATTCATCGAGGAACGCTATAGGCTATATAACATCACGCTACGACCAATAAGAACGGAGCAGCAATGAAAAATTTTGCAAAAACGGGGAAAATTCTCCTATATATAAAGGAAGATGTCCTGACTGACTGACTTAGAGACAACGCACAGCCTAAACCGCTGGTCGTAGGAACTTGAAATTTGGAGAGCATGTGTGTTTTAATTTGTAGGGGTGTACTAAGAAAGGATTTTTTGAAATTCCACCCCTAAGGGGGTGAAGTAGGGGGGTGAAGTTTATATGGAATTTGCTCATTTCTGGACTTATAAGTATAAAAATAGGTATGCAAGTTATTGATTATAATTGAAAATAACCTGTGTAGGTAAAATGGACAAAATTCCCCCGAAAAAGGTAACGAAGTCGCAGGTTAAAGTTAGCGTTAGCCCAAAGTAACTATTCCACGCGGACGAAGTCGCGGGCAGAAGCTAGTTCTCCTTTATGAAGCAGACGAAGTGGCGCGGATCAGCTAGTTCTTTAATATTGCTTACATTACAGGTCTAAGCATGACGACTTGATAACGTATTTAAAATGCTATGACATATGAGAGATGAGAGATAATTATTGATCTTTCGCCTTTTGACGCAGCATCAATGTGCTTACATGATTGTTGATAATCCTAACTAATATTATAATTTATAGTCCGGTCAATATAGACCACACGAATGCTTATCATCAGATGGAGTGTGGTCATTTTAACGAGCAAAATAAAAAAAAATAAAAAAATAAAAATTTAAAATAAAAATTCCCGGAGAGCCAAATATTGGTGGAGAGCTGGGGTTTACCATTACAAAAGAACAACAACAATTCCAGAACAACGCGTGCTGGGCTCAGATGCCATCCTTACACGGTAGAGTTGATTAGAGCGCGTACCAACAAGTTTGGGTCCTCATACCTCTGCCGAACGACCAAGGCATGGAATTCTCTGCCAAGGCACGTGTTTCCTTCTTCCTTCAATCCTGGGTCCTTTAAGCGGGGCGTGAAAAAGCACCTTCTCAGGCCGTCAAAGTAGAGACCTCAACATCGCCTCGGCTACTATGAGGGCGGTGTGGAGGCCACTGCTCTTAGACCACACGACTGCTTACCATCAGGTGGAGTGTGGTCATTTTGACGAGCACAATAAAAAAAAATTAAAAAAAATGTTTTAAAAATCCCCATCGATCCTATGTGTGCTACAAAAGTTATTCGGGGTCAAAGGTCAACATTTTTCTCGAAAACGGTAAGTTTTAAAAAAAACCTCAAACCAAAATTGTAGATCTTAAAATTCTCTACAAAAATGGTCTTTATGATTTTTCCCTAAGAGTTACCATTCCTGAGATATCGCGATTCTAAGAGTCACATTATACATGATATGCACTTATTTCCACGCCACCTGTGAGGTAGTGTACTCGGCGCATACGAATATGAGTTTGTTTATTTAGTAGGTACGTTTTTACGCGTATTTAATTTATTCGTATTCTTCGAAGTTAAAGTACTTATTAAATCCATACTAATACTTGCTTGATAGACAATAACTATCGCCTGCTCCGTGCCTCGGAGAGCACGTTAAGCCGTCGGTCCCGGCTGCCATGAACATCTATAGCAGTCGTTATTGAGAAGTCAGTGCCCTCTAATATCCTGACACTGGTCTAGCCTTAGGGTATCGTTAGCCTTCGGGTTGCGGAGTTCAGATGGCAGTCGCTCCGTGTAAAAATCGATATCCAGTCAAATCCAGTTAGACTAGAAAGCCGACCGCAAGTGACTTGGGAATAATAAAGGCTAGGGAGAAGAGTAATACTAAAGAACCCTTATTTTGTGGAATACACAAATATTTCGATGTAATATAATGCCCGCACTAAGATCCCTGTATCCCGGAAGGTAAACATACAAACGAGCACATAAATCACCCAGACCTAGAACAATGCTAACTAAAATGCGAATGTGAGTTTGTTTGTTTATTAAGCTTTTATACTACTTGACTGAACATCATGAAATTTCACATTCACGTTGTCATGGCAACGGAGAAGGACATATACCTTTTTTATACGACTTATGTGGCAAACAAGCATACGGCTCACTTGATAGTAAGTGGTCACCGTAGCCTATGGACGCCTGCAACACCAGAGGCATCACTTGCGCGTTGCCGACCCTTTAGGAAAGGAAGTGGGAAGGAGAAGGAGCGGGAAGGGGGAAAGAGGGTGATTGGGCCTCCGGCACTCTCACTCACCGAACGAAACACAACAGTAGGAACACTGCTATTTCACGTCGATATTCTGTGAGAGGGTAGTCCTTCCCCGGTCGAGCCGGCCCATTCATGCTGAAATCAGCGAGGCTCTACTACTCATACTATGTATTTATGTTTTCATGTATATGTTTATTATGTAATTTAATTGTTAAGGCCTATCCTAACTTCCTAACTAATATTATAAAAGCGAAAATGAGTTTGTTTGTTTGTTACATTTTCACGCCTAAACCACTGAACCGATCATCCTGAAATTTTGTATATATATTGTCAGGTGTACAGAAACGGACATAGACTACCTTTTATCTCGAAAAAAATTACTGTTCCCGAGGAAAACAACAATAACGTTCTCATGATAATAGATGACGCCACGTGTCTTTCGAATCATGATTGAATTATATTATTACAAGCAGAGTACAACCCGAATTGATTGTCAAATTCTAAATTAACGGGAGCGAAGCAGCGGGAAAAAGCTAGTGTTAAATAAAAAACAAACAAAATTTTAACAAAAAAGAAAACCGACTTCTAATAAGAATATTCTAAAACTTAAAATGCACTAAAAAGTTAATAAATAATTGCATATTCTTGTGAATAATTAAATTATTGTTATTTTTGGAGTCGGTGTGAATGGTCAAATCTTGATCAAAATTAAATGGGACCGCACGGGAAGCACCAGCTTTCAAATAAAAAAAGAATCATCAAAATAGGTTCACCCAGTCGAAAGTAACGAGATAACAAACATAAAAAAAAATACAGATGAATTGAATACCTCCTCCTTTTTTTGAAGTCGGTAATAAACAGTGACAAGCCACTTAAATCCACCATCGCAGCGATGCAATCACAAACATGAGCTACGGAACTCACAAAACCATAATCGAGTTCACACTTGGCAATTTTCTGTCGACTATCTAACTAATCGATGTCTTTATAAGTCTGTTTGTCTGTACGTCCACCTGGCGTCTAGCTATGGTAACAGTGCCAAGTAATGGTTAATTTGAGCGAAGTGCCTGGTGTCTGGCATATAGTCAGCAGTTCACTAGATTTAAACTTGGCTGTGAGTCAATTATTAATAATATTATAGTATTCAAATTATACTTCTTCGGCCTCGATTACGTAGTGGTAAGTGTAACCGACTGCCACGCCTGAGGTCGCGGGTTCGATTCCCGCACAAGTCAAACATTTGTGTGCATGAACATGGATGTTTGTCTTGGTCTGGGTGTTTCTATGTATAATATGTACGTATTTACAAAAAAAAAATATATGTATGTTTATCCATTGTCTAGTACCCATAGTACACGCTCTGCTTAGTTTGGGCTAGATGGTGTTGTGTGTATGTGGTAGAATATTATCTATACTAATATTATAAAGCTGAAGAGTTTGTTTGTTTGTTTGTTTACTTGAACGCGCTAATCTCAGGAACTACTGGCCCGATTTGAAAATTCTTTCAGTGTTAGATAGCCCATTTATCGAGGAAGGCTATAGGCTATATATCATCACGCTAAGATCAATAGGAGCGGAGCACCAATGAAGAATGTTTCATAATCGGAGAGTATTTTTCCTTTTGAGAGCTTCCGCTGCGTGCGCTGCGTAAACAGTTAAACTTTCGCAAAAATCATGTATGACAGAATTGTTCCCCTTTAAAAGTTCTAAAAAAAAGTCCGCGACAGCATATGTCTATCTTTTAATGTTGGCTCACTATAACCATTTTTATGCTAACGAAATTTGTTCTAAAATAATGCATTATTTGCGAAGGTATTTTTATAAACATGATATTAATCCTTATCCAAATAAATACGTTATTCATCACGAGTATTTAATTTAAAACAAAATTGCCCTTTACATCATTCGATTTCAATGAATATCTTAGGAGATATAGCTGTTTTAAAATAACATCGCAGTAAAATAATTACCCATTACAGACATAGTACAAACGATGTTTCTCCTGGTTTATTCTGCGTGATTACTACTGGTTCGATTTGAAAAATTCTTTTAGTGTTGGATAGCCTATTTATCGAGGAAGGCTATAGGCTATATAACATCACGCTACGACCCACGGGGGCGGCGCAGTAACGATAAACGCGGGTGAAACCGCGGGAACATCTAGTTATATTATATTATTATTATACTGCTTATAAATATTATAAATGCGAATGTGAGTTTATTTGTTATGCTTTCACGCCTTAACTATCGTGATGTAGATAATTTATTAATAATAATAATCGTTATCTCCTCATGACACTAACGCGATACCGCATAGTACACTAGCTTTTAAACTACCACCTTCGCCTTGTGATATAAACAAAACATGTATCACCAGGTTAAATAAAAGCGCACAAACCGCAGGGTAGCTTGACGAGCTGAATGTGAGTGGCGACACTGCGGTCCTGAATGCCTCAGAGAGTCGGTGAGGGCTTCGTCCTCAGCTTGCCGTTACTGGTTGGCTGGGGTTGAACTTCATGAGTGCCCGTAAGACTCTCAGCTCTGAATTGCCTTGATCGGCCGGTCAGAGGGGGGCAGCTAGAGCATAACTATGGGGAAACCCACTCCGGGTCTCCGTTGTCACGAGACCCGTGATGGCGAAACCGGCGCCGCACCGCTCGACACCCCTTGTCGCTCTTACCGTTGGTGCCCTCTGTTGCTGGCTTGTATACCTATCGTGGCTATTCAGGGGGCCCATCTCGTGAGTTGGCGATCACCGTCTGTCCATCCGATTGATGCTATTAGAGTATTCAGGGCAGACGCCGTTTTATCATCCATAGTTACCAATATACCAGTCCATCAAACACCCATACCCATAGTCCAGATATATTAGAATCGATACGTAGCAATAGTCCTACGCCTGCTGCGGCTAGTGCCGCTGTAGGCGTTCCATCCCACCTTGATTAAAACTCTCGAAGGGCCTCTTCATGTTGGACCCATGTCTCTGTGTAAGCCTCCCAAAGGGCTGGGTATTTTCCTAACGTATTAGGAATATACCCGTGAAAGAGAAACAAATAATAATAATATTCTACCACATACACACAACACCATCTAATCCAAACTATTTAACCCTTAATTCGATAGTGTGCAATATACTGAACATCAATTTTGAAAAAATATACAGCAGGATTTTTTAACTATATTGTATTTATTTTAATTCTAACAGTTTATTTGTATAATAAAGTAATGTATAAAAAATTACGAGCAAGATGCGCGTGCGCTTGGCTGGTTAGTCGTCGCCGAAATGTCAGGAAGGAAGGACGTGTCGCGACCGCTCAAGGTAAGTCTCGATTTATTTGTTATTTTATGTTGCAATGATTACTTATTACTTCACAATATATTTTATAAAACCTGTGAATATGTGGACACAAATTAAAATTATAATAGCTATTATAGATTTTTCGTAATATTCTATCAAATTCGCGTGTTCAGTATATTTCCCATTGCCAAATACGTACTATTTTAGTGAGATTTTGTGATGTGTAGTATATTGGACACTGCCAATTAAATAGAAACCTAACTGCTAATATGATTTTATGAACCAATATGCGTATTTCGTATGTCAACTTTTATTTTTTTTACCTAACAATAATATTATTTGCAGGTCTTCAAACAAACATCACGCGCGTTACATATTGGCAGTAGTGTCACCATCCATTAATATCTCCGAGAACAAAATGAAAGATTTTATTGCCATTTTGTTACTTATGGGTGTAAATTTGCCATCCTATGTAGCTTATTAGTCAAAAGAATTACGCTACCTAGCTATTGCCGATATCATGTCACTTAAAAGGTTTGAAGCTATACGCAGATACATCCATTTTGCTGATAACTCGTGTCCAGATTCGGATCTCTACTTTAAAGTAAGAGCTTTTGTAGAGAAGGTGAGGAGGAATTGCTTAGCCACGGAAGAGGAGATAATATATAGCATTGATGAGATGACAATACCGTATAAAGGCAAAAAGGCGGGTAATAGGAGACTATACAAACCCGTGAAACCCAATAATAGAGTTTCAAAAACTTTGTCCGTGCAGGCATGTCAGGCATTGTTTAGACTTCCTGCTTTATGGAGGCGAAGATACATTGAGATACATCCAGTTTTCAAAAGACGAAGAAACCTTAACCTTAGGAGCTAAAGTTGTCGTTGCTTTATGCAAGACAATACAGACGCGAGTCGGCGTCGTGTATTTTGATAACTATTTTTCCACAGTAGAATTAGCATCACATAAGAAACGAATGTGGTATTTTCAGTCTAGGCACTATACGTTAAAATAGGCTAAAAAGTTGCGAAATACTACTGTTGAGTTACAATTTTTGGAAAAAAGAATGGTAGAGGATCTTATTGCCAATAGTTGACAATAACAATAACATAGCTGTAGTCAAATGGCATGGCAGTGAGGTTGTCACTCTATTCAGTTACGCACTAAGTAGAGTGACGCTGATGCTTACCCAGTGGGAAAAATTAAGAGGTACAGCATGGAAATGAAAGCCCAAGTTTTCGTGACTGTCCGGAACTTATAAAGCACTACAATAACCACATGAGAGGCGTCGATCTCGCCGATATTCTGTTTGCGTTGTACCGGACTACTTACAAGAGCCGACGTTGGTATACTGCAATATTTGCTCAAATGCTCGACATTTGTGTGAACCACGCCTGGTTAGTTTATCACAGTGATTGCAATAGACGGGCAGTGAAGCATATGAGGTCTTTGAGGTCTTTTCGGTACCCATTAGAAAGAGAGTTACAGAATAAAGGGAGATCTCGAATATCAGTTAAGTACAATTACTGTTGAACAAATATGATAGTGTACGCTATGATGGTATTGGTCATTGTCCTAGTTTGGAGAGTCATACGGTCGCTGCAACCTACATATATATAAAAAATAAGACTGATGTGTATTGTGTTAAGTGCAATTAAAGGCTGTTTATTACGCAAAATATGATAGAGATTTTTTTATAATTTCTATACAAAAGTTTTTAACTATGTCGACTGAATATTATTATTATAATTATGATTAAAACTGTTGTATATTATCCGTAATTCAGAATAATAATTATTACATAACTTTTGCTCAGATTGATTGTATTATTGATCTCACGTAGAGTAGCTATAAGTAAGTAATAAGTAAAATGGTCCTTATAGCCTGTTATTACATTCATAAATAAAGTTTTTGTTAGACATTTTATTACAAATATACATTTCTTTACTAAAACAATAAAAATATATTGTCATTTTCTTTAAAATTTATAACCTGCACAAAATAGAAATAAGATCTAATAAGTGTAATGATTCGACAATGTGCATTATACTGCACATCAAAATTATTGACAACTTTATGGCAAACCTGGCAAAGTCCAGAATACTGAACACGCATTTTCAGAAAATTAGGATATACCAGATTTTTTACATTATATTTTCTTGTTGTAACAACTCTCAATGAAGCTAAAAATGCAAAAAAAAACATAACTTTCCATAAAATTTTCTCTTGCCAGATTAAGGGTTAATGGATTATATTTTAGTTTATTTAAATTATAACTATTGAATATTGTAACATTATTTTAAAACTATTTATATTGACATTATGCCTGACGTTTCGACTGATTTTAACAACTATTGTGTAATAACAGCTTTTAAACTATATCTGTATACAATACA
Source organism: Catocala sponsa (assembly GCA_963564715.1). Taxonomy (NCBI): domain Eukaryota; kingdom Metazoa; phylum Arthropoda; class Insecta; order Lepidoptera; family Erebidae; genus Catocala; species Catocala sponsa. The sequence goes on from OY751354.1 coordinate 13,311,173, forward strand.
TAACATTCGCCTAAACGTACGATAATGTTAAATATTTATTAAATACGCATGAGATTTTTTAAGAGAAGGTCAAAAATACTACACGAATATAGAAATTACATATTTATATTTTACTAGCTTTTGCGCGCGGCTCCGCCCGCGTGATACCTACATGAATAAAAAGTAGCCTATGTCCTTCCTCAGATTTTAAACTATCTCTGTACCTACCAAATATCATCTAAATCGGTTGAGTGGTTTAGCCGTGAAAAGGTAACAGATAGACAAACAGATAGACAGAGTTACTTTCGAATTAATAATATTAGTAAGGATAAGCATTATTACCTCAGTTTTTGTCAGCAATAATTATTTGAAAAATCACATAATATAATAATGATAATTAGAAATGTTTAAATTGTGTACATTTTTCAAAAATATAATGCATTTGTTGAAATACATAATTATGGGATTAATTATCTAGGAATTATTTGTTTAGTAGCAATTAAACGAATTTAAAAGCATAGACAAATAATGTTGGACACTGTACTTAAATTCAATGTGTTTAGGACATCACTATTCCATAAATTTCTAGTCCAAATTTGAAAATGGCGGCCAAAGAAAATAAATACAATATTCTGTTAGAACTTGTTCTTCTCAAGAGGAAAGACTAAGGGCGAGAGAATTGAAAAATAGGTATTTGTAAAATCTATTGCTGTCGCACAGTGCCATGTATAGTATCATGAGCGCGATAGAGACAACTGCAGCTTGGACCGAAAATACCTATTAAAAGTACACAAAATCAACTTTTCGTAGTCCCCTGATTCCTTCTCCAAACCTTGACCGATTTAACTACTATTTTCATTAAAATTAAAGAAAGGCTTTATGGCCGTGTTCATATATTTTTCTTTTTTTATATAATCTAGTCAAATTTGTTTTCTGGATGTTTGAACACAGCGGTAAATCTCGCCAATTTTTGAGGTTTTTGAAGGCTCATGTCTCTTTTAATAATTAATTTATGAAAAAAAGCAAAACATAGGGACATGCCAATAGAGGCCATACATTTTTTGGAAAAAAAAATAGCTCTACTGGCATTATCCAGGGAAGAAACGGGGGACTACGATTGTATGAAAAAACGGCCCTTGTGTTTCCTCTTAACATTTTTTATTACGGCACTTTAACTATGGGACCATTGCCTTCGGTTTTATTTGAGTTCAAAAATCTTTCTTTTATACATAAAAATAATGATACCTACTGCTATAGCATTGCAATAGTTTTAAAGAATACAAATGTCAGCCTCGATGGCGTAGTGGTAAGTGTAACTGACTGCCACGCCTGAGGTCGCGGGTTCGATTCCTGCAGAAGTCAAACATTTGTGTGCATGGACATGGATGTTTGTCTTGGTCTGGGTGTTTCTATGTATAATATGTATGTATTTACAAAAAAAAAGTATATGTGTATGTTTATCCTTTGTCTAGTATCTACAGTACAAGCTCTGCTTAGTTTGGGCTAGATGGTGTTGTGTGTATGTGATAGAATATTATCTATATATTAATACGTGAACCAAAAATGTTGTAATTAATGAAAAAATACTACCCCCACACAACCATGCATTTGACAGACGCGTAACTATGGTTACATATATCAGCAATATCTTACAGGTAAACTTTGGTCGAATTTCGAGCACTAGGCGACTAGTTATTATTATTTTGTAATATAACTTTGGAAATAACTAATTCATCCGGAAACCATATGGCGTTGCACAGAATGACATAACGATAAACAAATTGTATATTGATTGTCTAAAGTGCTCGCTGCATGTAAAATTTAGGCCAATTTCTTATTTAGGTCGATCTAATCATTGACATTCACTTTAATAATGTGAATGCAACTAAATTGGTATCATTTGAAATAAACAGTGTGTTTATTACCAAGGTGACAAACATACGGACAAACCTTTAGACTGCGTAGTGGTTTAAATGGGTCCGGCCGTTAGTGTCCCATTCCGGTACGCCCGCGCCCCCGGCCGGCACGCACCCACAGTGAAAAATTTGTTATTCCGCTACGCCCCCGGCCGAGACTTGAGCAAATACTGTTGAAACAAAAGTATTTTTACTATCATGTATTAGCTTTAGAATTAGTAACATTAGTTTTAAGTATACTCTTTAAACATATGTTTAAAAAATGTTGAATCACTTATCCGTAAGCCTGCACAATGGGCGTGCAACCCTTTCACTGTTTCCGTGCGGTGTTAACTTTGGAAACGAACATATTTTAATATAATTTAGTTTACATATTCTAAACATATTTTTAAAGAGTATATTTAAAAACTAATCTTATTAATTCTAAAGCTAATACATGATTGGAAAAACACTTTTGTTTCAACAGTATTTGCTCAAGTGTCTTCTCCGGTTGTTTTACAATAGGAGAGTCTCGGCCGGGGGCGTTACGGAATAACAAATTTTTCACTGTGGGTGCGTCCCGGCCGGGGACGTACCGGAATGGGACCCTAACGGCCGGACCCGTTATTTTGACATTACAAACAGACACTTGAATTTTATTTATTTGTTGTATTTAGCACTAGCTGTTACCTGCGACTTCGTCCGCGTAGATTTTAACTAAAAAGTGTTTGTCGCCGCGGAACCCAACTATATTTCTCTGCCCAAGTTAATTAAATGGCGTAGTTTTTATAGTGTAAAGCTAGATAATAGCATGGCTTACTCAAAAACAACATTTAAATATGCGTCGTTAGATTACACGCTGTCACAGAATGCGTAAGAAAAATAAAGTTTCACAGCTCCTCCTCCGTAGGTGATAGCGTGATAATATGTAGCCTATATGTTGACCCGACCTGTTAGTAATATTCATGCAAAATTTGAAGTAAATCCATGCAGTACTTTTTGAGTTTAGCCCGGACATACATACAGACAAACAGACAAACAGACAAAAATTCTAAAATTTATATTTTTGGCTTCGATATCGATTGTAGATCACGCCCCAAGTATTCTTTTAAAAAAATATTCAATGTACAGTTTTGACTTTCCTACGATTTTATTATATGTGTAGATTTGCAGTCTTAGTATTCGTTGTTATACAGATAATAAAGAGCTCTATGGTCTGTGAGTAACATTACAACATGGCGCTGTATGTAATTATCTATTGCCAACGAACCGTCGCAATGTTTCATAAGACGTATCATTGTTGCAATTTTAATTGATTAGTTACAGTTTAGCATGTACTGATAGCAAATATTACAGACACGTGCATACTTATTTGAGTCTCTTCAGTAGATTTTAGGTTTCTTTTATTAACATACTAGTTTTTGATCGTGGCTTCGCTCGCGTAAAGGTTAAGTTAGCCGCGAGCAAAAGCTATAAAGATAATAATAATATTCTGTCACATACACACAACACCATCTAGCCCAAACTAAGCAGAGCTTGTACTATGGGTACTAGACAATGGATAAACATACATATATTCTTTTTTTCTGTAAATATATACACATTATACATATAAACACCCAGAGCAAGACAAACATCTATGTTCATGCACACAAATGTTTGACTTGTGCGGAAATCGAACCCGCGACCTCAGGCGTGGCAGTCGGCTACACTAACCACTACGCCATCGAGGCCGACATATTATAAAGAGGAAAGATTTGATTTTTAGTTTGTTTGTAAGGGATTAACTCAAAATCTTCTCAACCGATTTAAAAATATATTTTACCATTAGAAAGCTATATTATCAGCGTGTAACATAGGTTATATATCTATACTAATATTATAAAGCTAAAGGGTTTGTTTGTTTGTTTGAACGCGCTAATTTCGGGAACTAGTGGCTCGATTTGAAAAATTCTATTAGTGTTCAATAGCCTATTTATCGAGGAAGGCTATAAGGCTATAAAAATCACGCTACGGCCCACGGGGGCGGTTCAGTAACGATAAACGCAGGTTAAGCCGCGGAAAAATCTAGTTATTTCAATAAAAAGTACTGTTTTGTTGTTTACCCTCCCTTCCCCCTCCCGCCCTGGGCAAAATCTAGTCTATTATATACAGTGTGCTTATTATTAAAAAGCGTTCTCTCAAACCCATTAATTTTCACCAAAACTGTAAAAACGTAAGCACATCGTTTTATTTACTACCAAAAAAGAGCCACATAGGAAGCGAAATAATGTATTGGACATGGGATCAACTGGTATTGAGTTCGATCCCCACCTATTGCACTTTAGACTCATTCGTAACCTTAGCTAAAACAGTAGGTAACAAGAATCTATAATATTAATACGTGAAACAAAATCTTTGTACCCCTTTTTACGAAAATTGCGCGGACTGAGGAGAATGAAATTTAGCACAGTTAAAGTTTATATGGAGAAGGAGGGGCGAATCCTAGTAATATTTTTCTAACTAATATTATAAAAGCGAAAATGAGTTTGTTTGTTTGTTACCTTTTCACGCCTAAACCACTGAACTGATCATCCTGAAATTTTGCATATACGTAGTCAGGTGTATAGAAACGGACATAGGCTACCTTTCATCCCCAAAAAAAAAAAATACTGTCCCCGAGGAAAACAATAATACCGTTCTTATGATATGTTCTTATGATATGGCGCCACGTGTCTTTCGAATCATGATTGAATTATATTATTATACAAGCAGAGTACAAACCGAATCGATTGTCAATTTCTAAATTAACGCGAGCGAAGCCGCGAGCAAAAGCTAGTATTTTTATAAAATATGCATTAGAAATACATTAATTTAATCATAAAATACTACACGCACACATCCATGCATACGCACACAGTTGAATCGCGTTCGTAGTATTTCGACATTGTTCGTCTGACGTCGTATAATTCTTTGTAACTATGGTTACCTATACCTTAAGAGCAGCGATAGCTCAGTGGCGAGACGTCGCGCACCTCTGATTTTCGGAAGTTATATGACTTTTCGAAATTATGTGCGTGTTGATTGACAATTATCGCCTGCTCCGTGCCTCGGAGAGCACGTTAAGCCGTCGGTCCCGGCTGCCATGAACATCTATAGTAGTCGTTATTGGGAAGTCACGGAGCAGGCGATAATTATTGCCAATCAATACGCACATAATTTCAAAAAGTCACATAACTTCCGAAAGTCAGAGGTGCGCGACGTGGGTTCGAAACCGAGACCCTCTGCATTGCAGTCTGTTGGTCTCCCCACTGAGCTATCGCTGCTATATATTATTATGACAAACTACTATTATGCCAAAAAATGCCACACTAGTTATGTGTAATAAGTGCGAGTCGGACTCGCCCATGAAGGGTTCCGTAGCAGCAAGTAACATAATATAAAAGTTCTTGTAGTTCGTTGTAACTTTGATCAATGTTTTGATAATAGGGTATTTTATGAAAGGAAAATTGCGGTTTATGATTTATGACGTATTAAAAAAAACTACTAACTAGATCTCGTTCAAACCAATATTCGGTGAAGTTTACATGGTAATGTACATCATATATTTTTTTTAGTTTTATCATTCTCTTATTTTAGAAGTTACAGGGGCGGGTGACACATTTTACCACTATGGAAGTGTCTCTCGCGCAAACTATTCAGTTCAGAAAAAAACTTCAATATCATTTTTGAAGACCTATCCATACATACTCCACACGTATGGGTTTGATGAAAAAAAATTTTTGAGTTTTAGTTCTAAGTATGGGGAACTCCCAAAATTTTTTGTGTTTTCTATTTTTGTGTGAAAATCTTAATGCGGTTCACAGAATACATCTAGTTACCAAGTTTCAACAGCATAGTTCTTATAGTTTCGGAAAAAAGTGGCTGTGACATACGGACGGACAGACAGACAGACATCAGAATCCATAAGGGTTCCGTTTTTTGCCATTTAGCTACGGAACCCTAAAAACCATTATGCGAAAAGAAAGGATCTTAATTAAAACACGTGCTTCCTCTCTGCACTAATTGCGTATAATGTTTAACAATTTATGACACAAAGGCATCTATTTAATAACAGAGATCGTTTATAGGAAAACGCAGGCATTCTCCGAGCCATTGTTCACTCTCGTCGATAGATAAATTAGTTATAATATAATTATAATAACATTGACAGCTGCTATTTTGTTGTACATATATACATAGATTCACGCCTGTTTCCCAGAGGGGTAGGCAGAGACTAAGGATTTCCATTTGCTACGATCCTGACACACTTCTCTGGCTTCATTCACTTTCATAACATTCCTCATACACCCTCGCCGACTTAAGGTGCTCTTGACCCGGCCTTTATCCAGAACGCCTCCAATCTGATCAAGACACGTTCGCCTAGGTCTTCCCCTTGCGACTGTTCCATTCACACTAGCCTTATAAACTTTCTTGTGGTAATACTTCCTAATATTATAAGCTAGAGTTCGTTCGCAGCTTCGCTCGCGTAGTATGTAGGTTAGGTTAGTAACAGGATGTCTTTTCTCAATAAAAGTTACTCTATGTCCTTCTTTTTTTTATACATTTAAGGTGGCAAACAAGCATACGGCCCACCTGATGGTAAGTGGTCACCATAGACTATAGACGCCTGCAATAGCAGAGGCATCACTTGCGCGTTGCCTTTGACCCTTGGGGAAAAAAGGAAGTGGGAAGGAGAAGGAGCGAGAAGGTGGAAAAAGGGTGATTGGGCCTCCGGCACTCTCAATCACCAAACGAAACACAACAGTAAGAAAATTGCTATTTCACGTCGATATTCTATGAGAGGGTAGTACTTCCCCGGCCGAGCCGGCCCATTCATGCTGAAATCAGCGAGGCTCTACTATTATGACCTTCCTTCTCTGTTCTCCTGACAAAGTGTATGCGAAATTTCATGATAATCGGGCGAGTAGTTAAAGCGTGAAAGCGTAACAAACAAACAAACCCACATTCCCATTTATAATATTAGTTAGGATGCGAATGTAAGTTATTTTTCCCGCAATTCCGAGACCTTAACCACTGAGCTACGGCCGCAAGGGTGTTGGCCTTAATTTCAACTATTATGTAGTCACAAAAGTTCACTGAATAATCTCGCAAGTTTGAACGAAGGTCAACAACTTATGAGAATTTAAATAAAACCGCTTTAAATGCTAAGGCCGGGACTCCACCAAAGCGGAGATGTGTGCGGTGTGCTGTGTGCTGTGCGAGAAGAGATGTTTTTCAGCTCGGGCCGGCTCGGCCGGCGCGCGCGCGGTGTTCTGCGGGTTGCTGGCGGGCGAGAGGGAGGAGGGTGACATCGCTCACTGCACGCCGCTCACATCTCTCGTCTCCACTGCGCGTCGTCCGCGCACAGCTCACATCTCCGCTTCCATCGCGCCATACAAATATTACACATCTCCGCACAGCGATCTCCACTGAAGCTGAGCGGAGAGGAGATGTGTCAATAACACAATTCTATTGGTTGTTTAAAAAACATCTCCTCTCCGCTCGTCTCGTCTTCGCTTTGGTGGAGTCCCGGCCTAACTGTGTGCAAAATTATTTGTTTTATCTGTTTTAGATAACTAAGCACTAATAGTTCAATAGTTAAAGTCGTCGCCTTGCCAATTTATCCAGCGAGTTCGATCTCCGCTCAGAACAAAAGCTTGTGAGATCCACATGAAGTTGATTCGAGTGTTGGTGTGTAAATGGTCATTTTGTCACTGTGTTTTATTTTTATGCAATTAAGGTGCCAAAAAAGCATTTGGCCCACCTGATGGTAAGTGGCCACCGTAGCCTATGGACACCTGCAACACCAGAGGCATCACCTGCGCGTTGCCGACCCTTTAGGACAAAAAGGAAGTGGGAAGGAGAAGGAGCGGGAAGGGGGAAAGAGGGTGATTGGGCCTCCGGCACTCTCACTCACCAAACGAAACAGAACAGTAGGAACACTGCTATTTCACGTCGATATTCTGTGAGAGGGTAGTCTTTCCACGGTCGAGCCGGCCCATTCATGCTGAAATCAGCGAGGCTCTACTACTCACTGAGATCAGCGAGGCTCTACTACTCACTGAAATCAGCGAGGCTCTACTACTCACTGAAATCAGCGAGGCTCTACTACTCACTGAGATCAGCGAGGCTCTACTACTCACTGAAATCAGCGAGGCTCTACTACTCACTGAAATCAGCGAGGCTCTACTACTCACTGAAATCAGCGAGGCTCTACTACTCACTGAGATCAGCGAGGCTCTACTACTCACTGAAATCAGCGAGGCTCTACTACTCACTGAAATCAGCGAGGCTCTACTACTCACTGAAATCAGCGAGGCTCTACTACTCACTGAAATCAGCGAGGCTCTACTACTCACTGAAATCAGCGAGGCTCTACTACTCTCTGAAATCAGCGAGGCTCTACTACTTACTGAAATCAGCGAGGCTCTACTACTCACTGAAATCAGCGAGGCTCTACCACTCACTGAAATCAGCGAGGCTCTACTACTCACTGAAATCAGCGAGGCTCTACTACTCACTGACATCAGCGAGGCTCGACTAATCATAAATCTCAGTGTCCATTGAGTTCGATCTTCACTCAGTACAATAGTTTGTGAACCACAAGTTACTTTGCCGAGTGTGGGTGTTCAAGTGATGGCCTTGCCACTGTAACTGCGAGTTGTTAGTTCGATTTCAACTCGGTACAAAATTCTGTGATCTAAAAATAGTTGTTATGAGTTTGAATGTTTTTGTGTCCGTTATTTGAATCCTTGTAAAATCTGCCGTGACAAAATTGATTATCTACTAATGGAGGTATAGTATTTAAAAACGAATAATTAAATTCTATCATATGCACACAACACCATCTAGCCCAAACTAAGCAGAGCTTGTACTATGGGTACTAGACAATGGATAACCATACATGTATGTATACCTTTTTTTGTAAATACATACCTATTATACATAAAAACAACCAGACCAAAACAAACATCCATGTCCATGCACACAAATGTTTGACTTGTGCGGGAATCGAACCCGCGACCTCAGACGTGGCAGTCGGTTACACTAACTACTACGCCATCAAAGCCGACTATTACAGCTATATGTGACACCTACATCTCTAAATAGGTAGGCAGAGATGCATGCAGCTAAATTTCGCCAGCTGTTTAAGGTCCAGCGCAATAGGATGCGAGTCTATTGCTGTCCAGGCACAGTTTAAGACTCTGTGCTGTGCCTGAGAATTTGTTGACAGTAAAACACATAATAACGAGACGGGTGTAAAAACCCAGGATTCAACCTCTTCGTCTTAAATGTACATCATGTGATCTTGTGACCCCTATATTTCAAGGGTCTTTTGACCCACAGGGCCCATATTCGAACTCGAACGAGGTATGACCCCAAGGTGTCTGCACACCAAGCTACAAGTCAATATTTTGCCATTTAAAATACATGTGATTTTGTGACCACTATGTCTCGGGGGTCTTTAGACCCACAGGGCCCATATTCAAACTCGACCGAGGTATGACCCAAAGATGTCTGCACACGTTACAAGTCAATCGGTCCAGTACTTCCGTAGTTATGCCGGTCACTAACAGACAGACACACAGACCCAAATAGTGTTTTCATTATGAACCTCTGAAGAAGACTCAGAGGTCATAATAATATCAACCCTGTACTAAATTGTCCCACTGCTGGGCACGGACCTCTTCTCGATGTGAGAAGGGTTAGACCATAGTCCACGCCGTTAGCCCAGCGCGAGTTAGCAGACTTTACATACGTTCAAAAACATTATGTAGAACTCTCAAACATGCAGGCTACCTCACGATGTTTTCCTTCACCGTTAAAGCAAGTGCTAATTTAATACGCACATAACTTCGAAAAGCTTGCGCTTCGGAGAGCACGAAAAGGGCATAAATTCAAAAAGTCAGAGATGCGCGCCTTGGGATCGAACTTGAGACCTCTGCCTTGCAGTCCAGCGGTCTCCCACTAAGCTATCGCCGCTACAGCTGGTGACGTAAGTATAATTGCTGAATAATCTCCTGTCAACATATTATTATCACTTTCAAAAGGAAGAGAAAATTATGTTCAATGAATGAACATTCCTCAGGCGAATCATTAAATACCTATAGTGAAATTTTGTAATTACGAATAACTAGCTTTTGCCCTCGGCTTCGCTCACATTCATTTAGAATTTGACAATCAATTCGGGTCGTACTCTGCTTGTAATAATATAATTCAATCATGATTCGAAAGACACGTGGCGCCATCTATTATCATAAGAACGGTATTATTGTTCCTCGAAAACAGTAATTTTTTTCGGGATGAAAGGTAGCTTATGTTCGATTTTGTACACCTGACAACGTATACTTATGCAAAATTTCAGGATGATCGGTTCAGTGGTTTAGGCGTGAAAAGGTAACAAACAAACAAACTCATTTTCGCTTTTATAATATTAGTTAGGATTAGGATTAGTTAGGATTAGGATTACAGAAAAACGCAAGATATCTTTATTGAACAGTTGTTCGACTGTGTGGGAGTGGGGGCCTTCACAAATGCACAAGCAAGAGCTTATACCTACTAGATTTTGTCCGCAGCTTTGCCCGTAAAGTAAAGAAAAGTAGGTACCCTATCTCCATCTCTGTACCTCTGACAACATGTATGCGAAATTCCACGATAATCAGTCGAGTAGTTAAGGCGTGAAAGCGTAACAAACAAACTCACATTCGCATTTACAATATTAGTTAGAATACCATCACAAATACTTTCTGTTTATACTATTAGGTATGTTTGTCAGCCATCTTGTACATAATCATTATATAACATGGCGGATAAATAACAGAACATTATGTGATATTGTAATAGTTGTAACTTCTACGTTACGAAATGTTACGTGTAAATAATTTACAAGCAGCGATAGCTCAGTGGGGAGACCAACAGACTGCAATGCAGAGGGTCTCGGGTTCGAACCACCTCGCGCACCTCTGACTTTCGGAAGTTATATGACTTTTCGAAATTATGTGCGTATTGATTGACTATTATCGCCTGCTCCGTGCCTCGGAAAGCACGTTAAGCCGTCGGTCCCGGCTGCCATGAACATCTATGGTAGTCATTATTGGGAAGTCGGTGCCCTCTAATATCCTGATACTGGTCTAGCCTTAGGGTATCGTTAGCCTTCGGGTTGCGGAGGTCAGACGGCAGTCGCTCCGTGTAAAAACTGATATCCAGTCAAATCCGATTAGACTAGAAAGCAGACCCCAAGTGACTTGGGAATAATAAAGGCTAGGGGAGAAGAATACATATACCTCTATATACAGTCAGAATAGCAGCGATAGCCTAGTGGGAAACCGTTAGACTGCTACGCAGAGGTCTCGAGTTCGAACCCAGAGCGCGCATCTGTGACTTTTCGGAGTTATGTGCGTTTTAAATAGTTAATTTATTATTTATCGCTTGCTTTAACCGTGAAGGAAAACATCGTGATTCAAACTGCTTGTCTAAGAGTTCTACATAATGGTCTCTAAGATATGTGAAGTCTGCCAACCCGCACTGGGCCAGCGTGGTGGACTATGGCCTAAGCCTTCTCACACTGAGAAGAGGCCCGTGCCCAGCAGTGGGACAGTTTAATACAGAGCTGACATTATTAAATTGTTACCAAAGGATTACATTATAGGTAAACATTGAAGTCAGTACGCAATTCGTGAGACAATCCTAACTAATCCTAACTAATATTATAAATGCGAAAATGAGTTTGTTTGTTTGTAACGCTTTCACGCCTTAACTACTCAACCGATCAACATGAAACTTTGCAAACACGTCGTCAGGGGTACAGAATAGGACATAGGGCTCCTTTCATCCAGAAAAAATAACAGTTGCATACCTAACCTACATTTACGCGAGCGAAGCCGCGGGTGAAAACTAGTATAATATACATCTGTAGTTATTATCTACTACAAATAAGCACTTAATGATTTAACACGATGTATTTACTGACATATTACACTTATTTATTTAAACTTTATTTATCAATCTGACATTCGTATTTATATCATCAGTAAGAATTACCAAATACATTTGAATATACATATAGTTATTTCAGCATTTACAATAATCTACCATAAAAAATGTCATCAGCGGATTCCATTTATGAAATGTTCTTAAATCGAATCTCTTAAAGGCGTATGCGCAAATACCGGTTTTAAAAATCGATACTCAGTCAAGTTCGCTTTTTAAAACTGGTCCCAAGAAAGTGCATTCCGGAACTGGCAGGGTTTCTTTGGGTGGCAATACTTGGTGTTGAACGTTAAACTAAAAAGCACTTAAGGTAAACATTAAGTGGTTTTTAGTTTAACGTTAGTAACTAAACCTCGATAGATGGCGTTGCTCCATTGGGCTGAATCGCGATAATAATATATTATGGTTTCGTTCACACGAGTACCTAATATATAAGGTCGTTACATGTATAAATTTTTTGAACAATAACAATTACTAGCGGTCGCCTAGCGCTCGAAATTCGACCAAAGTTTGCCTGTAAGATATTGCTGATATATGTCATTATATATTGATATATGTAACCATAGTTACGCGCTTCCACTGCGTGTGTTAAATGCATGGTTGTGTGCGTGTAGTTTTTTTTCATTAATTTAATGTATTTCTAATGCATATTTTATATAAATATTAGGATTCGCCACTCCTTCTCCATATAAACTTTTACAGTGTACTGCGTTTCACCTGCTGAGTAAGATTGCCGGAAGCTAACATTTTTATAAACAACTAGATTTTGCCCGCAGCGTCGTTCGCGTAAACGTAAGTAAAGTTACGATAGTAACAGTACTATTTGTAGATAAAAGGTACGCTATGTCTTTTTCCGTACCCCTGACAGCGGGTACACGAAATTTCATGATAATCGGTCAAGTAGTTAGGACGTGAAGGAGTAACAAACATACAAGTAGTTAGGACTAGCCGTTACCCGCGACTTTGTCCGCGTAGATTTTACCAAAAAATGTTTGTCTCCGCGGAACCCTATATTTTTCTAAAATCTAAGTAGCCTAAGTTACTTCTTATATCATCAACTATCTGCCAATGAAAGTCCCATCAAAATCGGTTCAGCCGTTTTGGAGATTAGCCGGAATAAACGGACAGACAGACCGACAAAAATGTTATAAATTTTTGTTATAGGTACGTTATATACTTTTATATGCATTAGGTAAAAAGCTGTTATTTTGACATTACAGACATTTAAATTTTATTTATTTGTATAGATATATGTATAGATTAGGATATTACGATTCATTAGCATTACATTTTACTTTCCCATAGAATTCAGAGCGGGTGAAACCGCGGGTAAACTTAAACGTTATTATAAACTCTAGAAACGTCAGGCAAATTTTAATTAGACTTAACTAGGTTAATAATAAAAAATATTTGTGTAGGTACAAATAAAAGAAACAGTTGTATATTATTTATGTTTAATGTTTATAATAAACTACATATGTCTAAATTATACATCGTTAATTAAGAAAACTAATAGGCACCGACAAAATTTTTTTTAATGATGTTTAAAATTAACTATTGGTCGATAATTACGTAGGTAGCTTACTTGTCGCCTTTGACATTTGGATGATGTTATTTTGTCTATGGATTTCAAAAAAGGCACGTGTATGAGTAAACTAGCTTTTGCTCGCGGATTCGCTTGCGTAAAAGTAGGTTAGGTTATGTTAGTATCAGTACCTACTTTATGTTTTTTAAATACTCTTTGTTATTCAGTAATAAAAGAGCTTTTTAATGGTAATCGAAGTTTTAAAATCGGTTGAATAGATTTTGAGTTACATTGTTAGAAACAAACAAACAAAAAAACAAATCTTTCCTCTTTATAATATTAGTATACAGTAGCGTAACCTCCGTGGCGCAGCGGTAGTGAATGCGACTGCTGTGCATGAGATCTTGGGTTCGAATCCCGGGTCGGGCCAACAAACAGTTATTAGGTTTAAATCTCAATAGCAGCCCGGAGTTAGGTAGTTGGCGGTGTTAGACACCCCCGTGCCTCGGAAAGCACGTAAAGCCGTTGGTCCTGCGTCTGATCTCTCTCCGGTCGTGTCGGATTACCGTCCCATCGGATCATAAGAGTTAGGGAACAGAGTGTGCACTTGTGTTTGCGCACACGCTTGTGCACTATAATATCTCCTGCGCAGATGGCCAGCCTCCGTTAAGATTCGCCGCCGTGACCGAAATTCGGTCTGGAGGACATTACTACAGTAGATGTAAATGTGTGTGTGAATCTAACATTCTGCTCCACTTCTTCATAATTATGAAACCGTGAGTGCAATATGATTAAAAAGGGGATACAAAGATTACCTAACGTATTTTTAAACTAGATGTGCCTGCGGTTTCATTCGCGTTTATGGTTACTGCACGGCCCTCGTGGGTCGTAGCGTGATGTTATATAGCCAATAGCCTTCCTCGATAAATAGACTATCCAACACTAAAAGAATTTTGCAAATCGAACCAGTAGTTCCTGCGATTAACGCGTTCAAACAAACAAAAAAATTATTCAGCTTTATAATATTAGTATAGACTAGCTGTTACCTGCGACTTCGTCAGCGTAGATTTTAATTAAACAGTGTTTATCTCCGCGGAACCCTATTTTTTTCTAAAATCAAAGTAGCCTAAGTTACTCCTTATAACATCGGCTATCTGCCAGTGAAAGTCCCGTCAAAATCGGTTCACCCGTTACGGAGATTAGCCGAAACAAACAGACAGACAGACAAAAATTTTAAAAATAGATGTTTTCGTATAGGTACCTTATATACTTTCATATGCATTAGATAAAAAGCTGTTATTTTGACATTACAAACAGACACTTCAATTTTATTTATTCGTATAGATTGGAATCATTATTCTTGCGACGCGGAGAAATTAACAAACATTCTAACAATGGATACAAAGAATACCTAGACTAACAGGGTGTGCGTGAGCGACGAACGCGACGCGATGCGACGCGACACGACACGATGCAATGCGACGCGATGCTACACGCGACAATCTCAGGAACTATCGGTTCGAATTGAAAAATTCTTTCAGTGTTGGTTAGCCCATTTATCGAGGAAGGTTATAGGCTATATAACACCACGCTACAACCAATAGGAGCAGAGCATAAATGAAAAATGATGCAGAAATTCTCTTATGTGAAGCAGACGAAGTGGGTCAGCTAGTAATTCAATAAATTACAGTCGCATTTCGACCACTTATTCTATCTAGTATCTGTTACTAGTCAATATTAGTATATCTATATTTATCACAAAGTTATTTAGTTTGTTTATCCACAAGAACGCTCAATTATTTACTTTTACAATCTTCTTTTCTTTTCCTTTTCGTGTGGTTAGTGGCCAACCTGTTGTCAAGAGTTGTTCAAGCCGCCCGTAAGCCTCTGACATAGCTTAACGACTGCTGTCAATTTGACAACAACCGGGAGCGATTTTTTACGTGCCCTCCGAAGCACGGAGACGCTCAGATGAAATACCACTAAACGGTCACCCATCTATAGACTGACTGCACCCAACGTTGCTTAACCTCGCTAATCGTTTACCGATCAGTGAGTGCAATTAATACAGAGATTCCCAGACTGTCCTCATAGACCACTTTCAAAATTTAGCTGGTTCCCGTGGACCCCCTGCAGCTATATTTCTACCATATTTCCATTGATAGGTGAAGTCAAGTCAATATTTTAGTTCTTCACTATCAAAAGCAAATTTCGTGGACCCCCGCTTACGAATTGTGAACCCCCATTTTTTTGTTGTACGTAGACCCCCGTCGAGTCTCCCGTGGACCTCTAGGGGTCCACCTGGACCACTTTGGGAACTAAGGTATTAGTATAATATATAAATTTTACTACATTAACGGCGATATCGACTTTTGGACTGAACATAATACCTAATTAGCAGTTTATGATTACGGGCGGCCTCTATGACGTAGTGGTTAGTGTAACCGACTGCCACACCTGAGGTCGCGGGTTCGATTCCCGCACAAGTCAAACATTTGTGTGCATGAACATGGATGTTTGTCTTGGTCTGGGTATTTCTATGTATAGAAGGCATGTATTTTCAAAAAAAGTATATATGTATGTTTATCCATTGTCTAGTACCCATAGTACAAGCTCTGCTTAGTTTGGGCTATAATATTCTATCACATACACACAACACCATCTATGTTGTGTGTATGTGATAGAATATTATTATACGCCGCGTCTGTCTGTCTGTCTGTTCGCGATAAACTCAAAAACTACTGAACGGATTTTCATGCGGTTTTCACCGATACACAGAGTGATTCAGGTTTAGATGTATACATTTTTAAGGTTTTGTAGTAACCGTACGAAGCCGGGGTGGGTGACTAATACATTACTAAGACTTAGTGAGAAAGTAAATAATATAATCATAGTGCCTCGTTAAGATATTGTTCTAATTAAGTGTACTGTTTCAAAGTTGAGATAAATGAGTGTATCTTACATCTTATCTTATGCGGGGGCCAGTCAGTGCAGACCGGCGACACTTCGACCCAGTGGAATCTTTTGTGTTGACACTCTCCCAATAACGACTGCCATAGATGTTCATGGCAGCCGGGACCGACGGCTTAACGTGCTCTCCGAGGCACGGAGCAGGCGATAATTGTCAATCAATACGCACATAATTTCGAAAAGTCATATAACTTCCGAAAGTCAGAAGTGCGCGACGTGGGTTTGAACCCGAGACTCTCTGCATTACAGTCTGTTGGTCTCCCCACTGAGCTATCGCTGCTCTAAATGAGTGTAAGTACGTCAGTAAATACATCGTGTTCAATAATTACCTAAGTACTTATTTGTAGTAGATAATGACTACTGATATATATTATACTAGCTTTTGCCCGCGGCTTCGCTCGCGTTAATTTAGAATTCGACAATCAATTCGGGTTGTACTCTGCTTGTAATAATATAATTCAATCATGATTCGAAAGACACGTGGCGCCATCTATTATCATAAGAACGTTATTGTTGTTTTCCTCGGGCACTGTAATTTTTTTCGGGATCAAAGGTAGCCTATGTCCGTTTCTGTACACCTGACAACGTATATGCAAAATTTCAGGATGATCGGTTCAGTGGTTTAGGCGTGAAAAGGTAACAAACAAACAAACTCATTTTCGCTTTTATAATATTAGTTAGGATTAGGATTGTCTCGTAGTAGCTTCTATGTTTACCTATAATTTAATCCTTTGGTAACAATTTAATAATGTCAGCCCCACTTAACTGTCCCACTGCTGGGCACGGGCCTCTTCTCACTGTGAGAAGGGTTAGGCCATAGTCCACCAAGTTGCACCAGTGCGGGTTGGCAGACTTCACATATCTTCGAGAACATTATGGAGAACTTTCAGACATGCAGGTTTCATCACGATGATTTTCTTCACCGTTAAAGCAAGCGATAATATATTATTCATTCACATGCATTTAGTAAGAAGCTGTTATTTTGACATAACAAACAGACACTTCAATTTTATTTATTTGTATATATCTGTGTGTGTCGATTTGGTTATCAACAAATTCATTAGAAATCACTAGCTATCATTTTCCATGTTTATAGTTAGTGCTCCGCCCCCGTGGCTTGTAGCGTGATGTTATATAGCCTATGTTACTTCTGGATAAAGTAGCTTTCTAATGGTGTAAAAATTATTAAAATTGGTCCAGTAGTTTTTAAGTTTATGCATAACAAACAAAAATACAAATCATTTCCATGCTGAAATCACAATAATATTATAAAGAGACAAGATTTGATATTTTGTTTGTTTGTTTTAAGGATTTAAATTAAAAACTACACAACTGATTTTTAAAAAATATTCAAGTTTTTTTTATCACCGAGTAAAATAGACTACATTTCATTAAAAAGAAATAGAAATGTACGTATTGTTACTAACCTAACCTAACCTACTTTTACGCGAGCGCAGACTAACTTTTATGTTAAGATTCAATAACTGTTTTCAAACTATATACGTTCTTTAATAAATAATGATGACAAAACATCCTAACTAATATTATAAATGCGAAAATGAGTTTGTTTGTTTGTTACGCTTTCACGCCTTAACTACTCAAACGATCAACCTGAAATTTTGCATACACGTTGTCAGGGGTACAGAATAGGACATAGGGTACCTTTTATCCAGAAAAAATAACTGTTTCAAACCTAACCCAACCTATATTTACGCGAGCGAAGCCGCGGGTGAAACTAGTAGATAATACATAGATATGGGTCTCTATATGTTGTCTATGGCTATCAGTACGCCATATTTGTTTAACCTTTTGAGCGCCACAATCTTGTATAGAAGACAAAAGTTTCCGTGCCCTCCACGCCACGTCTTTATTGAATACTAGTTTTCATCCGCGGCTTCGCTCGCGTAAATGTAGGTTACGTTAGGTTAGGTTTGCAACAGTTATTTTTTTTGGATGATAGATACCCTATGTCCTATTCTGTATCCCTGACAACGTGTATGCAAAATTTCATGTTGATCGGTTAAGTAGTTAAGGCGTGAAAGCTTAACAAACAAACAAACTCATTTTCGCATTTATAATATTAGTTAGGATTAGGATAATGTCTAATCGTAACATTTATTAAAAAAATATACATAAAATAAAGAGTTTGTTTTCTTTTGTGCGTAATTTTTTATTGCCTAAACTCTACTTTTACATTTTATTTCAATAATAATAATAATAATAATAAAAAATTAAACACCGGATTTTATTTCGAGAAAAAACAAATTAAACCAACCAAAATAATAATAATATTCTATCACATACACACAACACAATCTAGCCCAAACTAAGCAGAGCTTGTACTATGGGTACTAGACAATGGATAAACATACATTATATATACTTTTCTTTTGTAAATACATACATATTATATATATAGAAACACTCAGACCAAGACAAACATCCATGTCCATGCACACAAATGTTTGACTTGTACGGGAATCGAACCCGCGACCTCAGGCGTGGCAGTCAGTTACATTAACCACTAAACCATCGAGGCCGCCACAATAAATAATTTGTTTTATTTTGTGCGTCATTTTACTATTATCTAAAACTCTACTTTTCCATTTTTATTTCTATAGACACTGTTTATTTAAAAAAGGGATTGAATAGGTATAATGACCACCATAAATAGTAATTGCGCAGCAAAATATGCTTGCTAAAATATATCATAACGAGCACCTATATGCTTTAAATCACTGCATTCCCTCTCGGGTTAGGTTATGTTAGGTTCCTTCTTAAACCCACCCAAAAATAGGAGCCCCGACAAGCGGGTCCCCGTCGACTTATTTTGATCTCTTTAAATATATTTTGCTGTGCAATTCGGTGATCATTTACTATTTTTGACTGTTATATTTAACTATATCTAGTGATAAGTTAAACATAAGCCTTTTAAAAACAGCAAAATGTAAGTTGCCAGAATTTTTCAACTGTTATAGATTTATAGCTTGGCACTGGAGGACACATCGCGTTCGGCATAGGTTGGCGCTCAAAAGGTTAGTAAAAAGAAGCTTTAAAGCTCTCGTCGCCAAAATAGGTAACCAGTTCAGCTTGATGACGGAAACCAAAAACCATACCTGGTTAACTGGGTGGCAAACACCTACGTACTTTCGGGTACATAGGCATGCAATTTTTCTTCTCCCTAGTCTTTATTATTCCCAAGTCACTTGGGGTCGGCTTTCTAGTCTAACCGGATTTGACTGGATATCAGTTTTTACACGGAGCGACTGCCATCTGACCTCCGCAACCCGAAGGCTAACGATACCCTAAAGCTAGACCAGTGTCAGGATATTAGAGGGCACTGACTTCCCAATAACGACTGCCATAGGTGTGCATGGCAGCCGGGACCGATGGTTTAACGTGCTCTCCGAGGCACGAAGCAGGCGATAATTGTCAATCAATACGTTTAAATTATATGTTACAAAAACTTTAGTATAATATTATTATGTATAGCTTTAAAATTAGAATTCACGAACATAAATTATTCCACTGAGGGTATCAGTTAAAAAGTTTAACACGATTAAGTTAAAACAAAACAAGTTACTCTGCCCGTGGCTATGGCTGCCGAAAAGCAACTAAAACGTCAAGGAAATTGTGAATTTAAATAAGTTTAATTTTTTCGAAAAAGTGTTTATACATAAACGTCGTAAAAATGCGTATAAGTAATTGAATCTTAACTAAATAAATTGATACTTTAAAATATAAAATAGTGTTTTTATAAATAACCGTATTAATAAGTTTAATTTCAATTAAATTATGTCGATTATAAATATATCGATAGATTAATTAGGTGAAATCTGTTGTCCAAAAACCGCAATCGGAAGTAATTCCGCTTCAATAAAATATTGTGTAATAAGTCCTTATACATATTAATTAGCTCTTAAAGAATTGTAAATGAATTAAAAATAAGCTGTTTCCAAATTGTCATTGATTCTTGACCTAGTACCAGATATCACGTTCATATACATATTAATTCGCAGATTAAATAATATTAAAACAAAAAATAAAAACTGACCTTTCCGTTGAAAAATCAAAATAGGAAACACATAACTAAACTAAACAGTCATAACTAAACACAACACTAAAACAAAATTAAAAAAAAGGATTCGATGTTCGAAAATTTGAATTTAACTTTTTTATACCATCGATTTATTATTTTTAAATTCGCGTTGGCGCAGGCGAGCGCTCGTTCGGCCGCACGAACGTGTATTGCGAAACTATTTTATGTATAACCTTAAACCGCGGCGGGTACACTACCATTCATCTGTCATCTATTATGGCCTCTCCTTGTAATTATAATCCATAAACACTTGACTAGCATAACTTCATTTCGTTTTGGACGAAGGGATATAAAGGTTACGCTGAATAATTATGACTTAAAGGGTTTATTTTTATCCCGTACCCAGTAGTGGGACAATTTATAACAGCGCAGATTTTATTATTATTTTTATTGACAGTTTTAAAGAGTGTATAATTTTCTTCAAATAAAGGAAAATAATTTATGTGGTCAATAATACAACATAGTTAAATACATTAAATAAAAAAAATATAGGTGCGTGTTTATTGTACCAAATGGTACCTAGTTTAGCTCTGCCGCTTATTTTTTAAGCGACTTCAAAAAAGGAGGAGGTTTCTCAATTCGACCGTATATATATATTTTTTTATGTGTGTTCGCGGATAACTTCGTCGTTTATGAACCGATTCTCAAAATTCTTTTTATATTTGAAAGAGTATACTCCTGAGTTGGTCCCATTGGCACCAAGTCAGGATCTGATGATGGAGTCTTAGGGAAATCGAGGGCAACCCTCAAATGTTATAGGTGTTAACAATGTTTTTCATATATTTTCTAAAGCTATTGAGACCTTTGCGTATAGTCATCAACATCTCATGACGCAGAGCTGATGAAGGAAGGTACCACTCTTTAACGGTTAGGAGTTAGGTGATTTCTTGTTCTAGAATAATTTATAGGGACTTGTCGATATCGATAATTGATTTCTCTGGAGACAACAGAGTAAGTGCCGACTTCAAATTAAAAAGGAGTTTTGTCAATTCGACCGTATATATTGTTTTTTTTTGTGTGTTCGCGGATAACTTCGTCGTTTATAAGCCCCCCGCAACACAGGAATTATTCCTAGGGTCGTCCACTACCTAAACTAGTTAAGCCATATATTATTATGTTCCAAAGCAATTAAAGTCCTTTTAGTTTCTGGACGACAGAACATGTCTTTATAGTTAAGTATTCTCAATTGTAATTCCACAATGTTTAAAAGGCATTACAAACTTAAAATATATACATTATGGAATAAGCAAATAATATGATGAAGAAATATTGTTTATCATTGGTAATTCTAATAATGTCAAAATTTAAATTTAATTTGTAAGTCGTCTTAAGTGCATGCTGGCTTCACATCTAGTAGATGTAAATCAGATCTTGTAAATTATTATTATATATGTAATTAAATTATCTATATATTAATACGTGAAGCAAAAACTTTGTACCCCTTTTTACGAAAATTGCGCGGACGGAGGAGTATGAAATTTGACACAATTAAACGTCTGAGATCACCTTTGCGACGTATTGTTGATATTCATAATAAAAAGTTTGAAGATATTGATATATTTGCCATGACACCACAAAACTTCAAAAAAACAATAATAAGTCGTATTACACCGAAATTAAATTAAATCATGTTTATGTGACATAGTATTAACAATTGTAATGTATTTTAGTTAAGCATCACCTAGTATTTAATGAAAACCTGTAGAATGTAACATGTGGACAACATCGTTGGTTGTACATTCGTTAACCGGTAGCTGTAACACCTACTAACCTAAACTTACACTGTATAACTGTTTGTTTGTTACAATAAATAAATAAAATTTATATGGAGAAGGAGTGACGAATCCTAATATTTTTATAAAATAAGCATTAGAAATACATTAAATTAATGAAAAACCTCTACACGCACACAACCATGCATTTGACAGACGCGTAACTATGGTTACATATATCAGCAATATCTTACAGGTAAACTTTGGTCGAATTTCGAGCACTAGGCGACCGCTAGTTATTATAAATTACTGCATGTGAGATTTTTTACATCAGTTTTGTGAATAAAAATAAAAATAAAAATAATAAGCATAGTAAATGTTAATATACAATTTACAAACTATTGTAATAGGTAGATACTTACATTATGGCAGTATAGTGTTAGTACACTAACTAAAAACATGGAACGCATATGATAAAATATGGTTTAAAGTATTTTAGTCTCGGCCTCGATGGCGTAGTGGTTAGTGTAACCGACTGCCACGCCTGAGGTCGCTCAATTCCCGCACAAGTCAAACATTTGTGTGCATGAACATGGATGTTTGTCTTGGTCTGGGGGTATCTATGTATAATATGTATGTATTTACAAAAAAATAAGTGTATTTGTATGTTTATCCATTGTCTAGCACCCATAGTACAAGTTCTGCTTAGTTTGTGTGTATGTCGTAGAATATTATATTATACTAGCTTTTGCACGCGGCTGCGCCTGCGTGGTACCTACATCAATTAAAAGTAGCCTATGTCCTTCCCCAAGTTTTAAACTATATCTGTACCAAATTTCATCTAAATCGGTTAGTGGTTTAGCCGTGAAAAGGTAACAGACAGACATACAGACAGATAGACAGACAGAGTTACTTTTGAATTTATAATATTAGTAAGGATTAGTTAGTGGACGTCAGTATACCTATTTGCTATGCCTCTCGGTTTTACCCACATTTATGATTACTGCTCCGCTCCCGTGGCCGTAGCGTGATGTTATTAGACTATGTTACATCTGGCTAATGTATATTCCTAATGATGAAAGAAGTTTTTAAATCGATCCTGTTGTTATTTTTTTAGAGGATAGACTGGAAAAATGCACTAACTTTCATCAAATAGTATAGGACTATGAGAAGACCAATTAATTTAGAATTTTGATAAAGGTAAATTGATGTCTTTAACTAGAATTTCCTAGCTCAAAAACACGATATTGTGATGTTGGCTCGATCATAATTATTTTCGAAAACAACTCTGAAAAATTACTATTTTTATCGGAGGTTTTGTTTAGCTTTGGTATATGCGCAAGAGTTGCCGCACATTAAGTTTTTATTGGATAACTAGCTCAAATTTTAAGTACTTATTTTTTTTAGATATTCGGGTTCAGAATCGAATACTGAATACCCTCCTTCAATATGTCCAGTCTTATACCAATCAGCCTTTATACTGGTATAGGCCCCCTACAAGGTAGACCGTTGACCAGGTAAGAGTCGCAGGAACTGGTTGGATGCGGGTGGCCCAAGACTGGTCTGTGTGGAAAACCTTGGGGAGACCTATGTTCAGCAGTGGACGCCTTTCGGCTGAGATGATGATGTATATTATTATTCTATTTTAGGATTGTAATATTTTATGTTCCAGTACTGTCACATGAATCTATACTAATATTATATAGCTGAAGTGTTTGTTTGTTTGTTTGAACGCGCTAATCTCAGGAACTACTGGTTCGAATTGAAAAATTATTTTTGTATTTTTTTTTTAAACTACTAAGGTGGCCAACAAGCATACGGCCCACCTGATGGTAAGTGGTCACCGTAGCCTATGGACGCCGGCAACACCAGAGGCATCACTTGCGCGTTGCCGACCCTTTAGAAAAGGAAGGGGGAAGGAGAAGGAGCGGGAAAGGGGAAGGGTGTGATTGGGCCTCCGCGGCACTCTCACTCACCGAACGAAACACAACAGTAGGAATACTGCTATTTCACGTCGATATTCTGTGAGAGGGTAATCCTTCCCCGGTCGAGCCGGCCCATTCATCCTGAAATCGGCGAGGATGTATGTTGGATAGCTTATTTATCGAGGAAGGCTATAGGCTATATAACATCACGCTACGACTCACGAGGGCGGCGCAGTAAACATAAACGCGGGTGAAACCGCGGAAACATCTAATGCACAATAAAATTGCCAATCGTGAAGGCCTGGATTGAATTCCCTAACTTTAACAGGTTGTGCCTTGTTGATAGTATTGGATTTACACCCATTGAGTTGTTTATTCCTTCGGACTATAGGAAACATCTTAAGTATTTTTTTAAAACACGAGTTAGAGTTGACTAATGTACTGAAATAAGACGTTTGAGCACAATATTAATTAAGCACTAGCGTAATACATGTAACTTGAATATTAAAATTTTGCACTCAAACGTGTCGTTGCAATAATCGACTAATTGAGTTAAGGAATGGAATATGTTACTAAAATGTAACTTGAGATGACTCCTCTAGTACTTAGTACATATTACCTATTTTGACGTGACAACGTCTAATAAATCGATGAATGCCGGCTGCACGCACGAAAAAGGATGACTCATTGTCCCGTTACGCTCATTGTAACGTTACGGGAAAGAAATTTTATTATGACGTTGTCACGTTATATTATCGTCCGTAAACCGACTTTACAGACAACCAATTTTTTTTTTTTAGTTGGTGTAATGCATTGGCGCATACCCCTCGGCGGGGGCGGTCGGAGGGGTTATGTCGGACTCACCCGGGAAAAGATTGAGATATCCTGGTAATACCGACTAAACCTTCAACGGTGTTCTTTCTCACAGTGTATGGCCGGGGCGCAGGGATCACTCGCGCATTCATCCTGCAGCCCCGGCAGATGGGCCGCCTGGTCGTGGCGGCCTCGTACATATTACCTCAATATTTGAACCCTCCATTTTGTGTAAGAACGCGTCCTTGTCTATGCTAAATATATAGAAAACTTAAACAGAATATTAATTTTAACTTTCAATGTCAATTAATTTTATTTATCGCTTCAAGGTGGCCAACGAGTTTATTTAGTAATAGATTCCAATAGTGTGCGTTTTCAATTCGTGCAAAAGGTTTTTTTCGTTTAGTTTTTTAAAAGGCAACTCGCCCTCTATTTCTTTCCTATGTCACAAGGGACTTTACAAATAATCTATACTAATATTATAAAGCTGAAGAGTTTGTTTGTTTGTTTGAACGCGCTACTCTCAGGAACTACTGGTTCGATTTGAAAATTCTTTAAGTGTTGCATAGCCTATTTATCGAGGAAGGCTATATAACATCACGCTTTACAAACATTTAAACAACGGACATATAGTTTTCCCGAGTCTGGATGTTCTTTGGGTCCGTTTGAATGTTTGTAAAATTCCCTACTAATCCTAACTAATAGGTATTGGACCGTAATCCCAAAAATCGCCTTTAGTAGTGCGGGTTAGAAATGAAACTCACATAACCAAGCGAGGACAAATTTTATTGAGTTAGCCGGGGCTTATATAGTGGCCACGGAGAATCTTAATAGCGCGATTCAGCACTACTGAACAACGCCATCTATCGAGCTTAGGGTTAAACATTTTAACACAAGATGTTCCGATTAAACAGGTATTCTAAATGCGGATGATTTTTTTTGTTTGTCACGCTTACAGATGAAAATAAAATTTCAAAAAAATATTATACAGGGTATCGTTTTTAAAAAAAAAGTGCTATTCCTGAGGGATAACAATTTATTGACAAAATGTAGATTAACACGAGCGAAGCCACGGGCCAAATCTAGTAAGACTAGCTGACTTGCGGAACTTCGTCTGCTTCACATAAGAGAATTTTCCCCGTTTTGGCAACACTTTTAATTGCTGCTCATCTCCTATTAGTCGTAGCGTGATGTTATATAGCCTATAGCCTTTCTCGATAAATAAGCTATCCAACACTAAAATATTTTTTCAATTCGGACTAGTAGCTTCTGAGATTAGCGCGTTCAAACAAACAAACAATCAAACAAACTCTTCAGATTTACAATTTTAGTATAAATATAATGTCTATTCTCCAAATATTAATGAATTTTCAAATAACCATTGCATTTTGTACCGGCAACACGAAATTAAATGTAAGATATGAACGGCAATTTCATAGTTAAAGACCAAATATGTACCACTAGCTTTTGCCCGCGGCTTCGCTCGCGTTAATTTAGAATTTGACAATCAATTCGGGTCGTACTCTGCTTGCAATAATATAATTCAATCATGATTCGAAAGACACGTGGCGCTATCTATTATCATAAGAACGTTATTGTTGTTTTCCTCGGGAACAGTACCTTTGTCGGGATGAAAGGTAGCCTATGTCCGTTTCTGTACACCTGACAACGTATATGCAAAACTTCAGGATGATCGGTTCAGTGGTTTAGGCGTGAAAAGGTAACAAACAAACAAACTCATTTTCGCTTTTACAATATTAGTTTGGATATGCAAGCAATTAAATAAATTAATTAATTGAAATTAAACTACTAGGTATATACGGATTTTTATCGCGTTGTTTATTTGACACTTTATTACAAAATTTTGAAAACTGTTACATTACTATTACTATTAAACTTTACTAATTTTTAAGCTAATTAAATTATTGTTACTATTTATACTATTACTATATTATTATACTATTTATATTTGTGTTTACACTTTCCCCGACGTTTCGGTTGCTTTTCAGCAGCCATGGTCACGGGGAGACTAAGATGGTAGTTGTCTCAATGTTCCAGTGTAGTTATTTCAAAGTACCCGAACATCATTTAATCATGGGTGTTTCTATTTACGCAGAATGAGCTCAAAGTATCATGAAGTCTAGCTGTGGTTTGCTTCTTCTTGGGTTTGACTACAGTTTGAAACAGAAGACAACATTATGTAAATAAATTAAATTAAACTTAACTTAAAGCAGTGATAGTCTAGTGGAAAACCGTTGGACTGCCACGCAGAGGTCTCGAGTTCGATCCCCAGGCGCGCATCTCTGACTTATCCAATTTATGTGCGTATTAAATAGTTAATTATCGCTCGATTTAACGGTGAAGGAAAACATCGTGAGGCAACCTTCATGTCTGTGAATTCTCCATAATGTTCTCGAAGATATGTGAAGTCTGCCAGCCCGCACTGGGCCAGCGTGGTGGACTACGGCCTAACCCTTCTCACACTGAGAAGAGGCCCATTCCCAGCAGTGGAACAGTTTGTTACACGGCTGATATTATTATAATTGAATCGAACCAGAATTTTATATATTGTTAATGAGCATTAAATACAAAGCAAAATCTTTAAAAACACTTTGCTTTAACCAAGTTTCGTACCCAAGATGTCCCAAAAACATATTAATCCGCGGTACACCGAACAATACAATCAGATAAAGTCATTATTGTATTATGAACTCGTGAAAGTTGCAAAAACGAGTAATTGAAAGCCCACTCTCAAATCTACAATTACTAAAGGGCTTAACCTTTCCCAAAATGTACAGCCAGCACATGTGCCTTTAATTGCACGTGGATACACAGTTGTAAAAAGATTTATATTCTTAAAACGATGTTGAGCACATATGCCCTTTTATAACTGCATATTAACTTGCTTTCATCTGGTGATGCCTCGTGAGATTCTTGACCTTGAACGCGAGACAAGTCTGATGGACAAGTAAAAAGTGAAATCATTATGGCCGTCTTGTTCCCGTCGCACAAGTCCTACATATTTATAGAAACTATAGCCTTGTGAACACTATTGACACTACGGACACTGAACTATAGTCTGTTAAACTTACTAATTTTTAAGCTAATTAAATTATTAAAACTATTTATATTTATGTTTACACTATCCCTGACTATATATATATATTGTTTTTCAGCAGCCATGGCCACGGGGAGAGTAAACTTAAATATAAATAGTTTTAATAATTTAATTAGCTTAAAAATTAGTAAAGTTTAATAGTAGAAGTGTAACAGTTTCTACATCATGCAATAAAGTGTCAAATAAACAACGCGATAAAATCCGTATATAGTAGTTTAGTTTCAAACAATTATTATTATTTATTTTTTTTATTTTTTATTTTCAACTTGTCTTACTGCATTAAATCTATCAGCACTAATACATAATCCGCAAAACGAAATTGTTGCAAAGGGGTGGGGTCCTGGTGTCCTGAAACACATGCCTCGAGCCTAGCTTAGGCACCAGTCTCCCACAATATATGTTGTAATCCGAACTATGTAATATCTTTTAATGCTGTTTATATAATATGTGTATATTGTGGTGAGAAAATAAACGTTTATTATTATTATTATTACAAGCGGTCGCTTAGTGCTCGAAATTCGACCAAAGTTTGCCTGTAAGATATTGCTCATATATATTGTCATTATATATTGATATACTTATGTAACCATAGTTACGCGCTTCGACTGCGTGTGTCAAATGCATGGTTGTGTCCGTGCAGTGTTTTTATTCATTAATTTAAAGTGAAGTCATTTTAATAGGTAACATTTGACAATTCATCAATTCAACAACGTAACCTTGTCACCTCACTATGAAGATAAAACTGACAGACGTCAAATGTTACCTATTAAAATGACTCCACTTTAATGTATTTCTAATGCATATTTTATAAAAATATTAGGATTCGCCCCTGCTTCTCCATATAAACTATAATTGTGCCAAATTTCATACTTCTCCGTCCGCGCAATTTTCGTAAAAAAGGTACAAATTTTTTGCTTCGCGTATTTATTTACTTATTTATTCGTTGGTACACCAACAGCATTACATGTTACATCTACATAACTATTGTCACAATAATGAATCAGTTCTGACATGCTTGCCTATTACAGGTAGACACAGCGATCACGTTAAGACAACAATCTGTTCCTAGTTGTATACTAACACATAATAAAGTTCAAGCAACAATAAAAAATTAAAAACAAAAAAGATACAAAACACAAAAACAAAAAATACAGCAAAGTTTAATGAAACAATACAACAATACAACAAATCATGACAAACTATGCGCCATCGTTATGTTCCTGCACGTCTGAAAAAAAAATTAATATATAAATAGATAATTGTATTAAAACATAACAATGGCTAAGTATTAAATTATTCTTAACTATGAATCCCATCATCATGTCAGCCGAAAGACGTCCACTGCTGCTGGACACAGGTCTACACCAAGGTTTTCCACACAGACCGGTCTTTGGCATCCGCATCCAACCGCTTCCCGCGACCCTTACCAGGTCGTTGGTCCCCCTTGTGAGGGGCCTACCCCTGCTGCGTCTTCCGGTGTGAGGCCGCCACTTCAGAATCTTTCTGCCCCAACGGCCATCGGTTCTGCCCGCTAATTAATCACATAATCCTAACTTAATATTATAAATGCGAGTGTTTTTTTTTTTTTATTTTGCTTGTCAAAATGACCACACTCCACCTGATGGTAAGCAGTCGTGTGGTCTAAGAGCAGTGGCCTCCACACCGCCCCCACAGCAGCCGAGGCGATGTTGAGGTCTCTACTTTGACGGCCTGAGAAGATGCTTTTTCACGCCCCGCTTCAAGGACCCAGGATTGAAGGAAGAAGGAAACACGTGCCTTGAGTGTGAGTTTGTTTGTTTGTTACGCTCTCACGTCTTATCTATTCGACCAATCATCATTAAATTTCGCATAATTTCATGATGATTGAACGGCCTCGATGGCGTAGTGGTCAGTATAACCGACTGCCACGCCTGAGGTCGCGGATTCAATTACCGCACAAGTCAAACATTAAAATAATTTATGTGCATGTACATGGATGTTTGTCTTGGGCTGGGTGTTTATATGTATAATATGTATGTATTTACAAAAAAAAGGATATAAGTATGTTTATCCATTGTCTAGTACCCATAGTACAAGCTCTGCTTAGTTTGGGCTAGATGGTGGTGTGTGTATGTGGTAGAATAGAATATTCGCATCTATTATTGTAGTCGGGATTGTCGTTGTGCCTACCCCCTTAGGCGTAGGCGTAATCCTACAACTACGTAATACCGAAACGTCGAGAATACTTTAAGTAAAAGTAAGCTTACGTTAAAAAGTAAAAGTGCTTGTATTTTCACAAAAACTGGATTCTGACAAGCCTGGATGCCGCAAGAGTGTAATTTTATGTGTGTGGGTGTTTTTACGATAGGTTGCTTGCCTGCAACCGTGCGGTCATGGGTTTGATTACCGTGCAATCATAGCTTCAATTTGCATATATAAATAGTCTCACGCATGTAATAATAATAATAATAATATTCTATCATTTACACACAACACCATCTAACCCAAAGCAGAGCTTGTACTATGGGTACTAGAAAATGGATAAACATACATATATACTTTCTTTTTTGTAAATACATACATATTATACATAGAAACACCCAGACCAAGATAAACATCCATGTTCATGCACACAAATGTTTGACTTGTGCGGGATCGAATCTGCGAACTCAGGCGTGGCAGTTGGTTACACTAAGCACTACGCCATCGAGGCCGACTACTTAGAATTTCTAAGCAGGTACTGAAACATAAAGTTTGGAATTGTGACCGGTAGCTGACAATGAGTCTTAGGTATTAGGGAAGAGCTTTAATCACAAGGAACCTAAAATATAATATCGAAATATGAGTGTATGTATATACAAAAAAAAGTATATATGTATGTTTATCCATTGTCTAGTACCCATAGTACAAGCTCTGCTTAGTTTGGGCTAAATGGTGTTGTGTGTATGTGATAGAATATTATATTATAAGTAACAACTTAAAATTTCTTGACAGAAATCCCATTAATATTTTGCCTGACACGAGAGTCGTACCTGAACCCTCTTGCACAGCAAGCGCGTTCAATTCATACAGGAATTATTCTTAGTGCGAGAGTGATGACCGCACCTGATGGTAAGTGGTCACCGTAGCTTATGGGCGCCTGCAACACCAGAGCCTTCACTTGCGCGTTGCAGACCCTTTAGGAATAAAAGGAAGTGAGAAGGAGAAGGAACGGAAGGAGGAAAGAAGGTGATTGGGCCTCCGGCACTTTCACTCGCCGAACGAAATACAACAGTAGGAATACTGCTATTTCACGTCGATATTCTGTGAGAGGGTAGTCTTTCCCCGGTCGAGCCGGCCCATTCATGCTGAAATCGACGAGGCTCTACTACTCTAATACTCTACTACACTGAAGAAGCTCGTTTCTGTTTTATTATTCTCTCATACACCTCTGCTCAGCCTCCAAAGTATAGGCGTGTTATTAAATGTTTACAATCAAAATTGCTTGTCTGATTGGTAGGCAATTTAAGTAATTATAAGTTATACTTGAAGCGACGCGGCTTTGCACGTCTTTATAAATCACGCAATAAATATTTTTATGGTACGCATATTCTGTAGTATCTTATACTTAGTTAAAGTTAAAAACATATATTCATTTAGGTCACAGGGTAACACTTATGAATAAGGGGTTAGTGAGTATACCTAGTATTTTTTTAATGGTGTCTGTTGCTCTTGGACTAAATTCTGTGTTGCGGTAGACTTTACATTGAATCAACGGGATTAAATATTTATAATGACCACCAAAAATAGTAATTGCGAAGCAAAATATGCTTACTAAAATATATCATAACGAGCACCTATACGCCTCAAATCACTGCATTCCGTCTCGGAAGGGTTAGGTTATGTTAGGGTCCTTCATAAACCCATCCAAAAATAGGAGCCGAATTATTTTGATCACTTTAAATATATTTTGCTGTGCAATTTGGTGATAATTTACTATTTTTGACTGTTATATTTTACTATATCTGGTGATAAGTTAAACATAAGCACATAAAGAATACAGAATGTATAACAATGCAGTAAAATATACAACGAGTAACAAAAACTTAAAGAATAAAAAAACATTCAAAAATATATAATACTAGCTGACCCGACAGCTGTTGTCCTGTCATAGACGAACTGTCAGTTTCGAGAAGTTACTAGTAAAATAGACGTTAAGTTTTCTGAAATTATTTATTTATTTTATAACTTTGTGAACAAAATAGTATAATGGCGGACTTAATGCGAAGGGCATTATCTACCAG
Source organism: Catocala sponsa (assembly GCA_963564715.1). NCBI lineage: Eukaryota > Metazoa > Arthropoda > Insecta > Lepidoptera > Erebidae > Catocala > Catocala sponsa. Next base: position 13,343,482 of record OY751354.1, read on the forward strand.
TCGACCTTAGGGTGATGTTGATGAAATTATCTAATTTTCTGTACAATTTTCTTAACTTTTCTTTCTGTAAGAAACTTCTACAGAAATTTAGAAAATTTAAAAAAAAGATGAATAAAATAGGTAAAGTCGTTCTCAAGTTATGGCATGACCAAGAGAAACACGGAATCATTTTTATAAATATAGATTACTTAAAAAAGAACAACACTGTAATAAAAATTTAATTCTGCGTAGATTCAAAGAAATATGTATACTATTTATGAATTTGATAATATAGATAACAACAAACAAACAAACAAATCTTTCCTGTTTATAATATTAGTATAGATTAATTAAATTTAACCTTCAGCCATTTCCTACATACAGCCCTTCTTAGATTCTTTATAATCAGTAAAAAATATATCCTTGGTACTATGGTATAAGGCCGCTTATATTTTCGACAGACAATCATGTTCCAGGTTACATTTTTAAGTCCAGCGTTTTCACATTGGTTTATTTTCTAGAACCCTCTAGTGTGTTTCCTCTTAGAAAGGACAACATTTTGGCCTATGAATCAACACACATTCCACCTAAACAATATTTTTTATTTTATTTTATGACTTACAATCTCACGGACACTTCCGAATCTTATTTTCAAAAGTATTTTCACGATTTTAAATACTTGCTTATTTTTATGAGACATTAAACTATTATTATTTATTATTATTAAATAGTTAATTATCGCTTGCTTTGACGGTAAAGAAAACATCGTGAGGAAACCTGCATGTCTGAGAGTTTCCAATAATGTTCTCAAACATATGTGAAGTCTGCCAACCCGCACTGGGCCAGCGTGGTGGACTATGGCCTAACCCTTCTCACACCGAGAAGAGGCCCGTGCCCAGCAGTGGGACAGTTTAATACAGGGCTGATATTATATTATTATTATTATAGTGCTCACTGTAAATCACAATGAGCTCTTCCTATGTTCTATTCTAGCTTTTGCCCGTGGCTTCGCTCGCGTGAAAGTTTGTTATAATACTAACAGTACATTTTTCAAATAAAATATATACTCTGTGATAATATAGCTTTGTAATGGTGAAAGAATTTTTAAAATTGGTTGGTTAGTTTTTGAGTTATATCGTTACAAACAAAAATTCATTGAAATCAAACATTCTTATACGGATTTTATCGCGTTGTTTATTTATATAAACACTATCCATCCTAACTAATATTATAAAAGCGAAAATGAGTTTGTTTGTTTGTTACCTTTTCACGCCTAAACCACTGAACCGATCATCCTGAAATTTTGCATATACGTTGTCAGGTTTACAGAAACGGACATAGGCTACCTTTCATACCAAAAAAAGTTACTGTTCCCGAGGAAAACAACAAAAACGATAATAGATGGCGCCACGTTTCTTCCGAATCATGATTGAATTATATTATTACAAGCAGAGTACAACCCCATTTTGATTGTCAAATTCTAAATTAACGTGAGCGACGCCGCGGGCAAAAACTAGTTATTACATAATTTTGAAACTTTAAACTATTATTGTTAAACACCTTTACTAGTTACTATTTAAGCTATTTAAATTATAAAAACCGGCCAAGTGCGAGTCGGACTCGCACACGAAGGGTTCCGTACTATTATCTATAAAAACGGCAAAAAAATCACGTTTGTTATATGGGAGCCCCCTTAAATATTTATTTTATTCTGTTTTACAGTATTTGTTGTTATAGCGGCAACAGAAATACATCATCTGTGAAAATTTCAACCGTCTAACTATCACGGTTCATGGGATACAGCCTGGTGACAGACGGACAGACGGACGGACAGCGGAGACTTAGTAATCGGGTCCCGTTTTACCCTTTGGGTACGGAACCTTAAAAACTATTTAGATTTAATTCTACTCTTTCTCCGACGTTTCGGTTGCTTTTCAGCGGCCATGTTCACGGGGAGACTAAGATGGTGGTTGTCTCAATGTTCTATCTGACACAAACAAAAATTCATTATAATCATAATATAAGACCTAAAACAATATCTGGTGGAATATAGGTGCATAATACCGCTGATTACGTAAAACTAAGTATATGTGGATTATTATTGTCCGTGTTATTATTAAATACATATGACCTTTATGTATATATTTCCTGTAAGAAGCCCTTCGATATTCTCTTATCTGTACAATTGTATAGACAAACATATTATTGTGTAGATAATATTATGTCTCAGTAAGTAATCTATATACATAGGTATATAATAATTATATCTTTATATATATAAATCTTCTGTGCGTGTTTGTAATTAAACTCCTCCTAAGCGGTTGGACCGATTTTGATGAAATTTTTTGTGTGTGTTCAAGTTCAAGTGGATTCGAGAAAGCTGTATATTTGTTTTTTTTTTTAATTTTTCTTTTCGTCTTTACAAGGCAACGTCTATCGGGACAGCTAGTATATAAAAAAATTGTAACATGTCAGTATTTGTATATAAGAGATACTAGCTTTTGCCCGTGACTTGGTCCGCGTGGAATAGTTACTTTGGGCAGCATTTTTATTTTTTTAAGAAACTTATTTTACAAATTATACTCATATAAATGCTGTGGTTTAGTGCAAATAGACGGCATTTTTACTAATTATATAATATTGCCGAAATATATATGTATTGTAAAAATAGACAGATTTCTTTGGGCTTCCGCACTAACTTTCGTCTCCTATTTCATCCCCATGTTGGTGGAAATTTCAAAATAGCGAGAACAAAATATTTTAACTTATTTACCTACTACTTATCAAGTGCCTAAATACAAAGATAATACATATTTTCAATAATAACGAATTCCCATACAAAATACATCCCGTATTTCAACTCCTTCATACCCTTTTTTACAACAAAAGGTAGCCTATATTCTTTTGCCATGGTCTAGTCTATCTTTGTATCAAATTTCATCAAAATTGATTCAGTGGTTTCGGCGTGATAATGACGAATTCGCATACAAAATTACATCTCTTATTTCAACCTTTTCATGCCCTTTTTACGATAAAAGGTAGCCTATGTCTTTTCCGAAGGTCTAGTCTATCTCTGTACCAAATTTCATATATACCTAATTAAAAAATCTATCTGTATGTCAACATTCACCCATATTTTTAGTGCTTCTAATGGCAGATGAGCCACCTGATGATAAATTTTAACCGCTGCTCATGACTTCAGCAATGTCAAGAATATACACTGCCATGCCTCAAAAATACTATTTTTCTTAAAGCTAGTTTTAAGAAAGACATGTTATTGAATTGGTTTAATGGTTGACTGAGGTGATTGAGTAACAAACTGCATGGAGGTGGGACGGTAGTATCGGCGACTGCTATGCATGTGGTGTAAGAAAAGGAGAGAGATCAGGCGCATAACCAACGGCTTTTTTCAAGGCTTGCAACACCTATCATCATTTAAACCTGTAATGAAGGCCTATGCGTAAGGTCTTTAGTTCGCTTCACGGGTCAACAAATTTATAAGGAGAAAGATCAGCCATTAGACCAACGTCTTTATGTGCTTTCAAAGGCGTGTCACACCGCTAACTTCCTAAACTTCATCATAGATAGCAACACCTTTTTTGTCTTTTTTACGTGGGGAAATGCATTGACGCATACCCCTCCGCGGGGGTTGGTGGAGGGGTTATGTCGGACTCACCGGGGTAAACAAAAGAGATGGAACAATAATGATAATAATGGACCTTCCGGAATATTCAGAAGTGTCCGTGACTTATATTCACTTTTGAATGTGGACATCCTTAATCACATATAATTATTATTGTAGCTGTTGGTTCTTAGGCTAATAATGTATGGCAGTTGAACAATGTTCTTTAAGCTGCTCTTGAGCGAGATATCAGGCGTAAGACCAACGATTTTACTAGCTTTCCAAAGCGCGCAGCATCGCCAACTTCCTAAATCTGAACTAATCTTGAGAATTTCATGCCAGAATTTTTTTGCCATGAATCCCGAGATTTCATCCTCAACAGTTACATTCACTACCGCAACACCAAGGTCACTTGTAACTCTTCTTAATACTGTCCTTAAACACTGCAATATGGCGATGAATATATATTCTTTGCGTTAATCTTCCACTCAATGCCACACACGATGATTAGCCGCTAAGGAACCGCGTGCGGTTTGAACACTGCGCATGCGCAACCTTCGACCTTCGGCGCGTGTCTAGTGAACCAATAGTGATTAATCTTTTGGATGTTATGTAAATGATCGACACGCTTCGTTGTGAGTTCAAATCCAGACGGAATAAAGAGTTGTGTGATCAAGAAATTTGTTAAGAGTTTGGATGTTCTTTGCGACCATTATTTGAATATTTAAAAAAAAATGTAAAGTCCTCGCGATACGTGGCGCAATCCGTGCGAGATTGATATATTTCATGATGATCAGTCGAGTAGTTAAGGCGTGAAAGCGTAACAAGCCAACTCACATTCGCATTTATAATATTAGTTAGGATTGACACACTCTCACACACACAATGAGCCAGTGTGGTGAACTATGGCCTAAGCCTTCTCACACTGAGAAGAGACCTGTGCTCAGCAGCGAAACAGTTTAATACAGAGCTGATATTATCTATACTAACATTATAACGTTTTTTTTTTCGTGTGGTTAGTGGCCAAACCTGTTGTCAAGAGTTGTTCAAGCCGCCCGTAAGCCTCTGACATGGCTTAACGACTGCTGTCAATTTGACAACAACCGAGACCGACTTTTTATGTGCCCTCCGAAGAACGGAGTCGCTCAGATGAAATACCACTAAGCGGTCACCTCAACCGATTTAAAAAATTCTCTCACCATTAGAAAGCTATATAAGTACACATTAATAAGCTAGTACTATAACTCTTTTTTTTTTTTTTACTTTTGTGGAATGTGTTTACGTACCATTCGCGCCCGGGCTTGGCGTGGGTGTGTGGGACTCGAGCCAGAGAGGCCGGCCCCATACCCACTAAACCCCTGACGACGTTACCCAGTACCTAATGTCGGTGCCACAGGATTCACGCTAGCATTCACCGCGACACCGACAGGTCTTGGCCCGCCACACTAGGCGGGCTCCAGCTGTTTGGGGAAGGACCAGATGGCACAGCCCTCCCCTCCACTGAGGGGGGCGCGCGGGGCGCTACGCCCATCCCTCGGGCCTGTGCTGCTCGGGCGGTAGACTGCCCAAGACCACCGTCCGCAGGCGGCCCCCTAGGGAAGCTATTACTGTAACTTTTTTAATATTTTTTTTATTTACGCGTGGGAATGCTTTGACGCATACCTCTCCCCGGGGCAACGGAGAGGTTATGTCGAGCTCACCGGGGAAAAGATGCCCCGGTAATACTGACTACACCTACCACGGTGTTCCTCGACATAACCATAGATGGCGAGGCCGCGCGAATCGCTTTCACAGGCAATCGCGACCTCGCCATGGTTTTGGCCCGCCGTGTGAAATGGCAGACCACTACCCAAAGAATACTTCCTCCACCGTCCCCCTAGGGGGGGGGGGGACACAAGACATGACACAGAGGCGCACGTGGGAATACGCACGCCACCTTTCGGACCTGGTGCTGATCGGGTGGCGAGCAGGCCCACGCAGCCCACCACCCCCAGGTCAAATCTCAGGGTGGAAGCTATTACTTTTACTAACATAACCTTACCTAACCTACTTTTACGTGGGTGAAGCCGCGGGCAAAAGCCAGTTATATATTAAACCCTAGCTGTCGATGTGTGTGATCTGAAGACACTTCAGCCTACCCTTTCGAGGACGTAGGCGTGAGTTTATGTAATATGAGTACCTCGGTTTGTAAGCTGATAGTGTAATATTAGCTAGCCTTGCTCCCAGGCGCTACTTGCCTAGAATGCCTAGAGCTAGGCGCCAAGGACAGACGCGTTGTACTTTCTAAACCTACTTCTAAGCAATCATAAACTACACTTTATTTATCTGCTAGCTGTTACCTGCGACTTCGTCCGCGTAGATTTTAACTAAAAAGTGTTAGTCCCCGCGGAACCCTATTTTTTTCTAAAATCAAAGTAGCCTAAGTTACTCCTTATAACATCAGCTATCTGCCAGTGAGTCCCGTCAAAATCGGTTCAGCCGTTTTGGAGATTAGCCGGAACAAACAGACAGACAGACAAAAATTAAAAAAATTGATGATTTCGTATAGGTACCTACCTTATATACTTTCATATGCATTAGATAAAAAGCTGTTATTTTGACATTACAAACAGACACTTCAATTTTATTTATTTGTACATAGATAATATGTAGGTACATAACTACATACATACGTGAAAATAGATTGGACTTAAAGTCATAGCTTTTTTTTTCTTTTTTTATACATCTAAGGTGGCAAACAAGCATACGGCCCACCTGATGGTAAGTGGTCACCGTAGCCTGTAGACGCCTGCAACAGCAGAGGCATCACTTGCGCGTTGCCAACCCTTTAGGAAAGAAAAGAAAAAGAAAGTGGGAAGAAGAGGGTGATTGGACCTCGCGCACTCTCACTCACCGAACGAAACACAACAGTGGGAATACTGATATTTCACGTCGATATTCTGTGAGAGGATAGTACTTCCCCGGTCGAGCCGGCCCATTCATACTGAAATCAGCGAGGCTCTACTACTGCTAGCTGGTGAAATGTGGGGAAATACACCTTTGTTTACCACGTCGAAGATTTTTTATTTTTGTGTTATGCAAGACAACTGCCGCTTAAGGAGTCATTCCTGTGTCGCGATGGAACCCACAACACTCAGATCAGTTGCAGTGGCGAAGCAATCACTTCAACGACTACGCCACCCGTGCAATCATGATATAATATGTAGACGTGATATCATAATCGTATCTTATCTTATCTTGTGTGTGGGGCCAGTCAGTACAGACCAGCGACACTTCGACCCAGTGGGATCTTTTGTGTCAGCCCCAAGATTCATCCCTTAGCTATCTCCTTATGAATGTACTGCATTAGCCGCAGTGTACAATTCAGAGGGAGAAGCCTGAAGTCTTCAGGGTTTGGATATGCCAATCCCATTAGACCCATCCTAAGTCCAGCCAACGCGTCGCATTCACACAGTAGGTGCGATATGGACTCGTCCTGTTCACCACAGGCTCTGCAGATCGAATTGTATGCCAATCTCAATCTGCACAGGAAGTCGTTGGTGCCAAAATGGCCAGTGAACGCTCCTGTGAGCAGGCGCATTTGGCTCTTGCTATACCCGCAGAAATTCCGGGTGAAGCCTGTGGCTCCGTCTGCAATGAATTTCTTGGAGTGTTCCAGACCCCTAAGGGCCATCCACTCTAGCCTGTGTTTCTCATTGCCATGTGCATTCAAAACTGCCTTTACGGTGCTCTCAGAAAGTCCCACGAATGGCTCGGGGCCCACAAACAGTTGCTCCGAGCCCTTTCTGGCTAATTCATCAGCCTCCTCATTGCCCTGCACCCCTGGATGCCCCGGTACCCACACCAGTCTGACTGAGTTCTTCCTGCCTAGTTTGTTGAGGATCTTAACACAGTTCAGGACCAGTCTGGAGTCCACCCTACACGAGTCCAGAGCCTTGAGAGCAGCTTGACTGTCACTGAGAATATACACAGTCCTGTCAGTGACACCACTGTTGATATTCTCCTGAGCACAGGCAATTATTGCATAGCTTTCCGCTTGGAAGACCGTTGCATATTTGCCCATGCTTTGGATCACCTTACAGTCGTTGGCATAGATTCCAGCATAATCGTAACTAATATCTTAAATACAAAAATAAGTTTGTTTGTTTGTTATGCTTTCACGCCTTAACTACTCGATCCATGTTCATGAAATTTCACATACTCATTGTCAGGGGAACAGAATAAGACATAGGATTCTTTTCATTCAGGCAAAAGTACTATTTCCGAGGGATAAATATTTGTTATCAGAAACTACATTAGCGCGAACAATCCTAATCCTAATCCTAACTAATATAATAAAAGCGAAAATGAGTTTGTTTGTTTGTTTATTTGTTACGTTTTCACGCCTAAACCACTGAACCGATCATCCTGAAATTTTGCATATACGTTGTCAGGTGTACGGAAACGGACATAGGCTACCTTTCATCCCGAAAAAATTACTGTTCCCAAAGAAAACAACAAAAACGTTTTTATGATAATAGATGGCGCCACGTTTCTTTCGAATCATGATTGAATTATATTATTACAAGCGGAGTACAACCCGAATTGATTGTCAAATTCTAAATTAACGCGAGCGAAGCCGCGGGCAAAAGCTAGTATCTTATATGTTATGGTTATAGCTTTGAAACTTGCACAACCATTTTAACCGCGGACCTTATGTGACGCTCCCACAAATGTTTTGTGGTTTCCCTCGAGGTCAATGACTACCTATTAGCAACGTAAGCTTAGCCACCTAACATCTAGTTTAATCTATACATCTATACAAATAAATAAAATTGAAGTGTCTGTTTGTAATGTGAAAATAACAGCTTTTCATCTAATGCATATGAAAGTATCTAAGGCACCTATACGAAAATATCTATTTTTAAAATTTTTGTCTGTCTGTCTGTTTGTTCCGGGTAATCTCCGAAACGGCTGAACCGATTTTGACGGGACTTTCACTGGCAGATAGCTGATGTTATAAGGAGTAACTAGGCTACTTTGATTTTAGAAAAAGAAATAGGGTTCCGCGGAGACAAACACTTCTTAGTTAAAATCTTCGCGGATGAAGTCGCAGGTAACAGCTAGTATAACATATAATAAAACTAGACGTTCCTGCGCTTTCACCTGCGTTTATCGTTACTGCGCCGCCCCCGTGGGTCGTAGCGTGATGTTATTTAGCATATAGCCTTCCTCGATAAATAGGCTATCCAACACTAAAACAATTTTTTAAATCGATCCAGTAGTTCCTGAGATAAGCGCGTTCAACCAAACAAACAAACAAACTCTTCAGCTTTATACTATTAGTATAGATTAATTATTGCTCGCTTTAACTGTGAAGGAAAACATCGTTCAAACAGCAAAAAAATCATTTATGATTCGCCATAATGTTCTCGAAGATATATGAAATCTGCCAACCCGCCACTGGACTAACCCTTCTCACACTGAGAAGAGGCCCGTGCCCAGCAGTGGTCGGTTTATATATAGGACTGATATTATTTACATATATACCGCTGATGGGACCAAGTACGTAATATGAATACATCCATACACTGGAATCGTATACGCGAGGTCATATACGGTGTGAGTTTTCATAATGTGCACATATAAAATGAGGCAAATTATGCTTAATTTTATCGATAAAAAACATACTTATATAAATAAAAACATAAAATATATATGGCATTTTTAAATTTATTGTTCGCTACTGCGACCCCCTTGAAAACAAACGTTGTAACTTTTTTACTAAATGATCTATCACGACAAAACAAACCCGATAATGATTAAACATAATTGAGCGTGTTTATAAAATAAAAATTGGGGAATAAACTGTGCTAAATTGAAAATTGCGATGGCTTTTTTCACGAAATATTGCATTTTTCAACAATTTAACAATAGGTAACTGGAGAACCTTTACCTGCCTTTTTTACCAATTCAAGTTATTCTTCAACGTTTCTTTTTTAATTATCTTAGGTATGGTTTGTGCCGATAAAATTAGGCATAGTTCCAATTTTAATATGCGTACAATTGCACATTATGAAGACTCGCTGTATAGGTCAGATTACAACGAAGATGAACTCTCTGTCCTTATTACCTGTTATTATGTCAGTGTACCTTGAGTCTGCCCCGCAAGTGAAGTGCGATCGGCACATGTGCCGTGTGATGAATGTGTCTGTATCAAAGGTCGCTTTGTTCGGAGTTTCCTCACGACGTTACTGGTGATAAATTTGCCCGTTGACCATAAATTACTTAAGGTTTTGCATGCGTAAATAAATGGCCAATGTTTACGCATGCCAGGAAGGTATATCTTCATAAGTATGCTCCTATACCTATGTATAAGAAGGATAGGCAGAGTTGTAGGTTAATAGGTAGTTTGATGAAATGAAAATGAATATAGCCTTTATAACACTGACCATTAAAAACCAAAAATATTTAATTAATTTACATATTCTTAGATAATACCCAGTAAGCCGGACTGAGTTACAACCTACAACGCGAGGAACTCGTTGGGTGTTTTCTTTTTTCTATTGACGTGACGGACGTTCTTCTTTTCTTTTTCGGTAGAGCTTGAAAATTGATAAGAATTCTTGGGCAATTCTGCGTATCTATTTTTGTTATTTGATTATTTTTCTTAAGTAAAATGATTTGTAAGGAATAAAACTTTCTAGGTTGATTGTGCATTGTTCTTTTTAATGTTAACCGCTTCTGATTTCTAAGAATATACATACATATATTATCAGCAACCTGGGAAAAAAAGGCATATGTCGGCAGACAGCCCGATCATTAAGAAATAATCGGACTGTCTGCCGACATAGGCCTCTTTTTATACTTCTAAGGTGGCAAACAAGCATACGGCCCATCTAATGGTAAGTGGTCACCGTAGCCTATGGACGCCTGCCACACCAGAGGCATTACTTGCGCGTTGCCGACCCTTTAGAAAAGGAAGTGGGAAGAAGGAGCGGGATGGGGGAAAGTGGGTGATTGGGCCTCCGGCACTCTCACTCACCGAACGAAACACAACAGTAGGAATACCTACTGCTATTTCACGTCGATATTCTGTGAGAGGGTAGTCCTTACCCGGTCGAGCCGGCCCATTCATACTGAAATCAGCGACGCTCTACTACACTAATAATAATTAATTTACATATACATACATATATTATCAGCAACCTGGTTCTTAATAACCGGGCTGTCTGCCAATATAGGCCTCCTCTAGTTCCTTCTATACACTTCGGTCTTGAGCTGGTCTTCTCCAATTGGGTGGTAGATCATCCTCCTACTTTTTGTGTTGTCTACCTCATTGTCTTTATCCGTTTCTGTGGTACCATTCTGTTATGGTATTTGCAATGCAGAGGGTCTCGGGTTCGAACCCACGTCGCGCACCTCTGACTTTCGGAAATTATATGACTTTTCGAAATTATGTGCGTATTTATTGACAATTATCGCCTGCTTCGTGCCTCGGAGAGCATGTTAAGCCGTCGGTCCCGGCTGCCATGAACATCTATGGCAGTCGTTATTGGGAAGTCAGTGCCCTCTAATATCCTGACACTAGTCTAGCCTTAGGGTATCGTTAGCCTTCGGGTTGCGGAGGTCAGATGGCAGTCGCTCCGTGTAAAAACTGATATCCAGTCAAATCCGGTTAGACTAGAAAGCCGACCCCAAGTGACTTGGGAATAATAAAAGGCTAGGGAGAAGAAGAAGAAGAGTTTAATACGCGGTTCAAAAATCCATCCAAATATTTCCACAAATTGTTATTCCAAGACTGGGTGTTCTTGGGGACCGTTGATTGAATTTTTGTAAAACAGCAATTATTCCTATTAAAAAGCAGCCTATCTATACTAATATTATAAAGCTGAAGAGTTTATTTGTTTGTTTGAACGCGCTAATCTCATGAACTACTGGTTCGAATTGAAAAATTATTTTTTATGTTGGATAGCCTGTTTATCGAGGAAGGCTATAGGCTATATAACATCACGCTACGACCAATAGAAGCGGAGCAGCAATGAAAAATGTTGCAAAAACGGGGCAAATTTTCTTGTCTTATATGAAGTAGACGAAATTGCGCGGGTCAGCTAGTAATCGATATATTTACATATCAAATCTACATAACTACCACATAGGCCAATGACTCTATGTTATTAAAATGACACGTTTGCTGCTCACTTTGTTTATAGTTTATTTATATTCTATATGCATTATAGTTCGATCTTCCTCATCATCAATCAATGTGTGTATCTAATACTAATGCAGCGTAGATTTTGTATGTTGCGTAAGCTATAGGGCTGCCTCATACATTTAACAAAAAAGAAGAGAAAAAAGAAAAGTATTTATTTTAGCACACACGGGCACCTGCAGAAAAGGCAAAAATAAAAAAATATATATAAATTACAAAATAAAAAACAGAACCATAATAAAATTAGAATAATAAAACTAACACTATAATTTAAATTCAATTTCTGCTCACTGGCAACACCACACCTTCCGCCAAACGGAAACTGCCTCCATTCAGGTCAAGGCTAGTATTGTCAGTGAGCAGCAATAAAAACAATAATATAATATTAAATTATTTAAATATAACTTAAGTTTAAAAAGTAATGTGAAAGTGTGTGCCCCATCAGGGCCTAAATTTGGACATCGCTCAGCGTACTTTGCGATTGTTACAGTGCGTAACAGAAAAGTGTGGACATATTTTAGGATCGTAGTGTATATCTGTGGAACAAAACAAACGTCTTACATCAAACGTTGTATGTACTTGATTATGTCTGGTATTGTAGGACTATGGACTGCACCGCCTGGAACGATGGACTGCGCAGAGGTCTCCACTTCGAACCCAAAGCACGCATTACTTACTTTTCGAAATTACGTGCGTACTAGCTTTTGCCCTCGACTTCGCTCGCATTAATTTAGAATTTGACAATCAATTCGGGTTGCACTCTGCTTGTAATAATATAGTTCAATCATCATTCGAAAGACACGTGGCGCCATCTATTACCATAAGAACGTTATTATTGTTTTCCTCGGGAACAGTAATTTTTTTCGGGATGAAAGGCAGCCTATGTCCGTTTCTGTACACCTGACAACGTATATGCAAAATTTGTAACGAAAAGGTAACAAACAAACAAACTTATTTTCGCTTTTATAATATTAAATACTAGTTTTCACCCGCGGCTCCGCTCGCATATATGTAGGTTAGGTTAGGTTAGGTTTGCAACAGTTGGGAGTGCCCGGCGTGGGCCGCGGAGCGCTGTGCCCTGGTCGCTACGATTGGCCCCGACCTCTCGTTGCCGACCGTCGTATCCAAGATGGTTGGCGACGACAGGTGCTGGGGCGCAATAAGGTCCTTCTGCGAATCTGTCATCTCGCAGAAGGAGGCGGCGGAGCGGGGGCGTGAGGAAGATCCTTACGCCCCGGAAGTCCGCCGCCGGAGGGGGCGCAGGAGACGCACTCATATCGCTCTCCTGCCCCCCACGTAAGGGTTCCGGGTGGCAAGGCTCAGGGGGGCCTGCCACCCACAAATTAAGAATCCCGAGAGGGCGCGCGCGGTGTTCTCGCGCGCCTTCCAATGTCGAAAGGGGAGAGCGGTGAGGCTCTCCCCTGGGGACAAGAGGTGGTCGGGTCCGTTTGACCCAGCCCGCACCCACACGGGGGGGCCTGCTATGGATGACTCAATTCTTTTAAGAGCTCCCAACAGGCCCCTCCATTGGGTGAGAGAGGGAACACCCCAGGTTTTTAGTGGGTATACCAGAATAGGGAGTCCCACACGCCCCGCCGGTGCCGTCCCCTAGCCGGCGGATAGTGCATCAAGCATTTTTCCTGGGTAACAAAAAAAAAAAGATTTGCAACAGTTATTTTTTCTGGATGAAAGTTACCCTATGTCCTATTCTGTACCCTTGACAACGTGTATGCAAAATTTCATGTTGGTCGGTTAAGTAGTTAAGGCGTGAAAGCTTAACAAACAAACAAACTCATTTTCGCATTTATAATATTAGTTAGGATTAGGATAGGATTATGATTAAGATTAAATACTTAATTTTCGCACGCTTTAACGGTGAACGAAAACATTGTGAGAAAACCTGCATCTCTGAGAGTTCTCCATAATGTTCTCGAAGATATGTGAAGTCAGCTAACCCGGGCCAGCGTGGTGGACTATGCCCTACCCCTTCTCACATCAAGAGGAGCCCTGTGCCCACCAGTGGGACAGTTTTTTACAGAGCTGATATTATTGTCGGCCTCGATGGCGTAGTGGTTAGTGTAACCGACTGCCACGCCCGAGGTCGCGGGTTCGATTCCCGCACAAGTCAAACATTTGTGTGCATGAACTTGGATGTTTGTCTTGGTCTGGGTGTTTCTATGTATAATATGCATTTACAAAAAAAAATGTATATATGTATGTATATCCATTGTCTAGTACCCATAGTACAAGCTCTGCTTAGTTTGGGCTACATGGTGTTGTGTGTATGTGATAGAATATTATTATTATTATTTATTATTATTCTAAGAATTGACAGATTAACTGCCTATAGACAACCCTAGACAATAAAATAGAGTAGTGCGTACAGTATCCTTCAGTTTTAATTAGAGATGCGACTCACCTCGCGCGTTGAATATCAACGCATGATCAATTTAACTGCCAACCGCATAGACAAGATAAATAAACATAATATGTGTACATAATGTTTGTCGTAAATAAGCATACGGCTAATTTAAGTGGCGATAGCTTAGTGAGGGACCGTTAGACTGCCATACAGAGGTCTCGAGTTCGATCCCAAGGCACGCATGTCTGACCTTTCGAAGTTATATGCGTGTTAAATAGTTAATTTTATCAGTCACTTTAACGGTGAAGGAAATCCTTGTACGGATGGATACCTGGATGTCTGACAATCTATACTAATATTATAAAGCTGAAGAGTTTATTTGTTTGTTTGAACGCGCTAATCTCAGGAACTACTGGTCCGAATTGAAAAATTATTTTAGTGTTGGATAGCTCATTTATCGAGGAAGGCTATAGGCTATAATTATAACATCACGCTACGATCCGCGGGGACAGCGCTGTAATCATAAAGACGAGTGAAACCGCAGGCACAGCTAGGAAGTCATAATGAAGAATGGCCCTATCTCTCGGAATACTGGTCTCAGAGTTCATGGCTGGTGAACCTTCAAGGGTACGTCCATCATTGATAAATCTGTTTACACTATTTACGTCTACAAGTCAAGCTTTGTTTTATACTTATATAAATCAGATATATCGGTTATTGGAGATAATTATTGCGTACCTACTAGATTTAACCTACGGCTTCGCTCTCATTCACTTACATTTTGTCGATAAACTTGTATCGCTCGGGAAAATTACTTTATTCTAACAAAAGTACTGTTCCCAAAGTATATGTCCTTTTCTATGCTCCTGACAATCTATAGCGAAATTTCATAAAGATCGGTCAAGCAGTTGCCGTAAAAGCATTACAAATAAACGTACATTCGCATTTATAATAATAGTTTGGATTATAAACGACTTCTAAGGACTTCAGCCGTCTCGCGCCGAGGCTTCTCGGCGCTGCGTCTGCTCTTGGGCGGCTCTTGGCAAACTTGGGCGGGCACAGCGTCGGCTACCGGCGGCTCTACACGGGGGTTGTTCGGTCGATGGCGCTTTACGACCCACCAGTGTGGGTGGACTCCTTAACCGCCCAGTGTACGACTCTCTCACGTTCGCACACACACACACACCCACACACACACACACACACACACACACACACACACACACACACACACACACACACACACACACACACACACACACACACACACACACACACACACACACACACACACACACACACACACAGACACAGACACAGACACAGACACAGACACAGACACAGACACAGACACAGACACAGACACAGACACAGACACAGACACAGACACAGACACAGACACAGACACAGACACAGACACAGACACAGACACAGACACAGACACAGACACAGACACAGACACAGACACAGACACAGACACAGACACAGACACAGACACAGACACAGACACAGACACAGACACAGACACAGACACAGACACAGACACAGACACAGACACAGACACAGACACAGACACAGACACAGACACAGACACGCACGCACGCACGCACGCACGCACGCACGCACGCACGCACGCACGCACGCACGCACGCACGCACGCACGCACGCACGCACGCACGCACGCACGCACGCACGCACGCACGCACGCACGCACGCACGCACGCACGCACGCACGCACGCACGCACGCACGCACGCACGCACGCACGCACGCACGCACGCACGCACGCACGCACGCACGCACGCACGCACGCACGCACGCACGCACGCACGCACGCACGCACGCACGCACGCACGCACGCACGCACGCACGCACGCACGCACGCACGCACGCACGCACGCACGCACGCACGCACGCACGCACGCACGCACGCACGCACGCACGCACGCACGCACGCACGCACGCACGCACGCACGCACGCACGCACGCACGCACGCACGCACGCACGCACGCACGCACGCACGCACGCACGCACGCACGCACGCACGCACGCACGCACGCACGCACGCACGCACGCACGCACGCACGCACGCACGCACGCACGCACGCACGCACGCACGCACGCACGCACGCACGCACGCACGCACGCACGCACGCACGCACGCACGCACGCACGCACGCACGCACGCACGCACGCACGCACGCACGCACGCACGCACGCACGCACGCACGCACGCACGCACGCACGCACGCACGCACGCACGCACGCACGCACGCACGCACGCACGCACGCACGCACGCACGCACGCACGCACGCACGCACGCACGCACGCACGCACGCACGCACGCACGCACGCACGCACGCACGCACGCACGCACGCACGCACGCACGCACGCACGCACGCACGCACGCACGCACGCACGCACGCACGCACGCACGCACGCACGCACGCACGCACGCACGCACGCACGCACGCACGCACGCACGCACGCACGCACGCACGCACGCACGCACGCACGCACGCACGCACGCACGCACGCACGCACGCACGCACGCACGCACGCACGCACGCACGCACGCACGCACGCACGCACGCACGCACGCACGCACGCACGCACGCACGCACGCACGCACGCACGCACGCACGCACGCACGCACGCACGCACGCACGCACGCACGCACGCACGCACGCACGCACGCACGCACGCACGCACGCACGCACGCACGCACGCACGCACGCACGCACGCACGCACGCACGCACGCACGCACGCACGCACGCACGCACGCACGCACGCACGCACGCACGCACG
This sequence comes from Catocala sponsa, assembly GCA_963564715.1. Taxonomy (NCBI): domain Eukaryota; kingdom Metazoa; phylum Arthropoda; class Insecta; order Lepidoptera; family Erebidae; genus Catocala; species Catocala sponsa. The sequence continues at coordinate 13,360,447 of OY751354.1, forward strand.
CACGCACGCACGCACGCACGCACGCACGCACGCACGCACGCACGCACGCACGCACGCACGCACGCACGCACGCACGCACGCACGCACGCACGCACGCACGCACGCACGCACGCACGCACGCACGCACGCACGCACGCACGCACGCACGCACGCACGCACGCACGCACGCACGCACGCACGCACGCACGCACGCACGCACGCACGCACGCACGCACGCACGCACGCACGCACGCACGCACGCACGCACGCACGCACGCACGCACGCACGCACGCACGCACGCACGCACGCACGCACGCACGCACGCACGCACGCACGCACGCACGCACGCACGCACGCACGCACGCACGCACGCACGCACGCACGCACGCACGCACGCACGCACGCACGCACGCACGCACGCACGCACGCACGCACGCACGCACGCACGCACGCACGCACGCACGCACGCACGCACGCACGCACGCACGCACGCACGCACGCACGCACGCACGCACGCACGCACGCACGCACGCACGCACGCACGCACGCACGCACGCACGCACGCACGCACGCACGCACGCACGCACGCACGCACGCACGCACGCACGCACGCACGCACGCACGCACGCACGCACGCACGCACGCACGCACGCACGCACGCACGCACGCACGCACGCACGCACGCACGCACGCACGCACGCACGCACGCACGCACGCACGCACGCACGCACGCACGCACGCACGCACGCACGCACGCACGCACGCACGCACGCACGCACGCACGCACGCACGCACGCACGCACGCACGCACGCACGCACGCACGCACGCACGCACGCACGCACGCACGCACGCACGCACGCACGCACGCACGCACGCACGCACGCACGCACGCACGCACGCACGCACGCACGCACGCACGCACGCACGCACGCACGCACGCACGCACGCACGCACGCACGCACGCACGCACACACACACACACACACACACACACACACACACACACACACACACACACACACACACACACACACACACACACACACACACACACACACACACACACACACACACACACACACACACACACACACACACACACACACACACACACACACACACACACACACACACACACACACACACACACACACACACACACACACACACACACACACACACACACACACACACACACACACACACACACACACACACACACACACACACACACACACACACACACACACACACACACACACACACACACACACACACACACACACACACACACACACACACACACACACACACACACACACACACACACACACACACACACACACACACACACACACACACACACACACACACACACACACACACACACACACACACACACACACACACACACACACACACACACACACACACACACACACACACACACACACACACACACACACACACACACACACACACACACACACACACACACACACACACACACACACACACACACACACACACACACACACACACACACACACACACACACACACACACACACACACACACACACACACACACACACACACACACACACACACACACACACACACACACACACACACACACACACACACACACACACACACACACACACACACACACACACACACACACACACACACACACACACACACACACACACACACACACACACACACACACACACACACACACACACACACACACACACACACACACACACACACACACACACACACACACACACACACACACACACACACACACACACACACACACACACACACACACACACACACACACACACACACACACACACACACACCCTCGCAATCATAAAGCCCCACACATTTTCATCACATACGTCTGTATTTCCCTTTTTATTTCCAAAATTGTTATGTTAATATGTACACTTCGTTCGAACGTTATTTTGTTAGAAGTTTAATTTTTGTTAGTTTTTTATATTTTATTTGTTTTCAAACCGATGTCTGCTAATGTATAACGTGTGGTTACCGCGATACAAGCCTCGAGCTTAGTGTGGAAACCGCTGCTAATTATAAAAATGTGTAATGTAGTAAATAGATAAATAAAATAAATATATTACGGCAATATTAGGTATCGACGGTACATTTCTAGTCAAATGTAATTCTTAACTAAGTAAGTATCTACTTACTTATTTACTATTTCAAAACAAGTAATGTAATAACATTGATAACGTTTGGCTGTTCATAGAGGACTATTAGTGCCCACACTTATGTATAGAAGTGAAAGTTGGATATGGCAAAAGAAGCATGAGAGCAGAATAAATGCTGTAGAAATGAGAGCGTTGAGAAGCATATGTGGTGTGACTCTGAAAGATAGAATAAGAAATAGTGTGATTAGAGAGAGATGCGGCATGAAAGTAGATATAGTTACAAGAATAGAAAAGAGTATGTTAAGCTGGTTTGGGCATGTAGAAAGAATGGACGAGGAAAGACTGACTAAGAATGTTTATAAGGCTAGTGTGAATGGAACAGTCGCAAGAGGAAAACCTAGGCGAACGTTTCTCGATCAGATCGGAGGCGTCCTGGACAAAGGCCAAATTAAGAGCTTCTTGTACCGACGGGCGTGTATGAGGAATGTGATGAAAGTTAATGAAGCCAGAGAAGTGTGTCAGGATCGTAGCAAATGGAAATCCGTAGTCTCTGCCTACCCCTCTGGGAAACAGGTGTGAATCTATGTATGTATGTATGTATGTAATAACATTGAATAGACATTCAAAAATTGTTTAAAGTACATATATTTAACAAAATCAAGTTATTAAGAAATTACTTAATATTGTCTTCTGTGTACACGAATGTTATTCATATATAGTACTAGCTGTTACCTGCGACTTCGTCTGCGTAGTTTTTAACTAAAGAGTGTTTGTATCCGCGGAACCCTATTTTTCTTCTAAAATCAAAGTAGCCTATGTTACTCCTTATAACATCATCTATCTGCCAGTGAAAGTCCCGTCAAAATCGGTTCAGCCGTTTCGGAGATTAGCCGGAACAAACAGACAGACAGACAGACAAAAATTTTAAAAATATATGTTTAAGTACCTTATATACTTTTATATGCATTAGATAAAAAGCTGTTATTTTGACATTACAAACAGACACTTCAATTTTATTTATTGATATAGACATACCTAGTAGTTTAATTTGAAAGAAATATACTTATTTTATTTTATAGTAGTGCACAGCTACCTATCTTTTACGATATAACTAAACTACTCTTGTATCGATTTACGTTAGATGGTATCAAATATCGGTTTACACCATTTTAGTTTTGACATGGTTATGCATTTTTGCATCTCACTGTACGTCATCTATGACTCCACTTATTGCATTATCAAAACGTTATTTTAAATTTTATTACAATTTCAAACATTTTACTTATTTATTATTGCAAATGCTTTATCTTATCTTATCTTATGTGGGGGCCAGTCAGTGCAGACCGGCGACACTTCGACCCAGTGGGATCTTTTGTGTCGACACTCTCCCAATAACGACTGCCATAGATGTTCATGGCAGCCGGGACCAACGGCTTAACGTGCTCTCCGAGGCACGGAGCAGGCGATAATTGTCAATCAATACGCACATAATTTCGAAAACTCATATAACTTCCGAAAGTCAGAGGTGCGCGACGTGGGTTCGAACCCGAGACCTTCTGCATTGCAGTCTGTTGGTCTTCCCACTGAGCTATCGCTGCTCTTGCAAATGCTTTACATCACTATCAAAATTGCCTCTGGTCAATTTTTGATTCACGGATGTTACCGTATCAGATGTTAGTGTTGTTTAAGTATCGACTAAAATGAACTGATATCTATACTAATATTATAAAGAGAAAATATTTAATTTTTGTTTGTTTGTAAGGATTTAATACAAAAACTAATGAACCGTTTTAAAAATTCTTTCATTATTAGAAAGCTGTACCTATTATTAATTTATTACCGACTAACATCCTAACTTCCTAACTAATATTATAAATGCGAAAGTGAGTTTGTTTGTTTGTTACGCTTTCACGCCTTAACTACTCAACTGCTCAACCGATCAACCTGAAATTTTGCATACATGTTATCAGGGGTATAGAATAGTACATAGGGTACCTTTGATCCAGAAAAATAACTGTTGCAAACGTAACCTAATCTACATTTACGGGAGCGAAGCTGCGGGTGAAAACCAGTAAGCTATATTTTAATTTTCAATAGTACTGTTACTAACATAATCTAACCTACTTTTACACGAGTGAACCCGCGAGCAAACGCTAGTTGATAATAAAAATTGGTACCTAATGCTATATCTTAGTGAAAATAATGTATACGGATTTATTTGACGCGATATTTCATTATACAGGGCGTTGTTATGTGACACTTAAGTATCACCGCACCTTTCTGTTACACGCTGTATATATAGCACTCTTAATAAGATAGCGACTCAACTCGAAATTTGGAAGTAAGGCAGTTTGAACCGTAATTGTGTGACTAAATTCTAATATTATATTTGTGTTAAGTAAATACAACAGAGTTCAATTTTCTTAAATTCAAAATACTCATATGAGTCTCTGTTTTATAAAGAGGGCGATTATTAGGGTGATAGGCATATAATACATACATACTATGAATATATGTATGTGTGTTTGGATGGCTAAATAAATAATAAATAAATTACAAGTTAATTATCGCTAGCTTTAACGGTAAATGAAAATGCATGTGTGAGAGTTCTCCATAATGTTCTCGAAGATATGTGAAGTCCACCAACCCGCACTGGGCCAGCGTGGTGGACTATGGCCTAACCCTTCTCACACTGAGGAGAAGCCCGTGCCCAGCAGTGGAACAGTTTAATATAGGGCTGATTTTATACCTCTCTAGGGATCTTCCGCCATATTTGTATGTCAAAACTTTATTGACAAGATGGCGTCCGTAATTTCTAAGTCAATGCTTACAGAACAGTTATTACAATAATAAAACAGAGCTAATTTATAAAACAAATACTAAACAATAAGATATTTCATCAAATAAAGTTCTATTGTTGAATCGTGAGAACTGGGTTTGAAAGTTCACAGAATCATTTAAATTTTGTGTATGTATGTTCGTTTTTTTTTAATTACTTAATATAACAACTGTACTTACTTACTTAAATAATAAAGAGCTAATGATGTTGAGTTTGTATGTATATTTGTAACTGGTAATTTCTCGAATTACTGAACAGGACTGACTATAGAGGCGTAGCGTCAAAGCCAGCAAGATAAAATATTTAAATGACCAGGCGTAATTTTGATAGCATGCATGATGTCAGGGGAACAGAAAGGACATAATGGTCGTACGTTGCATCTTGAAAAAGTACATACTATCCTAACATAACATACATTTACGCGAGCGAAGCCGCCGAGAAAAACTAGTTTGTTTTATTTTCCTCAGTTTTGTATTGTACTAAATTGTCTGTGTGCCTACTTAGTTTTTTTTTAATACTACTGATGCAAGAAACCGGCATATAACTAGATACCGCGGTTAATCTTCCACAAACAGCAATATAACTAGCGCAGCGTATGCGACTACTGTGCATCTCGGGTTTGCAATTAACTAGTACCCTCTAGATAAGTCAGAATTCTTGTATTAGAATTGGATTCCCGTCGCTTGTGCAAATTCAGGTTTATTCCGCATTCGACCCTCATGTTTCGCCCCAAACGTAAAAATACGCATTCGCCCCAAAAATTGTTCCTCATAAATTTAGATAAATATTCATTTCTTAACGTAATTCCTATTTCGTCCAAATTATGTTCCTTTTCTGACCCTATTTTTTTACGGCAGATTTTGTTGTACCGTCAGCCGAAAAATATTTTAAAATACCTCCTTGATCTCTCGGCGAAATTTTAGGCTTATGACTGCATGACATCACGAGCGGCATCGAAAAGATTTAAAATAATTTTTAAACATGTTTATTTTTGCTAACGATATGCTGAAAAATGTTGGACGAAAAAGGAATGATTAAAAAAAAGGGGCGAATGAGGAACATTTTGAAATGTGAGACGTAATGTAGGGGCGAATGCGGAACAAACCCAAATTCAAAACCGCGACCGCAATGTCTTATACATTGTACTACCACCGCATAAGTTAATGCTACGGTCTAGTTAGCAGAATAATACACTTCTCACTATCACTTGTCACTATATAATATACCGTGTAAAATGTGTTTCGTAGATTTAATAAGCCGACTCATTAATAATTGAAAACCTATTGTGTCTGGCCGCCGGTGTGCCGCTGCCACACAATAGGTTATAATACCGTCTTTTTCACTCGTTATTACACCATAACTTAACAAAAAATCCAAGATACGTTTCCCAGATTCCAATTCATTATCGTTGTCATGGCCGTCCGTTGATCTCGTTTTCGTAGTCGTTGGCCAAAGTTATCAGCTAAAAATTAACCAAAACAAGGAAGAAAAAGATAAAAACATTCATGCAAAGCTCATGATACTTATTCTAGAACAGGCCGATAACATTTGACTACGGAACAAAAATTCTTTATGTTCATTAGAATAATATAATTTTGTCAAATTACCTATAATTGTAAACATTTAGTTTTTAAACGTAATTAAACTGCAACGACCGGCTCACAACCATGTATCATGGTCATGAACGTTTCTTTTTATTAAAAAGTTAATGTCAGCGCTATAGATGATGCATCTTTCGCGGGGAACAGACTGCGCCGAGCGTAAGACAGATAATGATAGAGCTCGTGCGGTGCATATTCAAATCGACGCGCGGCCGCCATAGTAAAATTGTATGGAGGATTTGAAGTGCTTTTTTGATAAATATGTATCTTTATTGTCAACCAATAACTTAAATATTCGGGACGGACAAATTGTAATATAACAATTTATGTTTCGTTTAAGCTGTAAATTAGGATATATTTCTACCTACTGTTATCCTAACTAATATTATAAATGCGAAAATGAGTTTGTTTGTTTGTTACGCTTTCACGCCTTAACTACTCAACCGATTAACATGAAATTTTGCATAGGTACACGTTGTCAGGGGTACAGAATAGGACATAGGGTACGTTTCATCCAGAAAATAGAACTGTTGCCAACCTAAGTTAACCTAACCTACATTTACGCGAGCGAAGCCGCGGGTGAAAACTAGTAATTTATAATCTAAAAATCACGTAACACGAGCTTACGTTTTTCATGCAAATTTACATAATGTTGTAGGCGAAAATATTAATTATTTTAAGTTTTTTACACGGAGTAATAATTGTAAACACATTCATTGTTATAGTAAATGTATATTTTATATTTGTATTAAAAAAAAGGGTTGATTTTATTCACTTAACTATGACTATACATGTAAGTGGATGCTCCTGTTTACCATACTGCTGCTTTAGAGGCTACCATCAAATGTTATTAAATACTTGAGTATGTTCAGTAGTAATTCATGGAGAAATGGTTGCAGCACCTTACAGTTATGATTTGTAAACAAAATTTTATTGTAAACTTGGCGATTAAAAAGAGTGGCCATGAGTTTCTTGCCCGTTCTTCTCATGAGCCCTACACCCTTGCTTTGCTGAACGTGGCAGTAAATGTGAATTCACATAAAAAATGTAGTGTAACTTTGACATTTATAAGTGTTACCTTGTAACCTAACTTGAATAAATTTATTTTTGATTTTGATTTTGATTTTAGCACACTTCGCTTGTCGCAGTCTTAATAACATTGAAACGACGGACACAAAGAACACCTAGACCCGGATATAAACTCAATTAATATAATAATATTGTGAGAGAGCCACGCTTCGGCTTGACCGGAGTGATACCACGGTGTCACAGAAAACTGGCGTGAAAATTAAATAGCACTTGCGTTGTGTTTCGTCGAGTGAATGAGGGTATCGGAGGCCCAACTTTCCCTCCATTCCCTCCCTCCATTGGGGGCAAATTTAAAAGGCTGGCAACGCACTTGTGACTCCTCTGGAGTTGTGGGTGTCCATAGGCGACTGTAATAGCAAAAAAACAATAAAGTATAAGACCTATATCATATTTGGCGTAAAGAAGGTACCTTTTTTTCTAAGGCACGTTTCCTGCATTCAAAAAACGAGTCATTTTAGCTACAAACAGTTCAATTTTGACATATATTTTCATAAAATGTGTTAAAAATTAACTGTCTGTAGGTTCGAACGACTCGTTTCTTGAACATAGGAACCGGGTTTACGTCGATGTTGGAATTGTTCGAAAACCAGCGCTGCAACATTATTGTTGTAGCACAAGCTCACTGACTGGTCTTATCACCTTGCCTTCTTTATTGTTTGATTTTTCTAGACAGTTATAATTTTTGGAAAATTTGTTTTAAGAATTTTGTGTCTACCACATTGAGCCAAAAGGCAGAAATAAAAAATTCTTTGTTTTTTTACTATACACCTCTGCCTTGCCTTTATGGACATACAGCCGTGATAATATAAGGTCAGCAAATACACGAGCTGTTAATCAAAAAATGGAATTGCAAAAACAACTGATTTTCTTTAAAAGTTTTATCAATGAAGTTCAAGGGTCTTCTACGTTCATAATGATTAGATAGATATAAAATAAACAAAACGCAAAAACGTTGGATAAACTGCGTAAACGCTTATAAAATGGGTTAATTACGATATTACGTCATATTTTTTTTTATATTAGGTATTATAAACGTTTTGTTGATGTTCGTCTGTTGCCTACAGTAACTATTTATCTAGCAGCCGAAAATAGATATAGACAATAACGTAGGTATACCAATTAAGCATATGAATATTTTATTTTTTAATTTCGTATATTCTGCACCATGGCAATCTGTCCTAAAACAATAAGCCACTGAGTTGTCTAACTTCAGTCTGGTTTTTATGTTATTTATTCTATGAGAGAGCTTTCGTTAGTAATCGTAGCTCTCGTCTCTTTATGCGAATCTTGTGCTAAGACTGGGGATGTCACATCTTTTCAGCCTCAAGTGCTGTTGTCCTCCTTTTCCACTTAATGCTTGTGCAAGCTCATTTTTGTTCATTTTTCATATGAATCATTTAAAAAGATTAATTATTTGAGCAGCACACATCACTTTTTAGTGCTACTCTACATTTCAGTGATGTGCAATTGCAATCGAATTATATTCTAATGTATAGACAACACTATACGTACACTGCTTTATTGATCATTAAAAGTGGAGCCCGTGTTATGCAGAACTGTATTCGAATATCATACGAATTATGCGCAGCGATAAAGCAATACTCATTGCAAATATATATTTTTTATTATCGTAATAATGTTAAAGATTATGATATTATGGTTAAACTTGAAAAGCACACCCGGCCTCCTGATAATGGCGCAGCGCTGTAGCCATAAAATGGTACGGCATCGTGTCGCAATATTTTTTCTGTGCTGATGCCACCACAAATGATCTATGAGACTAGGAGAGTAATTTAAGAAGAAATATAACACAAGTCTAAAATAGTCTTTCTTTTTTGTTAACATTTTTCACACAATCGAATCGACATGTAATTTCAATTCTTTCACAAATAATAATCAATAAAATTATGAACGCGACTTTCTCATACGTCAATCTCATGAGCTGTCAAATTCGAATCCAAAATGTCAATGTCAAATTATGACATTTATTTTAAATGTCAAATCCTGTCAACCAACATAAAAAGTACTCTGTGATCCCAACCCATCCGGGATGATATCATTACACAAAAAGAAAATATGTTAAAAACCATTATACACAATTACTACAGCAGTTATAGCATGTAAATATGGCAGAAAAAATCCGGGTGATTATTCAAAGGCTGAAAGACAAAATGCATTTACCTCAAATATCAGCTAGCGGTCGTGATAGGGTGGATAGAATTGTAACCAAATATGTCCCAGCGACGAGGGTTACTGAAATCGCGGAGAAGCTCAAATATGAGACGGTTAGACAGAGAGTTCGGGACGTAGTCAGCAGATATGAGAAGTTCACGGGCGTGGAGGAAATCATGGCGATTCAGAATACGGTCATTGATGCGCAGGTTAGTTGTCATCATATACATACCATAGGTCTTACATCAGCTTCTGCAAGGTCATGGGAACATTGTATTGTAATCTCGTGTGCCTACAAGTGAGCAACAAAGCAAGATTTCCATATTTACATAAATATATATATATGTACAATTTTGTAACCTAATCCTATTTTTATGTATTCATATTTTAACCTGTCATTTTGCGTACTAGATATTAGTAGTAGTACTCAACTATCAGTTTATAGGTGTATTATAATATATTCTTTGTCTTGTGAATAATTTATTTATATTCAAAGTAGCATTGATTCTTATAGGTAACATGTAGTCTATATACTTACCTAAATAATTAGGTGGAGCTGTTGTTTTTCTATGTTAGCTCTCATTTTACCTAACAAGTTTTGGAATGACAGACAGAATTATAAATCTACTGTGTTTGACCCACTGGTGTGCCGCAGTGACTCAATGGGTTAAGCTATGGATATCCTATTCCTGTCTTTTATGCTCAGATCTGACTCTGCTGCTACTAACAATTCTGACTCTTCATCTTCTGAATCTCTGTATTTGTAACATGGCTGACCTGGAATTATTTTTCAGCAGTCACAATCCAACTTAGCTCTGAGAGGTCTTATGTTTATGTATTTCTAGCTTCTAATTATAGTCAATGTTCAGTTATATGTCATGAAAACATAGCCTGTTCTATTCAAGCATAGTATTTTGTCATTTGTGGTAAGAAATCTAGCAATTTTGGGTTATTAAAATTATATATAATATTCTACCACAATACTATTTAGGCCAAACTAAGCAGAGCTTGTACTATGGGTACTAGACAATGGATAAACATACTTATATACTTTTTTTTTTGTAAATACATGCATATTATACATAGAAAAACCCAGACCAAGACAAACATCCATGTTCATGCACACAAATGTTTGACATGTGCGGGAATCGAACCCGCGACCTGAGGCTTGGCAGTCAGTTACACTAACCACTACGCCATCGAGGTCGACAAATTAGATTTCTAATAAACCCTTCCAGGTAAGATAGGATATGTGTGTTAAGAGTGGGTTCACATTGGTTATACTTGAGATTTGAACTCTTATCCAATGTGGTCATAAATATTATGACTTGTCCATGGGGCTACTATACTTACTCCGTTGGCTCAACAACCCAAAATGTGTCTTGGCCTCTGATATTAGAGAACACCACTTTGCCCGATCTTTGGCCACTTCCTCGCCAATCACCAGCTTGAAGATCCCTCAGATCCAACTCCACAACATCTTTCCAACCGACAGGGCGACGTCCTGTTGGTCGACCCAAATACGCTCTCTTTACACCACGGTCTTCTCCCATTCTCTCAAAGTGGCCGAGCTGTCGGATTCTATAAGCTTTTATTTCTCCTATAATGTTAGGATTGGCTACGAGTGCCTCGATTTCGGCATTTTTGCGAATCCGACGCTCCCGTCGAGTCTCTGCACAGGGCTATTATCACATCACTTTTTGTTAGCTCTTAGAACATTGGTAGTTCAACTCTTACATACAAACAGATGTATTATCTATTTAAAATATTAGCATATATTATCACTATTACTACATATTATAAAAAAATGTCCCCCGCCACGTCTGTCTGTTCGCAATAAACTACTGAGCAGATTTTCATGTGGTTTTTACCAATAGACAGAGTAACTCATGAGAAAAGTTTAGGTGTATAATTTGTTAAGGATTGTTGAAAATTTTGAAAAGTCAAGCCAACTGGGTGCTTTGTTTTATTTATTTAAAAAAGACAACTCCTGTACTAGGAATAATTCTTGTGTCACAGGGGACTTTACAAACGTTAGGACAATTGTCACAAAGAATATTGAAACAACAATTTGTGGTTCACACAAATTTTAGTTCCGTGTGGGTATCGAACCCACAACACCGGCGTAGGGGCAGTGGCGAGGCGACCACTTAGACCACTACGCCATCCCTACAGCCCCTTTGAGTTATAACAAACATACCTGTGCGAAGCCGGGGCAGGTTGCTAGTTTAACGGCCAGTCTTACAACTTACAAGTGAAAGTTATCCAAAAGATAAATCGCATGCTGTCTCACTCATGTTAGGTTAAAAAAGGGAGATGGCGAGACTTTTATCTTATAGATAAATACTATCTGGAGGTGCTAGGACAAGCCCTAAGTATAATAAAAACCCAAAATATTTACCTCATTAGATATTTACCTTAGATTTTCTTTATATATTTTCTGATCAACCATTGTATTGCACTATCAGAAAAGAAAGATCGTGGTGTGTAAATCAGGACAGCTTGCTGGACTCCACTTACTCAAAGATCCATCTCCTGCCTGTGATGTCCTAATGTGCACTAGTATTATGGTGAGGATTTTATAAACATTATATTGTGCAAACACCATGTGCATTGCATGCCTTCATGTCTCTGCGCAGCACATCTATCCACATGGTAAAAAAAATTGTGCATGAAAGACCATGCAAATAGATGTGTTGCATAGAGACATGAAGGCATGCAATGCTTCTAAACAAGACTTCAAGGACAGGACGAAGTTCAAGAGATAAAATAAAAAAAGGCTGAATCCACTAACATGTGGGATAAATACACCTGCACTGGGTCAGTATGGTAGAATAAGGCCTAAACATTGTCACACTAAGAAGATACTCATGTCCAAAAGTAGGCCATTTTATTAACATAGAGCTAATAATATTATAAGTGTTACTTTGGGATCTAAATAAGTAATTTGTGACTTAACATTGACTTAAAAATTCTGTTGGCCCAGAGACATAGTGTGTCTTGGCCCGCTTATACGACAAACGCCACGTTCTTCGGTCTTCAATCGTTTCCCGCCCGTTACCGTCGTTGGCTTGAAGTTCTCGCAGATTTGGTTCCAAAGTACCAGCAATTCTTAATAGCTGTTTGGAGTCTGTTAGATGGCAATAGACTTGGCCTTGCATAGATGCAGAAAAGTGGCTATATTAGGGATCATTTTGCATAATGTTTTTTTACTAATATACTTTGGCATGACTATTTTGGTATATTTTTTTATATAAATATTTATAATAATACTTTACCATAATTGTTTTTGGCATACAACAAATCTGGCGAGGTCCACTTAACCGACTTTGATTGCTAAGACAACCCGACAAATAGGTTCGTTAGGTTAACGCGAGGCGCCTCAAGCCACCCCAGGAGGCTAGTTATGATAATTAACTATTTAAAAAAATTATGCTTAAGCTCTTATTTAAACATCTGTCTACAATTTCAAGGTTTTGCATAAGTCTAGGTAAATGTAGAAATTGCAGATACAAGCTAATATAAAGATAAAAAATATCTTTATCACAGATGTTTATCAATGTCTCAATTTACACTCAGATAAACCAAGTAGATTTATCTCAGTGTAAATATTGATTTACATTGTCGTCATCATGATTTGTTACAAAAATATTTCAAAAGTATTGTTTTAATGTTTGGTACTTGATCTTAATCTAGTTGCCTATATTACAGCATAACTGGAGTTTAACCACAGGAATTAAAGAATGAAAGACTAAGTGGTCTCTTTAAAAAAAAAATACCATAATACCCATACTCATTAGTTAGAAAATAATTATAATAATATTCTATCACATATACACAACACCATCTAGCCCAAACTAAGCAGAGCTTGTACTATGGGTACTAGACAATGGATAAACATACATACATACCTATACTAATATTATAAAGCTGAAGAGTTTGTTTGTTTTTTTGAACGCGCTAATCTACTGGTTCGGTTTGAAAAATTATTTTAGTAATATATTCTATCACATACACACAACACCATCTAGCCCAAACTAGACTTTTAGTGTTGGATAGCCTATTTATTGAGGAAGGCTATACGGCATCACGACTATACGGCATATATATAGGGCATCACGCTACGACCCACGGGGGCGGCGCAGTAACGATAAACGCAGGTGAAACCGCGGGAACATCTAGTATATATAATTATATATGTATATATATATATATACATATATAATTATATATATATATATATATATATATATATATATATATATATATATATATATATATATATATATATATATATATATACACACACATATTATACACAACAGAAACACCCAGACCAAGACAAACATCCATGTTCATGCACAAAAATGTTTGACTTGTAACAGGTTGCTCAGGCGTGGCAGTCGGTTACACTAACCACTACGCCATCGAGGGCATCGAGGGCTTTCACATCTGTCTGTCTGCTATAGATGATAGGCTTAAAATAGTCTTGCTAGAGACGAGAGTGATTAAGCACGTTTTTATGAGAACATTACATACATAGATTCATGCCTGTTTCCCAGAGGGGTAGGCAGAGACTACGGATTTCCATTTGCTACGATCCTGACACACTTCTATGGCTTCATTCACTTTCATCACATTCCACATACACGCCCGTTGAAGGTGCTCTTAACCTGCCTTTGTCCAGAACGCCTTCGATCTGATCGAGAAACGTTCGCCTATGTGTTCCTCTAGCGACTGTTCCATTCACACTAGCCTTATAAACTTTCTTAGTCAGTCTTTCCTCGTCCATTCTTTCTACATGCCCAAACCAGCTTAACATACCCTTTTCTATTCTTGTCACTATATCTACTTTCATGCCGCATCTCTCTCTAATCAGAACATTAAGAAGACTTTATTAAACTAAACCGTGACCAAATTGAAAAACAAGTTATACCTGTTTTTATTTTTCTATGTTACCCTTTTGCTTCCAGCCCCTTTTCATTGTTACGCATAACTCACGTTCATATGTATAACAGGTTAGAAAGTAACTCCTACATTTTACCAGCTTTACTAATATTGCACAATAGGATGTACTTTCTGAAAAACGTTCCAACCCACAAAGTTAACATTTTGAGATAATCGTGATTGAAGTTCAATCCCGTATTGCTTCTTCATACATGTGGGTTGGCTACTAAGTCATTATTTCATATTTAGTGTGATAGTAGAGCTACCACATTTTTTCAGCTAGTAAATAGTAACCCCGTGACTAATTAGCTAATAATAACTTGATTTTGACCCGAGTGTGGGTTGGAACGTTTTTCAGAACGTACGGCCAATTCATCCAAAGATCTCAGTGGCTGCACGAAATCTGGGTATGTGCCCATTAGAGGGTAATAGCCTCATCATCCTGGGACAAGGACGTGCGAATCGTTACCTTCCTATTCCTTCAGGGATATAGGATTACCAACTTTACAGTTAAAAGCAGTACCATAATTTGTATTGCCTTAAAATTGTACTGTTTACTGTTCCATTAAAAAATTATACAAAATACTTACTGTTTTTATCATCACTGGATCCAGACTCATAAATGACAACAGATTATTTAATTATGAAAAAGATTTAAAAGTTTTAAAAAATTCAAATTTCAAATATTGTTCTTTTTCAAATACCAACTGTTTATTTTAGCTCTCCAACCCTAACATGCTTAAGGTTTTACAAAAAAAAACGTTTTAAATTATTTAATTAAAATAAGTACTGTTTTATTTTTCAAATATCAACTTTTTGTTTTAGCTGTCCAACCCTCATTTATTATGCTTTTTCTTTTACAAAAAGTTGATAACCCTAATTTAGGCATGAGACTATGAATATATGCATTTATATATATTTATTATTCTCATTTACAGGAAAAGTTCATATCAGCTCAAGACCGGCGAAGAGACGTGGGTCGGCAGCTCGCTAACCTGGAAGCCAGGCTGAAGGAGTTACACGCTGAGATGCAGAACATCATGAAGGGAGACGAAAAGTATTTACAGCTTTGCACGGAGGAACATAAGGTTCGTCCTATTGTCTAGTACAGAGCGCTATGAGGCGCTCATAGCCAGTTGCACTCACTTATCGGTAAACGATTAGCGAGGTTAAGCAACGTTGGGTGCGGTCAGTCTATAGATGGGTGACCGTTTAGTGGTATTTCATCTGAGCGTCTCGGCTTCGGAGGGCACGTAAAAAGTCGGTCCCGGTTGTTGTCAAATTGACAGCAATCGTTAAGCCATGTCAGAGGCCTACGGGCAACAGGTTGGCCACTAACCACACGAAAAGAAGATTGTCTAGTACACTTTGCACCAAACTTTTATAATAAAATCAGCTCTCTATTTCGATAGCCCTCTGTTTTTTATCATTGTACCAGCATGGCAGTCGAAGCAATTTCTTATTACTAAAAGTTTGACAGCGATAGCCTACTGAAAGACCATAGCACTGCCACGCAAAGGTGTCGAGTTCGATCCCAAGGCGCGCATCTCTGACTTTTCATTGTACTATCGACTTGAGCGATGGACGACCATTTTAGAAAAAATTTCGCTTGCACATGTTGACCATTTGAGTTTGTATCGCCTTAGAATCAGTAAACAAATGTAAAGTGTAAAAAAACTCAAACAAGGAAAGGGGCGTGTCACGGGTAAGGGTACCAAGTGTTGGCCTGCTATGCGATTTTAACCTTAGGAGTGGTCATCCGTCGCTGAAGTTGATAGTACCTAATATGTGTTGTGGTGGTGTTTAGCTTACATTGGGTTTATAAATGATATAATTATATAAGAAATAGACTTTATTTCACTTCACTTAAAAAAATACAATGTTATTTACTAAACTATCGAATGTTAATGTTTTAAGAAATGTTTGATGAGTACAAAATGTTGCGATCGGAACCCGGTTGACGCAAATGTAAATGATGTACCTACTGACTTGTGCCTAATTTCTAGGTCAATATATAATATTGTTTATTGCGTGTATGCACACACAAGCATGTGGGTATGTAGGAATGTATGAGGTATTCGGTTACATTACCCGAGCATGTGTATTAAATATTTAATTTATCGCTCCTTAACGGTGAACGAAAACATCGTTTACTACCGGTGCAATGATAAAAACAGATGCATAAGGCATTCCAACGGTCTCTCAATAGGCTATCACTGCTTGTAAGAATCTAGGTTCAGGCTGTGTTTGATCATGATTCTGGCATCGTATATACGACCTTCTCTCTTACCCATAAATAGATATTATAGCTATATTAGTGTTTAACAGTTTATGCTAAAGTTTATAATGACTAACAAACTAATGTATTTGTTTTTAATATTTATATATTTTGAATACGCGCACAATTATTTACATAATACGTTACGTTTTAAAAATATCCATATCCATAGACAAGATTTTATGACAGTCGTTTACCAGTGTTGTCATTGCATAAATTTTCCCCAATTTAGAATTAATTTTCTCTCTACGCAGCTTATTATTCAAGAACGAGCTCTTCGTGCGTTATTTTCGGATGCTGAGCGTGAAGAGCGTGAATTGTTCGCGACGATGTCAGCCGCTGTGAAATTAGGACATGAGAGAGAAAGAGCACATGCTGAGAGGAACAAGTATTGGTATATTGTCGCTTCTATATTTGGTAAGTTAATAATGGTTAATTTTTAGTACTGTTTTAATACAATTTATTGATCACTAGACCCCACAGTAGGCACATACAGTACCGATGCGCCAGCGAGGCAGTCTTGCTATGGCTACTGAAAAAATTATAAGAAAATATAATATATAATGATTTTGTGATGTGTTGTTTAGTCTTGTCAAGACTTAGAATACCAGACTTAATAAAAAATGTATTGTGTCAAGCCACCGGTGTGTCGCGGCGACTCAATTAATTATGATCACTTGGCAACACCTGCCCAGTAAATATCGACCGCGTATTTATAAACAATAAATAAACAAATAGCAGTTTTCATATAGTGTACTGTGGTTATAACTAGTGTAATTGTCATATTACTCAAGTAACATTGTTAGTGACTAATATAAACAAAGATAACACCTTTTAAATAGTGTTTTATGAACAGTGACTAAAATCCAAAGAAAATCAGTTTAAAAAACATTAGCGTTATATCCGGCCAATAAACAGTCAATCTCAAACTTAAGGAAGAAACTTATAACAGCAGTGTTAGTGAAATATGTCGTACATTGAATTATCATTAAAATAATTCTCTAAATAATCGTTGCAATAAATATTTTCTGTTTAAAAAGTGAACTTTGGACTACCACTAGCGATTCGAGTAGTGAGTAGCAGAACTAATAATTACATTAGTTGACATTAGTTCCAGTGTTGCTGTCAATAAAAATATATATCATATGGTTAAATACTATTTTAAATAAATAATTGAGCCATCTAGTGTCGAGAAGACAAATTAAAATTGACATTTGTTGACGTTTTGTTGACACTTGCGATAGTGTTGCTACCATTAAAAAACTATTAAAAGTAATTTGGTGATACCGTAGTAATAATTTAATCTAAATTAGTAGAAATATATATTGCCCTAGAGAACGCAAGGTTGATACCAAAAATGGAAAATGAGAATATTACTTTAAGACGTAAGAAACGTTCTGTCTCAATGAATAATGTATCGCTCACATCAGTATTTGACTCCACGATGCTGAGCTTACCAGATACATCAATGGATGCAAATAACTCCTGCTGTTATGAGCTAAGAAACAGAGTAGATACATTAACCGTAAACCTTTCAGCGGCGAACCATGAAATTGATAATTTAAGCCATGAAATTATTATTTTAAAAACAGAATTAGAAAAATGTATGAAATTATTAGACATCTATAAAAAATTGGACTACTCGGAAAATGTTTCAACCTCACGATCAGTTCAAAAGAAAAAAGGCTCTCAACTCACGATAAGAATAGAAAATCCTTAATAACTTCCTCGCCAACTACTTCTTTGAACATGAGCACAATACATGATAAAAATATACTTGAAAAGGATGTAACCGATGAAACCGGCTTGAAAACTTCAAGCAAACATAAATCACCTTACAATAAATTGCAAACACATCAGCAACAACTCACACCATCAAAAACCACAAACAAAGATAAACCTAACTTCAATCCAAATGAGTCGGAAAATTTAAACAATGCTTCTCCACGCAATATAAGAAACAATTTGTATCCATGTGAGAAAAATAAAATATGTATCTTAAGTAGTGATAAGAGTAATAAGGTTTATTCTATAGCAGAACATACTTTCCCTAATCATCAAGTGTGTCACTACCTTTCACCATATTGCGGAATAAATAGGCTTATTGCTAATTTACATACAAAACTAACTAATTATACAATGGAAGATTATTGCATAATTTTCATAGGTGAAGAAGACTTTCGGAAAACTGAGAACTACTATGATCTAATTGTTAATTTACGTAAAACACTTATTACTATTTGTAACACTAATGTAATTGTCTGTTTACCCACTTATAAATACAATTATTACCGTTCTGTCTTCAATTGGAGAGTGGAAATGTTCAATAATTTATTGTACCTAGATGTGCAAACTCATAACTATGCCATATTGCTTGACTCCAATCTTAATCTTTCTTGCGATTATACAATGTTTTCAAAATATGGTGGTGGAATTAACAACTACGGGTTGCAAAATATTTTTAACAATTTACAAAATGTAATTAATTATTTTCCGAATCACACAATAGTAAAAAATAACATTATTTCCAGTTATGATACTAATCATAAACCATCTGATCGTGATAATATTATCCCTGTTACAAATAATGATAATTGTAATTTTTTTCATGCATAATCATCAGTGATCGGAGTAGGTAGATTGATTTTTGGTACTTGTATCATAAATGCACACAGAAAGAATAACATAGATAAGCCATTTTCCCGGAAAGTAATTCCGGTATTTCCGGATTCAATTAAATATTGTTAATGTTGGTAGTGATATTATTCCTACTCAATTCAAAATTTAAAGGAAGGTATCAAAACTAAATTAATTCATTATTTATCTGTTGAATAATAAAAACAATCGAATTCCGATCGAAGCTTTAATTTTTATTTTTTATTTTTAGCCTTTTATGGCTAGAACTTTTATAGATAGACATAAATTGTTGCACTTAAATTTAAATATTTTCATAGGGGTCATGGTAATTTTCATTAAGGGTAGAATAAATGACGGGGCCCCATAGAGGGCCAATGCCTGCTGGGGTCGTGAGACTGTTCTAAGGATGCACCACGACTCTGAAACGTAAAGGGCATACGAAGGAACAGGTTGATTTTAGTCAGATTTTAGGACCAAAAAAAAAGGGGTAGAATAAAGAAAAAAGATAAAAATCAACATTGTTTATTGTTAAATATGTACATTTTACATTTATTCACATTTTTAATCTTCATCGATTACAATGTCAGCATCCTGGTAATCCTGATCTTTACAATTAAAATATATAACTATGAGTTTCTCTATATTTTCTATTTTCAACCTATTTCTTTTAACATCTAAAGTCCATTTATAAATGGAAAAAGACCGTTCTACATCTGACGATGTCAAAAGAGCAAATTTTAAAAAAGGTATTAAATTATGTGCTTCATTTTTTTCAATGGCCTCACTATATTCTCTAAGTGTGTCTAAATCTGGGTTTCGTTCCATAACACGTTCTATTTTATTTTTTATATTTTCTGAATTGCACTGATTTATAGCATCTCTGACGTTGTCAAATGCTAAAAGTGAATCTGTCAACGATAAATTATGCTTTTGCAATTCTTTTAAAGACAAATGAATTATAAAATAATTGTCTTTAATGTAATTTAAATCTTCTTTTAAATTTTCTTTTTCTATATTTTTTGCCTCTCGAATAGATACCGCATCAGAGCTGCTTAAACAAGATAATACTTCTTTTATTTTTTCAAAGTTTTGAGCGTAATAAAATGCTGCCTCTAACCAAGTGCCCCATCTTGTAACAACTGGTTGGGGAGGTAGCGGCAAATCTGGATATTTTTCTTTTAAAATTTTGACTCTACTTGGGGCTTTCAAAAATACCTTTTTAACATTTGCTATTAAAATGTTAACATCGTGATATTCTAACCTAATTTGCTCAGATACGCGATGAAGAGAGTGCGCCAAACATGTTACGTGCTTCATTTCAGGTAAGTATTGTTTTAAATTTCGTCCTGCAGACAGCATATATGCAACGCTATCAGTGCAGAGGACAAGAATGTTACCTACCTTCGATTCAAAAGAATCTTCCCAAAAGTTTTCCAAACATTCTAACACAAATTGCGTGATTGTTTGTCCATTAACTACAGTTAGCATTTTACATGCTACCAAATAAGGTCTAGTCAAATTGCTAGGATGTAATGGTTTTATTAAAAAATGGACTATATAGCGACCTAAAAAGTCTGTCGTTTCATCTAATGATATCCATAGTTTCTCATTTTTATAATTTTGCCGAATCGAATTGATTTTATTCTTAAAAAACTTGTCCAAGTAAACTTTCCGTAACTGTGATTCATCTGGCAGAGTACGATTAGTACACGTACAACAACAGGTACTACACATATATTTTTTAAAGAAATCTTGAAAAGTAGTATTTTTCATCTGAGACCACGGAATATTGCACAAAATGAGAAATTTTATAAGATCGAAATAAAATTCCTCTTCGGGCCGCTTAAACTTTCCCTGGTGTACTGCTCCTTCGATATGTCTTTTAACGTTTCCTTTATTTATGGTTTTCAAATGGCTTTCACATTTTGAACAGTATATTGTACCACTAGCGTGATCGTAAAGTAGTTCGGGATGACCGGATATCCATTTTTCTACAGTTTCAGCCTTGACGTTTGCCATATCTGAACTTTGTTTTAGAGATGGAACCTCGTATATATCACCTAAAACAAAGACATGAAAAAATTACATTTTATTTAGTTTATTTAGCTTACTCCGTTTGTTTTATTTTGCGTGGATCAAATTTAGTCATTGAAATTTCACCCTCTTCCTGTCAACCGATTGATCTAAAATTTGGTATTCGCCTTTGATTCTGGTGACAATACAATTATGTATATTCAATATTATTGTCAATCCAAAATGGCTGCCGCTACAAGATGGCGGACAACTTATTTTTTTGTCAATCCCATCAATATGGGTATCAAATGAAAGGGCTTGTTACGTAGAATATTTTGTAGAGAAGTAGATAAGGCCTATAGTAATTTATTTTACCAATACATTGCAAGAGGACACAGGGCATTCAAATTATATACGGATTCCAGTAAAATGTCGGTTAATAGTGGAGTTAGCTGAATTGCGACTACATTACTAGAATATCATAATTTTGTTTCGCATTAAGCTCACTGGTTCATACTCTATTAAAGATTTAACAATATTAAGACTCATGGTATGTTCAGCAGGTTAAGCGAACAAACACAATACTAAAAATATTCTTATAGTACATCCAAACATGCTTTATACTCCTTGTAACTAGTAAAATATTACTTACCAAAGCTTGGTTTAAATATGTAGATCCAATTCAATAGTGAAAAATCTGAGTCCGTATATTCGAGCCAAATCGTGGTTTAGAGCAGATTCCAGAAGTCAGTATGTACACAAGCCAGGGTCAAGTAACGTTTTCACAACACAGTAACAAACAAAGATGCGCACTCTACGAACCGAAGTAAACGAGTGAGCTACCTGGCATGTCGTCGGCGGGCGTACGCATTGTTCTGATAACCGGTTATTGTACCACCCATGATCCTTTGTTCTGATTGGTCGTTGGGTTTTGTCAAATCGTGACTGTGTGCCGTTAAAAAAAATATGAAGAATAATAAAGAATAATATTGCTCATTTTATTACAATTCCTACCTTTTTTTTGAGGATGGCAAATCATCAAATGACTCCTTCCACTCTGGCAGAATAAAATTCCTACATAAGTTCCGGTTTTTTTTTAATAATCCACCAATTCCGGAGGAATGTCCATATTAATATATACGTTTCGGATCAATGACCCCATTTCAATCTACCTACTCCGATCACTGATAATCATATATCTGTCTTGCACCAAAACATTAACGGCCTTATAAATAAATCGGATCTACTGAGCTTACATTTACACGAATTAACGAATATTGGTAAATTTGTTGATATCCTTTGTATTACAGAACACAATATGCAAGAAAGTGATCACTTGCATTTGCATATCCCCAATTACACACTTGCTACATATTATGCCAAATCTAATCGTAGGGGAGGCTCATGTATATTGGTAAATAATAAACACAAGTATGAAGTGCTCAATTTAAAACAATACTGCTCCTCTTATAATTCTGAATGCTGTGCGATCAAATTAACAGACCATAATATTACTGTTATATGTATTTATAGATCTCTCAAAAACAATATTGAAAATTTAATCTCGTTTTTCCACAATTTTGAGGGTATATTAATGAAAATTACTTCCGTCAATAATAAAAAGGCTCTCATTTGTGGTGACTTTAATATTAATGTGTTAAAAAATACAGGTATATCAAAACAATTCGAAAATCTCCTATATAACTTTGGTATGAAATTAAGTGTACGTCAACCAACGCGGTTAGAAAGTGGTTCGTGTATTGACAACATCTTACACAACATAAAGGGTAGCAAATCTGAGGTAATTGAACTGGGTATATCTGACCATACGGCACAAATCATAAAGTACCCTGTTAAGAAATTTTGTACCATCTCACACTGGTTTACTTTTAAACGAGATTATTGCCCAGATAACATTGCTAAATTTAAACAAGCTCTACAAAGTCTCAGTTTTAACAGTGTTTATCTCTGTAAAGATGCTAATACTGCGTTTAATGAATTTAATGCCCTTTTTAAACTGTTTTATAATCTATGCTTTCCAGTCAAAAAAATTAAAAATTTTACGACCAGGTCACAGAAATGGATAACCAAAGGTATTAAACTATGCTGTAAACGTAAACGTGATATGCTATGGGAGCTAAGGCGTCACCCGAATTCATTAAATAAAAATAAATTCAAAACGTACTCGAAACGTCTGAAACACATTATGAAAATGACACAAATGGTGCAAAATAGTCATTTCATTAACAATGCTTCTAATAACGTTAAAGCTACCTGGAGAATAATTAACTCATCAAAATTTAACCAACCAAAGAATAGTCCTATTAAATTACTTGTTGATGATAAATTTGTAACAAATCCGAATATTGTTGTAGAATTATTTAATAATTATTTTGTTGACCATGTCCAATCTATAAATAGTACTAATCATGACATTGATCCCAATTTATCATTAATTAATTCTAATTCTAATTCAATATTTCTATTCCCTTCAATACCAAATGACATATATAATATAATAAATAATTTAAAAAATACTAGCAGCTCAGGTCACGATGATGTCGTAACTAAGGTGGTAAAAGCCGTAGCTGCTGTAGTCTCTTCTGTGCTTAGCTTTATTATTAATTTGTGTATAGATAACGGCCAATTTCCTGGGGAGCTAAAGCTGTCTATTGTAAAGCCCCTATTTAAAAAGAATGATCCATTAAAACTTAATAATTATAGGCCCATCGCACTTGTTTCAATATTCTCTAAAATTATTGAAAAATATATTTATAACAACCTTTACACTTTTCTGGAAAAATACAATATACTATCAAAAGAACAATATGGATTTAGAAAGTGTAAAAATATAAATATGGCCATTTATGGATTAATAAATGATATCGTTACGAACATGGATAAAAAAATCCCCGCGACGGTTTTATTCATGGATATGTCTAAGGCTTTTGATTTTGTTGACCACAAAATCCTACTTAAAAAATTATATAAGTATGGTATCAGAGATAACGCCTTGAAATTAATAGAGTCTTACCTTACTAATCGAAGACAAATAACTTGTATTACACAGATATGTCATCACAATAAAACTGAAATAACATACCAATCGAAACAAAGAAATATAAATGCCGGTGTACCCCAAGGGAGTGTCCTTGGCCCGATATTATTCTTGTGCTACATAAATGATCTCCCTAGAGCCATAAAACATCCCATGACTCTTTTTGCTGACGACTGCACTTCTATCTTTATTGGGAAAAACTTGAACACCTATGAGTCGGAAATAAATGATAGTTTACGTAAGATTATACTGTGGCTAAATGACAACAATTTAATAATTAATTTCGAAAAAACCCACATAATGACATTTAAGCAAAGAAGCAATGATACTAATATGAATATAAATTATGATAACAACACCATTAGTAAAATTGACCATACTAAGTTTTTGGGAATTTGGTTAGATCAAAGCATGACATAGAAAATACATATAGACAATATAATAAAAAAACTTAACCAGTATTGCTATGCTCTATTTAATTTAAGTAAGGTTGCAGACCGTGATACTGTTCTTACTGCATACCACGCATATGTGTCTTCTACACTCAGGTACGGTATAATGTTTTGGGGTAATTCGACTGATGCGGATAAAGCATTTAAGGCCCAAAAAAAGTGCCTCCGAGCAGTATGCATGTTAAAATGTACTGAAAGCTGCAAACTATTTTTCAAAAAATTAAAAATTTTATCTATTCCTTGTCTGTATATATATGAGGTATCCTTATTTGTCAAAAGTAATTTGAGTCAATTTGAAAGCCTTACTAACAGACGTCATAAAGACAAAATACGGATACAGCAACATCAAACTGCACTTTTTTCTAAAAGTTTTCTTGGCATGGCACCAAAAATATTTAATAAAATCCCCAAAGACATAAGATCTTTGGAATTCAACAAATTTAAGAAATCTCTGCACATGTTTCTGCTTGAAAAAACATATTACTCGATTAATGAGTTTTTATTGATGACAAATCTTTAAATGTCTGAGAATCCGATATATTTGTAATCCCAATATCATATTAGTATCTCATATATTTATTATTAGTTTAATTTAATATGAATAGAATAACAAATAGTTATATGATTAATTATTATTTAAATAGCCAATTATATTGGCTATATGATATTGTGTACCGATGTTTATATGATATTAATAATTCATTTGATAATTCTATTATGATATGGTATGTAATTTAAAATTCGATAAATATTTATGTATAATTAATAATTTTGTTTATAGATAATTAATTTGTACGCCCCTCAGGGCGAAACATAGTGATACTTTTTTAATATGTTATAACTTGTTCCTCAACCACCTATGTTTCACAAATAAAACAATTTGAATTTGAATTTGATCTTTGACCATTTGTGTTTAAAATAGAGCTACTACCTACTAAGATACTTTTTAGGGTCAGCGCCGACGGGCGGAGTGGCGGCAAAGAGACTAATTCAGTAACAATTTAAATTCAACCTAAAGTGCTTTAGAATACGACTGTATTTAGTACAAAGAAATAAAATTACGACGAGCTACTCAAAGCTCGGCCATTTTATTTCGTTGTAACCTAACCGCAAAGCTGTCGCTCAAAATAAATGTTTTTTCTTATTTCACCACCCACAGGCACAGTCCTAGGTATAGCAGGTTCAACATTGAACAACCATCTCAAAATGGCGGAGTTCCGTGACATGATGGAACAGCAGATGGCGCGCAGTGCGAGCGTGTTGTATACCATCGCTGGTGGAGGCTCAGCCAGTAGGGCAGACATCACTGAAGCTATGAAAACTGAGTTTGCTTATCAGGTAATACCCGTACTTCATAGGATAACTTCCACATTGGTCTTATCAGGTAATACCCGTACTTCATAGGATAACTTCCACATTGGTCTTATCAGGTAATACCCGTACTTCATAGGATAACTTCCACATTGGTCTTATCAGGTAATACCCGTACTTCATAGGATAACTTCCACATTGGTCTTATCAGGTAATACCCGTACTTCATAGGATAACTTCCACATTGGTCTTATCAGGTAATACCCGTACTTCATAGGATAACTTCCACATTGGTCTTATCAGGTAATACCCGTACTTCATAGGATAACTTCCACATTGGTCTTATCAGGTAATACCCGTACTTCATAGGATAACTTCCACATTGGTCTTATCAGGTAATACCCGTACTTCATAGGATAACTTCCACATTGGTCTTATCAGGTAATACCCGTACTTCATAGGATAACTTCCACATTGGTCTTATCAGGCAATACCCGTACTTCATAGGATAACTTCCACATTGGTCTTATCAGGTAATACCCGTACTTCATAGGATAACTTCCACATTGGTCTTATCAGGTAATACCCGTACTTCATAGGATAACTTCCACATTGGTCTTACGCATATACCCTGAAAGGCTAAGCAAAAATTTATATTACATCTATATGAAGCTTTGAAGACCGTGTTTGCTCAGGAACACAACTTTTGTTCTGGTTTGACCTTTTCTGTACTCCTGACAATGTATATACGAAATTTCATGACGGTGTGGGTCAAGTAGTTAAGGCGTAAAAGCGTAACCAACAAACTCACATTCGCATTTATAATAGGCTTATGTTTAACTTATCACCAGATATAGTAAAATATAACAGTCAAAAATAGTAAATGATCACCAAAATTAAAACCGCATTGTAATACCAAAAATATTAATTGCTCAGCAAAGCGATCAAAATAAGTCGACGGAGACCCGCGAAGCGGTGCTCCTATTTTTAGGTGGGTTTAAACGACTTAGTGCAGCGTGCCCGCGACTGACGACCAGTGTAGTTATACACGTTCAATCAAGTTGCTACGAGTCAATGCGACCGAAGTCGCGTGACATCGCCGGCACGGTGCATGAGCCCTAACCTAACCCTTGCGAGACGGAATGCAGTGATTTGAGGCGTATAGGTGCTCGTTATATATTTTAGTAAGCATATTTTGGTGTGCAATTACTATTTACCATACTGCTGCTTTAGAGGCTACCATCAAATTTTATTAAATGCTTGAGTATGTTCAGTAGTAGTTCATGGAGAAATGGTTGCAGCACCTTACAGTTATGATTTGTAAACAAACTTGTTTTTGGTGGTCATTATATTTAATCCCTTTATAATATTAGGTAGGATGATAAGATAAGATAAGATAATTTATTTGCTTAAACACGAGTGTACATGGGTGCATGCAAGTTGTTACATAAAAGTATTGATTTCATCACGGTTGTCATGTGGAATGACTTGCAAATATTCTTACAGATTAAAATAAGTTTTACAAAATAAATAATTTCTCATATCTTAATGGTTAATGTACCACACATAAAAACAGTATTCGAAAGTAAAACCGCTCTAATGCACAAAAGCTTTTTCTGCATTTCGACGCATATATATAATAAACTGCCGAGGTATATAGTTAATACTAAAGGTAATTCGATATTTAAAAGGCGTCTTCAAAAACTACTCATCTCTAAATGCTATTATTCGCTGAAGGAGTTTTTAGAGGATAAGAATATTGAAAATTTATGAACTCAATTTAATGTCAATTGTAATGTCAATCAATTAATTTTGAAAATAACATTTATTATTATTTGACATATTTACATAGTTGTTTAACATTTTCAATATTATTCTTTGACATATTTACGTATATTATGACATGTTATTATTTCATAGAATTAGATGACAGCCAAATTTGCATGCCCTATGGCTGGATATGGTCTAAGAACGATTAATTGTACTAGCATTAAGATCTGCACAGAAATGTATACCCATATTCGCAAGAAATAAATGAATTATGAATTATGAAATTGGATAGGCAAAATATTAATTAAAAATCAGATGAAAATTGAATTTTCTTACCAGGTCTTACTTCGTAAGATAACTATCACATATAGTCTCACGCCTACTTCCTAGCCAGGAATGCTTACGTTCCATAGCTCTCTGGCAGATCTTCAATCAAAATCAAAAATCAGAAGCCCGACTTCTGATTCTCAGTCAGGAACCATGTTTGGGCACTGTAGTTAAGGACATACAATATACACATGTCGACAAGTACATGTATTAGGTATTAACTAAACAAAGCGAAAATGAGTTTGTTTGTTTGTTTGTTACCTTTTCACGTCTAAACCACTGAACCGATCATCCTGAAATTTTGCATATACGTTGACAGGTGTACAGAAACGGAAATAGGCTACCTTTCACCCCGAAAAAAATTACTGTTCCCGAGGAAAACAATAATAACGTTCTTATGATAATAGATGGCGCCACGTGTCTTTCGAATCATTATTGAATATATTATCACAAGTTGAGTACAACCCGAATTGATTGTCAAATTCTAAAAAGCTAGTTGTACATATATTTATTTAATTTATCTGTAATCTGTTTCTTTTTATCTGTAATAATAAAAAAATATTTTCCTTTTTTTTGTAGTTTAATGGTATTAATTTGGACTGTATTAGACGCTCATAATCACTATTGAGGTGTTGCTGAAAATCAGCGCTGTATCGCAAGCGGTGCGGCATTATGCTCAACAACATCTCTTTTTAATGAACCCTGCGACGCACATTGAACAGCAAGGATTCCATGTATAAATGTGTATTCTATATCATTTATAATAATGTTTGTAATTAATTAATCTATACTAATATTATAAAAAAATGGGAGAGGCCTATCTATGTCCAGCAGTGGACTGCGGTGGGCTGATTGATTAATTGAATATTATAAAGCTGAAGAGTTTGTTTGTTTGAACGCGCTAATTTCAGGAATTACTAGTTCGATTTGAAAAATTATTTTAGTGTTGAATAGCCTATTTATCGAGGAACGCTATAGGCTATATAACATCACGCTACGACCCACGGGGATGGCACAGTAAGAATAAACGCGGATGAAACCGCGGGAACATCTAGTTCATATATATAATAACTAGATGTTCCCGCGGTTTCACCCGCGTTTATCGTTACTGCGCCGCCCCCGTGGATCGTAGCGTGATGTTATATAGCCTATAGCCTTCCTCGATAAATAGGCTATCCAACACTAAAAGAATTTTTCAAATCGAACCAGTAGTAATCACGCAGAATAAACCAGGAGAAACATCGTTTGTACTATGTCTGTAAAGGGTAATTATTTTGCTGCGATGTTATTTTAAAACTGCTATATCTCCTAAGATATTCATTGAAATCGAATGATGTAAAGGCAATTTTGTTTTAAATTAAATACTTGTGATGTATAACGTATTTATTTGGATAAGGATTAATATCATGTTTATAAAAATACCTTCGCAAATAATGCATTATTTTAGAACAAATTTCGTTAGCATAAAAATGGTTATAGTGAGCCAATCTTAAAAGATAGACATATGCTGTCGCGGACTTTCTTTTAGAACTTTTAAAGGGGAACAATTCTGTCATACATGATTTTTGCGAAACTTTAACTGTTTACGCAGCGCACGCAGCGGAAGCTCTCAAAAGGAAAAAATACTCTCCGATTTTGAAACATTCTTCATTGGTGCTCCGCTCCTATTGATCTTAACGTGATGATATATAGCCTATAGCCTTCCTCGATAAATGGGCTATCTAACACTGAAAGAATTTTTCAAATCGGGCCAGTAGTTCCTGAGATTAGCGCGTTCAAGTAAACAAACAAACAAACAAACAAACAAACAAACTCTTCAGCTTTATAATATTAGTATAGATGTACTTATATAAGTTTTATTTTTATTATTATCCTTGCTAATATTATAAACTAGATGTTCCCGCGGTTTCACCCGCGTTTATTGTTACTGCGCCGCCCCCGTGGGTCGTAGCGTGATGTTATATAGCCTATAGCCTTCCTCGATAAATAGGCTATCCAACACTAAAAGAATTTTTCAAATCGAACCAGTAGTAATCACGCAGAATAAACCAGGAGAAACATCGTTTGTACTATGTCTGTAATGGGTAATTATTTTGCTGCGATGTTATTTTAAAACTGCTATATCTCCTAAGATATTCATTGAAATCGAATGATGTAAAGGGCAATTTTGTTTTAAATTAAATACTTGTGATGAATAACGTATTTATTTGGATAAGGATTAATATCATGTTTATAAAAATACCTTCGCAAGTAATGCATTATTTTAGAACAAATTTCGTTAGCATAAAAATGGTTATAGTGAGCCAACCTTAAAAGATAGACATATGCTGCCGCGGACTTTTTTTTAGAACTTTTAAAGGGGAACAATTCTGTCATACATGATTTTTGCGAAACTTTAACTGTTTACGCAGCGCACGCAGCGGAAGCTCTCAAAAGGAAAAAATACTCTCCGATTTTGAAACATTCTTCATTGGTGCTCCGCTCCTATTGATCTTAGCGTGATGATATATAGCCTATAGCCTTCCTCGATAAATGGGCTATCTAACACTGAAAGAATTTTTCAAATCGGGTCAGTAGTTCCTGAGATTAGCGCGTTCAAGTAAACAAACAAACAAACAAACAAACAAACTCTTCAGCTTTATAATATTAGTATAGATTCGAAAGTAATTCTATGTGTCTATCTGTCTGTTTGTCTGTCTGTCTGTCTGTCTGTTACCTTTTCACGGCTAAACCACTCAACCGATTTAGATGAAATTTGGTACAGATATAGTTTAAAATCTGGAGAAGGACATAGGCTACTTTTTATTCATGTAGGTACCACGCGAGCGGAGCCGCGCGCAAAAGCTAGTCAATATATAAATGCATTTATTACTGTTACACACTAATTTTGTAAATAAATAGTTTTGATTGTGTGTTGCAATGCTTCGTTAAAATAAAATATTTCTTTCTTTCTATCAACATAGCTTATTTAATTTTACGATTGTTTGGCCTTTAGGTTGCCGAGTTCCAATGGCAGTCGCTCTGTGAAAAGTTTCAATCAGACTTTAGTTAAGCTAAAGACACAGGTGCTAGAGAATATTAATGTAATTTTTTTATATATTTAATTCAGTTTGTGTATATAATAGTACAAATACCTCCTCGCTAAGCTACATAGCTTGTAGGTGAAATACGCTCGTTAAAAATTATTTATTTTAAATTTTTAGTACTATACAAGGTTCATTAAACAGTGAGGCTTTAATTCTATCTACATATAGTATGTACCACATACAAGCTCTACACCAAATTTCAGTTCAATAGGAGCAGTAGTTTAGCCACAGGATAGATTTTTAATTTTTGAACGCAACGAAACAATTGCAACGGGTTGTATCTGCCCTAACAGCTGACCGAGAGTCTAAGCATAGATATCTAAGGTCATGCATCTTAAAGCGACAAAAAATGTAGGATACTTGCCCCTCTGATACTTAGTATACGTTATTACAGTAGCCAACAATCACGCCAAAGTGAGTCTTAATCTTAGCGCAATAAGAACGAAAACACAAGCATAACATTAGTTTGTAACACAAATAAGGATGCAATAAATTAAACCCGCGACAATAATGAAACAATGAAAGTCAACAGACGTTTATAAAATATGGTGTTTGCGTATTAAATTGATTTAATTTGTTTGACAAAAGTAATTTTCTATTTTTATCTTTATCGAATTTTAACCGTTTCGATTTAACACTGAGCCCATATGGAATACTCTGTCCATTTTAATGTCCATGGATCATAGCAACCTTGTATAATACGTAAGTGCTTTTAACGCATTAACAGCCGGCGGGCATAAGCCAGGTCCGTAGCTGGTAACCGTTAGAGTTATATAGAAACATGTAGACTGATTCACTGAGAATATATTTAAAATTTTTAAGAAACCTGCATATCTGAGAGTTCTACATAATGTTCTCGAGCATATATGAAGTCTGCCAACCCGCACTAGGCCGGCGTGGTGGACTATGGCTTAACCCTTCTCACATTGAGAAGAGGCCCGTGCCCAGCAGTGGGACGGTTTAATACAGGGCTGATATTATTATTATTTATCTATACTAATATTATAAAGCTGAAGAGTTTGTTTGTTTGTTTGTTTGAACGCGCTAATCTCAGGAATGTTGGTTCGATTTGAAAAATTACTTTAGTGTTGGATAGCCTATTTATCGAGGAAGGCTATAGGCTATATAACATCACGCTACGACCTACGAGGCGGCGCAGTAACGATAAACGCGGGTGAAACCGCGGGAATTATATAAAAACATGTTTTATCAACATTGCTAGTTATTATTAATGTTTATGCTAGATTTAAGTTCACATAGACAGAGCACTGGATTGGGATGGAACGTAGTGATAAGTCATTGATGGAACTTTTTAAATACAAAGTCATATCTTAACGTCATCCTGTAACGTACACTGCCGTCATAAGGAAAAAAGAGGTTCAGATTTTTCCGAAATACAGTTTTTGGTATAAAATCTATGCCAGTATATTTATATAAAATATTTTTTGGCTGACACTTCTTTCTTCCTTATGACGGCAGTACAAGAATCCTCGGCTTTTCTTTTTATTTGACATTAATTGTAGACAATTGCAGTCTTCTCCCTAGCCTTTATTATTCCCAAGTCACTTGGGGTCGGTTTCTAGTCTAACCGGATTTGACTGGATATCAGTTTATACACGGAGCGACTGCCATCTTACTTCCGCAACCCGAAGGCTAACGATACCCTAAGGCTAGACTAGTGTCAGGATATTAAATGGGAACTGACTTCACAATAACGACTGCCATAGATGTTCATGGCAGCCGGGACTGGCGGCTTAACGTGCTCTCCGAGGCACGGAGCAGGCGACAATTGTCAATCAATACGCACATAATTTCGAAAAGTCATATAACTTCCGAAAGTCAGAGGTGCGCGACGTGGGCTCGAACCCGAGACCCTCTACATTGCAGTATGTTGGTCTCCTTACTGAGCTATCGCTGTAGACAATTGTAGTAATGGATATGTATTTATTTATAGGAACAATTGGCACAAAGCTTAAGAACGATGCAGGACAACATAAACCATCTGGTAAACAAACAGACATCTTTAATAGGTACGTATTTTCGTGTCGTAGCTGTTCAACCTGTTTCATTTATTTATTATTTATTTATTTATTTGATTAACTCTCAGCATATATATGATACAATTTAGTGAAAATTTTAATGACAGTTCTAATATACAGGTTGATTTTGAAATCGTGTAATTCCTTTTAACCACACATTCTGCTGGTGATATAGAATAACCCTGACCGTATTTATTTTTTGTTATAATTATGTTTTTATAGAAATTAATGTACCGATTTTTTTCGTGAAATGGTTTTAGATAGTCATATGTTAACCACCCGAGACAATCTTAATATTTTACTAATTAAAAAGAAATAACTAAATAACATAACAATAACTGATGTTGTAAATAATAAGGGGCAATAAAAAGGACCGCCCGTTATATTTACGACATTAATTGTTATGTTATTTTTTTTTAATTAGTGAAAAATTTAATTTGCCTCGGGTAGTTAACATGTGACTATCTGAAACCATTTCACGACAAAAAAGGTAAATAAATTTTTTCAAAAAAATTATTCTTATAAAAAAAATATGGTCTGGGTTATTCTATACCAGCAGTAGAATGCGTGATTAAAAGGAATTACACGATTTCAAAATCAACCTGTATATGATACAATTTAGTAAAAATTTAGATGACAGAGTTCTAATAAATATGCCACTTACGAGCTAACACAGCATTCATAGTTGAGACAACAAAATTATGTTAAGAGTTTACAATGTTCATAAAATGTAAAACTAAAATATAAATTAAAATAAGTAGGGTTCTAAAATTTAAAAATGAATACAAAACATAAAAGAAAAACAGGAAAAATAAACAAAATATAACACTTTGCTTATTCTACTTAAACTTAATGTTTTGAGCAATAAGTACTTATTAATATCGTGTTTTCTAAATGATTTCAATATTTTACCGGGATTTCTAACTTCCTTCTGTAGTTGTTAATCTTATCAAAGCCTTTTTATAAAATGAGTTGACTGCTTTGGTCGTGCAGCAGTAGGGTAAGTGACTGCTGCGCATGAGATCTCGAGTTCGAATCTCGGGTCGGGCAAACAAAAGATATTTACTTTTCCTACAGATATTATAGGAAGGTACCTAGTACGGTTAAAAAGTAAAAATAAATGTTGAAACCGCATATTTGTTAGTTAATATTGTTACATAATTATATTTCTTCACAGAGCATCTCCACCAACGTGAAAACTCAATGGACATCCACCTTCGCGAGCTAAGACGCTCAATCATCCTTGCCTCGCAGTCCAGTGCAAAATCTGACGCGGAACTCGCCAAAGCTCTCTCTGTAGTCCACCACGATCTCGAAGACAACGACCAGGGCAAAATAGAAGACCAGAGCAAAGTCCTGCTAGAACCGAACCAGATATTAACAGGAATAGGTGTTATAATGTGCTTGGCAATCATTTTGGGCAACGTTATTGGCAGGGTTAGTTGATTTTGTAATTGGTATGGGGTTCCTGTGTATGTGAACTAGTCTTTTTAGTTTATGTAGGTATTGGGTTACACATACAAGGTTTAGGAATTCGTTCAAGATCTGTGTCGATAGTCATATTTTAGTGGTAAAGAATTTACCAAGATGGCTGACATATTAAGACTTTTCTTAAACTGTTAAAGAAATTTGTTCCTTTTCTATATTTTAAAGTCTCGGGTAGTGATAAAATTTCGACCGATCTCACTCTAGTCGGCAGAAAAATGCAGTTTTTCTAAAACAATATAATTTCGCTACATTAGAAATGTGCTACTACACACATTAGAAATGTTTTGATTGGCATAATTACACTTGAATGATAAATTGTATCTTATTGACCCTTTTTTATTTGAAGTTTGAATTTCTATTTATGTCTTTTTTAAATAATTATCTGTGTTCTACAGGTGTGAACTGGTACAAATATAATATATTTAGAGTTTTATATGTTTTTTACTGAACTGTATTCGCAAGTGCATAGGATCGGTCTGAATTACACAGTTTTGGCACAAAATAGTATTAATACAGACGTCTGATTTAAAACAGCCGTTGGAAAGTCAATGTAATTGGCATCCATTCGTTTAGCATTAGTCTGATTTGCTCCTCGTTCGTTATAAAAACGCTTCTAAGTGCATATGCGTCAGTTTTCGAGCGTTGTATCTCCATGGCCATCTGTACTTGCCTAATTTGTGCTACAAGTCAATTCCGTTGATAACCTAAATGAAGTCAATGTGCAGTGTCCTGTCATCCTAAACTTAGATTATTTGTGATTTTATTTATAATGGATGTTGAAACTACTATTTTACAAATACAAATGTTAATTTGTTATCTATATTCGAATATAAATATAATAATACTAGTCCAATAGCAACTGATTTTAATCAACGGATAATAAAGAATAATAATAAGGTTTTACACAAACGACGTTTAGTCTGTGGTGTTCATGTCCGAGTACTAAGAGAATCTTGTACTTAAAACGTCTATGAATGATGATGATGATGAGTAGTTTAGTTTCAAAATCCTCTAAAAAACTTTTCACAAAATAATGGTAAATCTCAAAAAACCAGACAATATAAATGGACTATTTTAGCGGTGTTTGCAACAAATTGCTACTTTTGTGAGCTGATTTAATAGAATTTGAGAAATATATATAATAGTTTTGTTGAAACTATCAGTGCTATGCGATAGAAGCAACGAAGGAGCTTCATATTCAATCGGAACATTATTTTTGTTCTGATATCGTTTTGGCGGGTTTTGAAACTATACTTCTTAATTCTAAGTCTATACTTTCTAATATAACTGTCTTGTGAGTAAATACCATGAAAATGTCCACCGCGGATGGTCTGTCGTTTGTCCAAAGGGTATATTTTTGATATTTTATATCATACACAGGAACCTCCAAATATTGTGATTGCTTTAGCGCTTAAGTAACATAAAATCGCAACTTTAACTTTATATTAAAACTGGATTACTAAGCATAAACTGTTGTTCAGAATAGCAAACACAGAAATAATAAAACCTAACGCCGTAATAAAAAACTATAATAAAACGAAAGGCACCAAAATAGCGTAATGTTGTATAGGTACGTGTAATGGCGCTCTTTGGGGGAGGGCTATATCCAGCAATGGACTATTATAGCCTGATGATGTTGATGATGATAACGACGACGTGTAATGCTGAATGAGTCAAAAAATGCACTACTTTGGAAAATGCACCATTGTGGTCAAAAAATAATTGCCCGATTTTTACTCGAAGACAAGAATGATGTGATGGTGTAACATCAATCCAATCATAACTATATGCATAATGCGTAATACTGTAAGCTGGTTATTCTGAACAGCATTAGATCTAATATTTACAAGCTTAGGGTTAATTTCTTACAACGTTTATCCACTAATTTTGTATCACACTGGTGAGAAACATATATATAAAAGCCATCCAAATATTTGTAAATATTTGTGTGTAAAAACGACAAAATCAAAACAAACATTTTGATATAGGTATGTTATTCAGTTTAGTGATCAAATAAATGGTGTTTCTGTATGTATCTTTCAGCCTTATAACAAATCGCCATTTTTAATTTCTGTAGGTACCTGTATGTATTTCGGTAGCATTTTAGGTAACTATTAGAAGTATTTTCATTGTTAACGACTTCGTCACAATTCCGATGTTAATATATAATACTAGCATATTTATTACCGTACAGTTATTATATAATTATATGATGATTGTTGTACATATTTTGTTTTATTTCTGAGTAATTTTTATATGATACAAAACTGATTGTCATCCACAGAATCAAATGATTAAACACAAAGAAGATCCATCGTGGCAATGTTTGTAAAGTCCCCGCTTTAATGCTCGAGCCGGAGTTGTCTTCTTAAAAAAAAGGAATTTTCATTTTACAGCGCGATAGCCTAATGGCAAACCTTTGCACTGACACGCAGAGGGCCTATCTATGATATTTAGAAGTAAAGTGCGTATTAAACGAAATTACGTCAGGTATGATTTTAAGTCTCGCGAAATAGGTGTGAGCCTATTGCTATCTACCGAGCGCGCTTCCAGCTATGGCTTCCAGACTCCGTGCTGCCATTAACACGTTCTAAATAGAGAAACCAATAAAATTTGATCGATCCAGGTATTTAACCTGAGACCTTTTACCTACTAGGTTACCACAGCAGGTTATTTCAAATTCAATATTGATAAAGACTAATTGATAGAATATTTGCGATATTTAACAATACAGAATGTACCTGATATATTATGTAGGACTAAAACCAGTTTCCCCAATAGTGGAATGGCAAATTCCGCCGAAATGTGAGTACCTATTATACGTAGGTATCTGCTTTAAGCACGTTCGGTAATCGTGGTGTGAATCTGTGTATATTATTATTACATTATCATAAGCCCTGCTAAAAACTGTCCAAAAGTTGGGCACGGGCATCTTCATACTATGATAAGGGTTAAAACGAGTCTACTCCGCTGGCTCATTATGAGTTGGTATAGATAGATTACACCTCCGCTATCTTTAAATTTTTTAAAAGCATAACTCGTATTAAGAAAAGTTAGGGAGTTATACATTCAAACAACGGATACAAAGAGTACCTAGTCTTTTGTGTCTCACACAAATGTTTGTCCTGTGTGGGTACTGAACTCGTTGCAATGGCAGTGTCGAAGCAACCATTAAGCCACTATACCATCGGTGCAGTCTATCATCGATACATTTGGCAGAACTCACAGGTATGCAGGCTTGATCACGGTTGTATTCTCCGTCATTAAAACGAGCGATAACTATTTAAATATATATTATCTCTGTCTGCGCCTTTGGCGACTTAGACGAGAATCTATTTAATTAAAGATATAACGGTAACCCAAACTTAAAAGATATCCCTAATACGTAACGAGAGCTCTCAGGATAGAACTGTAAAAATAATATTGTCCAATTTAACTAAAAACATCTCACCACTCATTTTTTGTATTAGTTACAGATGTTACAACAATAGAATTCGTATATTAATATAATCACTATTAAACTTTACTAATTTTTAAGCTAATTTTAAATAATTATTTATTTATAAGAAATTCAAATATGTACATATAATCACAATTCTTTAAAAATGACTTATACATAAACATTCGTATATTAGATATTTTCACATAAATAATGGGAAATTTAATTAAAAATATGGTATCACATGCCATAGACTCTAAAGTTCAAAACCTTTAGACAACATTTGTCAAAAGTGTCAAAACTTAACCTTTCAATTGTCAAATCTTTATGCTCTGAATATTGATTTTTTTATTGAAATTTGAAATAAACAAATATAAAACTAGATTGTGTGGAAAACCAGAGAAATGCAAGAAGGTATTTATGGATTGCACTATTGCATGTACGTCCCTGAAAATTTTCCCTCCAAAATTGTATTGCTCTTCATATTTCAGATTTAGAAGTCACTGGCATATCGCGGAGTGGACGCGTTCGTAAGAAGAGTTCTAAATTGATGGACTTCGAGTCTCCTGATGACATTGAGACTCGTTTTCGTCGACAAACACCCGTGAAGTCTTACACGGGGGGATTTAGACATGAGGAAAGCCAAGAGTTTCAGGCTCAGGAGAGCTCCGCTCCGGCGAGACAGGTTGAAGATGCCGGAACTGCGTCAGGAAGCGAGTCTGATTACTATGAAAATACTGGAGAAAACGCTGACAGGTAGGTTCATATGATAATTTGTAGATAATAAAGAAAACTTCCAAGATGCAAAGCTTACATTTAAACCTTAGAATAACAACATTGATAAAGATTTTGATTTATGTATGTGAAAATTTGTAGTCTTAGTAGTACACAGACTACTAATACATATTTTGTCTTTATTTTCATAGTATAGATATACGCATGTAAGCATCATAACATACCTCCATATATTATATAAACAATAAACATGTTGTAATTTACTTAGTAAGATTAAGTCAATTGTTATTATTTCTGTAAGTATTTCTTTTTAATTAGAGCTCTGTAATGTTATCTTGCACTGATCTACCTATATCTAATAATCATGTTGTGTACACATAGTTAAAACAAACTGTTTAATAGTTTATAAGTTTTATACTGTATGCACTATGTTTTGTTTTGTGTGCCTTATTAAATAAATAAATAAATACATAGGTGTCGCACTAAAACTGTGTTTTACACATGAACCGTTGATTGTATACAAAAACTTTACAGATGGTATTTGTCTTATCATTAGTCATTTTATACTAAAGAGTTTAAAAACAAAACTTTAGCATCATAGAGTATTTTCACACTTTGAAGTCACATACTCTTGCACACCCTTTACTACACTCTAACCAACTTCTTATTTGTAAAAGCTGAAATATATAATATAAATATGTTTGCATTGAATATTAGTTACAATACAAAATATGAATGACTAGATGTTCCAGCAGTGTCACCCGCGTTTATGGTTATTGCGCCGCCACCGTGGATCGTAGCTTGATGTTTTTAACCTTTTTGAGAGCTGGAGTCTGTAATAGGTTCGAAACCTGTGTGACAAATCTCCAGGCTCTCTCTCTATCGAGATCACATATGTATATGGTAAAATTATAAGTATCTACGGTGAAATGAACCTGAATTAAATAATGAACACATTAAGCATACAACATACAACTAAAGTAAATATAAAATATAATAACAAGACATAAATATAACATGTGTGTGCATGTGTCTGTGTGCGCGTCTGTGTGTGTGTGTGAGGGTGTGTGTGTGTGTATTTTTGTATGTGTGATGTGTGTGTGTATATGTGCATGGTTTGGGTGCGAATACCAGTTAATCAGTTTATTTTAAAGTAACAATGAGACTTTCAGTCTCGTCATAATCAAGATTATGCAACCAGTCAATAACAGCTTTTTTACATTCCTGTCTACACATAGAATAAATATTTATAAGTTTATTGATTTTATTATAAATATAAGTGCTGAGTAAACAATAACTTCGCTGCGCCAAGCTCGTATTAAACGACATTGTTAGACATACAGTGTGTTTGCGGCAAATATTAATAAATTTGGTAGGTTCGTAAGGAATTTTTGAATGTGTGGTCAGGATCAAATTTAAAACGTATAATTGGCGAACTGAGAGGACGTTGCAGGTTTCGTAGAGTTTAGTAGTAGGAAAACGAAAAGGAAGCTTCCATCCAACTTTAAGAAGCCCTCTTTGCGCGCGTTCCAATTTCAACAAGTGAGTCTTATGTGTTCCTCCCCAGGTTACAATGCAATATTGCGTAAGTGATTGACAAAGTGCTAGATACACTCGATAAATAGGCTATCCAACACTAAAAGAATTTTTCAAATTCAGCAGTAGTTCCTGAGATTAGCGCGTTCAAACAAACAAACAAACCCTTCAGCTTTATAATATTAATATAGATCTGGAACTAACTATACATTATATCTCTTGCTAAAAACTAAAGTTCCAATCCACAATGCAGACATAATCTATATTATGTATCATGTATTTACAAAACTAATATAAGATTAAACTGTTCTAACCTGCTGAATTACAAAAATATAGATGTCCATAGCTGCATTGGTTACAAGTTTCCACTTATATTTTGTCCCTGGTTTGATTATGTACCATAGATAGTAATTACCTAAAATAATGTTTGACTTAAAATATAACTCTGCCTATGTAAACAGATTATCACTAAGGTCAGGCAGAAGATTTGTTAACTATTAATTCTAACACATGGCATACTAGATTTTGTGTTAAGATAGATTTTTCAGTAACCTTTATGTTAATCGGATGTAAACATCA
The DNA here is from genome assembly GCA_963564715.1 of Catocala sponsa. Lineage (NCBI taxonomy): Eukaryota > Metazoa > Arthropoda > Insecta > Lepidoptera > Erebidae > Catocala > Catocala sponsa. The sequence continues at coordinate 13,402,009 of OY751354.1, forward strand.
TGTAAACAATAATACTGTAAAGTTTCATCAAAATCCATTTTGTAGATTTTGCATGAAAGAGTAAAACATCCATCCTTCCTCACAAACTTTCACATTTCTAATATTAACTAGATGTTCCCGCGGTTTCACCCGCGTTTATCGTTACTGCGCCGCCCACGTGTGTTGTAGCGTGATGTTATATAGCCTATAGTCTTCCTCGATAAATAGGTTATCCAACACTTATCCAAGGCTTTAAAAGCGTTATTTGAGGCTCTCGTAAAAAGTCACCTGGAGTATAACGCGGTCATTTGGTCTCCATACGAAGCCAAATACAAATATATGTTAGAGCGGATACAAAATAAATTTATTAGATTTTTATATTTAAAATTGTACGGCGTTTACCCGGGATATCCACTACTGTATCCTTCTCTATTTACCCTTGGAATGGTAGGCTATTATAAAATAGAAGTACGTAGAGAAGCAGCCCTGGTCTGCTATTTATTTAAACTTATAAGAGGTAAAATACATAACCCAGCCATCCTCCAGGAATTTTTTTTTTTATCCCAGATGAATATAGGGGGCGACGGTGGCGGCCGGCGTTGTTAGTGGTGCCGCGCGCACGCACTAATCTCTTACAGCACGCGCCGTTGACGCGGGCGCTGCGTGCGCTCAATACAGTATCAGATCGTATCGATCTATTTTCAGGTTCATTGAGCGAATTCACAAAGGCTACATACTGGATATTAAGTTATTGTTAATATAATAGATTTAAGATGTTTATTATATTACCGTTTTAAATGTTACATTTTAGTTATGTTACTATACTATCGCATTAGGTTAAGAACCTGTAATGATAGATAATAGTTATTGAAATAAATAAATAAAATAAAAATAAAACACTAAAAGAATTTTTCAAATCGAACCGGTAGTTCCTGAGATCAGCGCGTTCAAACAAACAAACTCTTCAGCTTTATTATATTAGTATAGATAGGAAGGATGGATTCTAATATCCAGACAGAATGCTGTTATCGTAGATTTACTTTCATCTTTTAAAGAAAGACAACTCCTGCTCTAGTCATAAACCTTTTATAGCAGAGGACAACAATCATTCAAACCACAGACCAGGGCTGGTGCAGATGCTGATTTTTTGATATCCGCGGGTGCGCATACGGATACGGATATTTGAAAGGTCTCATCCGCGAATGCAGATGCTGAGGCGGATGTCCAAATCGATGCGGAAGCCCCGCAATTGCGGATGGGGGTTTTTGTTTGTTTTGATGAAAATTGTGCATATTGTTGAATAAAAAGTATCTAATATCATCGCCTTGGCAGGTTCAAGGCTGTATTGCAAAGGTTTATAAAATTAAACACGCACTACCAAAACTTGTTGAGTGTCAGCAAAAAAAAGTGAAAGGAATGTCCTTGGCGCTTATGAACACCAGGTGTGCAAAAAACAAGAGATTAATAGGAACACTGGCTGGTGGTGACAATACAACGTGCTATTGTTGATAATATTTTCAATTCTTCTTGATAAATGCTTTACCATTTAAATAGATTATCATTTACATTAGCACACCTTCATTTTGTTTGAGGTAGCAATTTATTTATGAGTATAGCTTTTGCTATACCATTTTCTGGTGTTTCTTAATTCTCATCTTCACTTGAAGAATCATCGCGCCATTCATCGGCCCACCCATTTTCTTTTTTGTCACAACCTGTGCTATATCTGGATCCGTGTTGATTATTTCGGAGGCAGATGTCCATATCGCTGCAGCAGCTTCGCAATTGCGGATGCGGATGCGAATATTCGCAACATCCCTACCACAGACATAAAGAACCTACACACTAAACAACTATTTATGAATCACACCAATTTGTGTTCCACATGGGAATCATCCCACATAACTCAAGGCATGGAATTCTCTGCCAATTAAGGCACGTGTTTCCTTCTTCCTTCAATCCTGGGTTCTTTAAGCGGGGCGTGAAAAAGCATCTTCTCAGGCCGTCAAAGTAGAGACCTCAACATCGCCTTGGCTACTGTGGGGGCGATGTGGAGGCCACTGCTCTTAGACCACACGACTGCTTACCATCAGGTGGAGTGTGGTCATTTTGACAACCAAAAAAAAAAAAAAAAAAACTTACTGGTAGCAGTGAGGCAACTACTTAAACCATTATGTCATCTGTGCATTCTTACCATTACTTCATGACTGTTAACCTTGTATTAAACAGCAAACTATTTTGTCCAATTCCAGCATGGAATCTGACAGCTCGGCATCAGACGAGGGTTCCACCAGGACTCCTGCTAATTCCCTATACATGATGGAGAAGAGCAGCAAGAAGAAGCTAATTGTCAAGGATGGGCGAGTCATTGGCAGGGCTAAAGCACAAAGAAAGGATAAAGGTAGAAGAAATATTAGTAATATGAAATATTACAGCTTGCTTATTCTGCGGCAATGGGCTGGCCATATCTGCAGAAGGTCGCAAGCGAGTCCTAAAGTGGAGACCGCGACTTGGTAAACGTAAGGTAGGACGTTCTCCGGCCAGGTGGACCGATGACCTGAAAAAGGTAGCTGGGTCAGATTGGATGCGGAAGGCGGAAGACCGGATGTTGTGGCTTAAAATGGGAGAGGCCTATGTCCAGCAGTGGACTGCGGTGGGTTGATTGATTGATTGTTATAAGAATAAAGTTTTGTAAAAGCATTGGACTGGAAGAACCTTTTATGGCCAGATATTTGAAGACCCTATGATTAGGCAACCTCTACTGGGGAAGTATCATCTCCATGACTCTTACGTAAGAGTTCAACAGTAGAAACAAGGCTACCTCTACTTTTCCTTTCCTCTCATTCCATCTGTAATATACATAAGAGCTACAACATATGAGCGAAAACTGTGGCATTGCAAGTGGCCATTGGTATGGTATCAGCTAAAGCCATCAGGTGTGATACGTTCTTGCTTATCATGTTGATGGAATACGTAAAAATAACTGGCCTTCGAAGATCATTTTGGCACTTGATAGTACACCAACTGTTGATAGGGAGAGGACACTATATCATAATTTTTTTATATATAATTAGGGTATTGAAGGCCTCTATGGCTTATTTATGTACCATTTACAGTAATTTACCTTTTATACATTACTAACCTTTGCGCGCGGCTCCGCCCGCGTGGTACCTACATCAATAAAAAGTAGCCTGTGTCCTTCCCCAGGTTTTAAACTATATCTGTACCAAATTTCATTCAAATCAGTTGAGTAATTTAGCCGTGAAAAGGTAACAGACAGACAGAGTTACTTTCGAATTTATAATATTAGTAAGGAAGTAAGAATTTTTAGTATTACAACAAGTTATATTTTGATTATCAGGTAAAACTCGCATAACTGCGTACATGATGTGGGCTAAAGAAGCCCGCAATGAGTTACTGCGCAAGCACCCTGACATGGATTTCTCCGCCATATCCAAGCGTCTTGGAGAGATGTGGTCTAATGTAAGTTATAGCCTTCATTTCTATTATTACTCTTTACTCCTGTCATTGAATTTAGTTAACTATAGTGCTATGGTTTGTATACCAAACACAATATTTGAAAGTTACCAAAGAACCGGAACCTATGGACATTGTAATTCTTATTTCTGTATTGACATGGCCCTGATGAAATGAATTTAATTATTTTACTTATATTCTAAAATGCTTAATAATAATAATATAATAATAAATTTATTGCCAATAAGTACATAACATACAAGTTCTTATAATAATAAGTGACAGCTTATCAAAAATTAAATATTGATGTAAAAGAACCTGTTATGTCGGATTTTGCAAAGCGTCCTGCACTAGGCAAAGCCTGTCATGCAGGAAAGCTTTAAATAACAATTTGCCTATTTGGATAAATAACAATATTTAAATAATAAAGCTTGATTGTTTTGTTTGTGTACTGATCTTTTATTATTTGTATTTTTCCATAAGAACTACTTATTTTAATTACTATATCATTGTTATGAATGTCTATACTTATTATGTGGTAGAATATTATATTAATATTATTATTATTGAATGTCATGTTGAACACCACTGTATACCCCTGATCAGCAAATGAAAGTAAAAAAAAATAAAAAAGGATGGACATTTCTAATATTGTGTAAAGTAAAAAAAAAGAAAAAAAGGATGGACACTTCTAATATTGTGTAAAGTAAAAAAATGAAAAAAGGGATGGACATTTCAAATATTGTGTAAATTCAGTACTCCAATTTGCAGTATTTCGCTTCAAACTTAAATATGAGTCGACACGTATTTCGCCTTTGCGCGAGGCATCCTCAGTACAATTTGATTTGTCTACTAAGGGTGCCTATCTAGTATAGGGTGGTTTGTCTTTTCATGGTATTTGAGGTTTCACATTCTTTTATACAGAACAGCAAATATCTATACTAATATTATAAAGCTGAAGAGTTTCTTTGTTTGAACGTGCTAATCTCAGGAACTACAGGTTCGATTTGAAAAATTATTTTAGTGTTGAATAGCCTATTTATCGAGAAAGGCTATATAACATCACACTACGACTCACGGGGGCGGCGCACTAACGATAAACGTGGGTGAAACCGCGGGAACATCTAGTCATTTATAAGAAACGTTTTAGTGATAACATCAAAATTGGTCGCCAAATAAAGGAGCAAATATTAATTAGATCCGAGAACAGCACATTTAGTAAGAAGTCCTGCTACCTTGCTCGCGCGCCTACTCACAAACAGCAATTACGTCACAAATAAGTACATGCGTCCTTTTCTGTAATTTTACAATAATTACCCATTTTATCACATTTGAAGATCTTTTATCATATATTTTGTTACTCACACTTCAGATCTTAGGTAACGTAAGTTATTTATTAAAATAACTAGTTTCACCCGCGGCCTCGCTCGCTTAAATGTAGGTTAGGTTAGGTTTGCAACAGTTCTTTTTCTGGATGAAAGGTACCCTATGTCCTATTCTGTACCCCTGACAACGTGTATGCAAAATTTCATGTTGATCGGTTCAGTAGTTAAGGCGTGAAAGCGTAACAAACAAACAAACTCATTTTCGCATTTATAATATTAGTAAGGAAAGGATAATAATAATTGAGTCATCTACCCCATGCCAAGCATCCATAGACTATGGAATCCCTTTACCATCAAACAGGCTGTATGCTAGTATCTCACATTTGGTGTACATAGAAAAGGCAGCGTTTAACCAAGCCACAAAGGTCTGCAAGAGGGCATACTTAAGAGCGGATGCCCAGCGCGTCGCACGGTTCGGCCAGGAACTAATGGCGCATCCTACGGGCAGTCGTAGCTATTGGCGCCTGGCCAAAGCCGTGCAGTCCAACTTCTGCCAGACCATGCTGCCCCCTCTGAGGTATCCGAATGGATCACTGGCTCATCGGCCGCAGGAGAAAGCAGATCTGCTTGCAAATCTCTTTGCGGCCAACTCCCGAATCGATGACTGCGGTTCGCAGCCGCCTAACATTGCCAACTGCGGCTACACCATGCCTGATATACGTATCAGGCAACGAACCGTTCGTGCGATACTGCAGTCTCTCGATGTTCGGAACGCCAGTGGACCTGACGGCATCCCAGCTGTGGTTCTTAAAAAATGTGCAGCGGAGTTGTCTCCCACATTTACGCGCCTATACCGGACGTCTTATGTCGCAGGCATTGTGCCTGAGGCTTGGAAGGAAGCGAACGTTCAACCGATTCCCAAAAAGGGGGACCGTTCCGAGCCAAGCAACTATCGACCCATAGCTATCACCTCGGTGCTTTCCAAGGTGTTCGAGCGGATTATAAACACCCAAATTGTCCGCTACCTGGAGGATCAATCGTTGATCAATGATCGCCAATACGGCTTTCGGTTTAAACGATCAACGGGTGATCTTCTAGCGTTCGTCACGCACCTCTGGGGTGAGGCTATGGACAAGCACGGCGAGTCTTTGGCTATCAGCCTTGACATAGCCAAAGCTTTCGACAGAGTCTGGCACCGGTCTCTTCTTTCCAAGCTTCCGGCCTATGGCTTGCCCCCTCAACTGTGCACCTGGATTGCAAGTTTCCTGCAGGAGCGTCGTATTCGGGTCCTTTGCGACGGTCGCGCTTCCAAATTTATGCAGGTCAATGCAGGAGTGCCTCAGGGTTCTGTCTTATCCCCTACGCTCTTTCTTCTGCATATCAATGATAAGTTGAATCTCGGCAACATACATTGTTATGTGGACGACAGTACCGTGCATGGGCGATATCTCGGACATCCTGGGGCCAAACAGGCTGAGGTTGAGGTGAAAAGGCAGAATCTTGTCGTTGAACTTGACCGGACCTTGGACCGCATCTATGAATGGGGTGCCAAGAACTTGGTCGAGTTCAACGCCAAGAAGACCCAGGCATGCGCGTTCTCAACAAAAAAGTCTTCGTTCCTTCCCCTCCCTTCTCTGAAGAACACTCCACTGGTGATACGTGACAGTCTCTCCATCTTAGGTATGGACCTTTGCCGCTCCCTTAATCAGAAAACCTATATCGAGAGCGTCATTAAGCAAGCTTCGCGAAAACTCGGGAGTTCTGAACAGGGTGAGGCGGTTCTTCACGCCTGGGCAACTGTGCCTATTGTATAAGGCACAAGTGCGCCCTTGCGTGGAGTACTGTTCTCATCTTTGGGATGGCTCCGCGCAGTACTTGCTGGACGCTCTCGACCGGTTACAGCGGCGGGCTGTCCGTATCATCGGAGATCCAGAGGTCACGAGTTCACTGGAACCTCTGCAACTCCGTAGAGACATTGCCTCATTGGCATGTTTCTACAGAATATACCACGGGGAGTGCTCTGAAGAGTTATTCCACCTTATCCCGCCCTCCCCTTTCCTATCCAGAACAACGCGTGCTGGGCTCAGATGCCATCCTTACACGGTAGAGTCGATTAGAGCGCGTACCAAAAAGTTTGGGTCCTCATATCTCTGCCGAACGACCAAGGCATGGAATTCTCTGCCAAGGCACGTGTTTCCTTCTTCCTTCAATCCTGGGTTCTTTAAGCGGGGCGTGAAAAAGCATCTTCTCAGGCCGTCAAAGTAGAGACCTCAACATCGCCTCGGCTACTGTGGGGGCGATGTGGAGGCCACTGCTCTTAGACCACACGACTGCTTACCATCAGGTGGAGTGTGGTCATTTTGACGAGCAAAATAAAAAAAAAAAAAAAAACATAGTACTACTTGAGGTATTTAATTTGTGCAGGTGAATTACAACGAGAGATACCTGTGGAAACGCAAAGCGAAACGGTTCGCGATGCAGAAGGAACAGAGCAACCAGCAAGCTAACAAGATTATTTCTAACCCAAGTAAGTCATTTTTTATCCGTTTGGACCTTCGATTAAGCAAAAATGGCTGATCCTGACAAAAATATTGAACTATTTATATATGAATACATAATAGTATATTATGCGCACGGAGGAATGTGATATTTTGCATAGTTATTGTTGATATAGGGAAGGAGACCAAAAAGTAAAAATGTTGCCTTTTTAATTTTTATATTTCGTAGTCCAAGAATATTAGTCAAATTAGGGCAAGTATCTCGGAATGAGAGATAGTCAGCTATAAACTTGTATAAACCTTTATTTTGGCACCCTAAAACTTGTCTCAAAACCTACTTATCGTAGGGCGTCCGCGTCTACAGATATTCCAAGGTCAAAGCTAAAAAAGTCGATGTTTTACATATTTATAGCAAATATCTCGTTTTCTATGGGTTTTATGCTATTTGTATGTATTATAAATATTGTAGAGGATTAAATTCTCTACAACTTTTGTTAAAACATTTTTTTTATATCTTGAACCATTTTCGAGATAGAGGGCAGAGCGCGCGCAGTGTTTTACTGGTTTTGAGACAAGTTTCAGGGTGTCAAAATAAAGGTTTATACAAGTTCATAGCTGACTATCTCTCATTCCGAGGTGAAACCCCTAATATGCCTGGACTATTCGGTCGAATTTTGACCACAATGGCGCTCACTAAAAATAATTATACTTAAATTGGTATCGTGTTTTTTATTCGTTACTATCGCGATTCTCTAATTAATTCAATTTAATTGCATCCATCGTTGATTCATAGTAGTCTTTTTAATTTATTTAATACTAGCAGAATCCTGGTCTATGTTGTTTTCGACATGATTAAATCGTCACTGATAGTACCCTAAGATACTTATAGTAACCAGAAGTATACTTAAGCCTGGTCAGATAAATTACTTCCAAAGTAAAATTTACAATGTCAATTGGACCAGTGGTTCTTGAGTTATATGCATACTGACTGACAGACAGACAGATAAAGAGATATATATGTTATAATTTGTATAGATATTTCAACGACTTATTTTAAAAAGCTATTGGTATATTTTAAAATAATTTAACTGATTCTACATAAATTATGTTTTTCTTGTGTGATGTTCTAACAAACGAAAATGTTGAAATAAATATATTTACCAAATTATATTTGCACATAATTATAGCTATTGATATTTACGTTTTTCTTAAAGAAATATTTAATAAAGAAAATTAATCATTTTTACATTTGATTTTAAACGAACGCAATATTAGTGATGTGAACAATTGTATTCGAATGAATAGACAACACTATACATATAAGTGCTTGAGCTGCTTCCTTCACCACACAAAGTAGACATCGCGTTATCCACTATTGTTTTAAATCTTTGGCACTAATAGTTGTTTTGAGTCTGAATATTCTTTGTGTCCTTTGAATAAATCATCCAATCCCCACCTATTGCATTATCGACGTAAAGCCGCTCAACATACTATTTAGCATATATATTTCGAATATGATGATGATGATGATGATTTCGAATATATCCCATTCGATTTTCATTCGAATAAATCCCATTCGAATTTTATTCGAATATTTTCCATTCGAACAAATTTAATTCGAATTCTTCGAATGGAATTGTATATAGTATAATCATACACTATACATAAGTATTCCCTATATCATTAACCATGCAAAGTAGGCGTCGCATAGTGCACATATTGGATTCGTATTCGAATATTTTTCGAATGCAAGTGTACGCACCACTATGGCCGGCTTTAACCTTGAGAGAATATTAGTCCGATAAAATTAGACAAAAATAGGAGTGAAGTTACAAAAATTCGCACCCAGCTAAAAATTGGTACGATTGTTTAAAACACCATTATAAATGAAATCTAAAAAGTCCTCATCGATCAGATACCTGGAAAATTTACTCGACTTTACTGTTTGAATCGTTATATCTCAAAACGGTGGCTCTTAAGGACAAAAGTATTTAGACATTTTTTATAGATAATTATTTGATCTACAATTTTTGTCTGGGCTAATTTTATGATATAACTTCCCGTTTTGCTGAAAATCGCGAAAAACCCGTTTATCTGATCTACAATTTTTGTCTGGGCTAATTTTATGATAAAACGATAAGTTTTGTGACCTTTGACCCCGAGTAAATTCTTTTCCAGGTGTCAGATCGATGAGGACTTTTTAGATTTCATTTATGATGGTGTTTTAAACAATCCTACCAATTTTCAGCTGGGTGCGAATTTTTGTACCCTCGGATGTCTAAATTGACCGGACTATATACGCACTTACGCACACCCTTGTGTACAGTGATTCCGGATCACATCGACAATCATTTTTGTGCATTTCAAGCTGTTTAAAAAGAAACAGAAAAAGGAAGTGTTCCTCTGTAATAAAATAAAAGTAAGTAATTATTTATATTTATTATTTGCATGTCAATGAAATGGAGCTAGATTTTGAAGAATATACCACATTCTGTGCTATATATTTCTTCGTACATATATACATACTATACATAGTCTCATAACTAGAGGTTTGGTGGAGGTATGAGGTGCTCATAGCCAGTTGCACTTATCTTATCTTATCTTATGTGGGGGCCAGTCAGTGCAGACCGGCGACACTTCGACCCAGTGGGATCTTTTGTGTCTACGCTCTCCCAATAACGACTGCCATAGATATTCATGGCAGCCGGGACCAACGGCTTAACGTGCTTTCCGAGGCACGGAGCAGGCGATAATTGTCAATCAATACGCACATAATTTCGAAAAGTCATATAACTTCCGAAAGTCAGAGGTGCGCGACGTGGGTTCGAACCCGAGACCCTCTGCATTGCAGTCTGTTGGTCTCCCCACTGAGCTATCGCTGCTCGTTAACTTTTACAGTTGCACTTACTGATCGGTAAACGATTAGCGAGGTCAAGCAACGTTGGGTGCGGTCAGTCTATAGATGGGTGACCGCTTAGTGGTATTTCATCTGAGCGTTTCCGTGCTTCGGAGAGCACGTAAAAAGTTGATTCCCGGTTGTTGCCAAATTGACAGCAGTCTTTAAGCCACGTCAGAGGCTTACGGGCGACTTGAACAACTCTTGACAACAGGTTGGCCACTAACCACACGAAAAGAAACAAAGAAAGGTGGAGGTATGTATATAAAGCTCATATTTCGCTTTTATAGTGGTCCCATGTAATATTGCCGTCAATTAGGCACATGTCCACATGACGTGCTGCTACTAAGAGTTCCTTGACGGTAAATCGCAATAACCCTGCACGACCTGGGTATCGAATCCAAGACCTCATCTACAGTATCACTCACTACCGCTGCGCCACCAATCTTTTGATCCTTAGTATTTTTTAACGAGATGGGTGTAAAAACCCAGAATTCAACCTCTTCGTCTTAAATGTACATCACGTGACCTTGTGACCCTATATCTCGGGGGTCTTTTGACCCACAGGACCCATATTCAAACTCGACCGAGGTATGACCCCAAGATCTGTACACCAAGTTACAAGTCAATCGGTCCAGTGGTTCTGGAGTTATGCCTGTCACTAACAGACAGCCACACAGACCCACATAGTGTTTTCATTTACCTCTGAAGAAGACTCGGAGTTTAATAAGCTCTATTGAACCTGTTTTTGGCTCAATATAGAGCGAATTGGCTGCAACCTGCACTAGGCCAGCGTGGTAGACTACATGACTATGTCTTCTATATGAACCTTCTTGTACTGAACTTGGGCCTATGCCCAGCAGTGAGACTTAATACACGGGCATGCATTATTAATAAAAACATATTTTAAGCAACATTAATATATAAACTAACTAGCTTTTTCCCGCAGCTTCGCTCGCGTTCATTTAGAATTTGACAATTAATTCGGGTTGTACTCTGCTTGTAATAATATAATTCAGTCATGATTCGAAAGACACGTGGCGCCATCTATTATCATAAAAACGTTATTATTGTTTTCCTCGGGAACAGTTTTTTTTTCGGGATGATTGGTAGCCTATGTCCGTTTCTGTAGACCTTTCAACGTATATGCAAAATTTGAGGATGATCGGTTCAGTGGTTTAGGCGTAAAAGGTAACAAACAAACAAACTCATTTTCGCTTTTATAATAATAGTTAGGATTAGGATTTCATTTCTACATACAAACTTATAACCTTAATTATATTCATGGTGGTTATAACGTTACTACTTCCGTAGATAGGAAGCAAATATACCTGCACATTCATTTCGCTCACCGCTTAGCTAACTCGCAAACCCAGATACAAGTCAGCCATTTAAGGGCTAGGATCGTTTATGCGATATACGCTGCGTTAGATACACGCGGCAAACGCACTCCATTTGTCACCTCTGCATCGCTTAATATGACACGCGTGCTGCTTATGCTGCAGTTGACGCTGATTTTAACGCAAAAAACAAAGCGTAGCTATTGATTTATTCTTACTAATATTATAAATGCGAATGTGAGTTTGCTTGTTATGCTTTTACGCCTTAACTCTTTGACTGATCATCATAAATTTCGCACATACGCCGTCAGGGGTACAGAAAAGGACATAGGGTACCTTGCATCCAGAAATAAATACGGTTTTACGAGCGAAACATTTGGCAGAAGCTAGTGTATGATAAAATAGTACGCGGCAATCGCAATGTGTTTAACGCGGCAGATGACGGATAAACGAACCGAGCCCTTTATAGTCTTTAATTTCACACCTCACTAATATTTTAACTAATTTTTAGGATCTATAATACCTCAAGTATAGTGACCGTCACGTGAAAAGAACGCTGGCCGTTTACCTGCGCACTGAGCGATTTATCGATCAAATTGAAAATGAAAATGAAATGAAAAATTTATTTCGCTAGAGATATGGTTTACATTAGTGGTGGTAAATAATAATATTAAGGCTCTGCACATCTCGCACTTGTCAGGCATGCGAACATTTACATAGTAAGTATCACAACTAAATTAAATACATTTTAATTTTTTAAGAAATTACTATGATTAATAATATGATTATACAATTATTTTGATTATAATACGAATATCATACATTTATATGCAGGCAATGTCATTAGTAATTATAAGGGAAATAATTAATGTCATACAATGTTAAAATAATAGTAATACTAAATCAAAGCAAAACAATAAATTTAAATAAAAATAGGGCAGCAAAAGATAATAATAGGTAGGTATACAGTTAATATAAAATGTCACTTAAATTGTTAGTAATAATTTGTATTATGTTTATAGTCGAAAAATTCCTTAATCGTATAAAAAGAATGGTTATTTGTCAATTAGCCATTTTCGGCGGTATGAAGGCGCGGGACGGGGGGACGGTCCGGCAGTATGTTAATGCGCGCACGCCATTGGTTCCTCAGTTGAGCCATGCGCAGACACATCCCCTCCACTGTCGCTCAGCATTCTATTTACGTGACGGGACCTGTAAGGCCTATAATAAAGTTTTTGTATTATTTTATACACAGTACCAATTAAAATACTAAATAAAAGCTTTATAATTGCCAAATGAAAGAGCAATTAATATATGTATTGCATCTCACTATCTCTCGCGCAGAGCTGCACTTAAATAGCGTCTATCTCACAAAATGTATATATGTTCCTTTTCTGTAATTTGACAATTTAGGTAATCTACTACCAATTAAAATGTTTTTATCGTATTTATTTCTGAGTGGGTTAGGATAATTCTTTCTTGTTAGATTCTGCCAAAAATACTTTTTGATTGAAATAATAACATAAATCGAGTTTTTTCTATAGTAAGCATGGATCCGCTTTGTCTATACTATTAGAAATCTAAAAATATACGTTGCTACATTTAATTAATATGGTGTGTTTCTTCATAAGAAACTGTCTTTCTTTATGTGTTAGCTTGTTCGAACTAACTCCAAAACCACTACACGGATTTCGATGCTGTTAATATTATATGTATTTGCAGTACTATAGCCTATATACACAAGGCAAGTTTCTGTGCGAGCGGGATAGAGAACAAGTTAGTTTGGGAAAGTAGGATCTGTGCGAGTAGGATAAGAAGTGAGTATATTGCGAAGGGTGCGAGCGGGATAGATAGTGATTCAAAGCGAGAAATTGAGAGCATTATTAAAAACTGAGGTATTATTGACTCTTGAACGCGTCATAATATGCTACATTGTGACGTCAAAGGTATTAAATAAATCAATGTTTGTTTGTCAGAACTTCACACAAGATGTATCTAACAAGTTTCATTTCATTTTTACATATATACTAATAAGTCTCATCATTCAATTAACCATAGCTTTCAGGCGAAACTGTGGTCACAGCTAGTCTTTTATAAAATACTAGTAACAATCACCCTCAATAGCTGTTTACTAAACAAAGTTCCATTGAAATGTCTACATCCATCCCAAAATATTGTTTTCATACAGGAAGTCCGGTAATTAATGGATAACCTTGAAATGTCTTAAAGTAGAACTGATGGCCGTACAGAAAAAAATTAAGAAAATAATAGCTAGTCATACTTTTGACTAGTCATATTAGCATAATTAGTGTTTAATAATAAAACAACAAAAACCCGATGGAATTCATTCATTTATGGTCGTAGTGTACAAGAAAGTTAAATAATATGGTAATTTACTACTGTGCTACTATAATTACTGTATTTTTTTTAATTTCCTTACAATAATAATAATGTCCTCCAGACCGAATTTCGGCCACGGCGGCCAGTCTTAACGGAGACTAGCCATCTGCGCAGGAGATATTATAGTGCACAAGCGTGTACGCAAACACAAGTGCACTCTCTGTTCCCTAACTCTCATGATCCGATGGGACGGTAATTTGACACGACTGGAGGGAGATCAGGCGCAGGACCAACGTCTTTACGTGCTTTCCGAGGCACGGGGGTGTCTAACACCACCAACTTCCTAACTCCGGGCTGCTATTGAGAATTCTTAACAGAAAACTCGACAACTTTTTTGTTGGCCCGACCCGGGATTCGAACCCGAGACCTCATGCGCAGCAGTTGCATTCACTACCGCTGCGCCACGAAGGCAGTTTCTTTCCTTATATGGTAATTTAAAAAAATCATATCTCAGGTAGTAGTTAGTATAGATTTCTTTAATTTTTTTTTGAACGGCCTTTGTTTCTAGTATAAGAGATTTCAAGGTTATCCATTAATTACCGGACAATCTGTATATTGTGGCAAAACATCTTTACTGTAACTTGTCTACTGGATAGTTGGGTACAATGTTGTACATTCATTTACACACAGAAGCAAATAGCAATCAAAATAACTCTTTGTGCTAACGGTTGAAGTTGATTTTAAAGCATTATTTTATTTATTACTAGATGTTCCCGCGGTTTCACTCGCGTTTATGGTTACTGCGCCGCTCCCGTGGGTCTTAGCGTGATGTTATATAGCCTATAGCCTTCCTCGATAAATAGGCTATCCAACACTAAAATATTTTTTTAAATTGAACCAATAGTTCCTGAGATTAGCGCGTTCAAACAAACAAACTCTTCAGCTTTATAATATTAGTATAGATTTTATTAGCAGATATTAGTCAGCAATATAAGTAGCTGAACGTTAAATAAATTTGTAATAGGAATTTATTATCCTTACTAATATTATAAATTCGAAAGTAACTCTGTCTATCTGTCTGTCTGTCTGTTACCTTTTCACGGCTAAACCACTCAACCGATTTAGATGAAATTTGGTACAGATATAGTTTAAAACCTGGGGATGGACATAGGCTACTTTTTATTGATGTAGGTACCACGCGGGCGGAGCCGCGCGCAAAAGCTAGTATATTATATGTAATAAATTCCTATTTTCGCATGATTGAGTAACAAACATCTAAAACTTTTACATCTTAATATTATACAACTTAATATTATAAATGTGAACCTAAGCTTGTTTGTTTGTCTGTTACGCTTTCACGCCTTAACTACTCGACCGATCATCATGAAATTTCGCATACACGATGTCAGGGGTACATAATTGGAATATATGGTTTTCACTTTTCACCCAGAAAAGTACTGTTTAAGGGATAGCTAGTACATAATATTAGTAGAATAGATGTAAAACTAACTCTGTCTGTTCATTACGCTTTCATGATAAAGCAAAACCGAAAAATGTTACTATAACTTGTTTACAAGTTTTAGTAAAATTTCATTAAAAGATAGACTGAACCTTGCTCAAGGATATAAGCTACGTTTAAAAGAAATACGACCAAAAACTTGCGTGGCGGAGGTTATCAAATCTGGGATCGCATGGTCAGAAATCATGCTTGTCTTTACGCTACTGCATCTTATAAAAAATACCCGTAACATATCATCATCATCATCATCATCATCATCATCATCATCATCATCATCATCATCATCATCATCATCATCATCAGGCTATAATAGTCCACTGCTGGACATAGCCCTCCCCCAAAGAGCGCCATAGCGCCCTGTCTTCAGCTTGCCGCATCCAGCATCTGCCTGCAGTCTTTCGCAGATCGTCATCCCACCTGGTCGGAGGGCGATCTACACTACGTTTGCCGAGTCGCGGTCTCCACTCAAGAACACGCTTACCCCAGCGGTTGTCGGTTCTTCGCGCGATATGGCCAGCCCACTGCCACTTCAGCTTGCTAATTCTCTGGGCTATGTCGATGACTTTGGTTCTCTGTCGGATGTATTCGTTACGAATCCTATCCTTCAGAGATAGGATTCGTAATTCCCGTAACATATACCTTTTCTTAATACCTATGTCATGTTTTTTCTATTTATATTAGACTAGCTTTTGCCCGCGGCTTCGCTCGCGTTAATTTAGAATTTGACAATCACTTCGGGTTGTACTCTGCTTGTAATAATATAATTCAATCATGATTCGAAAGACACGTAGCGCCATCTATTACCATAAGAACGTTTTTGTTGTTTTCCTCGGGAACAGTACATTTTTTCGGGATGAAAGGTAGTCTATGTCCGTTTCTGTACACCTGACTATGTATATGCAAAATTTCAGAATGATCGGTTCAGTGGTTTAGGCGTGAAAAGGTAACAAACAAACAAACTCATTTTCGCTTTTAAAATATTAGTTAGGATTAAGTCATAATACTGTACTAAAATTTGTAACGAGAAAATCAATTATTTATATTATTTATTGTTTCCTTTCTTTTTAGAAACACTAGTGCCTTCTAAGGATCAAATGGAAGTGTTTCTAGAATTTCTCTATGACCAGTCAGATCTGGCACAAGGGAAATTGAGAAGTGTACCGCAGAGAATTCGTGCCCAAAGACTATGGAGAGAAATAACTGATATATTGAACTCTATGGACGGATGTGTTAAAAGCGTGCAGCAATGGCAAAAGGTATGTTTTATACATACATAGATTCACGTCTGTTTCCCAGAGGGGGGTAGGCAGAGACTACGGATTTTCATTTGCTACGATCCTGACACACTTCTCTGGCTTCATTCACTTTCATCACATTCCTCATACACGCCCGTCGGTTCAAGATGCTCTTAACCTGGCCTCTGTCCAGAACGCCTCCGATCTGGTCGAGAAACGTTCGCCTAGGTTTTCCTCTTGCGACTGTTCCATTCACACTAGCCTTATAAACTTTCTTAGTCAGTCTTTCCTCATCCATTCTTTCTACATGCCCAAACCAGCTGTATGTTTTATTTATATACAATAACAAACCTGTATATAAACTGTCTCACTGCTGGACACGGGCCTCTCCTCAGTGTGAGAAGGGTTCGGCTATAGTCCACCACGCCAGCCCAGTGCGATTTTGCAGACTACTTAATCTTCATGAACTTTATGGAGCACTCTCAAGTTTCCTCACGAAGTTTATCCTTACTAGCGTTTGTCCGCGCCGCTACTGCATATTTCTTGACCAAGACACCGAATAATGCTTTGCTCGGACCGGGAACTCATGGACAGTCGTCTTATTAACCGCTGAGTCTTCTTCGAAGAGGTTAATGAAAGCACTGGATCTGTGTGTTGTGAAAGGTTGATGTTAGTGACCGGCATAGCTCCGGAACCACAGGACCGATTGACTTGTAACTTGGTGTGCAAACACCCTGGGATCATATCTCGGTCGAGTTTGAATATGGGCCGTGTGGATCAAGAGACCCCTGAGATATTTCATTTCTTTTCATTACTATTACATTTAAGACGAAGAGGTTGAATCCTGCGTTTTTACACCCATCTCGTTCTTTACCGCTGTACTGCTGGCGTGGGATAGCATAGATACGCGCAATAGGGTCAAATCTGATAATTTGTAAACTAAACAATTTTCACTTCATACAATATATCTATGTTGTATTAGTTCGAATCCCGGATTGGGACAACAAAAAGTTTTTGGATTTTTCTGTTAAGAAATCTCAATACCAGCCCGGAGTTAGCACGTAAAACTGTTGGTCTTGGTTGGTTGGTCGGTCTCTGCGGTCGTGTCGGATTACCACCCCATCGGATCGTGAGAGTTAGGGAACAGAGAGTGCACTTGTGTTTGCGCACACATTTGTGCACTATAATATCTCCTGCGCCGATGGCCAGTCTCGTTAAGATTGGCCGCCGTGACCGAAATTCTGGCTGGCGGATTATTTGATTATTATTATGTTTTAGGTGTGGGCAGACAAAAAATATCTCACTAGAAAGGCGTTAAACGAAGTTCGACGTAGAGGTCCAAATGAGTGCGGTAGCGCATATGAACCACACAAGATTGACCAGAAAGTCTTGTGCATATTGAAGAAGATATCCGCCAACCAAAGGGCTCTCAAAATTCACGATTCTTCTGATGTAAGTATATTATTTTTATGTGACACAGATGATGTTGAGTTTTGGTCGGTCGCCTCGCCACTGCGCCGAGTGTTGTGGGTTCGATGCCCACACGGGACTAACAATTGTATGATCCACTAACAGGCAAATTGTATTCCCGTAGTAAGAATTAAACGAAATATACATTTTCTGATCTTTGTCGTGCATGGTTCGAACCCTGAACACCCAGCACAGTAGCAGTGACGAAGATCACTTAAACCACAACTCCATCCGTGCAGTCATAATATGTGAATAAATTAACGAGTTCGGAGTAAAAACCCAGGATTCAACCTCTTTTTCTTAAATGTCAAAGTAATGAAAATAAATGACCCCTATATCTCGGGGGTCTTTTGACTCACAGGGCCTATTTTTAAACTCGACCGAGGTATGACTCCAAGGTGTCTGCACACCAAGTTACAAGTCAACCGGTTCAGTGTATCCGGAGTTATGCCGGTCACTAACAGACAGACACATAGTGTTTTCATTAACCTCTTCGAAGAAGACTTAGAGGTTAAAGACCTTGTTATTTTTCCATTCAGTCTGATGAAGTTGAGGTCCCGAAGAAATGTCGTGTATTTGCCGTGAACCTGCCGGTTCTTCGTCGAGTTTCCACTTCTCAATCCAGGATACCAGAACAACAACATGAACCTGGTAAGCAAAACGAATTAATTCCTCTTCTTTATGGTTTAGGAGGCAAACGAGCAGACGGATCGCCTGATGGTAAGCGATTACGTCGGCCTTGGACACCCGCAACACCAGATGACTCACAAGGGCGTTGCGTTCCATTTACATTTGCCCCCACCAGAGGATGAGATCGGGTGGTTGGGCTTCCGGTACCCTCACTCACTCGACGAAATACAACGCAAACGCTATTTCCAGTCTGGTGTAGACTTTCTGAAGTATTAGACTGCATGAAAGGCGTTAATAGTCGTTGTCATTGCGCTGAGTATTGTGGGTTCAATACATACGGGACAAAACCTTGTCCCCAATGGTTCCCCAAAAGGATCCCCAAATGGTTGTTCTGAGTCTGTAAAGTCCGCCGTGACACAGAATTCCTAGTGCGGGTCTTTTACAGTTCGAAAAAACTCTAATACAACAGCTTTGTCCGTCTGTTATACAAATTTCAACTCAAGAATTGTAAGAGCTAGAGACTCGTCAACGCCATTCGACTCAGCATAGTCGATATACCCCGAAATGACCTTTGACCTCTGACCTCAAGGTCAAAAGATACCATATTTCGAACTCGTAAGATTTATTCATTGCCGTTTCTCACTTGTTTTATTTAAAGCGCAATTTTTCGAATTGAATCGTGACTATTATTTCCATTTCTAATCTATTTAGATTAGAAACAGAAACGATTCCATTAAAACGAGACATGATTCAATTAAAAAAATTGCGCTTCATTTATCATATACTCGTCATAATCATAGTTTTAGTATAGTCTGATAAAGAATTGCCGTATGTTTGCAGTGAGCCTGCCGGTCCCTCGTTGTGATTCGTCTTCTCCGTCAAGGAAACCAGAAATACGTCATGAGCCCGGTAAGAATAATGCATAAACTCCTCAAGTAGGTTGCTCATTACTAAGATCAAAGATTTAAATCATTAGTCCTCACCGTACTTACTTGGATTTCATAAAAAGTGTCCGCAGTAACAAGAGTAAGCTCGCACATTATATTTACATGATAGATAACGATAGTGTACAAAATCAACTATAATTTTATATTATCACTAAACAATAATTTATCAACTAAGCAGTCAATAGTTTGTGTAAATTTTTTAATAATTCTTACTTGACCATGGATATAAGGGTGTTACCAGTCCAATCGATCGTGTTTGAGTGAATTAAAGTGTTGCCAGAACAAGAAAGCTAAGTTGCCCAAAAACTCGAATAAAACGGTTTAGTTAATAAAAAACCTCGCTTCTTTTGATTATTAACATAACCGGAAAACTATTCTTCCTGGTTTTGGTTAAACTGGTTCAGCTTTCTCTAATTTAGATGTTGTATGTATGATTTAAATGTTTGAATAAGAACCATAAAATAGTAGCTGCATATCTTCAAGAATTCTAAGACTTTCATCACGATATTTTCCTTCACCGTTAAAGCGAGCTATAATTAACTATTTAATACGCATATAACTTTGATAATTCAGAGGTGCTCTAAGATCGAACTCATGATAACTGCGTGGCTGTTCAACGATTGCCCACTAGGCTATCGCTGCTTTCAGGCGTGAGACTATATATGTATATACTTGTTCCAGAGGCAACCCACTCTCGAGTACTTAAGACTCCAGAACCAGTGGAAGAGACTTTCGAAGAACGGACCCTAAAGATTGAATCTCAAAGGAACCAGGAGTTGGCCGGCATCAAGACTGCCTTAACAGACCTCTGCGGTATACTGAGAGAGGCAGTAAACGAAATGAAAAAAATCAACACTAAATTGGTTTAGATGGCGTAGTGGTTTAATTGCCTACCACTACGCCGATAGTGGGTTTGAATCCCATACGGAACAAACATATCTGTGATCCATAAATGGTTGTTCCGAATGAATCCCAGAATGGGACAATCATTTTAAGTTCCATAAATGATTATTCCGAATAAATCCCACAAGGTACAAGCATTTTTGTGATCCATAAATGGTTGTTCTGAGTGAATCCCACACGGGACAAGCATTACTGTGATTCATAAATTGTTGTTGCGAGTGAATCCCACACGGGACAAGCATTACTGTGATTCATAAATTGTTGTTGCGAGTGAATCCCACACGGGACAAGCATTTCATTGAGTCAAAAATGATTGTTCCGAATCTGGGTGTTTTTTTGTGTGTTAACCCGCAATACAGGAATTATTAATGGTACGAGAGATGTCGCTAAAAAAAAATATATGTATGTGTGTGTTTTATTTCGTGTATATCCTGTATCTTGTAATTATGCAACTTTGTGCCTCTAGTGGGCGGTTCTAGCGCAAATTAAGGTAAATTGAATATTCGTGGTGGGCAATCTGAGGGTGTGTAGTGGGGTTTTCGCAATCTATATACATAATAAGAAACCAAAAATCAAAATCAAAAATAAATTTATTCAAGTTAGGTTACAAGTAACACTTATGAATGTCAAAGTTGGACTACATTTTTTCTGTGAATTTACATTTACTGCCACGTTCAGCAAAGCAAGGGTGTAGGGCTCATGAGAAGAACGGGCAAGAAACTCATGGTCACTCTTTTTAATCGCCAATTTTAAAATAAAATTTTGTTTACAAATCATAACTGTAAGGTGCTGCAACCATTTCTCCATGAATTACTACTGAACATACTCAAGCATTTAATAAAATTTGATGGTAGCCTCTAAAGCAGCAGTATGGTAAATAGGAGCATCCACTTACATGTACATAAATAATCAAGACAAGGCATGATAGTGGTCCGTAGTTTAATCTAACTGTTTAAGATTGTAACTGGTTGATGTCTGTACATAGGAGATATTAACCTCTTGAGAGTCGAGAGGAGATACGAAAAAAAAGAAAACATTCTGCAAACAATACACAAACGGACAAACGTATGTCCGTTCGACACTTGACTCGAAAAGAGCTTTAGAAGCCAAAACAATTATTTTAGAATTTTTGCCTATCTACCTACGCGTATCAGGTAAAAACTACTGCACGAAATTGAACGCGGTTTCCACAGTTGTATTGCTGGAGGTGTAACTTAAAATCTAAAAAAACAATGCCCCAGATTTTAAGTCAACTTCTAGGCGTACCTATTATCATTTTTCTTTTGTATGTAATAGTGATGTGCCGGATAATTAAAAATATAGATCCACAGATACGGATCCGGATCATTGGCGTCAAGATCCGCGGATACGGATTCGGATCTTAACTTTCTTACTCAATCGGTGTCGGTGCGCGTGACCTTAAGATTTCAGGTTTGTTATAAAAGTGATGTTATAATTTACTTAATTAGAATAATCATTTAATTACAATTTAAAATAATACAAAGATTTAAGTTTTGTTATGGAAGTGACCTTATAACTTTCTATAAGACATTTTAAAATTTTAATCTCAATTGATCTCATTATAAAGATATTTTAATTAATATTTTATAATAACTTCCTATACTATAGTAAGTGTTTAAACATATATTAGATAGTCGAGTTAGTTCCTTTAAGTTAGGTACAGTATTATATCGTATATTAACTCACTACGATAAATTTTAATGCCAAATATTTCATTTTTAGAAATAAAAATTAGTTTGATTGAAATGTAATACTATTTTATTGCTACCTACATAATATAGAATTGAATCTATGTATTAAAAGTTAATAAGGTAAAAGACCCGTCAAAAATGTGACGGATACGGATCTTTTTTCTCACACGGATATCCGCGGATACGGATACGCATATCCGGAACATCACTAGTATGTAATAAGAAGCTGATTTATGCACATAATACTCGAGTATTATGTGCATAAATCAAACCTACTCCCAAATTCCAAATAAAGGCACTATATAAAAAAAAATATTAAGTAATGTGTAGCCTTTGTCTGCATTGTTAGCGTAGTGGTATACGTCACTTTCGTTATTCGATGTCAAACGTGTAGGTTGCAAGGAGACGAATATATCGATGTTTATATCGAAGGCCTGAAAATATCGATGATCGATAATATCGACAGTTTCAATGCAATATTATCGATAATTCAGAACTTTCAAGTTAGTAGTAGAAGTGGGTAAATAAGAAGCAAATAATAAATATTACCAAATATTATTTTAAATATTTCGATATCGATATATAATTTCTTGTCGATATGATAATACCGTATCAATTATGGTTAGATATCGATATTTAATTTCTTGTCGATATGATAATATCGTATTGATGTTGGTTAGATATCGATAAAAATATCGGTATTTTTAGGGTCGATATTATCGAATATTCGATACATCGTTGCATCGCTACGTGTAGTACTAATAATTATTTCTAGTCTGGGTAGTGTTTGTGTCCGTTGTTTGAATGATTGTAAAGTCTCTCGCGACACAGGATTTATTCCTAGAGCGGGAGTTTTTAATAACTAACTGAATAGTTAAGATTTATTTCTTTTACATTGTAAATATGAACACAGTGTTGCCATGACTGTTGCTTAAGACTGGGGTTCTCATATAATACGCGCACAACATTTAAATAATAATAGTATCCACAATTAACAAATTAGGATAATCCTTACTAATATTATAAATGCGAAAGTAACTCTGTCTGTCTGTCTGTCTGTCTGTTACCTTTTCACGCTCAATCCGCTGAACCGATTTTTATGAAATTTGGAATGGAGATAGCCTGAGACCCTGGGAAGGTCATAGGCTATATAACATCACGCTACGGCTCACGAGAGCGTCGCAGTGACCACAAATACCACTGACGCGGGTGAGACCGCGGGCACAGCTAATAGACAATAAAAAAGTACCCAAGGGGTCGTCCATTAATCACGTGATGTTTTTTTAGCATTTTTAACCCCCTCCCTCCCTCTTGATGATACGTGGTGAGGTTTAAGACTAACCCCCCGCCTGCCACCCAAAATCACGTGTATTTTTAGTACCTACAAAGAATCTTAAAATTTTAGAATATTATCTTTAAATACAGGTATAAAGAATAATCTAATTTTATTCTGAAATTAAGGAACATGATAAAAATGTCTAGACAGAAAGGTTGCAGGTTGTTTTTGACTGGTATAAAAATAATATTAAAGGAATGGAAAAACTTATAAACAGAATAACTGGCGACTGGCAAGCCGATCCAGGCGGTCATCGCGGCGCGTGGTGCGCGGGGATTTCGTTCGTTGCCAGGCAACGGCGAATTAAGGTCACACTACGTCACACTACACGCCGCTTTTCGGTTTAGAAATCGCGCGTTTGACGAAAAAATAAATACACGTGATATCTTACTACACCTCCCTCCCCCTTGTGATATTTCGTGATTTTTGCCAAACCCCCTCCCCCGCTTTCGAGCCTCACGTGATTAATGGACGGCCCCCAATCAAAAATGAAAATAACATAAATTAATAAACACGTTAGAAGGTAAGGATCTTTGGTACTTGCCAATCTATACTAATATTATAATGCTGAAGAGCTTGTTAGTTTGGTTGAACGCGCTGATCTCAGGAACTACTGGTTCGAATTGAACAACTCTTTTAATGTTGGATAGCCTATTTATCGAGGAAGGCTATAGGCTATGTAACATCACGCTACGACCCACGGGGGCTGTGCAGTAATCATAAACGCGAGTGAAACCGCGGTTGTAAATATTAGTATTAAAAATGTTCACTATCATTATCTATCATGTAATGTGTGAGCTCACTCTTTTTTGTGTGCAATCTATGATTTAGATTAAAATTAGTTTATTAAGCTTGAAATATATAAAATTATATGTTTTATTTGACAGACGAATTGTTTAAAACAATTTTCTGGAACATTGTACCTAATAGAGTAAGAATACTTCTTGTTTAAATAATTAATTAAATACCTAATAATAAAAAAGATATGTCTATTTATTTTATTATTAAATAAAAATCCATGAGTATTACTGGGTAAATTTAGTTTAAGTTAATAATAAAATGCAAGAGATATTATAATAATTATAGTTCCTTGATAAGTTATTTATTTCTAAATAGAGAAGATAAAAATAGCATATAACATTGACCAGACTAGGCTAGCCTGTATTTTGGGCGCCTATATACATACATAGTTCACCGTGACACAATTCAAGAATAACATAAACATCTAATGACAGAGACAAAATTAGTTTTCATCTAGGTCAGAAAGTCGTTATGGACGTCAAAATGTATTGTTAAGTAAGGGTCAGTTCAGACCGAACGGAAAAATTCCCGAGCAATTTGCTGGCTCAATTGAAAATAGGACTGTATTACCATAGCCTTAAGTAGAAAATTGTATGAATATCGACGCAGTCAGCTCGCGTATGCTCGCGACTCGGTCGCACGCCTCCTCGTGCCCGCTCGGGAGTCCTCGAGGATGCCCGAAACCGCGCGAGCAGGTTCTGACTTGCTCACGTACCGCCGCTTGCGCTTTCAGTGTTGTTGCTGAGTTTACGTATTTTTTATATGTACATCATGAACGAAGAAAAGTTAATATGTTTGGTGCAAAGATATGAATGTTTGTATAATGTGTCAAGTCGTACTTACAGCGACAGAGTGCTAAAATCAAATGTCGTCGAGCGATGATAACAATGCGAAGGCGGGCAACCCCGGTGAATTTGATCGCGTAGCCTCGCATTGACGTGCCGATCCTCGCGCGGGCTCGAGCTTGTCGCCGTCTCGAAGCGCATTTTTGCTCTCTGTGTGAATTGCGGCTAGAGGAGGCTAGAGCCAGCGCGATGATTTTTCCGTTCTGTCTGAACTGACCCTTAGTTTACTAAATTAATGAAACTACATTGCTTTATGTCCGTTGTTTGAATTATTGTCAAGCTTCCCGCGATACAGGAATTGTTCCTAGTGCGGGAGCAGTCATTATAAAAAATAGCAAGAAACTTACGGCCTGCCTTTTAGATCGCTCTTTCAAACCGCAAAATTAAATATTTTATTATTTTACAACTCATTTCAAGAAAGTGTTGCAGTCATACCATATATTACTACTAGACTTTATACAACAAATACCGAAGCTAAACAAAGAAATTTAGAAATAAAATAAAGTAAAACGAAATGATTAAAAGTGCACATGACGTCATAATATATGTGGATTGTGTCATCACGTGTGTTTGGGAACTAGTAAATTCTGGACACACCCTGTCCAGAATTTAACACCGTTTATTGAACAATATGCTGTTATACATGAGTTTTAATTTATTTTACTTAGTATATAGTACCATATTGATAGTGTCGTACGTCCGTAGGTCGTCCGTTGCCAACGCCGGGCCCGGGACGACCGCCCGCGCGCGCGGCGCCCAAACCGCAGCCCGCGCCACCCACGCCGCCGCAACAACATCTTGTGGTGAGTTACATTGCCACATAATTATAATAAAATTATATCTTGTTGAAGTTTTGTAAATAGAATTATATTTATTTTTAATTATATAAATATTTCCATAAAATTCTGTAAATACTTCTTGGACACGTTAATTAATATATCTATACTAATATTATAAAGCTGAAAAGTTTGTTTGTTTGTTTGAACGCGCTAATCTCAGGAACTACTAGTTCGAATTGAAAAATTATTTTAGTGTTGGATAGCCCATTTATCGAGGTAGGCTATAGGCTATATAACATCACGCTACGACTAATAGAAGCGGAGCAGCAATGAAAAATGTTGCAAAAACGGGGAAAATTCTCTTATATGAAGCAGACAAAGTTGCGTTGGTCAGCTGGTTATATATAAAAATAAATCAAAAGGAATAAAAATGTAGCATTAAAAGGCCTCTTCGAGGAGTAGAGCTCTCTAAAATATAAGAAGATGAGGGGGCTTATAAGAGCTATAGAAGCCAAAACAATTCGTTTTAGAATTGTTGCCTGTCTGTCCGTATGTTTGTACGCGCATCACACAAAATCACTGCACGAAATTTCACAAGCTAGCTTATATTGGGCAATGTAGCCAGGCACCGGTCTTCTACTCCCTAGCCTTTATAGCCAAGTCACTTGGGGTCGGATTTCTAGTCTAACCAGATTTGACTGGATATCAGTTTTACACGGAGCGGTTGCCACCTGACCTCCGCAACCCGAAGGCTAACAATACTAATATAGCCAGGCACCAGTAACCTA
This sequence comes from Catocala sponsa, assembly GCA_963564715.1. Taxonomy (NCBI): domain Eukaryota; kingdom Metazoa; phylum Arthropoda; class Insecta; order Lepidoptera; family Erebidae; genus Catocala; species Catocala sponsa. Next base: position 13,428,829 of record OY751354.1, read on the forward strand.
TTGAAAAGGTTTCCGATAGTGTTTCTGATAAGTATTGTTATTAAACCCAATTAATATAATTATGTTACCTTTTTAATATAAAGCACTCGAATTTTTGAGTTTTGCATTTTGATTGATAAGTTCTTGAACACTTCCGGTGTTCAAGAACTTATCAATCAAAATGCAATTAAGTAAAAAATAATAATTGGTAAGTTAGGTTTGTATCCCAGAGGCTACATACTTGTCTTGCCTCATTACTTTTATACAACTAAAGTGGCAAACAAGCATACGGTTCACCTGATGGTAAGTGGTCACCCGTAGCCTATGGACGCCTGCAACACCAGAGGCATCACATACGCGGTGCCGACCTTGTAAGAGACTTAACGCCCTTTTTGAAGAACCTAATACTGTAGCCTAGTGGGAAAACCTCGGCAGGTTATACATTTTTATTGCATTCATAAGATAAAACCAGAGGAAAAATGTCAATGTAATAAGTAAATCATTTTCAATGATTGATTTGACCTCACACAATGTCGGTTGCATTGTATCTAGATCCAAAAATCCGAGTATTTTCTAAGAGTCAAAGTCAAACTAAAAAATCTTTATTTTCATAAAAATTTGTAACTACTTCTTGGACACGTCAAGTACCTAATAAATTAATAAAAAAATTAGGCATTGAAAAAGCGTGTTCGAGGAGTAGAGCTTTCATGAGAAGAAGCAGGCAAGAAACTCACGGCCACTCTTCAATCGCCAAATATTTATTAGAAACTGCTAACAGAAAATGACCACCCATCCACAATTTAACCGCTATAACATTGCTTAACACCAGCCGGTGGTCAGTTCCCCTGCGAGCGCTGCGGGCATGTACCGCGTGACGGGCTGCGGCGCCGTGGAGGTGGCGGCGCACCTGCGCTTGCTGGGCGAGAGCCTCGCCATCATCGGCGAGCGGCTCAAGGAGCATGAGGTATGTGCCACCACAGAGCCAGCGCGGCGGGCATATAGTGCGTGACGTCAAATAGCCACCATAGCACGATGGCGTAGTGGTTAGTATAACCTTTGCCACGCCTGAGGTCGCGGGTTCGATTCCCGCACAAGTCAAACATTTGTGTTCATGAACATGGATGTTTGTCTTGGTCTGGGTGTTTCTGTGTATAATATGTAAGTATTTACTAAAAAATATATTATATATGTATGTTTATCCATTGTCTAGTAGCCACAGTACAAGCTCTGCTTAATTTGGACTAGATGGTGTTGTGTGTATGTGGTAGAATATTATTATTTCCAATTCGCATGAGCATTCCGGCGTCGGCATCTCTGTTGCCTTTGGAACCAACCCTTTAGTGTCTCGCCATGGCTCCCGGCTGCATCAGCTCAAGCCCAAATGACGCCAAATAACAAACATATGCCAACAAATGACGTGGGACAAATAAAAAAATTTGCGCGCTTTGGAAACTTCGTTTTACTACATTTTTTTTTTATAAATCCCCAAATTCAGCACTGCCGATAGGCAACACTGGCAGGCATCTATAATGAAATGAATAATCTTACTTGCTACAATATAATCTTAATATATAAAAATCTCGTGTCACGATGTATGTTCGGGATAAACTCGCTACTGAACCGGTTTTGATCAAACTTCGTAACCATCTGTAATTTGGTCCAACTTAAAAGATTGTACAAGACGACGTCTGTCGGGACAGCTAGTCCTAACTAATATTATAAATGCGAAAATGAGTTTGTTTGTTTGTTACGCTTTCACGCCTTAACTACTCAACCGATCAACATGAAATTTTGCATACACGTTGTCAGGGGTACAGAATAGGACATAGGGTACCTTTCACCCAGAAAAAATAACTGTTGCAAACCTAACCTAACCTACATTTACGCGAGCGAAGCCGCTGGTCAAAACTAGTTATATAATAAAAGGGGCGACGCTTCACACACTACAGTGGTTACGTGGTCGCATCACCACGGCCACTTCGCCGAGTGTTGTGGGTTCGAATGCCACACGGGACAAAAATTTGTGTGTTTTAAACAGTAATTATTGTTCTGAGTCTATGTGCTTTGTTTGAATGTTTCTAAAGTCGCTTATACAGGAATTATTTCTAGTGCGCGTTTAAAAAATAAGAGTTAGGAAGGGTTTCAAAGGCTGCTTATTGTGGCTCAGTTCTGTACTTACGAAGTGCAGGGATATGTATTATATAGTAGTTCTTTACGCAAACATATTGCAGAGGTTTTGTCTACGTGTGTGCGTAGGGTTTTGTGTGAGGAGCAATATAATGTTTACTCGTTTGAATCTAGTGGAATACTGTAATTCGTTCAAGATTACATCATTATCCTTACTAATATTATAAATTCGAAAGTAACTGTTTGTCTATCGGTCTATCTGTCTGTCTGTCTGTCTGTCTGTTACCTTTTCACGGCTAAACCACTTAACCGATTTAGATGAGATTTGGTACAGATATAGTTTAAAACTTGGGGAAGGACATCGGCTACTTTTTATTGACGTAGGTACCACGCGGGTGGAGCCGCGCGCAATAGCTAGTTACTAATAAAAATAACATGATGTTATGACAATACAATTCGGGCGCGGTCAGTGCCCACCGCAGTCTCATCAGCACTGTGTGTATTGGCAAGCGTATAACAATAAGTGTTGCCCCCAGGGTCAGATCGCAGTGTCAGGATCAGTGTCGGTGTTATTGGACACATTGCTGTGTTCCCTGGCGCCGCTGCTGTCAGTCTCCCGCGCTATACCTGCCATCGCACCGCCGCAGCGTCTCCTACAGGACACGCTACACAACATCGCCTACATCATGCCCGGATTGTAAACTACACGACCAACTTTCTGACCTGACTTGTAAACTACACAACTGTCTTACTGACTCGGCTTGTAAACTACACGACTGTCTGCTGACCTGACTTGTAAACTACACGACCGTTTTACTGACCTGACTTATAAACTACACGACCGTCTTCCTGACCTAGTTTGTAAACTATGCGGACTTCTTGTTGATCCGGCTTGTAAACTACACGATTGTTTTGCTGACTCTGCTTGTAAACTATACGACCGACTTGTAAACTACACGACTGTTTTCTGACCTGACTTGTAATCTACACAATCGTCTTGTTGAACCGGCTTGTAAACTAGAAGACTTTCTTGCTAACCCGGCTTGTAAACTACACGACCGTCTGCCTGACCTAGCCTGTAAACTATGCGGTCTTCTTGTTGACCGGCTTGTAAACTACACGACAATTTTGCTGACTTTGTTTTTAATAAAGCATGAAATACTACGCGTCCCGGTAAGTTGTAAAAAAATTAATAAAAATTCGTTCAATGGTTTTTACATGGAAGCAAAATAAACATACAGACAAACATAAAAAGGTCATGGCTTTCGGTTCCAGATTATATATACAAACTTTCGCTTCTTAATATTGAGTAGGATATGTAAAACACACGGTAGTTATAATTCTGACTTTAGGTACCTATAAGATATCAACAAATAGGAAAACGAATAGTATGTAATATCAAAAACTGCTGAGGATTCCTAGAAAATACCATCAAATGCAAATATTTAAATCTTAGATGTGCCCACACTGAGTGAAAGATTTAATATTTAAATATAATAATATTAGTTCTGTATATAAACTGTCGCACTGCTGGGCACGGGCCTCTTCTCTGTGTGAGAAGAGGTAAGCCATAGTCCACCACACTGGCCCAGTGCGGGTTAGATTATTTTTTTTTTAACATGTAGCACTATGCAATAGTAAATTATAGTTGTCTTTTTTATCTGACAAGTGGTTCAAATATTTCAAATTTTATTTTTATTTGTTATTGAATTTATTTTAAAATACGTTGAAGTATCAAGTAATTAAATTCGGATAAATGTGTGACTTATTTCATTAAGTAATTATATAGTATTAACAAAAAATGGTTTGTTTATCTTTTTATTAAATTGGATTGAAACGGACGTAGGACGCATCTATGATTTAAATATTTTATCAAATGAACATTTGATATCTTTTCAAATAAAACATGTGAAATGTATTGTACATATATTTTTATTACCTTTTCAACAATATGTATTTTCATACTAAAATTTTCTCTTAGATATAATATCTAAATGTTTGTGTCTTAATTATATATAAGTATATTTAATGGTATCAGAGTAATTAGTTACTAAAATATGTATCATTTTGTGTGAAACATGTTTGTTATAATAAATACTTGGATTAATTTTTATTTGTCATTTTTTCCTTGGAATAATATGGCTGACAGGCTTAGAAGTCGAACCCGAGACCACATGCACAGCAGTCGTATTCACAATCGCTGCGCCATCGAGGCAGAGTGACCACATTACCGAACTCGCCTGGCTGCTTCCGTGGTGCAGCGATTGTGTATGCGACTACTGTGCATGAGGCCTCGGGTTCGAATTCTGGGTTGAGCCCACAAAAAGTTATTGGGTTCTGCTAAGAAATCTCTATAGCACCTCTGAGTCAGGAAGTTGCCGGTTTTGGACAGCCGTGCCTCTGAAAGCACGTATTGCGTTGTTGCTGCGCCTGATCTCTCTGCGGTTGTGTCGGATTGCCGTCCCATCGGATCATGACAGAGTACAGAGAGTGCACTTGTTTGCGCACATACTTGTGCACTATAATATCTCCTGCGCAGATGGCCAGTCTGCGATAAGATTGGCCGCCTTAACCAAAATTCGAGCAAGAGATTATATTCGCAAATATTTGAAGGTAAGACAATTAACTTAGCACTTCTAAAATTGGAAAAGAAAACGTAGAATTCCTGTACTTTCGTTTATTTATTTAAGACAGATATTTACAGAGTCATGACTTATAAAATACATTGACAAATACGAATTATAACTAAAACTACACTTACATCGGGTTACTCCTACACATATAACATTACAATCAGATAATACAATCAGCTACAGTGAAAGGTATAATATTTGACTAATCTGTTGAGAGAAAATATAAGTTGACTAATCTTTTTATTATTTTAATCTTATCTCGCTGAGTGGTATACCTAGTATCAGTAATACCAGGTACACTCGGCGAGTAAGTTTCCTAATACCTTCCGAAAGTTCCAATGGTTACAATTTACTATCAAACATAACCCTTAATGGTAAATGTGGGTTGCCGTTAAACGAAAAAAAGGTAGATTTATTTGGCATTTTAGTATTAAAAAGATTTTGATAAATGTAGGTACTCACAGACAGCCTAACGCTAGTAGGTATACAAAATACCGCAGCATAAAATTCTTTTTTTTTTAATATTGGCGTAAATAATACTTTAACTCCCCACAAATACTGTAAAATATATAATTACATAGTTATCTAAACAAATAAATAAAACTGAAGTGTCTGTTTGTAATGTCAAAATAACAGCTTTTTATCTAATGCATTTGAAAGTATATAAGGTACCTATACGAAAAGATCTATTTTTAAAATTTTTGTCTGTCTGTCTGTTCTGGCTAATCTCCGAAACGGCTGAACCGATTTTGACGGGATTTTTACTGGCAGATAGCTGATGTTATAAGGAGTAACTTAGGCTAGGCTACTTTGATTTTAGAGAAAAAATATAGGGTTCCGCAGAGAAACACTTTAGTTAAAATCTACGCGGACGAAGTCGCAGGTAACAGCTAGTAGGAAATAAAGAGCTAAACAAACTATGTTCACTAAAGCAAAAAAAAAAGAAGAGAAAAGTAAACCTGAGCTTTTTTTTTGTCTCCTGAAAAGTATTGTTTTGGCTTTTACTATATTTCATCCTCAAATGGTTGATATTTTAATGTAAGGATAGATTGTCAGATATACAAGACTAGAAGTGGGTAGTTGACGTTAAAACTACCCTATCAACTTAAATCTTTGTGGGTAGAAGCAGTTTGTAAAATAGGAAAATAATTAACGACACTGTTTAGGTAAATAAAACATTATTTCTTCAAAATAACTAGACTAAAATGTACTTTTAACGTAAAACAGGTATTTTCTTGAAACCCCACGATAGTTAGTTGCATTAAAACTTTCTACTAAACCAAAGGGATATTTTATTTCAACCGACTTATATTAAAATGACTTACATGAGAACAACTTATTTTAACATAAATAATACTATTTCATACAATGGTCACCTAGAACAATTAAATATTTAATGAAAGTTCAATAAATATCTTTTAAATGAGAAACGAGCAACATCAATTTTAATATGTACCTGAATCTTATTTGCTAAACTATTTAATAACTAAAAACAAATATTAATATGCACATATGCTACATCCAGACTTCACTTTATAACCATACTGGGAATAAAGCTGACGCAGTGGCTGTCGTTTTTGTGCTCACCAGAGGGCGCCACTAGTGAGTCCTGTCAATTCTGTCACAGCTGTCAAAAGCCTTATTTGGCGGTAACAATTATTGTTAGTTGCTATGGTTACTGAGTGACTATAGAGGTGAGGTCTAGACCTCACTATCCACTAGCGCCCTCTAGCGGTGAATTCAAGCACGACAGCCTTCAGTGAGATACATACAGTACGTTATAAAGGACGTCGCTTACAACAGTCGTCCCCTACAGTTAGGTGCTTCGCAGTAACAGTAAAGTACTTTCCCGGGAACTGAACCCACGTCGTAATTGTAGTTCCACGTGAGTTCCGTGCCGGCTTTTATGTGGGACAGTGCGAAGAATGCCACCCAGGGGAACCGGGGGTCGTGTGTGTCCACGAATACGTTCTGCACGAAGACATTGGGTGAACATGAGTGCTGGAAACAAAATAGAATTTTAAGTGATATGCTGCTTAGGTACCTTGGCGCAGTGGCAGTAATTGCGACTCGAGCGCACGCGGTCACGTGGTCTCGGCTCTATGTCCACTTCGTGACGCGACTGAAAATTTCTTTACCGAGAAGCGCATTAGCACTGCTACACTACACTCACTTCCGCTGCGCCATCTCGTCTGTCTCTCTTCGGCAGAAATCCATCTAAATATAGTGAAAACTGTATCAGAAATACATTGATCAGTTTAAAAGGATTAAACGAACAAACAGGCAGACGCTGGTAGCGACTTTCTTTTTATCTGGTCTTCTTTCTTTTTTTATAGTATCCGAGTAGGGAGCAAGTGGAGGGAGAGGGTAAGGAGATTAAAAGAGGGTGGAAGAGACGAGGTAGCGAGAAAGAGTGAGGGTTAGAAAACGAGAGGGAGACTGTAGTGAGAAAAAGAAAAGATGAGGAAGAGAAACTGGCTAGGTGGGAGATAAATAGAGAGACAGAGGGGGAGAGTGACTCACACTGAGGGACCGTCCGATGTTTCTCTGCACCTTAGCGTCCATGATGTAGCACGCCTGGTCCTCGCCGAACTGACTTGTACTTGGAGATGAATAGAGAAGATAAATAGAGAGACATAGAGGGAGAGTGACTCACATTGAGGTACCGTCCGATGTTGCCCTGCACCTTAGCGTCCATGATGTAGCACGCCTCGTCCTCACCAAACAGCGCGCGCACCGACTTGTACTTGGAGATGAAGTCGTTGCCACCCATCCCGGGCTGCGCCGCGAACCGCGACGGCTCCCGGATCTCCTCGTCGTCGCTGATCGTGATGCAGTCATCTTCAGGATTGGTTTCCTTTTCTTTCTCTTTGTCTTCTTTATTTTTTTCTAAAGCCTCCATTTCGTCTTTTTTCATTTTGTTGCGTCTGCGCAGGCGTTTGCTGTGGGAAATATATATTCTCGCTCAGGTAAAATAAATCATGTTTATTACGTAGTCCAATTCTTCTTTTTCTTGCTTAAATGTGTTCAATTCTGAAGTAGGCCAATGATAAAATGATAGCAGCTCCTTAATAATATAATTTGTATAATAAGCAGCAATTGAAAATTGGCGATTAAAAAGAGTGGCTGCGAATTCTACCCATCCTTCTCAATGGTTCTAAGCCCTTGCTTTGCTGAACGTAGCGACAGGTAAATGTAAATTCATATAATAGTTTAGTTAGTGTAATTTTAAGCTGCGATAGCTCAGTGGCGGGACCAACAGATTGCAATGCAGAGGGTCTCGGGTTCGAACCCACGTCGCGCACCTCTGACTTTCGGAAATTACATGACTTCGAAATTATGTGCGTATTGATTGACAATTATCGCCTGCTCCGTGCCTTGGAGAGCACGTTAAGCCGTTGGTGTCCGACTGCCATGAACATCTATGGCAGTCGTTATTGGGAGAGTTTCGACAAAAAAGATCCCACTGGGTCGAAGTGTCGCCGGTCTGCACTGATTGGCCCCCACATAAGATAAGATAAGATAGTGTAATCTTGGCGTTCATAAGTTATTTATTTTGAACCCTAATTGAATAAAGATATTTGGATTTCTTTTCCAGGCAAACTGTATTGAAGCCATGGGATAAGGCACAAGAAATTATCTATTTAGAAAATATCTAGTGAAATGTAGGTCAAATATATCTGCATAATGTATAATAGTCGAATAAACGTAAGACGAAATGGGATACCTTAATAGATTAGATGACTCACAATTATTTTTATTATTTAACTACCCAAACCCTTTTTAAGATCCACTCGTAAATAAGATTATAAGTGACTCAAATCTAGTAGTAGGAGTAAATGTCTAATGGCAGAAAAAGGATGCACGATACAAACTGTGACGTAACCACCATTTAAATGCTGTAGTCCAAGGGAGATAGCAAGATATTCTACTACAACCCCACTTTTTCTTACATCGAAATTTGAAATATTCATTTTGATACTGTCCGCACAAAAAAAAATCTTTTAATTGATTTTTCCTCTTGTGTGTAAAATATGTACATAATCAAAAATGGTCAACTACACTATTCATTCAATGGCACTTAAACATCCCCAAAGGGTTAAAATGAAACTACTGTTTACGGATTTTGTCACGATTTATGTAAAATTACTAGTTTTAGATGATATTATAAACTTTAAACTATTGATTTGATATGTCATACTTCACGACAATGAGACGACCACAATCTTAGTCTCCCCGTAACCTTTAAATAGTCTAAAGTTAAAATTATCTAAAAGTTATTAAATACATCGCGAAAAGATCTGTAACACGTTGTTTAATTTCAATGTAGCTAATCTCTATTAGAAAATCTTAATACCGGGATAGATAATTTATTATCGATACAGTTGTGGTACTCACTTAAACTCCATGACTCCAAGTCCTATGTACCCAGGTCTGAAGTCATCATCTTCTTTGTCAGTCTTGGACGCGTTCTCATCTTCCTCTGACGACGGTGACTCCTCACCCGAACCTTCTGCGTTAGTAGTGTCCTTCTGTAAACAAAATATCTATTATGAGGCGGCGATAGCCTAGTGTATAAGGTTTTTTTTTTTATTTTCACGCCCAAGTCTAAGTCAGAAATTGCCCCATTCCCACAAGCATATTACCTAAAATGGAAGTTAACAAGAATAATAATAAAAAATATCAGCTCTGTATTAAACTGTCCCACTGCTGGGCACGGGCCTCTTCTCACTGTGAGAAGGGTTAGGCCATAGTCCAGCACGCTGGCCTAGTGCGGGCTGGCAGACTTCACATATCTTCGAGAACATTATGGAGAACTCTCAGACATGCAGGTTTCCTCACGATGTTTTCCTTCACCGTTGGAGCAAGCGATAATTCTTCTTCTTTTCTTCTTTTCGTGTGGTTAGTGGCCATCCTGTTGTCAAGAGTTGTTCAAGCCGCCCGTAAGCCTCTGACATGGCTTAACGACTGCTGTCAATTTGACAACAACTGGGACCGACTTTTTACGTGCCCTCCGAAGCACGGAGACGCTCAGATTAAATACCACTAAGCGGTCACCCATCTATAGACTGACCGCACCCAACGTTGCTTAACCTCGTTAATCGTTTACCGATCAGTGAGTACAACTGGCTATGAGCGCCTCCTAAGAGAAGAAAGAAGAAGAAGAAGCGATAATTAACTATTTAATACGCATATAACTTCAAAAAGTCAAGAGATGCGCGCCTTGGGTTCGAACTCGAGACCTCTGCGTGGCAGTCCAACCGTTTCCCACTAGGCTATCGCTGCTGAATAGAACTAGTAATTCATCAACCAGTTTTTAATAGTCAAATATATCGACGGTGAAGTATCAATATTCAATAATAATATTCTACCACATACACACAACACCATCTAGCCCAAACTAAGCAGAGCTTGTACTATGGGTACTAGACAATAGATAAACATACATATATATACTTTTTTTTTTGTAAATACATACATATTATAACATAGAAACGCCCAGACCAAGACAAACATCAATGTTCATGCACACAAATGTTTGACTTGTGCGGGAATCGAACCCGCGACCTCAGGCGTGGCAGTCGGTTACACTAACCACTACGCCATCGAGGCTATCTAAACTATAACTAACGATCTAGCGGCTTCGCTCGCATAAAAGTAGGTAAGGTTAGGTTAGTAAGTTTCAGTTCCAGCGACGCACCAGCAGTGTGTTGGCACACCGCGGCACGTTTAGTCAGTAGTACCCGGGACATTCCATCTTTCCCCGGGTGAGCCCGACATAAGCCCTCCGCTCCCCTTTTCCGCGGAAAGGTATCCGTCAATTCGTATCGTCATATCGTTTTTTTCTGGTTGAATGATACCGTATGACATTTTCTGTTCCCCTGACACCGTGTATACGTTTCAGGATGATCTGTCGAGTAGTTAGTAGTAGAAAATCTAGTACAGCTATAAATTGGCCGCTGGGACTAAAATGAGATGTGAAGGTCATAAGTTAGTGGATCCGTACAGTACCTTGATAATTCTCTTGTCAGCCTCCGGAATGTCTTCTTCATACCCTTCCTTCATCTGTTCCACTACTTCTATGTAGTCCAGCTCCGCTAAGTACTCGTCACCTTCGTTTAAGCCATCCTACAAAAAGAGCAATAATTGTTTGAGTACAAAATACTATATATGCCTAATTTTTATCACGCCAAAAATATTACACAAAGTCTAAGAATCTTTTACTCGTTTAAAATAAACTAGCTTTTGCGCGCGGCTCCGCCCGCGTGGTACCTACACCAATAAAAAGTAGCCTATGTCCTTCCCCAGGTTTTAAACTATATCTGTACCAAATTTCATCTAATTCGGGACATAAATTTTTTTTAAAAAAACAGACAAACTTAGGTCCGCTCCACACTTGACTCGTTAATTAGTCAAGTGTCGAGCGGACATACGTTTGTCCGTTTGCACAATGAATTTTTTAGTATTTTTTCCGTATTTCCCCTTGACACTCAAGAAGTTAAGTGGTTTAGCCGTGAAAAGGTAACAGACAGACAGATAGACAGACAGACAGATAGACAGACAGACAAATAGACAGACAGAGTTACTTTCGATATTATAATATTAAGTAAGGATATAGAAGCAGAAAGGAAGAAAAATAAGTTATGGTTGGTTGTAAAGTAAGGAAGGAATATGACTCAATGTTTTAAAATTACTTTCATAAGTTACCTTATCAAAAATCTAAAATAGAAAGAATTTTATGAAACTAACTGCATGTTGCGCTATATACCCCAGGGATCATATGTACCCCAGTACCCCAGGGTCAATCTGACCCCACAATAAGACAGCAGCGATAGCTTAGTGCGAGACCGTTAAGCTGCCACAGAAGTCTTGAGTTCGATCCCGAGGCACGCACCACTGACTTTACACGAAGTTATGTGCGTATTAATTATTAGTTAAGAAAGTAACGGAAATCATTGTGAGGAAATGTGTATGGCTGAGAGTGCTCCATAATGTTATCGAAAATATTTTAAGTTTGCCAACTCGCAATGGGTCAGCGTGGTGGAAAAACGAATAAGACGTCCTGTGCCCAGTTGTGGGACAGTTCATATACACAGTGTGACTGGTTAAACATTGTACATACTTAAGGACATGATAATTTATGGTCAGAGGTATAGTTTAAAAAAAAATTGTAACCTGCAAAGAAAACCTTTATAAAAATTTGTATGAAATATCCATAAAATGTGGACACTGCGCGCGTCGCACACAGTCGAGCGCTCCGCGCTACCGAGGCTAATGACCTTTGATAAGAAAAGACGGGCGGGGGTGCAAATTAATTCGGGAGAGTGCGGGGTGCGGTAGCTGGGGGCGGGGGCGGAGGTTTTGAGTCGTTTCGTGCAATTACATCGTGTCCGCACATTAAGTTTTTATTGGATAACTAGGTCAAATTTTAAGCACTTATTTTTTTTAGATTTTCGGGTTCAGAATTGAGTACTGAATCCCCTTCAATATGTCCAGTCTTTTACCAATCAGCCTGTATAAGTACTAAATTGGCAGTAACACTAAGCAAATTGGCAACGTACACACACAGCATAAAGCCCTTGTGTGTTCACCTGACACTCAACACACACTGACACTCAACATCTAAAATCATGAACACTCGTATCTTATCTTATGTGGGGGCCAGTCGGTGCAGACCGGCGACACTTCGACGCAGTGGGATCTTTTGTGTCGACACTCTCCCAATAACGACTGCCATAGATGTTCATGGCAGCCGGGACCAACGGCTTAACGTGCTTTTGGGGCCTAGGAGGCCAAGGCACAAGTTTTTAATATACTTAAAAGGAGACCCCTATGTAAGATAAATTGTAGTAGTATAAGATACCGAAATAAACTATTTTTTTTTTCCGAGGCACGGTACAGACGATAATTGTCAATCAATACGAATATAATTTCGAAAAGTCATATAACTTCCGAAAGTCAGAGGTGCGCGACGTGGGGTCGAACCCGAGACCCTCTGCGTTGCAGTCTGTTGGTCTCCCCACTGAGCTATCGCAGCTCTACCCGTATATTCACTCAACAATCAAAAGGTTAACACAAAAATACTTACCAAATTCGCCGTCGCATCAGTCAGCAAGTTGCCTGCATACACACACAAGAATGCACCCTTCGGTACATCATTCAGCGCTCGAATACCCCACCCGCGGTTCAGAGTCTTGAATACTTGTAATTTGAGCTGTAACGGATGCTGCGCCACTCGGTTAAGACATGTCTCTTTACACTTGCAGCGGGAGTTACACTCATAGATACCAGAGGGTAACGGTTCGGGGAGTCGTTTGAATTCGTACCCAACTTTCCTGTCGTCCATGCCGATAGTACGCGCGCCTTCTAAAGTCATCTTCCAACACGCGCATTTTGTTTTATCCTGGGACAAAAGTGATATAGTATAAGGTTTTGCCAGCGGTTGCCTTTAAGAACAATATTTTTATTCTGGATGATTTATTTTTCATACAGGTTCTTTGGGAAACGCCTAGCGGAGTGTCTAAACAAGGTATTTAATGATAATATGTAATCCTTACTAATATTATAAATGCGAAAATGAGTTTGTTTGTTTGTTATGCTTTCAGGCCTTAACTACTCAACCGATCAACATGAAATTTTGCATACACGTTGTCAGGGATACAGAATAGGACATAGGGTCCTTTTATCCAGAAAAAAGAACTGTTGCAAACTTAACCTAACCTACATTTACGCGAGCGAAGCCGCGGGTGAAAACTGGTTTTCAATAAAATTGTACTATTGTTTGTTATCCCAAATATATATATAAATAAATAAGGCATGGAAATGCACAATTTATTATTTACTAGCTGATCCGCGCCACTTCGTTTGCGTCACATAAGAGAATTTTCCCCGTTTTTGCAACATTTTTCATTGATACTGCGCTCCTATTGGTCGTAGCGTGATGTTATATAGCTTATAGCTTTCCTCGATAAATGAGCTAACCAACACTAAAAAAAATTTTTAGTTTCTGAGATTAGCGCGTTCAACTAAACAAACAAACTTTTCAGCTTTATAATATTAATATAGATATACTGAAAGAGACAAGAATATAAACATAGAAATACACAAGTTGACTACCTTTTGCCCGCGGCTTCGTTTGAGATCAGTACTTTTTGATGATAATGTTCGGGTACTTTGAAATAACTACATTTCCAGACAATGAGATAAACACCATCTTAGGCGCTCCATGACTATGGCTGTTGAAACGCAACCGAAACGTCGGGGAAAGTGTAAACATAAACAATTAATAATAATGCATTACTTTAAATAACAATACTTTAAAGTTTAAATTATCCAATAGTAGTCTAATTTCAATGTTTATCATTTAACGTATGTCAATATTTTGAACATTCTAACTAATATTAAAAATGTGAATATAAGTTTGTTTTTTACACTGTCACACCTTAACGACTAGACCGATCGTCATGAAATTTAGCATAGACGTTGTCACCTTTTATCCGGAAAAAATACTGAAACTAACCTTAATCTAACCTATATTTGCGCGAAACCGCGGGCAAAATCTAGTCAAACTAGATATTCAATTAAACACTTGATATAGAGTACACATGCATACCTGACAGTCATCGGTGCAATCACAGCCGCACAGGAACTCGGGGTCCAGGTTGAGCGGTACCCCGGCGGTCGGGGTCCTCTCTGTGTTGTACGAACAGAACTCCGGCAGGGAGTCATCATAGTAGTTCACGCAGGGGACAGGGACGTTCTCTTTGCCATGTGAGAGATCCTGTAAACAAAAATGAATATATTTTGCTTTGATTGATCTTTTTAACATTCATAATAAAATTGAGGAGTATATTTTCAAAAACCGCCGAAACGATATCAGAACAAATGTTCCGATTGAATATGAAGCTCCTTCGTTGCTTCTATCGCATCGCACTGAGTTTTCAACAAGACTATTATACATATGTATATATTTCTCAAATTCTATTAAATCAGCTCACAAAAGTAGCAGTTTATATTCATAGAGTCCATTTATATTATGTCTTAAATGGTTTTTGAGATTTACTATTATTTGGTGAAAAGTATTTTAGAGGATTTTGAAACTAAACTATTCAATTGTTACTTTGGTTGGATGCGGGTGGCCTAAGACTGGTCTGTGTGGAAAACCTCGAGGGAGGCCTATGTTCAGCAGTGGACGTGTTTCGGCTAAGATGATGAAGAGTTACTATTAGTAATAATTTTTTTGGTAATGATATACCTAAGCAATTTGGGTGAAAAATTACTTATTTATGTAATAGGTTAACTCACACGACTATGTGTGCATATATATATATATAAATATATGGAACGTGAAAACTCAATATCTTTTAGCTAGCCCGACCCCGGCAGTCAAACCCGGTGAATTAATTAGCACTTAACTTGGAACTTAATCTCGGGGGATCTCTATAGGTGAAGCTTCTAGAAGGCTTCTTTAAATAAAATCAAACTTAATTGATCTACGTGGGGAGACCAACAGACTGCAATGCAGACAGTTTCGGATTCGAATCCACGTCGCGCACCTCTGACTTTCGGAAGTTACGACTTTTCGAAATTATGTGCGTATTAATTGACAATTATCGCCTGCTCCGTGCCTCGAAGAGCACGTTCAGCCGTTGGTCCCGGCTGCCATGAACATCTATGTCAGTCGTTATTGGGAAATCAGTGCCCTCTAATATCCTGACACTGGTCTAGCCTTAAGGTATCGTTAGCCTTCGGGTTGCGGAGGTCAGGTGGCAGCCGCTCCGTATAAAAACTGATATCCAGTCCAATCCGGTTAGACTAGAAAGCCGACCACAAGTGACTTGGGAATAATAAAGGCTAGGGAGAAGGACACTTGATCTAAGCCAACGTATTTCAATTGACCACAATAGTTTTTATGCAAACCATAAAATTATTACAAATTAATTATTCGTTGTTTCGTTATGCTTATACATCGTAAACACTCGAATACCAGTCGCATTCACTACTGCTGCGACATATATACCTAGGGGTCATATGTACCCCAGTGTCCTATGAGTCATATGTACACCATGTTTTATCTACGTGTTGGTAATGTGCACCCCAGACGTCCTCAGTACCTAGAGATCATCTGTATCCCAGGGGTCATCTATACCCCAGTGTCAATCTGACCCTACCACACTTACCTTCTTCCCGACGAGACACTTGTTAAGCACGAACTCAGCGAGGCAGTGCGTGCCGTGGTAGAAGTCGAACAGGTCGACGGGCAGTTCGCTCTCTGTCATGCGCAGGTAGCGGTGCAGCTCCTGCATGTTGCGCAGGCGCCGACCGCATGGGGAGCGGTACATCACCTCCCTTTGGCCTTTATAACGAACTATTTGCCTGTACAAAGAACATATATATGTTAATATATTCCCAACAATAGTCCGCAGGATTCACTTAAACTTTTATAGCTGCTTTCAATCACTAACAAGCCCTCAAAACACTTTTGGAGTAGTAGAGCCTCGCTGATTTCAAAATGAATAGGCCGGCTCGACCGGGGAAGGACTACCCTCTCACAGAATATCGACGTGAAATAGCAGTATTCCTACTGTTGTGTTTCGTTTGGTGAGTGAGAGTGCCGGAGGCTCAATCACCCTCTTTCCCCCTTCCCGCTTCTCCTCCTTCTCACTACCTTTCCTAAAGGGTCGGCAACGCGCAAATGATGCCTCTGGTGTTGCAGGCGTCCATAGGCTACGGTGACCACTTACCATCAGGTGGGCCGTAAGCTTGTTTGCCACCTTAGTTGTATAAAAAAAAACACGCTTATGTTTCCCCTGAAACACGTGTCTAAGGTTTTTATTTCGAAGCGAAATATTACAAGTTTTGAGTACGCCCGGATCCCACGACGCTGCTATCCATTACCAAAGGAGTTTGGTAGCACCAACCTAGGCGATACTTCTCTTCATAAAGATTTAGTTTAATACAACCTCTGCTTTTTATGTCATACTAGCTTTTGCCCGCGGCTTCGCTCGCGTTAATTTAGAATTTGACAATCAATTCGGGTTGTAGGTACTCTGCTTGTAATAATATAATTCAATCATGATTCGAAAGACACGGAGCGCCATCTATTATCATATTGTACGTTATTGTTTTTTTCCTCGGGAACAGTAATTTTTTTCGGAATGAAAGGTAGCCTATGTCCGTTTCTGTACACCTGACAACGTATATGCAAAATTTCAGGATGATCGGTTCAGTGGTTTAGGCGTGAAAAGGTAACAACCAAACAAACTCATTTTCGCTTTTATAATATTAGTTAGGATTTACGGAGCAGATCAGCCCAGCATAGAGGAGCATGATGTGTTGCCCCTTCACACACAAAAGTTAAAAGGCCACCGAACGAACAAGCTGGGTGATCGTGCCTGGCAGGCAGCGCCCCGACGATTGATACGATTAGCTTATGGTGTTAACTTCATTTGCGAGATTCAGGAATTTATAGAGTAGTGTGTAATTGTGTACAACGCCATCTTTCGTCAAATGTCGTAAATTCTTTGCCTATGTGGAGTCGCTACAGTTTGTAGCGTGAAACTTTACAAACATACGGCTAACCGAACACTTGTTGTGATGCCTTACATCATTGAAAACCTATTGTGTCCGACCGCTGGTGTGCCACCGTTATTCAATAAGTTAACGGACATAATATACATTATTTCTTATTCAGTGTGTCGTATACAGTATCTTCTATTCAGTATGTCTTATACATTATCGCTTACTAGATGTTCCCGCGGTTTCACCCGCGTTTATCGTTACTGCGCCGCCCCCGTGAGTCGTAGCGTGATGTTATATAGCCTATAGCCTGCCTCGATAAATACGCTATCCAACACTAAAATAATTTTTCAAATTGAACCTGTAGTTCCTGAGAGCGCGTTCAAACAAACAAACTCTTCAGCTTTATAATATTAGTATAGATTAAATTACCTCTCCCAGCCGCTAAGCAAAGGTTTCGCCAGAGGATTGTAGGTCCGCAGGTCCTTGAGAGACAGCGCCTTCTCGCGTTTACATTTTGGTGAGCACTTGTGTGGGACCAATTTGACAGGCTTCTCTGCGTTCTTGGGAGTGTAGTACTGCAAAAAATATATTGACAAGTTTTATACACAGGTATATGTCGGTCATTGGTTAAAATTCGACTGTATTTCAAAATACAATAAATCTTTATATATATAATTCTACTGTACGTGTAATGTCACTGAACACCTCCTAAACGGCTGGACCGATTTTGATGAAACTTTGTGTGTGTTCAAGTGGATTCGAGACTGGTTTAGATATGTTTTATTTTTCTTTCTTATGTACAGGACAGCGTCTGTCGGGACAGCTAGTACTAATATATTTTATTTATGTAAGTCACAAAGTAACACTTATGAACGTCAAAGTAACACTTAGGGCTTGTCCTACTACCTCCAGTTAGCATTTATCTATAAGATAAAAGCCTCGCCATATCTCTTCTTTAACCTAACATGAGTGAGACAGCATGCGATTTATCTTTCGGATAACTTTTACTTGTTAGTTGTAGAAGTCAGGGATGTTGCGGATGCAGATTTTTTGACACACGCGGCTGCGGATACGGATATTTGAAATCTCACATCCGCGGATGCAGATACGGATGCGGATATCCAAATCGATGCGGAAGCTCCGCAATTGCGGATGCGGATGTTGATGAAAATTGTTCATCTTATTTAACTTTCTTTGCTATGTTATTTTACGGTATGGAAGAGCGGAGCCTCCTAACACAGGCATTAAATGCTTAAAAGGAGACTCCACAAACTAACTTAAGCATATGTATGGTTAAACCGAAATAAATATTTGAATTTGAATTTGAATAATAAGTACCAATCTAATATCACCACCTTCGCAGGTTCAAGCCTGTTTTGCAAAGGTTCATAAATTAAACACGTACTACAAAACAACTGATTTTTTTTATCGTAAGCTACGCTATATCTGGATCCGCATTGATTATTACGGATGCGGATGGAGATGTCCAAATCGATGCGGTAGGAGTGGCCATTAATAATGTAACTTTACATTTACACTAGCTGTCCTGACAGACGTTGTCCTGTACAAAAGAGAAAAAAAAAACATCTAAACCATCCTCGAATCCACTTGAACACACACAAAAAGTTACATTCAAATCGGTCCAGCCGTTAGGAGGAGTTCACTGTCAACACACGTACAGAAGAATTATATATATAAAGATAAGCGCGTGCCACGTTCAGCTATGCAAGAGCGTAGAACCAATGAGAACTGACAAGACACTCACGGCCACCATTTTTAATCGCCAAGTTTACATCACTGTTAATTAGGAATGTTTTATATAACGAATTTATCAATAGGTTCGTTGCCTGTTTGATTGTATATTATTTTACTCTCAAAGCAAATAGCAAGCAAATAAAATCTTTTTGTGCTAATCGTATCGAAATTCGTTGCAAATTATGGAAGCCATTATGATTTCAAATTTTGGATATAAAGTGGGGTTGTATGTTTATAAGTGTTACTTTGTGACCTATATGAATAAAGATACTTTGGTGGTATACTCACGACGACCCTGCTGGTGACGTTATCCAGAGCCCCTGCGGCGGCGGGGGGTGCGGGCGCGGGGGGTAACGCAGTGGACTTGCGGGCGACCGCGCGCTGGCGACGGATCTTTTCCTGAGAGGAACAAGCTTAATGCTATTCATGTTCGATACATTTCAGTTTTATATAACCCTCCTATAATATACCTTACTTAGTCCAACGAGCTAAGTTATGCGGCCTCTTGATTTCTGTTTTATAAGGATACAGCTCCTGCGCTGGGAATATGCTGGTGTCATAGCGATTTAAACTCGGAACATTTGTAAGTCATATAAATTTTCGTCACGTGTGGGTATCAAACTCACTATATTCAGCGAACGGCCGGGGCGTGGCGAGGCGACCATTTAAACGTATAGTAGTAGAGCCTCGCTGATTTCAGTATGAATGGGCCGGCTCGACCGGGGAAGGACTACCCTCTCACAGGATATCGACGTCAAATACCAGTTCCTACTGTTGTGTTTCGATTGGCTATTGAGAGTGCCAGAGGCCCAATTACCCTTTGTCCCCTTTCCCGCTCCTTCTCCTTCCCACTTCCTTTTTTTCCTAAAGGGTCGGCAACGCGCCAGTGATGCCTCTGGTGTTGCAGGCGTCCATAGGCTACGGTGACCACTTACCATCAGGTGGGCCGTATGCTTGTTTACCATTTATTCGTAGTAATCAATTAATATTCGAATATAAATCAAATAATAATTTCACAACACACTGATCACAATGATTAATCGTTACCTCATTCTGTTGCTGTGCAGTCATCTGTCCCGCAGGCTGGTCTTGCTTGACAGACGGCTGCTCGTCAGATCTCGTGTATTCCACGTATGGCATATCGGACTGGAAACAACATGTATTATTAGATATTTTCTACTATTAACTTCGATCAATAATACACTAGATGTCCGGTAAGCGCTTCAAAAACGAGCAGAAAAATAAGAGCACAAATACGGTTGTGGTCTTATTTCAAATTAGTATGATCCAATCATAGTCAACATTAAGACGTCAAAATGACGCAGTGCGCGTTCAAAAATTGTGCAAATAACCACCGTAACAGAGATTTTATTATATTATCTTTTTTTCGGTAAGTTTATATCATTAAGTATTTTTCATAAAGTAAAAACCTAATTAAATATTAAATACTAGATGTTCCCGCGGTTTCACCCGCGTTTATCGTTACTGCGCCGCCCCCGTGGGTCGTAGCGTGATGTTATATAGCCTATAGTCTTCCTCGATAAATAGGCTATCCAACACTAAAAGAATTTTTCAAATCAAACCAGTAGTAATCACGCAGAATAAACCAGGAGAAACATCGTTTGTACTATGTCTGTAATGGGTAATTATTTTGCTGCGATGTTATTTTAAAACTGCTGTATCTCCTAAGATATTCATTGAAATCGAATGATGTAAAGGGCAATTTTGTTTTAAATTAAATACTCGTGATGAATAACGTATTTATTTGGATAAGGATTAATATCATGTTTATAAAAATACCTTCGCAAATAATGCATTATTTTAGAACAAATTTCGTTAGCATAAAAAGGGTTATAGTGAGCCAACCTTAAAAGATAGACATATGCTGTCGCGGACTTTTTTTTAGAACTTTTAAAGGGGAACAATTATGTCATACATGATTTTTGCGAAACTTTAACTGTTTACGCAGCGCACGCAGCGGAAGCTCTCAAAAGGAAAAATACTCTCCGATTTTGAAACATTCTTCATTGGAGCTCCGCTCCTATTGATCTTAGCGTGATGATATATAGCCTATAGCCTTCCTCGATAAATGGGCTACCTAACACTGAAAGAATTTTTCAAATCGGGCCAGTAGTTCCTGAGATTAGCGCGTTCAAGTAAGTAAACAAACAAACAAACAAACAAACTCTTCAGCTTTACAATATTAGTATAGATTAATCAATTACCAAATATTATGATTGTTTGACCAACGTTTGCGACAACGCGCCAACTATTGTAAATTGTTATTACTATTTTTGGCACTTTGTAATTTAGACTTTAAAACATGCGTATTAGATTAAAATTGTTTTGATGTGATTTGAGCAGCGAACAAAGGTCGTACAAATTAATTGCTTTAAGCATATTGTGAATGCAACTTTAAGTATTGGATTTAAGGTTGAATTTGCATTAATGTATATTTATTTCAACTAGAATTCTTAGAATTACCTACACTCACAATTGGCGACAGTTTTAAAGAGGACTTTTGTATGGGATTGTGTATCTAGTCTATTATTGATCGAAGACTATTAACGTGAAAATTCTTGGAATACCAGATATACTTGAAAATTAACTGTTTCTGGCCGCCGATGTGCCGCTGTGACTCAATAGGATAATTACAATAATTAAAATTTGATTATTATTAATAAATAGATAGCAGCGATAGCCTAATGGGAAACCATTGGACTGCCACGCAAAGGTGTCGGGTTCAAACCAAAGGCGCGCATCTCTGACTTTTCAAAGTATATAACGTATTGAATAATTAATTATCGCTTGCTTGTTTAACGTTGAAGGAAAACATCGTGAGGAAACCTGCATGTCTTAAAGTTCTACATAATGTTCTCGAAGATATGTGAAGTCTGCCAACCCGCACTGGGCCAGCGTGGTGGACTATACCCTTACCTTTCTCACACTGAAAAGAGGCCCGTGCCCAGCAGTGGGACAGTTTAATACAGGGCTGATATTATTATAATAAATAATTATATAACCGTGTCATACTGTTGGGCACGGACCCTCTCAGTGCCCTCGGTCTCTTCTCAGACAGACACTAAGAATACGCTAAGAGTAGTGGGACAGTTAATACGCTACGACAACATTGAGGGAAAAGGGAAAAGTAGGGACATGCAAGGTATAAAAGCATATGAAAGAAGTAGGGAGTGCAAACGAAAGTGACAGGAGAGAGAAGAGGAGAGCTAAAAGAGAGAAGAGCGAAATTAAATGGAAGGCATAGAGGGAGGGCTTTCCCTCTCTTTATCCCTTGCCCTTCCCTTTGGAAGGTATAAAAAGAGAAGTGGGTAGAGACAGAAAGGAGAAAGGAAAGACAGAAAGGAGAAAGGAAAGACAGAAAGGAGAAAGGAAAGACAGAAAGGAGAAAGGAAAGACAGAAAGAGAGAGTTATGTGCTCACCCTTGCGTGCTTGCTCCTGGGCATGGGCCGCGGGCGGTGTCTCTCGGCGGCCTGCAGCTCCAGGTACAGCGGCGCGAGGCGGGTGGAACCGCGGTAAACCCACTCACGGCGCCCGTCGCCCGTGAACACCACCTGCGCCAGCGACGCGTCCACCTTCAGCACGCGGGACGACCACCACTTATCTACAACACATGACGTCACATAATATCTAGCCTACATACCCCCAAAGAGAACGGCCCACTTGGAATATTCCTCCCTTTTACTTTAAAGACATTGTCCGATCGTTTTATGTCAAATCAGTTGTCAATACGAAGCTAAGAAACAGTAGTGTCCTTCTATTAAAAAACATTATATTTAGTACTTCAAACAATAATCAACATTAAGCCGTCACCAGATATAATTATAGTACAGCCTCGCTGATGTCAGTATGAATGTGCCGGCTCGACCGGGGAAGGACTACCCTCTCACAGAATATCGACGTGAAATAGCAGTGTAGCGAGCAATATCCGCTACCGTAACCGCTCCCGCGTTTATGAACTGAGGCTCAACCCAGAAATCACGCCACCCTACGTCATATGGCGTGATGTTGTTGTGATCCGACCGTAGACGCCACCCCTTTCAACATGGCTACTGCTTTCCTGAGCCGGCGGCGCGGGCGCAGCAAGATGTCCGCCGGTATTCTATTGTTTTACGATCGGTGACCATATTGTGGGCGTTAAACTCATTAGCAAAAGTGTCAAGCGCGAACCATAATTATTATTAATAATTTTCACCTATAAATACCGTGTCTCGTATTTGTAATACACATTCTGTATTTGCTTTCACTTGCTCACAGCTACGCTTGTATATTATGGTCTATACTTATAAATGAATTAATTAGTGCCTTCTGCCTTAGTTTGCTTTTCCGCCTATAATAAAGTACCTAACCTATCGCGCATATCAAGGTTCGATCCCTGCGTCGTGAACCATTATTTAGAAGCGGCCACGGATATCAACTAGGTCGCTTCACCAGTATTCCTACTTTTGTGTTTCGTTTGGTGAGTGAGAGTGCCGTTTATCCAAGTAGGTACCACGCAGGCGGTGCCGCGCGCAAAAGCTACTATAAAATATAGTATAGCTAACAAATTTGTTTTTGGTATGATCACACTACTGAATCTTAATTCTAACCAAATTATATAAATGCGAATGTGAGTTTGTTTGTTACGCTGTCACGCCTTAACTACTCT
This sequence comes from Catocala sponsa, assembly GCA_963564715.1. Lineage (NCBI taxonomy): Eukaryota > Metazoa > Arthropoda > Insecta > Lepidoptera > Erebidae > Catocala > Catocala sponsa. Next base: position 13,452,512 of record OY751354.1, read on the forward strand.
GCCGATCAACACGAAATTTCGTGTACACTTTGTCAAGGGAACAGAAAAGCACATAGGGTACCTTTCATCTCGAAAAAGTACTGTTCCCGGGAGATTGAAATTTATTCACATAACCTACAAAACCTAGTACTATTTAAACCTATACAATGTGACTGGTTTTTTAAACATTGTATATGCTTAAGGACATAATAATTTATGGTCAGCCGTAACGTATAAAAAAGAAATAACAATAAAATCTGTATAACCTGCAAAGAAAACTTTTATGAAAATTTGTATGAAATATCCATAAAATGTGGACTGTCGAGGCTAATGACCTTTGATAAGAAAAGGACGGGTGGGGGTGCAAATTCGGGAGAGTGCGGGGTGCGATAGCTGGGGGCGGGGGCGGAGGTTTTGTTTAGCTTTGGTTTATGCGCAAGAGTGTCTGCACATTAAGTGTTTATTGATCAAACTTTAAGCACCTATTTTTTAGATATTCGGGTCCAGAATCGAGTACTGAATACCCTCCTTCAATATGTCCAGTCTTTTACCAATCAGCCTGTATAACTGAAGTTATGCAGGCGATAAAATAGGCAGCATGTATATTTCTGTTACTCTAACTCTATTACCGTCGGTATATACCTTTGTTAACCTACATTTACGCTAGCGAAGCCGCGAAAAATCTAGTAGTTAATAAGTCAAAGACTCACTGTCCCACTCAGTCTTGAGGAACTGTCCCTCGTGCAGTCGCACCATGGGTCGCTCGGGGTACGCCATGAGGTACTCGCGCACAAACTCTCTGGAGTTCGGGTGCACCTCCTCCCACACAAAGGCTGAGCTCTCGCACACGACCCGGGTGTTCGGATGTGATACGTACTGCGCGTAGCCGTCGTCGAAGAATACCAGGTATCTGGTGATTAGGAAAGTGTGTTACAGCAAGTTGTTATGGACCGGGATGTGTTCTGTCTGCCGTCTATAGCTGCAAGTCTAATGGGAGACATCGATTTCGATTTCAAAGTTATACAGGATGTTAGGCACACGGTTGTCCACATGAAATAGAGATCTGGTTTGGATTATTGCCAACGTGTTGGACTCAGGCAAATTAAATTTTTTAATCATGCAAAGTCGAACTTTGTTCTATTTTAGCTTTTCCGAAATTTTGACAGCCTGTTATAATTTTTTTACAAGGAGTCTATAGGAAATAATAATTTAAATGAAATGTAGCAATAGTTAGCTAAAATAAAAAATATCATTATGACAGCTAAACCTATATTCGTTTAAATTTTTTACTGTTTTAGTCCACATATCCGAAAGTTTACTTTAAAAATTAAAAAAAATTATATCGCCGAAACTGTGACACAAAATTTAATTTGCCTGAGTCCAACGCGTTGGCAATAGCCCAAACCAGATTTTTCATTTCATTTGAACAACCGTGTGTCTATTACTTGTATATGGCTTATGTTTAACTTATCACCACATATATAACAGTCAAAAATAATAAATTATCACCAAAAATAGTAAATGATCACCTAAAATAGTACTTAATACTTACCTATAGCTGTTGACTGGGTTGGGTACCTCGGCGACAATACCCGAGTAAAAAGACTCCTTCTTATTATTAGAGTCTTTGAATAAAGCCACCAGACGGGTTCCTGGAAACAGAAAAATAAAATAATAAACAAAAGCTAACAAAAAAAGCCCAATCACCTCCTTTCCCCATCCCGCTCTTTCTCCTTCCCACTTCCCTTCCTAAAGGGTCGGCAACGCGCAAGTGATGCCTCTGGTGTTGCAGGCGTCCATAGGCTACGGTGACCACTTACCATCAGGTGGGCCGTATGCATGTTTGCCAACTAAGTAGTATGAAAAATTAAAAAAAATAAGAAGCCGACATAAAAAATTAAGACAAATGGTCACCGATTCTAAACCAATTTTCGAATGAAGTTCCTTATCACTTCAGACGCTCGGCAGATGGCAGCTAGAATGGAAAAAGTATAACCGCAACGAAATATACTGATCGTTATATAGTGTATGCTTCTCGATCTCTGTCTCTTTTTGCTCATTTTTTATTTACGCAATCTTCTACGCGATATTCCTGTACTTTGATGTTGATTATGGGTCTACTCATTATTTATATTCAAAATATGTTTACACTATTTGGTATTTTTTTTTTTCAATATAAAGTCACAGGTTGTCAAAGGTTTCAGTTCCATCCGTAAAAATAAAATTCAGTATTATAAATATGATACAGTAAGATTTAAAACGTTCGTTATTTTCAACAGATATTTACAAGAATGACAAAACAATACAAATATAAACAGAAACTATTCATTCACGACATTTTCAGCTGCAATAACATATATATTTACTGTGATTACATTTTGTAACTATTGTTACACCCAGTGTCATCTCTCGTCATTGTAAGGAAGACTCGGCAGTTCCATCTAATCATTTATTACAGCGCCATCTATTGACATTTTACGGAACTACGTAGTTTGTGGGTACGCTAATATTCTAGTAGAGATAACACTGGAACATTCTCGAATCTTCGTACTGTTTACATACCGGGTATGGCGTTTCTAGAAAACTCCAGAAACGCATTAACCGCTTATAAAAGGGTAAGGCCAGCGCTCGCCGAGTGAGTTTCCAATCGTAAGCGGTCAAGTATTCATCGAAGCGAACAGAAGCGAAAATACTACGGAGTTTAAAGCTAGCTATCGTGGAAAAGTGTAGTACAGTGTGTGTTATGTTAGAATAAAATATTTACATTCTTATCCGTCGAACCCAGCACGTAACACTATATTATTCCTTATAACTAATTTGATGAAAGGGAAAGAGAGAGGCGAGATCGAAATCGAGACCTTTGCATAGTAATACAGTGGTCCCCCAATAAGCTATTGCTGTTTTATTTCTAGTTAAAGATCTATATATAAACAGGTAAAGACAAAACAATTTAATACCTTTTTCTCATCTATTTGTCAAACGATATTCTTTTTTTAGTATCTCTTGAAGAGCTTTAGAGTTACCAATACAAAAAAAATGGAAACAACAAGTTTTTTTTTTTGTTGCGTTATTGTAAATTCGCAAATCGGTTTCTTCAACATTTTCAAATGTCATGTGCAAGTTTCAACCCCAGGGCGAACACAAGGTACTATTTAAAACGGATTTTTAGAGTAGTAGAGCTTCGCTGATTTCAGCATGAATGAGCCGACTCGACCGGAGAAGGACTACCCTCTCACAGAATATCGACGTGAAATAGCAGTGTTCCTACTGTTGTGTTTCGTTCGGTGAGTGAGAGTACCGGAGGCCCAATCACTCCCTTACCCCCTTGCCGCTCCTTCTCCTTCCCACTTCCTTTCCTAAAGGGTGGGCAACGCGCAAGTGATGCCTCTGGTGTTGCAGGCGTTCATAGGCTACGGTGACCACTTACCATAAGGTATGCTCGTTTGCCACACTAATTGTATAACATAAAAAAAATAAAAAAGTATCTTCCAAAATTCATAGGTACCTCCGGGTCAAACTCGCGACTCCTGGGTGGCAGTCCAACGGTTTCCCACTAGGCTATCCGTACATGATCGCTAATGCCACTGTCAAGGAAACACTTACCGATAGTGAGCCTAACATTGGCTGGCTCAGCATAAGCGATGCACCTGCCCGGTAAGATCTTGCAATTATTCTTTGCCTTGTGGTCGAACTTGATACGGCACGATGTGTACGCGGACTGCAACAAATAAAAATATATAGTCATGATACTTTGAGCTCATTCTGCGTAAATAGAAACACACATCATTAAATTATGTTCGGGTACTTTGAAATAACTATACTGGAACAATGAGACAACTACCATCTTAGTCTCCCCATGACCTTGGCTGCTGAAAAGCAACCGAAACGTCGGGGAAAGGGTAAACATAAATATAAATAGTTTTAATCTTCGATCAACTATACCATAGATGCACATTCTCATACAAAAACACGTCAATATGTGGCACTGACCAGTACTACTTACTTATAAGTGTCTGCATTTATTAGGCAATCCAGGAAATAAACCGGAATAACCATTGAACGCCCACTGAGAAACATTTTGTAATAGTTTAGTTAAAACGCGTCAATGTAAAGCGTCCTAACTGTGTTACTCGCGATACGCAAGCGTACTAAGTATATGGTACGGTCTCCACCGTAGTAGTGGTGTCGACTCGCTCTCGCTTACGGGCAGCGCACGCAAGAGTGAGTGGGACAGGTGCATAATATAGCGCATACGACTGATTTATGCACAGTTTTGTTGGGGCCGTTTTTCGAGCGACGATCGTGCATCTATGGTATATTTGATCGATGGTTTTAATAGTTTCAATAATTTAATTAGCTTAAAAATTAGTAAAGTTTAATAGTAATAGTAGTGTAAAAGTTTCGAAGTTATGTAATAAGGTATCAAATAAACATCGCGATAAAATCCGTATATAGTAGTTTAATTTCAATAGTCTTACGTAAATATCGCTGAACGGGTATGCAGAGATGTGGGACACACATTTCGTAAGTAATGGTTTCAGTCTAATATATATTATAACTAGCTTTTGCGCGCGGCTCCGCCCGCGTGGTACCTACTTGAATAAAAAGCCTATGTCCTTCCCCAGGTTTTAAACTATATCAGTACCAAATTTCATCGAAATCGGTCGAGTGGTTTAGCCGTGAAAAGGTAACAGACAGACAGACAGAGTTACTTTCGAATTTATAATATTAGTAAGGATATTAGCTCAATATATAAAGCGTCCCATTCCTTAGGCCTTTTCTCAGCGTGAGAAGGGTTAGGCCAGTCTGCAACGCTGGCCCAATACCGATTAGCAGACTTCACATATTTTAAAAAACTCTCAGACATTCAGTTCGTCACGGGGACCGCTCGCGCCATGACGGCTGCGCAAGAGCCGATATGGTGGCGGCGCCCCTCTTCCCCTTCCTGCCCGGCGATAGCTGCTATATAAGCAAGACCGTACCCAGATGCTGTCTCCTTCCGCTGCGCTAACTCAGTTAAGTGGTCTTTGGAAGCTATCCAGACCGCGTAGGGAGCCTTAACGAACCACGCCCTGTGTACTACTTGAATCTAGTCGTTGTTATAGTGTAATTCGCGTTGTTTTTATTGTACAAGTCTATATTTGTAATATAAACCATTTAATCGTGTCGAGTGAATTTTTTATTGTCTCCACTTATTGAAATTAAACTACTATATACGGATTTTATCGCGTTGTTTATTTGACACTTTATTACATAATTTTGAAAACTGTTGCACTACTATTACTATTAAACTTTACTAATTTTTAAGCCAGTAATTCAAATAGTCAAACCCAAGAAGAAGCAAACCACAGCTAGACTTCATGATACTTTGAGCTCATTCTGCGTAAATAGAAACACCCATGATTAAATTATGTTCGGGTACTTTGAAATAACTACACTGGAACATTGAGACAACTACCATCTTAGTCTCCCCGTGACCATGGCTGCTGAAAAGCAACCGAAACGTCGGGGAAAGTGTAAACATAAATATTAATAGTTTTAATAGTTTCAATAATTTAATTAGCTTAAAAATTAGTAAAGTTTAAGAGTAATAGTAGTGAAACAGTTTTCAAAATTTTGTAATAAAGTGTCAAATAAACAACGCGATAAAATCCGTATATAGTAGTTTAATTTCAATGAATAACATTCGCGTAAACAGAAGACAATGTCTCCACTTAGTTCCTTCCTGGGTCAACCACGCCTCTAAAGCGGGTTAGACAATCCTTAACGTTACAAGTTCTCCTCATAATATTTTCATTTACTATTAAAGCGAGCGATAACTAACTATATCGAAGAATCAGAGACGCATATCTGGAGATCGAATTCGAGACCTCTGCTTGGCAGTTCAAAACCCTATCACCAGGCTTTTACTGGTCTAGAAAGTAGTAAATTGTAAGAACAACTCACACTGCTAGTCTTAGGCATGATCTCCATAATCTTGCCGGTGAACCAGGGCCCGAAGGCGTTCTTCATGGCGAACACGGACATGCCGACCCACAGCGGCGGCCGGGACAGCTCGCCCGTGGCCGGCAGATCAGCCGGCGCCGACTCCGCCGACAACTTCACAACTGATATGTCCTTCTGAAATATTAAGAAATTATGAAATAGCTAGCTTTTGCCCGCGGCTTCGCTCGCGGTAATTTAGAATTCGACAATCAATTCGGGTCGTACTCTGCTTGTAATAATATAATTCAATCATGATTCGAAAGACACGCCATCTATTATCATAAGAACGTTATTATTGTTTTCCTCGGGAACAGTGATTTTTTCGGGATGAAAGATAACCTATGTCCGTTTCTGTACACCTGGCAACGTATATGCAAAATTTCAGGATGATCGGATCAGTGGTTTAGGCCTGAAAAGGTAACAAACAAACAAACTCATTTTCGCTTTTTATTATTAGTTAGGATTAAGATTATATAGGCCCAGTTCCTATTTCACTTAGACATTATTTTCAATTCGACGTTTTGATTTATATAATACTAGATGTACCCGCGGTTTTACCTGCGTTTATGAATACGGCGCCTCCTCCGTGGATTGGAGCGTGATGTTATATAGCCTATAACCTTCCTCGATAAATAAGCTATCTAAAAATAAAAGATTTGTTTAATTCGAACCAGTAATTCCTGAGATTAGCGCGTTCAACCAAACAAATAAACTTTTCAGCTATATAATATTACAGACATACATAGATTCACGCCTGTTTCCTACAGGGGTAGGCAGAGACTACGGATTTCCATTTGCTACGATCCTGACACACTTCTCTGGCTATATTAGTATGGATTATTTGTGCCAAAAGTTAGATGTTATAATTATTATTTATCAAATTTTGTGCACATCGATAATCGGATTGTAAATTGATATGTATACTTTGAACCCTTATACTATTCAGATTATATAAATGTTATCATCTGTAGATGTGCCTTCTAAATAAATAAATATTTAAGAAATGAGATGTTTCCATAATATATTTGTCAAAAATTAACTGTCTGTAAACAAAACGACTCGTTTCTGAAATAACAACCGGGCTGTAAAGACCTCTGCCAAAGTCGAAAATAATTCCGAGGAAGAGATAATTTTTCTTGTAATTTATCTATATGAAAATAATTCCGAGGAAGGGATAATTTTTCTTGTAATTTATCTATATGAAAATAATTCCGAGGAAGGGATAATTTTTCTTGTAATTTATCGATATGAAAATAAATCCGAGGAAGAGATAATTTTTCTTGTAATTTATCGATATGAAAATTACTAATTAGGTCACAGCACTAGCGCATGCGTTAGCTTTGTATACAGTTTATTTTTTTAAGGCTAATCGCATCCGTTGGTTTTTATACGATAATCCCTGTATCTTACAATACTTTACAAACATTCAAACAACAAGAAACATTCAGATTCAGAATAATTGTATGTAGTAGAGCCTCGCTGATTTCAGCATGAATGGGCCGGCTCGACCAGGTAAGGACTACCCTCTCATAGAATATCGACGTGAAATAACAGTTTTTCTACTGTTGTGTTTCGTTTGATGAACGAGAGTGCCGGAGGCCCAATCACCCTCTTTCCGCCTTCCCGCTCCTTCTCCTTCCCACTTCCTATTTTCCCTAAAGGGTCGGCAACGCGCAAGTGATACCTCTGGTATTGCAGGCGTCCATAGGCTACGGTGACCACTTACCATCAGGTAGGCCGTATGCTTGTTTGCCACCTTAATTGTATAAAATAAAAAATAACTATTTTTGGACCACACAATTTTTCCCCATGTGGGGATCGAACCCACAATATTCAGCGCAGTAGCAATCACTTAAACCGCTGCGCCATCCGTACAGTCAAAGTTACTTGAAAGTCTCTTATTTTCTTTTCTTTCTTCTCCCTTCACACACTCTTTGCTAAGAGAACAACAAAAGAAGAATACTTACATCGTCATCTAATGATGATTTGAGCTCTATAGCTTTGAGGTCCTGCAACAAAATATGAACATAATTTAAAAACTAGTCTGAAATTTGTGTAGTAGGTCATTAAATTGGCTACGGTCGTAGATGTCTCCGTAGAGGTAGGCATAAGCGCATTACACCCAAATCTCGGTATAATGACAGAGTTCGTGCGGCGCATATTCAAATCGGCGCGCGGCCGCCATAGTAAAATTGTATAGAAGATTTGAAGTGCTTTTTTGATAAATATGTATCTTTATTGTCGACCAATAACTTAAATATTTGGGACGGACAAATTGTAATATAACTATTTATCTTTCGTTTAAGCTGTAAAATAGGATAGATTTCTACTGTTATAATCTAAAAAATCACGTAACACGAGCTTACGTTATTGCATTTTTCGTGCAAATTTACGTAATTTTGTAGGTGAAAATATTAATTATTTTAAGTTTTTTACACGGAGTAATTGTAAACACATTCATTGTTATGGTAAATGTATATTTTATATTAGTATTAAACAATAAGTGTTGATTTTATTCACATAACTGTGACCGCCTGTTTTGGCACATTTCGCTTGGTGCAGTCTTAGGCACCACGCATGAGGGCGCGTTCGTACTGTCGTGACGATAGATTATCGTGTCGTTTAAAGCGTCGTGGCTTGTATATTTTAATAGAGGTGTTCACATACAAGACCACACGGTTAACTATCGTCCATAACTTTTTTTTGCAGTGACGACAAATTATCAAGTCAATGAGAACTGCTAGCACGTCAAAGGATGCTGCTTATCGGCCTCGATGGCGTAGTGGTTCGTGTAACCGACTGCCACGCCTGAGGTCGCGGGTTCGATGCCTGCACAAGTCAAACATTTGTGTGCATGAACATTGATGTTTGTCTTGGTCTAGGTGTTTCTATGTATAATATGTATGTATTTACAAAAAAAACAGTATATATATGTTTATCCATTGTCTAGTACCCATAGTACGAGCTCTGCTTAGTTTGGGCTAGATAGTGTTGTGTGCACGTGATAGAATATTATTATTACCTCTATATTACATTTATTTTTCTATATGAGCTGGTAGAACGTAAGTTTGCTCGACCAGGGTCGAATAGAATCTCGAATCAAATCAGAGACTTTATTCACAGCAGTCACAATCACAACCGCTGCCAAACTAAGGCTAGGTTGTACTTAGCGATGCAACGATATATCGAATATTCGATAATATGGACTCTAAAATATCGATATTTTTATCGATATTAAAATAATATTTGGTAATATTTATTATATATTTATTATTTACTTCTTATCCATCCACTTCTACTACTAACTTGAAAATTCTGAATTATCGATAATATCGCATTGAAACTGTCGATATTATCGATCATCGATGTTTTCAGGCATTCGCTATAAATATCGATAGCTATATCGATATTTTCGTGTCCTTGCAACCCTAGTTGTACTGAAGCAATATAACATTACCTGTGCTTTTTGTTTGGGATCCTCCAATGGGGCGTATCCCAGCGGTATAGCGGGTCGCTTCGCCGGTACGTCATTGTCTGAAGGCATTTTCCTTTTGGCGCTCAGACGATTTGGCGACTATAGGACATACAAACAACATAATTATTTTAATACGACATCATCAAAAAAAATACACAAATAAACCTTTTAAAATAAATAAAAATCTATACATCCTAACTAATATGTCGGCCTCGATGGCGTGGTGATTAGTATAACCGACTGCCACGCCTGAGATCGAGGGTTCGATTCCCGCACAAGTCAAACATTTGTGTGCATGAACATGGATGTTTGTTTTGGTCTGGGTGTTTCTATGTATAATATGTATGTATTTACAACAACAAAAAAAAGTATATATGTATGTTTATCCATTATCTAGTACCCATAGTACAAGCTCTGCTTAGTTTGGACTAGATGGTGTTTGTCTATGATAAAATAGAATATTATAAATGCGAATGTGAGTTTGTTCGTGACGCTTTCACGCCTTAACTACTTGACCGATCGTCATGAAATTTTGTGTGCACGTTGTCAGGGGTACCGAATAGGACATAGGGTAGCATTCATCCAGAAAAAAGTACTGCTACTAACCTAACCTACGTTTACGTGAGGGACGCCACGGGCAAAAACTAGTAGGCAATATTTAACCTTTTGACCGCCACGGCCGTCCATTCACGTCAAATTAAACCGTGCTCACGACGCTCCCGACGGCATGGCACGTCGAAAATACGACTATTTTACAGTTCAAAATAAACATAAAAAAATATGTTTGTTGTGTTCCTTTTACCTATCATTTAAAACTACATTAATCATCGCCTGGCGTAGGGGGTACAACACTACTTTTATGTTTTGGCGGTAAAAAGAAAGCGGTTAAGAAAATTTATGTGTGGTGTTTTTATAAGAGCAATCTTCTCCCTAGCCTTTATTATTCCCAAGTCACTTGGGTCGGCTTTTCTGGTCTAACCAGATTTGACTGGATGTTAGTTTTTACACGGAGCGGCTGCTACCTGACCTACGCAACCCGAAGGCTAACGATACCCTAAGGCTAGACTAGTGTCAGGATATTAGAGGGCAATGACTTCCCAATAACAACTGCCATAGATGTTCATGGCAGCCGGGACCGACGGCTTAACGTGCTCTCCGAGGTACGGAGCAGGCGATAATTGTCAATCAATACGCACATAATTTCGAAAAGTCATAACTTCCGAAAGTCAAGAGGTGCGCGACGTGAGTTCGAACCCGAGAACCTCTGCATTGTAATCTGCTGGTCTCCCCACTGAGCTATCGCTGCTTTTATATGCGTTTTTATAAGAGCATTAGCAGCTAAATTTTAGAAGTTTGTCCGTTTGTACGCGCTTCACGCTAAAACTATTACACAAAATTGAATGCGTTTTCAGTTGTATTGCTGAAGGTCTAACTGAAAATCGGCTGCAAGTTTCGTCTATATACACCGTCTAGGACAACAAGTAATCATTGGAGGGTTGGAAAGAGAGGCATATGACAGTTTCACCTTATCCCTTCTGAAAATGCAAAGAAAGCGAAACAGACAGGTACTTTCTGTCAAATATTATAACTGAAGAGTTACGTTTGTTTGAACGCGCTAATCTCAGAAACTACTGGTTCGATTTGAAAAATTATTTTATTGTTGGATAGCTCATTTATCGAGGAAGGCTATAGGCTATACATCACGCTACGACCCACGGGGGCGGCGCAGTAACGATAAACGCGGGTGAAACCGCGGGAACATCTAGTAAAGTATAAAGTTCTAACACCCATATTCTAAGAAGTAACCTCAAACCTTCCTCAACCTCGACTCAACCGAGGATACCTTAAGGATCACCTCAAGGAATCCTCGAAATCGGTATTCTTAGTCATGTCTTTCTCTTGACTTGAGGTAATCTTGAGGATCCTCCAATGAGGTTGAGTCGAGGTAAAAGTCATTACATACGTCACAAAATCATAGGTTTAACATACTTTTTAATGTTTTTGTCTATGATCACCTCAAAATTGACAGATGTTTGTTTTTTAACCTTATCTATGTCGCATCGCGTCATTCCGAGTTGTTTATGTTTCGATATGTTTGTTGTGTTGTGAATGTTGTGATCCAAGTTTTATCCTTTAGCTTTATTTGTTCCACACATATATGTCTGGAAGAACAAATATTCAGTGAGGCGGAGAAGTTACGTCTCGCAAATAACGCCTTTCAGGATAATCGTACGGATTATCAAATTCAAAAATCGTTTAAAATCCATTACAAAACACTTTAAAAATCTTCAAATAGACTTATCAGTCGTATTTACAAGCGTAGGTGAACAGGTAACAATGGCGTAGATCTTCCTCGAGTGTTCCTTAAGGTTGGTCGCGATGTACCTTGAGTTTGACAGTTGTTTCCTCACCTCGAGTGAGGAAAGATGTCGAGGGACGCCGAGTGGAGGAGATTTTCTGCAACTGTGAATACTGATTTCCTCGAGTGAGGTTGAGTGGAGTCGAGGAACGTTTGAGGAAACGTCTTAGAATATGGGTGTAAGTAATTTTAGCGAAATGAATACAATGTGTGATGTAGATAAACAAAAGCTAGGCTGATTTTTGTATATAATTTCTTATTTACTATTATTTATTAAAAATCCGAGTTATCAATACGAATATTTTTATCTCAGTTTCTTTGAAATTGACGCATAGAGCCTTGCTGATTTCAGCATGAATGGGCCGGCTCGACCAGGGAAGGACTACCCTCTCACAGAATATCGACGTGAAATAGCAGTATTCCTACTGTTGTGTTTCGTTCGGTAAGTGAGAGTGCCGGAGGCTCAATCACCCCTTTCCCCTATCCCGTTCCTTCTCCTTCCCACTTCCTTTCCTAAAGGGTCGGCAACGCGCAAGTGATGCCTCTGGTGTTGCGGGCGTCCATAGGCTACGGTGACCACTTATCATCAGGTGAGCCGTATGCTTATTTGCCACTCTAGTTGTATATAAAAAAAAAGGTAAACCCGCGGTATAAGTTAGTGAACTACAATAGTATAGCAATACTTACATCAATGATGGTTATAGGCACGGCACTGTCTATTTCAGGCCCGATATACTGCGAACAACGTCATATAAATGTTATATTCAAAGGCGATTCATAACTACACGATAGGGGCCTACGCACCCCGGGACGGAATGGCAAAGGATTTAATACATACATTAGGGTGTCCCTTATTTTAAAAAGTTTTAAATTTCTAACGCATAGGTTTTAGTTTTGTTCATTTGCCTCTAAAACACTCGGAAATAAATGTTACCTTATTTGGAGTACGATAACCCGTGCCGACTTGCATCGAATCATGTGCATACATGTTGCGCGGCAAAAGCGGTGCGTATTCACGACATTTGTCATTTGTTCTCAATTATTCTCGCGATTAACACGTATTGTTTTACATTTAAAAGATGGCAGAGGAATTAAGAAGCAATAAAAAATGTGTTTGCTTAGTTGGTGACGTAAATTATCAAATAACAGGCGCAAAGTTACCGTCTAATCGTCAAGTTCTTGCAGTACTTTTTTTTTAACATTCGCAAAGTTAAATTGACTGTTAGTGAAAACGCTAATCTCGTCATTCAGGAGTGTATTATATTTTGGGCAAAAGCTAGAATCCCTACCAGAGCTATACCTGTGTAAAAAACTTGTGGATCTTCACCATGCTTGGAGGGAGTTGCAAAAAAATTCTACAAGCGCCTTGAGGAGGACTTTAAAGATATGTTTGTTGCAATCCCAGTTCGAAATTAGCGCCAAGGATAAGCGAGCACTTCAAGACGTCTGTTTATTCATTGCGGTTATATGTAAAACCATGGCTTGGATGTAGTCTGGCGGTGAAGGCACCAAATCAAGATTTGTGCTTTTTAAAGAGGCCTAAGGAATATGAAACTGTTGACAAATTGATCTCGAAAGCAGCCCTGAGCAAGTTTAGTCAACATCTTTGGTACTTGTCAGAAGAAATTGCCGTTTTATCACTCTTTGATGATGAAGTTAATGAACAAACCAAAACAAGCAATGTAGTGAATTTCCAAAGAGAGAGTTTGTATGATTCTGGGAAGAGATACATTCCATCTGAAGAAGATATGTCTGATTATTTGTATAGTAAGTAGGAATACAAATAAATAGTACTATTTTTATACTGTTTTCAATAAATTGTTAATCATACTGCCTTATTTATTGTTGCAGGAAAATCCTTAAGTGATTTTGTGTCTGTCAAGAACACAAATTTATTTTCTCGATTAAAAATTGATAATAATTTCCTCCAGGGACCCGCTTCTACATGGGATCAAAATGATGCCTATTCAGAGGCGAAAAGGAAAGTGCTTTCTTTAAGGGCAGTTAATGATATGGCTGAAAGAGCTGTAAACTTATGCAAGCTTTTCATGGTTTGATCACTGCAAAGGAAGAGCAAAAGCAATTTTTGCTACGCTGTGTTCAGGAGCATAGAAATCTGTATCCAGATTGTAAAAAAGAGACCCTCAAAAGAAAATATCCTGCCTGATCTGTCATTTTATCTTCTTTTAATAAATATTTCATAAAAATTGAAATATTTCAATTGATTTAGCTATATAACGGAAAGGGTTAAAAACAGCAATTTTCAAAATCTTCAGAGTTCTGTCGGCACGGGTTAACGTTGACGTAGGAAGATGAAACTTTGTATTTAAGTAACTCTGGGTAGTTTAAAAAGAAATAGGAGGTATGCATTTCGAAATCGAAAATAATTTTTTTTTTGCTCATTTAACGGACACCCTAACATACATACATAGATTCACGCCTGTTTCCCAGAGGGGTAGGCAGAGACTACGGATTTCCATTTGCTACGATCCTGACACACTTCTCTGGCTTCATTCACTTTCATCACATTCCTCATACACGCCCGTCGGTTCAAGGAGCTCTTAACCTGGCCTTTGTCCAGAACGCCTCCGATCTGATCGAGAAACGTTCGCCTAGGTTTTCCTCTTGCGACTGTCCCATTCAGACTAGCCTTATAAACTTTCTTAGTCAGTCTTTCCTCGTCCATTCTTTCTACATGTCCAAACCAGTTTAACATATCCACCCTTTTCTATTCTCGTCACTATATCCACTTTCATGCCACATCTCTCTCTAATCACACTATTCCTTATTCTATCTTTCAGAGTCACACCACATATGCTTCTCAACGCTCTCATTTCTACAGCATTTATTCTGCTCTCATGCTTCTTTTGCCATACGCCACATTCACTTCCATCCATAATTTAAATTTTTACCAAAGGGATTTCAAACCTATGTAATAGGAATACGATATAATATCCAATGTTTTAAATTGATTAATTGACACGGCATTGGAGAGCGCGCTAAGGGATCCTATGGCGGGATGCCGCACCGCACTACGGTATGCAACGGCACTTTGAAGGACGTCGTAACATGCCGCAGAGTGAGGCAGTGCAAGCGCGAGTACATGCACACCAAATTTGCACCCGCGCAGATACTGAAATATGTATCAGGCAGCAAGTACTGCTGGTATACTTCGGCGTGACGCGGCATGTTGCGGCATGTCGCGGAACGTCTTGGTAGGCCGCCGGAATGCTACAGTATCTAAGCGACTAGCGTTCACTGACCAGTGGCAAAATCCTCTGCCATTCATTTATTCATTCACTAGCTATTGCCCGCGGCTTCGCTCGCGTTAATGTAGAATTTGACAATCAATTCGAGTTGTACTCAGCTTGATATAACTCAATCATGATTTGAAAGAAACGTGGCGCCATCTATTATCATAAGAACGTTATTGTTGTTTTCCTCGGGAACAGGAATTTTTTTCGGGATGAAAGATAGAGCCTATGTCCGTTTCTGTACACCTGACAACGTATATGCAAAATTTCAGGATGATCGGTTCAGTGGTTTAGGCGTGAAAAGGTAACAAACAAACTCATTTTCGCTTTTATAATATTAGTTAGAAAGTTAGGATTAGGATAGAATTGGCATGCCATGCCAGAAGGGTTTCTGAATATAAGAAGGGTTTGGCCATAGTCCACCACGCTGTGCTAGTACGGGTTAGCAGTCTTCAAGAAGAAAAGATATATTCTTTGAGATTTCCTTAGAATTTTGCTCATTATAAATGAAAGAAAAAAATTATTCATTGCCATCTGTGTACTTTATTGATTTTAAAAGTAATTTGCAATAATATACTACAACGTCCAAATAAAACTAATTTATTTTTAGTTGAAACCATGTGATCGTAATCGATTTTGATTGAGTTCATTTATTTTGACGTCACACGTTTGTAAACATCTTCCGACTGTTGATTTACAAACAGTATTACATCACTTACTCGCTTAGGCCGGGGCCGCACTGCTACAGCTGAGTACTCACTTAGCAGTGTTGCATGTAACGTATCAGATACTGTATCAACCTGCAAGTGGGTACGGCTCGTGCACGGTCCACCGCATATCTAGCTACGAGCTGCCGGATCCGCAGTGCTCGCGACGACGTCACGCCGACAACATGTCTCAAATGTCTCAAATGGTGGCTAATGCTGCGTTCATATTCATGTACAATATTTTAGAAGCTCGCACCTACGTACTCATTACACAAGCGGTCGTGTCGCCGTCCACGAGCACACTGCGAACCGCCGTGTTCGCAGTGATACCGCCACTCGGCGGGTCACTGCGAGCTTAAAACGCTCCACGCGCGAGCGGCTCGCAGCGGGCTCGTGCCAACGTACTCACTTAATACCGTATGTGATACATTACATGCTACACTGCTAAGTAAATACCCAGCTTACGGCTACAGCGACGCGGTGACGACGCGAAAAAATAGGTGGCCGCATTGCAAAAGCGAGAAGCCAGCGAAACGCCGCGCCGCGCCGCGCCGCTATGTCGCTTAATGGGTGGCCGCACCGGGCAGGTTAGGCGATCAGTGGCGGTGTCTCCTTCGCAACTCTTCGCTTGAATATGTTGCGTTCTTTCGTACGAACGCCGCGAGGCAGTGCGGCCGCTCAGGTGCATCACCGCATATTCTGTTGCAAATCGTGACAAATCGCCGTCGTACCGCTGCTTATCGTACGAAATTCAAATGTCGCCGCGGGTAGCTGTATAATTTTATTTAATGCGGACACCCTTATTACTTGTAGAACATTTGAAATTTCTTTACGATATGAACAAATAAATTTCGCTTGTCGTTTCTGCAGTGCGGCCACCGACATATTATGTTTATATGAGTTAGTTTTCACAAAATCGCCGTCGCGTCGTAGTCGCCTTAGTAGTGCGGTCGCAGCCTTATAGTCAATGACTCGACGCCATATTGACGGAGCAAGCGTTTTGACAGTTTAAGAGCTTGTCTTACCACCTCCAGATAACATATCTATAAAATAAAAAATTGTTCTACCACTGTTCATCCTAACTAATATTATCCTAACTTCCTAACTAATATTATAAATGCGAAAATGAGTTTGTTTGTTTGTTACGCTTTCACGCCTTAACTACTCAACCGATCAACATGAAATTTTGCATACACGTTGTCAGGGGTACAGAATAGGACATAGGGTACCTTTCATCCAGGAAAAGTAACTGTTGCAAACCTACCCTAACCTACATTTACGCGAGCGAAGCCGCGGGTGAAAACTAGTAAGTAATAAATATTAAATTGTGTAAACGAAACCTAGAATTCTATAAATTGTACTCATTCAATATTTGCATGCTATTGTAATATGGCGACATGTGTTTTGTGCTCTTTGTTATTTTTGTTATCTTTGTATCCACCACATTTTATGCAAATAAATTTATTATTATTATTATTTGTTTCTCTTTCACGGGTATATTCATAATACGTTAGGAAAATCCCCGGCCCTTTGGGAGGCTTACACAGAGACATGGGTCCAACGTGAAGAGGCCCTTCGAGAGTTTTAATCAAAGGTGGGATGGAACACCTACAGCGGCACTAGCCGCAGCAGGCGTAGGACTATTGCTACGTATGGATTCTAATACTATTTGTTTCTTGTTCACGGGTATTTCCCTAATATGTTAGGGAAATACCCGGCCCTTTGGGAGGCTTACACGGGGACATGGGTCCAACATGCAGAGGCCCTTCGAGAGTTTTAGTTTAAAGTGAGATGAGACACTTACCGAGACACTAGCCGCGGCAGGCGTAAGAGACTATTGCTACACATGGAATCTAATTATTCTGGTCTATAAGGATGTGTGTTTGATGTTTTGGTAAAATGCAAACTATAGTAATTAAAAAACGGCGTCTGCGTGATATACTGTCCCAGTACAAAGTCGGAATGGCAGACGGTGACTCGCCGACTCACTAGATGGGCCCCCTGAATAGTCGCCATAGACATACAGGCCTTAAAAGCAAATACTATTACTATACTAATACTATTATTATTATACAGGTACTTACATTAAACTCGGGTGTCTCATAGATGAGTATGGGCGGCATCTCATGTATCCGTTGCTCGAAGGTGGCATACAGTTCGGTTCGAAGCCGGTCTGTTGCACGTTGACACTCGTTCAGCATGTCGTTGATCTCCTTACTCGCTTCTGGATATCACAAATACTAATTATTAGGCGTTCTGGACAAAGGCCAGGTTAAGAGCACCTTGAACCGACGGGCGAGTATGAGGAATGTGATGAAAGTGAATGAAGCCAGAGAAGTGTGTCAGGATCGTAGCAAATGGAAATCCGTAGTCTCTGCCTACCCCTCTGGGAAACAGGCGTGAATCTATGTATGTATGTAATTATTATTGTATTCGAATACAATTTAGTAATGCGTATATTCGAATGATATTAAAGTAAAATGTTGTCATGGGCCACGCTTTTATTCGAATGACTTTTAAATTTTCTTTGTCGTTCTCTCACTAATGAGGATCCTGACCATATACGATTTGTCTCCATTTGCTTCTGTCCTACGTCAGTTCAATAGACCGTTGTAGAGTTTCTCCTGTAGACTTGAATACATATTAGTAATGTGTATCATTGTGTTCGACAGATATTAGTTAATTGTTGTGGCTGATATATTTTTTTATTTAATTGCAATTTAGTCATGCGCGTTTGTGTGATATACAAATAGTAGCAGTAGTAGAGCCTCGCTGATTTCAGCATGAATGGGCCGGCTCGACCGGGGAAGGACTACCCTCTCACAGAATATCAACGTGAAATAGCAATATTCCTACTGTTGTGTTTCGTTCGGTGAGTGAGAGTGCCGGAGGCCCAATCACCCCCTTACCCCTTCCCGCTCCTTCTCCTTCCCACTTCCTTTCCTAAAGGGTCAGCAACGCGATAGTGATGCCTCTGGTGTTGCAGACGTTCATAGGCTACGGTGACCACTTACCATCAGGTGGGCTGTATGCTTGTTTGCCACCTTAGTTGCCCAATGTGACCTTAACTAGCCGTCGAAATGAGTGACCCTATTTCTTCGAGGATATAGGCATAAGAGTATCTATGTAGATATCCTAACTAATATTATAAATGGAAATTTGTTTGTTTGTTACGCTGTCACGCCTTAACTACTCGACTGATCATCATGAAATTTCGCATACATGTCAGGGGAACAGGAAAGGACATAGGGCACTTTTCATCCAGAACAGGTACTGTTCCCAAAGGAAGCTGCTGCCAAAGCTAATATAATATAAGTGACTTACCTTCCAACTTCTGTATTTCATCACCAAGTTCATCTTGTGTAACTTTCAAGCGATCGTCTAAATTGTGCATCTTCCATGTCTTGTTTAAACAATCCGCCAGGTGTTTCTCCAAGAAGCTGTATAGAAAAATGTTGATTACATATACAGTTTTTTTTTGGGCTTAAATATAATGATCATCAAAAATACTAATTGGTCAGCAAATATTGCACAGCATAACGAGCATCTATACGCCTCAAATCACTGCATTCCGTCTCGGAAGTGTTAGGTTATGTTAGGTTCCTTTTTTTAAACCCACCCAATAAATCAGCATCTTCTCAGGCCGTCAAAGTAGAGACCTCGACATCGCCTCGGCTACTGTGGGGGCGATGTGGAGGCCACTGCTCTTAGACCACACGACTGCTTACCATCAGGTGGAGTGTGGTCATTTTGACGAGCAAAATAAAAAAAAAACCGCCGACTTAGTTTGATCTCTTTAAAGTTTGCTGGCCATGAGTTTCTAATCAATTAGCTTTTTTTGCTGCGCAATTAGTAGTTTTTTGCTGTGCAGTTAAATACTACCCTTTTTTTCCTATATATAAAGACGCGGTGTATCGCGAGGAACTTTACAAACGTTCAAACAAAGGATACGAAGAACTTCTAGACTCGTAACAATCGTTTGTCGATTACGGCCTCGATGGCGTAGTGGTTAGTGTAACCGACTGCCACGCCTGAGGTCGCGGGTTCGATTCCCGCACAAGTCAAACATTTGTGTGCATGAACATGGATGTTTGTCTTGGTCTGGGTGTTTCTATGTATAATATGTGTGAATTTACAAAAAGTTTATATGTATGTTTATCCATTGTCTATTACCTTAGTACAAGCTCTGCTAAGTTTGGGCTAGATGGTGTTGTGTGTATGTGATAGAACATTATTATTAAAAAAGAAATTTTGTACCGTATGGAGATCGAACGCACAACACTCTGCGAGGCGACCACTTAAACCACGACGCCATTCAAAGCTAGCTTATACAATGCGTGCATCAAAAAAGTGTGGTAGTATAGTCAGCGACATAAGTAGCTGAACGTTTAATAATTTTGTAACCGTATAATATGAACTAGATGTTCACACGGTTTCACCTGCGTTTATGGTTACTGCGTCGCCCCCGTGGGTCGTTGCGTGATGTTATATAGCTTACAGCCTTCCTCGATAAATAGGCTATCCAACACTAAAAGAATTTTCAAATCAAACCAGTAGTTCCCGTGATTAGCGCGATCAAACAAACAAACGAACAAACTCTTCAGCTTTATAATATTGGTATAGATTAGTGACTTACTCGGCCGCATCTTCTCCGATGACATCCTTGCTGTCTGGCTGTGGCAGCGGGTCTTCGTCTTCAGAATCCGAGTCCAGTATCTCCACCAGGTCCTGAGATATGCTGGTCATGTCCAGCTGCAGTAACGGAGTCATATCCTTGATACCATCGATCAGCCTCTGTAAACAATATCAAACCTTAACTGTACCAGACAAACAGATAAAGTTAATGTCGGAGAAGTATTGTTCTGTATGGCAACGTCATTAGTGGTTGCGGTTTTAGTGGACGTCATCTGGGTAATGCAGTGGTCTGACCGCCGGCGAGAAAACGACTAACTATCGGCGATTTTCTCTCTCAGGAAACGCACAATTAATATACATTCCGTGTAAACGAAAAAGATGCGTATATTAAAAGTTGCTCGCTGACTGTTCACCCTGCCGGCAACGATTCGCTTTACTAGTTTTGTCGCTGAGGGACAAGAGCTTTCAAAAATAAACTCGTTCAGCGATGCTCGCTCGTCGCCGCGCGTAGGTTTGCACAGGACTGAGCGCCCGCGGGCGAGTGGCGCGAGTAATCGCTCGTCGCACTTGCACACTCGCTTATAGCCCGGCGACAAAACTATCGAAACTACACACTCGCTTCGCGCTGATCGTCAACTCGTTTATAGTTTCTAGTTTTACTCGTTTCTCATTTTCGTTGGCGGTCGGACCACTGCCAAATATGCGAGCACAAAACACAACGATGCCGGTTTTAAACTATTTTTATTTAGAATAAACAATATTTTCACTTTACAATAATGTCGAATAAAAAATAACAGTTAAAACCGAGCAGTGGTTTCAAGGCACCGATCTTACTTTTTTATACACAACTCACAACTCAACGTTCCGACTCGATCAGTCGCTTTCGCTCAAATGTGTCTCAATAACTGTCGGCCTTCCTAAAGTAAAGATGGCGCCTCGACCCCACTCAAGCACGCGCTCTGCTCTGATTGGTCGTTACGTGAATTACAATATTCATAACTTTTATTAGATTAATAATGTTTGAGCTATAGAATAATTTAACAAATCAAATTAAATTAAATTAAGAATTTTAAAAGTAATTAAAACGTAGACAATTTATATTGTGAATTATACGTGTAAATAACAATCAACCCGACTAATAGCTTCCTCCGACACGGCCGTCCTGACGTATCACGCGCCCTCGTGTGATGTTGAAGGCCGCGCATCATCGTTATCTGCAGAAAAGAAATAGATACTGGTGTATAGTTCGGCCACTCCTGACCTGCTCCTGACCTACTCCTGACCTACTGAAGGATATCGTGTACATCTTATCTTCTACGCAACAACTTCATTTTAGATATTTTAATTGAATAGGTGCTCTATTGATAAGCCTTTCGTTATCGAATCTAATTCGTAATAAACTCCACGCTACATACTACATCAAGTCAGTAGTATCAACACAGCCACCTCGCCGTTTATTGCGTTACACATTTTGGATTATTAACAATACCCATAGTACAAGCTCTGCTTAGTTTGGATTAGATGGTGTTGTGTGTATGTGTAGAATATTATTCATCATCATCATCATCATCAGGCTATGATAGACTGCAGGCAGATGCTGGATGCGGCAAGCTGAAGACAGGGCGCTATGGCGCTCTTTGGGGGAGGGCTATGTCCAGCAGTGAATATTATTATTATTATTAATATCTAAATGGCCACCTCGCGTCTTATTCTACTGATTTCACTTTTCAATGGCCACCTCGCCTTCAGTGGCCTCCTCGCCTACTGATTTCACTTTTTAATGGCCTCCTTGCCTTCAATGGCCTCCTCGCCTACTGATTTCACTTTTTAATGGCCTCCTCGCCTTCAATGGCCTCCTCGCCTACTGATTTCACTTTTAATGACCTCCTCGCCTTCAGTGGCCTCCTCGCCTACTGATTTCACTTTTTAATGGCCTCCTCGCCTTCAATGGCCTCCTCGCCTACTGATTTCACTTCTTAATGGCCTCCTCGCCTTCAGTAGCCTCCTCGCCTTTAGTGGCCTCCTCGCCTACTGATTTCACTTTTTAATGGCCTCCTCACCTTCAGTGGCCTCCTCGCCTATTGAATTTACTTTTTAATGGCCACCTCGCGATCAGTGGCCACATCGCGTTCAGTGGCCACATCGCGTTTAGTGACCACATCGCCTTTCACAAAGCTTAACTAAACCTTAACAACCACCACGTTGCTAGGATATCCTATAAATAGACTTTATTCGCCACACACACACTCCGATAATTAATCATTTTAAACAAAGACGTCTATAGCTATCAAAGTAAATCTAGTTTCTTGTCCTATGCCTGCGAATCAGTTAGCTACACTTTGCCTGGGCTGCGCCTGCATCGAAACGAAATGAAAACTTCTCACCAGGCTTTATAAAACGTGATCCATAACTGGCTGCATTGTACAAATATCTACTCGACGGTCTACATGCTCCAAACTTGCATAGACTTCCTATTTCGGGCAGTGCGTCGCGATGCGGCATTTATCGTTGCAGTATTAGTTAGTCAGTGGTGGCTTCTTCTGGAGCCCGACATCCTTAGGTTGTTGCGGCGCATTGTTAACACAATTGTAGTACTATCTCGCTTAGCCAATTCGCGGCTTCCTTGCATTGTTAGAAAGCTGAACTAATTGGGCCTTGATGCCATCAAATTGCACATTGATCTGCAAGGTCCCCTTGTGTATCTATGAACAAGAAATCATCTTGGAGTAAACTGTTAATCTCGGCCTACCTGATCAAATTGTGTTAAGGGAACTTCTTTATTTATTTGCAACAGTTAAATGTCTTATCCTCTCAGTGAAGATCGTTCGCAAAATCAAATGAACCAACGATCAAAACTTAACCTATCTCGATCACACACAATGACATGACATGACCTTTTCAACAGCTAGTGACCAGCAATCACCAACCGACCCCAAGTGACTTGGGAATAATAAAGGCTAGGGAGAAAAGATTGTTGTGATATCTGATCAGCTAAGAATGGAAGAGAAAATCTGTCGGGGATAGTATTCAAGTTGGTTCGCGATAGTATATCACCATGACATCCGTACCATCTCGCTTTTTACCAGGATTTAATGAAACGGTTAATATCTGAAACTAGAAATTCCTTTAGTTTACTTTGTACCATTTGCATTAAGGCTGAGCCTATTAGATGGACGGTAGACAGTACGGTTCGGGTCTTATAGCCTAATTTTTAAATCACCCACGGTTACCCGAGTGCATTGATATAATAATTCGAGAATCACTCAGTACCGTAACTAAAAATTATCAATAGCAATATTGCAATACTGTTAAGATTTACGATGAAAATACATTACACGTATCAACGTTCATTGGTTTTGAAAAAGCAAAATGCTATTTATCGAATGAACTGTATAAACTGAGAGCCCACTAGAAATGTTAAATTGTCGCGTCCAATCATTTCCTCGTAATGTTTTAGACATTCGTCCGGTCAAGTTTGAAACAATATAGGAATGCTATATCCGTAAATCACATAAAAAAAAATCTGTACAATTTACTACCTCAGTTATGAAAAAAGAACAATCTAGACTTAAGTGCATTAATTACGCTAGGTATGTCAATACGCAACGTATTACAAACGCGAATGTGAGTTTGTTTGTTACACTTTCACTCCTTAACAACTCAACCGATTATCACTAAACATACACGATGTCAGGGGAACAGAAAAATACAAAGGGTGTCTTTTATCCAGGACTGTAATATAACCTAACTCGACATAACCTACATTTTTGCGAGCGAAGACGCGGGCAAAATCTAGTGAAACAATAAATCAAGTCATTAAAAGTGTCAATAATAACGATTATGTAATCTTTGCTGTCATTTTTGCCACTGTCAGTCAGTCATCTAAAGAAACTAAGCACCAAAAACTCACAATCAAATTCGAAATTAAAGGCAAAGGAAAACCATCTGGCACAGTATTTATATTAAGTACGCGATAGTCCACGCTTATACCATCACTACTGTTGCGCTTTTCGACTAATAGAACGGGACTCGCGAATGTCTAACAACTAGGACAAATACTTCTAGCTTCCAACAATTATTATTCGTTAATTTTAGTACGTACAACCTGCCTGTCATTTAAACTTAATCGGCATGGACGATGTTGAACGATCAGATCTGGATTGATTAGCCGAATAATCACATGCATTTTTGTTAACCATTTATAATGAAATTTAAATAGCTAAGCAATAACAACATTAACTTTTGCATGTTGTCCGAGTAGACATCGAAATCAACAGTATGAAAACTAATTACTGAAGGTACTTCACAAATAGTAGGTAACTAAGTTATTGTAATTGTAAATCCTTATTTTAAAATATCACGGCCTATTATGACCTCATGTTTTATGGTATATTCGGGTAGAATATATTATGGAACAAAATTGCAAGACTATTCTCATTCAAAATAACCTCAATCAGAGTTCGTCGGTACAACAAATAGCGGAATTATCAGTAACAGTTATTTGAACAGAATTACTATAACGAGTGCGTTTAAATATGTCAGCTACAATTAATTAGTAATTACACAAGAGAACATTCGGCCCCGGAGTCGAAATAAAATGAAAGCGACCCACCTGATTGTTGTAACTATCCGCACAGCAACCATCTCGCAGCTGTCCACATGGCGCTCGCTTGTTGAGCTATCCCACTTCTGATGTCGAAGAAGTATTGTTCTCTATGGCAACGTCATTAGTGGTTGAAAATTTAGTGTTTAGATGACGCCTCATCTGGATAATATGCGAGCACAAAATACAACGATGTCGGTTTTCCACTATTTTTATTTAGAATAAACAATATTTTCACTTCACAATAATGCCGAAAAAAAATAACAGTTAAGACTGAGCAGTGAGTTCAGGGCACTGATCTTACTTTTTTTTACACAACTCACAACTCAACGTTCCGATTCGATCAGTCGCTTTCGCTCAAATGTGTCTCAATAACTGTCGGCCTTCCTAAAGTAAAGATGGCGCCTTGATCCCGCTCAAGCACGCGCTCTGCTCTGATTGGTCGTTACGGTGAATTACAATATTCATAACTTTTATTAGATTAATAAGGTTTTAGAGCTATAGAATAATTTAACAAATCAAGTAAAATTAAATTAAGAATTTTAAAAGTAATTAAAACGTAGACAATTTATATTGTGAATTATACGTGCAAACAACAATCAACCCGACTCAATAGCTTCCTCCGACATATATATAAGTGCCCGTCATCAACAGTTGGACCGCGGCCCGCCAGGCACGATCACGAAGCCTGGTCGGAGGATCCTGTCGTTGTGTTGAAGGGACATCACACCACGTTCCTCCACAGTAGTGGAGTGATTGATCGTCCGCCACAGTTAGGGTTACCAACTCTCGAAAGAACCAACTTGGATTTTAACACACCAGGGGCAACGGGTGGAGGTTTTAAAGAAAATCGTCACTGAAGAGTGACGAACGAGACGAATTGTGTTTAAGCTTGTAGTGGCACACCAACTGCGTTTAGCATATCGCGCGAGCGACTACGACGACGCAGAAAGTAGGCGACCAATTTTGTTAATTCTGAAAATCAGTTTTATTTCAGAGAAAACAGGAGAAATGATGGCGTCCTGGAAACTCGGGAGGTTAACCATTATTACCGAAGTCTTCCGGGCATTCCGGGAGGGTTAGGAACCCTTCTTTTTTTACGTGGGAGAATGCATTGACGCATACCTCGTCGCGGGGCGACGGAGGTTATGTCGGACTCACCGGGGAAAGATTGTGAGCGACATCCCGGTAATACCGACTAAACCTACCACGGTGTTCTTCGATATAAACGCAATTGGCGAGGTCGCGCGAATCAATTTCACATGCTATCGCGACCCCGCCATGGTAGGTGGCAACCCTAGCCACAGTCTATAGTTACCTGTTGCCTGTCCCTCACAGCGACGGCACAGCGCTGGCAGACCATGGGGCGCCTCTTCCTGCTGGCGTCGTAGTACGCCGCCGTGGCGTTGTCCGCTGCGAGGAACACGCTCGCGCCACTGTCGCACATGTAGTTGATACATCTCCTTGTTCTCTTCTTGGCTTCTTCTGGCTCTGACAGTTTACTTGGTGCTAAACAAGAAGAATATAATACCAATTTCAATTTGTATTGTATTTCATAATGTACAAAAGATCTAGTGGCAGCTAGCATACATACGCCGTCACATAATATTTACGTAGCCACGATAATGTTATCTAACAGTATTATAACTCGTATGTGTCCTTGAAATAATAACCTACGACCGCGCAGTACGCAAACACGCGAGAGGTCTGTCCACCTACAGTATTTTAATTTCATCTACCTACATGAGTTTCTTTCTAGTTTAGTAATTGTAAATATTATATTTTTTATTTAAATAAAATGAAATTTGTTGTGAATGAGATAGGAAGTATGAATGAATGTTTATTTCATAAAATTAGGATACAGTACACAGCTTAAAGTAACATTAGTTTTTACAATAATGTAGGTATGTACTTACACTACAGTTACTAAAATCGATGTAACTTAACAAAATTATAAAAGCAAATAAGTATACAAATAGCAGCTTAACAATAAAACAATTAAGATCTAATGCGTCATACATCGTAGCTATGCACATTTAAACATTTATGATATTATAAATGACAATGGCGGTATACAGAAACAAATGTTCTTTACCTCCCGTGTTAGTCGAGACTGTGTTACGGCAAGGTAAGATTCTCGCTTCGGAAATACAGACTTTAACTCATTATCATTAAGACACTTTTTCGGATAGAGTAATTAGTAAAAATCATCTACACAGCTAACGAGTTTTAATGCTGTGGTTTAGTGTAAACAAGTAGTATATGCATTAATAACAGATGAAATCATAACACCTATCACTTAGATATAAGTTATTAGGTATTTTCTTTTTGTTTATATTTTTATCCTGAATTGGTCATACAAGGATTAATTTAATATTGTACGAGTGTTTTTTTCTTTGACGTGAATCAATAAATGAATCAAAAATGAATTAAAAAAGTCGGTAATCCCCAGAGATTATTAGTTAAGTAGCTAACTAGTAGTATTGTAATATAAAAACATAGTAAGATTATAACTTTATTAATCCTGTTTAGGGTAATATACCTACTCGTATGTTGTGCCAGAGTAAACATTATATATTTTAATATTATACATATGTATACATTTTTTATATATCAATAGATTTAATATTTGATGTGATAATATTTTTTATTGTATATAATAGTTTACATATGCTTAAAATTGTTTATATAAAATAAGTATATTTAATATATTTGTGTTAATATTATAATTAAAATATCAATAAAATAAAATAGGGTATATGAATTTATCGATATATATGCATTAATTTTTCAGACCGTTCATAGTCCAGTGAACTCAGAAATCGATCCAATGTCTTTTTACAAACAAACCTGGTTGTACCTGTTAAATGATTAGTTTTATTAATGCGATTGTAGAAAAACGGAGCTTGGAAATAGGAGAAAGATTGAGCAAAAGAGGTTTTGCATACTGGTACGGCATACACCTCATACGGTCTCCTCACAGGAATATTGTTACGTCTTTGAGAGGAGTGTTGCTTTAATACAATGTATTTGATGAATAGTTGACGAATGCTTAATACTTCAAATTCCTTGTACAGCTTAGATGTAGGATATCTAAACTCTTTGAAATTAATAACTTTTAGAACACAACGTTGGGCTCTTTCTAATTTTATAAGAGTAGTTTTTTTAGCACCACCCCACGCACTGATACCATAGGTTAATATAGATTGACATAGAGTAAAATATACGATCTTGCTTATCTTTTTGTCTCTTAAATTTCTAATTTTTTTGAAAATAGGTATCAACTTCCGTAATCTTGATTTTAAATTACTGACATGGTTTTCCAGTTTAAATGTTTGTCAATTTCGACGCCAAGATATCTAATACTATCAATTGCAGGTAAAATAAAACAATCACAGCCTTCACTATAGCAACAGTTACTAGAATGTGCTTTAAAAAAAAAAACTAGATGCGGTTGTAGGTTATCCTTTATTGTAAATTTTATATACTTTGTTTTCTTTAAGTTTAAGGTAAGTAAGTTTTCATCAATTATAAATCTACTAATCAAAAAACACAACATGATTTTTAAATTAAGTTGTGTTTTTGATTATTAGATTTAATAAAAAACAACCTTATAAAGTGTGACTGGTTAAACATTGTACGTACTTAAGGACATGATAATTTATGGTCAGACGTAACATATAAAAAATAAATAAAATAAAATCTGTGTAACCTGCAAAGAAAACCTTTATGAAAATTTGTATGAAATATCCATAAAATGTGGACACTGCGCGCTAATGACCTTTGATAAGAAAAGGACGGGCGGGGGTGCAAATTCGGCAGAGTGCAGGGTGCGGTAGCTGGGGGCACGGGCGGAGGTTTTGTTTAGCTTTGGTATATGCACAAGAGTGTCCGCACATTAAGTTTTTATTGGATAACTAGATCAAAAATACCTATTTTTTAGATATCGGGTCCAGAATCGAATACTGAATTCCTTCAATATGTCGTCTTTTACCAATCACTCTGTATATTTGCGACTGAAATTTTTTTGCGCCTCGACTGAGACGTATGAAAAGCTTTATTGTTAAATTTAATAGTATAAAAGAAATCAGCATTCGGATAAAAAGTTTAATTAAAAATACTTTTGTTTGCACTTTGCCGTAATTATTATATATACTTGTACTTATTTCACTCAAATATTAACAAATCGCACGCTTACTGCTTACAAAACCATCACACCGTCCGTTCATTGCTGCGGCGCCTTCGCGACTGATTGTGTACAGAGTGTATACCGACCTCGAGGCGTGTAGGTATGACTCGCATTCCGACCGTTTGTATGAAGATAGAATACTGTTAGATAACATTACCGTGACGTAGCTATGATGCACGCTCTGATTGGTTCGTAGGATGTTATTAAGGTTTTATCTTATCTTATGTGGGGGGCCAGTCAGTGCAGACCGGCGACACTTCGACCCAGTGGGATCTCTTCTGTCGACACTCTCCCAATAACGACTGCCATAGATGTTCATGGCAGCCGGGACCGACGGCTTAACGTGCTTTCCGAGGCACGGAGCAGGCGATAATTGTCAATCAATACGCACATAATATCGAAAAGTCATATAACTTCCGAAAATCAGAGGTGCGCGACGTGGGTTCGAACCCGAGACCCTCTGCATTGCAGTCTGTTGGTCTCCCCACTGAGCTATCGCTGCTCTTATTAAGGTTTACTCCTAATACCTTTTGTCTAAGTAGAAAATGTACTTATGCTGTGCAAAACAAATAAAATTTACATATTCTCAAATCGATAGTTTTATTTCTACCTTAACACATATTGAAATCTTATAATTAGGTTTGGTAACAATTATGGCCCCTGTCAGACACAGCAACACAGGATTCATTCCTAGTGCGGCAATTGTCTTTTATTAAAAAGAAAAACAAAAACAAGGGTATCAAGAACAGCCAAGCACATGAGCGGCGGTGACTGCTCACTATCAGATGGGCTAAATGGGCCGTCGCCAACATTTTCTTCAGAACAGTATGTTAGAAAGAAAGAGTAAGACTAGATAGAGGTATAGCTTCTTACCTGTAGGTGTGTCTTCTTCATCAGAATCCAAGCTGAATATTTCCAGGCTAAGCTTTGGTTTGCTTTTCACCTCGGTCTGACCTTGTTCGTTGATCTGTAAGTTATGACCAATTAAGAGTCAAGTAGTCATCAATCAATCTTGCATCAATCGCCAAAGAATAGAACAACAAACAGTGATCAAACAATCACTAATCAAGAGTTAATCAATCGTGTAAAAACCTTGCATTGATGCAACGTTGTTGCCAATTAATTAACAATAAATAACTATCTTTAGTTATCTTACATAAATTAATTCCATTAATCCATTAAAGTCCATTAACCTTACATAAATGGCCAATGAATCAAACAAAACCTAGTGCTCATTTAATCACCAATCAATAGTTAATCAGTCAACAAACAATCTTGCATCAATTGCCAATAAATCAAACAACAAACAGTGATCAAT
Organism: Catocala sponsa; assembly: GCA_963564715.1. Lineage (NCBI taxonomy): Eukaryota > Metazoa > Arthropoda > Insecta > Lepidoptera > Erebidae > Catocala > Catocala sponsa. The sequence goes on from OY751354.1 coordinate 13,483,016, forward strand.
CAATCACCAATCAAAAATTAATTAGTCACCCATTAATCTTTAATCCATCGTCAAATTACTATCAATCAATCGTCCAACAATTGTCAATCAATCATTGAATGACCTGATTAATTTAAAAATGATCTATGATTTATTATAAACATTTAATTATAAGAAATAAGGTGTTTAGCACTCACTTCAGGTATGTACAAGGTCTGTTCTGAAGGGCTTGCAGTCTTGATTGTCACCTCACTGGTATTCAGGCGCGCCTGGAATACACATCATATTAAACATGGTACATAAACTCAATCCGCTACGCAACAAGCTATATTATGTATAATGTCCTCCAGACCAAATTTCAGTCACGGCGGCCAAACTTAACAGAGACTGGCCATCTGCGCAGGAGATATTATAGTGCACAAGTGTGTGCGCAAACACAAGTGCACTCTCTGTTCCCTAACTCTCATGATCCGATGGGACGGCAATCCGACACAACGGCTCAGGACCAACGGCGACACGTGCGCACTGAAGTACGGGTTGGGTCCAACAATAATAATAACAATATTCAATCACATACACACAACACCATCTAGCCCAAACTAAGCAGAGCTTGTACTATGGGTACTAGACAATGGATAAACATACATATATACTTTATTTTTTTGTAAATACATACATATTATACATAGAAACACCCAGACCAAGACAAACATCCATGTTCATGCACACAAATGTTTGACTTGTGCGTGAATCGAACCCGCGACCTCAGGCGTGGCAGTTGGTTACACTAACCACTACGCCATCGAGGCCAATGTTATTTATATAACATTTAATTAACTAATTATAATGTCCTAGTTATCCTTCGTCAACAATACTTTTTCTGGGTAAATGGTACCCTATGTCCTTTTCTGTATTCCAGACAACGTGTATGTAAAATTTAATGATGATTGGTCTCGATGGCGTAGTGGTTAGTGTAACCGACTGCCACGCCTGAGGTCGCGGGTTCGATTCCCGCACAAGTCAAACATTTGTGTGCATGAACCTGAATGTTTGTCTTGGTCTGGGTGTTTCTATGTACAATATGTATGTATTTACAAAAAAGAAAGTATATATGTATGTTTATCGATTGTCTAGTACCCATAGTACAAGCTCTGCTTAGTTTGGGCTAGATGGTGTTGTGTCTATGTGATAGAATATTATTATATTATAATTTAATACTTATATAGAAAATGAAAAAGACTCATGTCAGCAAAAAAACATTTTGCTACTTTAAGACTTACTGTTTTATGAGGAGGTGGCTTCGGCACACCACTGATGACGACCTCTCCCTCCTTAACGACGATCTCTGACGTGTTTCCGGCGGCGGAATTCGACATTATCTCAATACCCGTCGGTATGTTCACGGAAGTGACGTCAGAGTCTTCTACCGGCGGCGTTGCAGGCGAATTCCGTTGGCTAGTTTCAGATACAAGAAGTTGCCTCAGTTGTGGAAATTTTTTCGCTTCTTGAACATCTGTAGACATTATTTTGTTATAATACTACTTTATTTATTCGCTCGTTGGTTCTGTAGAGTAAGTTTGCATGCAATTTTGAGGTTTTGGATTCGATTCTTGGATAAGGCAGTGTTCTTGAAATCTCTATTAAAATCACAGAAACACCACAGAGTCTATCTAGGAGGCGCAGCGGTAGTGAATGCGATTGTTGTTCATGCGGCTACCGGTTCAATTCCGGGGTCGGGCGGAGTATCATTAGGTTAGGGAACAGAGAGTGCACTTGTGTTTGCGCACAAACTTGTGCGCTATAATATCTCCTGCGCAGATGGCCGATTTCCGTTAAGATTGGCCGCCGTGACCGAAAATCTGTCTGGAGGACATTATTGGTGACAAGTAGGGGAAGGGAGAAAAGGTTGAAAAAGGACTGACTACCTTTTTGTTGACCCGATCCGAGATTCGAACCCGAGACCTCATGCACAGCAGTCGCATTCACTACCGCTGCGCCACGGAGGCAGTCACCAATACTGAGCATAAGAACTCCCCACCACCTCGCATAAATGTTTACATAATACTTGAAACAACGCTTAACTTTTCGACCGAACATCAATTTTCATCCATAAAAATACTAGTCTCAAACGAAGCCGCGGGCAAAAGCTAGCAGATAATATGAAGGAACTCACCATCTTCGGAAGAGCTTTCTTCCAACTCCACAAAGTTCAGTATGCTGCTATTCTGCACACTTGATATGGTCAGATCTCTGAGTTTGGAAGGCGAAGACTTGGGTGATGGCTTCTCAGACTCCGGTTTAGTCTGTTGTTCTGAACAAACACACAAAAATCATTGAAATTAAAAAAGATTCGCCTTGAGGCCTGTTTCGAATGGCAATATACTGGGTGTAAAGAACGGCGTCCTGAAAGCTTTACCAAGACGTCTTTCTGTAGATACTTATCTCGACGCAAACTTCTATTAATCATAAAAACCGGCCAAGTGCGAGTCGGACTCGCACACGAAGGGTTCCGTACCATTATCTATAAAAACGCCAAAAAATTATGTCTGTTTTATGGGAGCTCCACTTAAATATTTGTTTTATTTTAATTAAATTATTTATTTTAAAGACAATATATCTATACTAATATTATAAAGCTGAAGAGTTTGTTTGTTTGTTTGTTTGTTTACTTGAACGCGCTAATCTCAGGAACTACTGGCCCGATTTGAAAAATTCTTTCAGTGTTAGATAGCCCATTTATCGAGGAAGGCTATAGGCTATATACATCATCTGTGAAAATTTCAACTGTCTAACTATCACGGTTCCTGAGATACAGCCTGGTGACAGACGGACAGGCAGACAGACGGACAGCGGCGTTTTAGTAATAGGGTCCCGTTTTACGCTTTGGGTACGGAACCCTAAAAACGCAACATAAAGATTTCATATTGATTAACATTACGCGGTACGCAATAGATTGCTACCAATACAACGTACGAGCGGGGAATGACCTATGCGCTCTGCGCGCATAAATACAACGTACGAGCGGGGAATGACCTATGCGCTCCGCGCGCATAAATACAACGTACGAGCGGGGAATGACCTATGCGCTCCGCGCGCATAAATACAACGTACGAGCGGGGAATGACCTATGCGCTCCGCATAAACAGCTGATTTGTTTAAGGCTTATGTTTAACTTATCACCAGATATAGTAAAATATAACAGTCAAAAATAGTAAATGATCACCAAATTGCACAGCAAAATATATTTAAAGAAATCAAAATAAGTCGACGGACCTATTTTTGGGTGGGTTTAAGAAGGAACCTAACATAACCTAACCCTTCCGAGACGAAATGCAATGATTTGAAGCGTATAGATTACTCGTTATGATATATTTTAGTAAGCATATTTTGGTACGCAATGACTATTTTTGGTGGTCATTATATTTAATCCCTTTGTTTAAATCACGACGATTTAATTACATTGATGCATTTTAGTAAAATGTTGTATTACTTTTTATTTATCAAAATAGATGGTTTATGCATAATGACTCAAAGTCTAAAAAAAGAAAAATTGCAGATAACAAATATGACTTTTCCTAAAGAAAATTCCAACGAATTTTAACTCAGAATAATGGTCTAAATCTACTAATTCAGTTTTGGGTATGCTGTCCCATACACCCCGTATAATATCAGACCTGTATATAAACTGTCCCACTGCTGGGCAAAGGCCTCTTCTCAGTGTGAAGGTTGGGCCATAGCGCCATACTGGCCCAGCGCGGATTGGTAGACTTCACATATATTTGAGAACATTATGGAGAACTTTTAGACATGCAGGATTTCTCAGGATGTTTTCCTTCACCATTAAAGCGAGCGATAACTATTTAATACGCATGTAACGAGCAGCGATAGCTCAGTGGGGAGACCAACAGACTGCAACGCAGAGGGTCTTGGGTTCGAACCCACGTCGCGCACCTCTGACCTTCGGAAAGTTGTATTGACAATTATCGCCTACTCCGTGCCTCGGAGAGCATGTTAAGCCGTTGGTCCCGGCTGCCATAAACATCTATGGCAGTCGTTATTGGGAAAGTGTCGACACAAAAGATCCCACTGGGTCGAAGTGTCGCGGGTCTGCACTGACTGGCTCCCACATAAGATAAGATAACATAATACGCATGTAACTTCTTAAAGGCAGAGGTGGGTGCTTAGGGATCAAACCCGAGATCTATGCGTGGCAATCCAACGTTTCCCCACTAAGCAGGCTTTAACAAATTTGTTTAATATTCAGTTACTTATTTTGCTGGCTGTACTATGTGAATAAAACCCAAACATAGTAACCTAACTATTATTATAAAAGCGAATGTGAGTTTGTTTGTTACGCTTTTACGCCTTAACTAATCGACCGTTCATCATAAAATTCGCATATACGTTGTCAGGCGAACAGAAAAAGGACATAGAGTACATTTTATCCAGAAAAAGTAGAAAGAAAAGAAAGAAAAATAATTATTTTGACACACAAGGGCACACGCAAAACACGAAGAAATAAAAAAAAACAAAAGAAAAGTAAACAAATTACAAAATAAAAAAATAGAATAATAAATTACTCATCTAACCTAACCTACATTTACGCGAGCGAACCGCGAGAAAAAGTTAGTATTAACAAATATATACCTTCAGCTGGTTTATCCTGGTCTTCGGTAGTCTCTTCTGGCGCAGGCTGGTCTTTTACCTCTACTTGGTCTTCTAAAGGAGGCGGTGCATCTTCATCTTCATCGTCTGACAACTTGACTGTTTCTATCACTTCAATTTGTTCTATGACGTCATCATTCTGAAAAATTTTTATGTATAATGAATGTTTTGGTCTGGTTCAGCTTTGACCCGAAGAAAATTACGCAAATCGTATAATGTAAAATTGTTGACTGGTAAAATGATAGATAAATGAATACTGTAACATTTTGGGCTGGTGATAAGTAAAGAAAGATATATAGCTCACTGGGGAGACCAACAGACTGCAATGCAGAGGGTCTCGGGTTCGAAACCACGTCGCGCACCTCTGATTTTCGGAAGTTATATGACTTTTCGAAATTATGTGCGTATTGATTGACAATTATCGCCTGCTCCGTGCCTCGGAGAGCACCTTAAGCCGTCGGTCCCGGCTGCCATGAATATCTATGGTAGTCGTTATGGCGAAGTCAGTGCCCTATAATATCCTGACACTAGTCTACCCTTAAGGTATCGTTAGCCTTCGGGTTGCGGAGGTCAGATGGCAGTCGCTTCGTGTAAAAACTGATATCCAGTCAAATCCGGTTAGACTAGAAAAGCCGACCTCAAGTGACTTGGGAAAAATAAAGGCTAAGGAGAAGAAGATGTACCTTCTTTATCAATCAACTAAAAAATCTGAAAACAATGACCATTTTCGAGAAAACATTTTTTTTACTGACCAATGTACAAAAATCTGATTTTGTCTGATTTATCGAGCCCTGAATACACTTATTCGAAACAGTTTCTGAAGGAATGTCGTAATTCTGAAAACATCGTACGATGACCAAACCTGTAAACGAGAAAAAGATAAAAACATACTACAGAAAAAGAAAGTAAAAGCAAAATACTCACAGATAAACCAGAATTTGGACTCATCACTGGAACTTCAGTGAACCTTTTAGCGAGGATCGCTTTACGAGCCGCAAACTTCTTGGACCTCTCACTCATTTCAGCATCTGTTTTCTCTATCTTTACTTTGCTTTCAACACTGGATGCTGTTACGTCTTTCACTTTTACATCTTGTGCCGCTGCATGATTAAGTTCTGGTAGCACTGGCTGCGAAGAAAATAAATATATACCAATATAATTGTGAATGTGTGTTTATTTGTTTGTTATGCTCATGTCTTAACTACTCGACCGATCATCATGAAATTTGCGTATACTTTGTCAGGGAAACAGAAAAGGAGATAGGGTACTTTTCATAGAAAAAAAAGTATTGTTAATAACCTAACCTATATTTACGGAAGCGAAGCCGTGGACAAAATCTAGTCTAATATAAATGTGAAGGTGAGTTTGTTTGTCAAAGTCAAAAATCATTTATTCATGTAGGTCACAAAGTAACACTTATGAACGTTCAAAGTATACAGGTTAGTGAGTTTACTAAGTTACTCAAGATAATAAGTTAGTTAAGTTAGTTAGTTACTGTTTGTTATACTTTTACGCTTTAATAGCTCGACCGATTATTATGAAATTTTAAAATATTAAAAAAAGATATTTTACTACGTTTCTGCCCCAGAATAAGGGATACAAAAATAAGTTTATTAAAATGTTAAAATTAGCAAACCCTTAAATATTACTATATAACGCCACTAAGTCTTAATGTCACTATTACTGTCTTTAAAAGGAAGTAATTTATTCTTTTTGATATATACATACATAGACTCACGCCTGTTTCCCAGAGGGGTAGGCAGAGACTACGGATTTCCATTTGCTACGATCCTGACACACTACAATACTTTTTGATATCTCTGATATATTTTTTTCTTTCTTTTCCTTTTAGAAAGATAAATTGCAACAGGCGTATTTCTTGGCACGAGGGACTTTATAAACAATCAAACTACATTCAGATACAAAGAACATGCAAACCCGGAACAACTACATGTAGATGACACAAATATTTGTCCTGTGTGGGACACAGCCCGCAGCACCTGGAGCAGTGGCAGGTGCGAGGCAACCCCTTCAACCACTATGCCATCCTTTGAGTCATTGTTGATGCCGAGCCCTAAAACTAAGCAGCCTCAGGAGTCTCAACAAATAATAACAATAACGCAGGTGTAGCTGACTGTATCTTTAATTATTGCCAATTACAATAATATAAAGATACTTAAGATATAAAAATTATGCATGCTGTGTTTACCCGTAAGAGATTGTTACGCTAGTAATGAGTTTTATAAATGTATCTCATCTTGTAACAGTGTAATCAATTGTTGGTGAACCTTATAAATAAAATAAAATAAAATATAAAACCGCGTCGCGGTGAGCGTGCGTTCGCTCCCTTGGATTCGTAGTTGTGAGTTGTTTGTTACCTTTTCACGCCTAAACCACTGAACCGATCATTCTGAAATGTTGTATATACATTGTCAAGTATACAGAAACGGACATAGACTACCTTTCATCCCGAAAAAAATTACTGTTCCCGAGGAAAACAACAATAACGTTCTTATGATAATAATAGATGGCGCCACGTGTCTTTCGAATCATGATTGAATTATATTATTACAAGCAGAGTACAGCCCGAATTGATTATCAAATTCTAAATTAACGCGAGCGGAGCCGCGGGCAAAAGCTAGTTATAATAATAAATAGCATGAATAAAAAAAGACATACCTCAGTTTCAACTTTGGCAGTTACTATTTCTCTTTTTAAATCTTCTTTATTTACCTCTTCCGATTTTACTTGTTCAGTTTTTACCTTTTCGATTTTTACCTTTTCGATTTTTACCTTTTCGATTTTTACCACCTTTTCAGATTGTAAACTTTCACTTTTTACCTTCTCCAATATTACTTCTTCATTATTTACGTTTATCGGATCTACTTCTGCATTATTTACTTCTTCTTGATTTATTTCTTCTGTTTGTATCTCTTCTGTGCTTAATACTTCTCTTTTGAATGTGCGGATCTTGTCAAGGTCATCGGTCTGTTCCTCAGTGCCAACATCATTAAGTGTATATTCAAAGTCTTCTTCACATTTATTAATTATGTCTTCTCTCTCTTCTGCGTTGTCTTCTGACTCTTTCTCTTGTTCTTCTCTAGTTCGCTCTGTCTCCGACTGTTGATCATTTGAGTCTTCTAAGAAAAGAAGATTGACTTTAAGTTAATAATATAATATTAGCCCTGTTTATAAGTTGTCCCACTGCTGGGCAAGGGTCTTCTCGCCGTATGAGAAGGGTAAGGCAAGGCTATTATGAAATTTCGCATACATGTCAGGAGTACAGAAAAGGACATAAAGTACCTTTCATCAAGAAAATATCAAAGTTTTTTTGATATAACTAATATTAAACCTATTAAATATATAATATTGTCTTCATTTTACGCGAATGTTATTCATTGAAATTAAACTACTATATACGGATTTTATCGCGTTGTTTATTTGAATAATGTTTGAATGTTTATTCTGCGTAAATGGAACCACCCATGATTTAATTACGTTTTCTTTTTTTTTTTTTTTTTTGCTCTTCAAAATGACCACACTCCACCTGATGGTAGATGGTAAGCAATAGTGTGGTCTAAGAGCAGTGGCCTCCACACCGCCCCTACAGCAGCCGAGTACTTTGAAATAACTACACTGGAACATTGAGACAACTACCATCTTAGTCTCCCCGTGACCATGGCTGCTGAAAAGCAACCGAAACGTCAGGAAAGTGAAAACATAAATATAAATAGTATAATAGTATAGTAATAGTATAAATAGTTTATAGTTTCAATAATTTAATTGCTTAAAAAAAGTTTAATAGATTTAGTAGAGTAACAGTTTTCAAAAATTTTGTAATAAAGTGTCTAATAAATAACGCGATAAAATCCGTATATAGTAGTTTAATTTCTATTAAACATAACAAAATTGCATTTAAGTAAACGTTTTTAGACTTTCGCGATTTGGACATATATACTTAATATAATACTAGGTAATGGGTCTTACATAATCAATAGGTATTTATTAATCAATTTTTGTAAAATGTTTAAACTAAACAACATTTTAATGCCACTATGTATGATGAAGAACATGTAAGAAATATAAATACACTGTAACATTCTACATGCCTGAAATTGTATGTATACACATGTTTATAAATATTATATTAAATTATCTTAACGCGTGCAAAGCCGCGGGTAAAATCTAGTATTATATACATACCGTCTAAATCAGAATCATCATCGTCATCCGGATCTTCATCATCATCTTGATCCTCGTCATCATCCACCACCCTATGAGACTCTGCCAGCAGCCCGAGGCTGTCTGACATGTTGGGTACCTCATCAGAATTGTCCGGGATCATTTGGTTGCTGGCCGTTGATGTGTTCGGTTGTTCTTGGACCGATGATGTAGATGGTTGTGCTTCTACGATCGTAGCTGAAAATAATACAACAATTATTTTTAAATTAAACTACTGTCACGTAATCCGTAATCGACTCGCGGCGCACGGCTGCGTGCGCGGCGAGCGAGATAGTGGCATCACTAGTCCCCCTCCGAGCGGCGGCGGCCTATATAAGTGGATCGCGCCCTGATGGATGTCTTCTTCCTTCCGCTGAGCTGCACATCAAGTTAAGTGGTTCTTCCTAATAAGAACCACGTAGGAAGCCTTTGAGAACCACGCCCTGATTTCTATTAATTGTATAGCTTGCTTTAAGTGTGTTCTATACTCATTGTTAATAAAAGTGTTAATTGCTCTAGTATCTTTGAATCATCTCTTCTTAAAGTAACCTCAAGACACCACGCCCCTACAGCGTGGCTTGTCGTTATCCTAACTAAACCTTTAAGGTTACACTACTTTATACGGATTTTATTGTGTTGTTAATTTTACATCAATATCCTAACTTCCTTATTAATATCCTATCCTATCCTAACTTCCTAACTCCTAACCAATATTATAAAAGCGAAAATGAGTTTGTTTGTTTGTTACCTTTTCATGCCTAAACCACTGAACCGACCATCCTGAAATTTTGCATATACGTTGACAGGTGTACAGAAACGAACATAGGCTACCTTTCATCCCGAAAAAAATACTGTTCCCGAGGAAAACAATAATAACGTTCTTATGATAATAGATGGCGCCACGTGTCTTTCGAATCATGATTGAATTATATTATTACAAGCAGAGTACAACCCGAATTGATTGTCAAATTCTAAATTAAAGCGAGCGAAGCCGCGGGCAAAAGCTAGTAATATTATAAAAGCAAATGTAAGTTTATTAGTTACATTTTGTTGTCTTTAACCGATCAATATGAAATTTCGCATAATTATAAGTGTTCAGGCGAACTCAAAAGGACATAAGGTACCTTTAATCCAGAAAAAACGAATGTTACTAACCTAAACTAAACTATATTTACGCGAGCGAAGCCACAGACAAAATCTAGTAATATTATACATAAATGCGAATGTGAGTTTGTTTGTTTATTACGCCTTAAAACTACTCGACTGATCATCATGAAATTTCGGTTTAATAGTATCTTTATTTTCTTATTTAAAACACAAAAAAGTGTCACTTACATAAGAACAAAATTCTTGAAGGTTAACAAATAACATGTCCGTTACCACTTTTAACAGTTTTAACTAAGTACACAGTTTCACTAATTGTTTAAGAAAATAAAACATATTTAGGTACACATTGCAATGAAACTATTACAACACAATGAGAACAAGAGGAAAACTTAATTTTAAAACGATAATTATAGACTTATAAGCAAAATCACCCGCGATATGCTTAGCAAAAAAAAAAAAATAATAATAATACAGATACAATTCACATTAATTTTGTTAGTCGGTAGACGGTGAAAATCGTGTGGTCCAAGTTATGCGCTATACGCTTTTTAGCTTCTCCTGCGCGGTAACTATTTGTTTCTTACGTCAAGAAGCAATCATTACTAGCCACGTAGTTCAACAATTTTCTTTTAAAGATTGTGAGTGTGCTCGCACTTTTCATTTCAGTTGGGATGCTATTATATAACTGCGCTCCTGCAAATGTTATAATGTTTTTTCCGTAATTGGTTCTGGCACCGGGGAGTATAATATGATTAGCGCGACGTGATGAGTATTTGTGCGTTTTACTTTTACCTTTTATGGAAAATGTGATTTGCGTACATAAATTTTGTAAGTATATACTAATATTATAAAGCTGAAGAGTTTGTTTGTTTGTTTGAACGCGCTAATCTCAGGAACTACTGGTTCAATTTGAAAATTCTTTTAGTGTTGCATAGCCTATTTATCGTGGCAGGCTATATAACATCACGCTACGACCCACGGGGGCGGCGTAGTAACGATAAACGCGGATGAAACCGCGGGAACGTCTAGTATGAAATAATCAGTAACACTTGCATTGCCTAGAATCACAAATAAAGAATGTACCTACAGTGGCGTACGGCGCCTACGGTGACGCCTCGATGGCGTAGTGGTGAGTGTAACCGACTGCCACGCCTGAGGTCGCGGGTTCAATTCTCGCACAATTCAAATATTTGTGTACATGAACATTGATGTTTGTCTTGGTCTGGGTAAGAGTATATATGTATGTTTATCCATTGTCTAGTACCCATACTACAAGCTCTGCTTAGTTTGGGCTAGATGGTGTTGTGTGTATGTGGTAGAATAGAGTGTGGTAGAAAATTGTAAAAAATGCAGCAATATAACTGCTTTTTTATACTATTATTGCTGAAGCATAAATTTGCCAATTGGTATAAGTCAGACTTATAAAGAACTACTATCTGCGCGCGGTCGCGCCCGCGTGATATCTACATCAATAAAAAGTAGCCTATGTCCGTTCCCAGGTTTTAAGCTGTGTGAGTGGTTTAGCCATGAAAAGGTAACAGACATACATACAGATAGTTACTTTCGAAATTATAATATTAGTTAGGATAATTCCCATGTTAACAAATTTTCAAAAATATTTAAAACCACTTTAGGTATTAGTGATTAAAAATTAAAATTCTAAAAGCACATTAGGGCGTGTATGAGGAATGTGATGAAAGTGAATGAAGCCAGAGAAGTGTGTCAGGATGGTAGCAAATGGAAATCCGTAGTCTCTGCCTACCCCTCTGAGAAACAGGCGTGAATCTATGTATGTATGTATATTAGGTATTTTTGAAAATTTAATTTGAGCTTCCAAGAATTGTAGTATCAGCCGAAACTATAAACCAATTGAAAAATAGATAGATAAACATCTACTCAACTCAAACTGATGAGCATGTAATGCAGTAGCCGTGTAGAGGATTTTATCAGTTGTACACAACTGCTTGCCTGATGATAAATAATAATAATAACTTCTAAAGAGTAGTCTGGTAATGGGCCCGGCTGATAGCATTGGGCCTGCTGCTCATTACGTAGGAAGGTACAACTAAGGAAGAAAGATTTGCTTCTACCTAAACCTTTAAAGATATAGAGCATAATGTTAAGCCATTTATTAAGAAATAGATTTTACTAACCTTTAGAAACAATAGGTTCTACATGAGCCTCAGAAGTATCTTTCTCCATATTCACTTCATCTATTTCACTTATAACTTCTTTTGGAGCCTCAACAATTTCCTCACCCTTACCATCTTTTACTTCATCTCCTTTCTTTGAATTATCATTCACATCATCTAATTTGCTATCATTTACAGTGTGATCATCAATTTTACTAACATCTGGACTATCTAATACATCATCAATATCTATCAACTCTTGTGTTGGTATTTCTAACATAACATCAGGCCTGTGAATACCATGATTAGTTCTGATTTGTAATGGAGAGCTTCCCAGAGTAATATTGATAGAATTGTCTACATCCATTTGATTTTCTTCTTGACTATTATCATTGTTATTACAATTAGAATTGTTTCCAGTATTTTCATTGTTTATATTTTGAGATACAGAATCAACATTGTCTAAGTGTCCATCTTGTTCACCAATGTTAAATTTGTCTGACACAACTTGCTTTTCTGCTTCTACAAGACTCTTAGGTTCATATTTTTCTAAAGGATGCTCTTGTATTTTATTATCTCCAGTTTCTAAGTTTTTTCCAACAATTTCTGGTACTTCATCAATGTTTTTGCCAAAAGTATCTATATCCATAGCACCTGAGTCTTCCACAACATCATCTTTCAGCAAGTCTTCTTCATTTAATTCCACAGTTGCTGGCATTTTAGTTTGTACATCATCATCTTCTAGAAGTTTCTCTTCTAAGATAGCTTCAACATCTTTTTCTTCAGCTGTCATTTCAAAATTACCTATAGTAGATGTGACTTCTTTAACTACCGGAATTTCTATTTCAGTCTCAGTTTCAGTGGCATCAAGTTTATTTTCAGGTGGTTTGGCCTCTTTATTTAATATAGCTGGATCTTCTATAGCTACATCATTATTTTTGGTATTTGGGCTCTCAGTGTGGTTATCAGAAGATATGTCATTGCCGTCATCATCTTCCCATCTCAGTGTCAAATCCTCTTCATCTATCTCATCATCACTCATGGAGTTAGTAACATTTTTAGTCTGTTTTTCATTTGGAATGTTAGTTTTTGTGCTCTCTCCTATATTCTCTAGAGATTTCTCTTGTTGGGCAATAGAGTCACTAACCTCTTTTGTCCTTTCCTTACTGGATGATGAACAGTCACCACTGCCTTCATCAGTAACCTTAGAAGATTTTTCTATAGTTTCATCTTCAGTAGTATCCATTTTTTTATCAATAGATTCGTTATTACTGTCTTCTAAGATCTTTTTACTAGAAGCTTCAGCCATAACTAAAGATGAACCACCAAGATCATCTGCTTTTTCAGGCGAATCTTTTATTGTAATATTGTTATCCTTAGAGACTTGACCCGTGTTTGGACTGTCTGAATTTTCATTTAATAAGTCTCCCTTATTTGTTATGCTGTTAGTATCGTCTTTATCACTCATGGTAAATAAAAGCTATGATTATTCGGCAAAAACAACTTGTTTTGAAAATGACATTCAGATAAAACGTTAAACTATGTGGAATAAACGTATTGAGATTTGATTTCACATTAGTAGTGAATGTAGCTGTTAAAATAAGAATTCACTGCTTGAGATAATTGTATTATTATTGCGAGACTCTATCTGAATAACAAGCATCTACTTTGCACGGCATTGCATTGAAAATGTCATTCAAGTTTGACAGTTTAATATATATTTTATTGCAATGTTGCCATAAACACTACTTATGTCGCTTTAGTCGATTATTATATTTTGTGTAGTTCTCTGTAAAAGAGTTCCAGACCAGAGTTTTAACAATATATTGCATTCTAACCATTTCCTTCAGTAGCCCTTTGACTTGTCATGTAAAGTAACCTGGAACGCAAATATAAATATTTTGTTTGATTTGATTTGATTGACTGCCGATTTCACCTGCAATTATAGCGGAATTATGTGATATTCTTTCTTATTTCAATGTGCTTATAATTATATATAGCATTATTAATAATTTTGAACTACAGAAATTATTGTAATCGACGTATCGGTCTTTTAAATTTCGTATGTAATTCAAGTAATTAGCTGCAATTATTTGCAGATATTGCAGTTTTTCTTAATATCATTGACATGAAATAGATTTTGTGCCGTTAATGATCGCTACCCTTGCAATTTGGTGTGTTTGAAAGTAAATCAGAGTGCTGAGAATAGTCAAATTCTTTACAAGTTGCGGAAGAATAATTTTGGTGTATTCACAATGAATAACAGCTTTTTATCTCCTCGTGTGGTGGTTGGGGCAGCAATCGTCGGCATTGTGGGTGCTGCTGGAGTGTATATATACGAACAGATTTATGCTGAAAAGCGGAGAAGCATGTTGGGTTCGTATATTCCATTACTTTTAGTCCTTACCAAATAATCGCCTATTTTCTTTTACATAGTCTTAATTGGCCCGGATTCTCCTGTAAATCTTTATGGAGCTACCCCGACATGTATAAGTCTTGTAGAGTACAAATCTGAATAAAATTATGAGTAAATATACATATTGAAAAAATAATAATGTGTTTGAACTTTGACATGTCAATGGTAAGGTTAATCTATAGTAGCAGCAAAAAGTCTCATAAAAAATAGTATAATTAACAATATATGCTTCTCTTGCCTCTACCCCATGTTGCTCTCTCTCTCTCTCTCTCTCTCCCTGTATTTCTAGCTTTAACACATGAACAACAATTCTATAAAAATATTTTAACCTCTTGAGTCTCAGCGTGTGACCAAAAACAATAGTAATTCAAATATATCTGGCACTCCAACAATTATTTACAGGTTTATTATTTTGAATTGTATGGTGCATGAGAAGTTACATAATTTTCTACTAAAATTCTTTTAAAACACTTATCTGGATGTTAGGAACCTTGTCTCGTAGACAAGAAATAAATTGATTCTGTGGCCATAGTTAAATAAAGCATGAATAACTTTTAGACTGTTTGTCAATTTCTAAGTACCATTCATTCATAAGATCCCCCTAACGCATCCGCCTAATCACTTCTATTATCACTTAATTACAATTTTTCCATGCCCACTACATTAGTGAAATATATGATTTGAATTATTTTATGTAATGTAATCAACTTTACTACCATGTTTCATACAAATAAATAATTATTTCATATCATTAGGTAAAACATTTACTAGATATTGTGTAACCATTAATTTATTCACATTCCTGCAATAATAATAAATTAAAATAGTCTGGTCTAGCATTAGGGTATCGTTAGCCTTCGGGTTGCGGAGGTCAGATGGCAGTCACTCCATGTAAAAACTGCTATCCAGTCACTAAGTATAGGTTAGACTAGAAAGCCGACCCCAAGTGACTTGGGAATAATAAAGGCTAGGGAGAAGAAGAATAATAATAAATAGAAAGGTAACTCACACCTTATAAAGCCTATTTAGGCTAAAACTTTTTTTTCTCTGCCCAAAAGAGACAATAATTGCCAACACTTGACCGCAGATTAGAATTGGGTGCCAAATAAATATTGCTTAGTTGTAATAATTCATTCATTTCAGTGCGAGAAGTAGCAAGGCTGGACAAACAAGTAGCTTCAATGCGATCAGAATTGGAATCTATTAGAGAATTACAGAAGGAAGCGTAAGTCATTATCATTTTATATTAATATAGTGCCTATTTATTAACAGACCCTGTATGTAATTTAGTTGTGTAGTATTAGTAGAGTGTGTTCACTATACTTAAGTCAAGTTTAATTTAAGGAGATTAGAAAGGATAAAATTTACAATTTTATTGAAAATAAAGGCAAATGATTTCATATGTAATAACTTTTAACTTCTTGAACGTCTAGGGGAAATATGTAAAAAATTATTAAAAATTGATTGTGCAAACAATACACAAACAGACAAATGTATGTGCCCTCGATACTTGACTCATTAACGAGTCAAGTGTGCAGCGGACATACATTTGTCGTTTTTTTTTTTGATGACTCATTTTTGAGGACAGCTTATGTCCGCTCGACAGTTGACGGCTTAAATTAAAATAATTTAATATATTTAGTAAAATGAAAAGACAAGAGACCCTTTGTGTCCACCCTAAAAACACCATGTATGGGAAACAAATATACAGATTGATTGATAAAAGACTGGACATATTGAAGGAGGGTCAGTACTCGGTCCTGGAATAGAATACCAAAAAAAATTGGTACTTAAAATTTGACCTAGTTATCCAATAAAAACTTAATGTGTGGACACACTTGCGCATATACCAAAACCTCCGCCCCCGCCCTCAGCTACTGCACCCCGCACTCTCCCGAATTTGCACCCCCGCTCGTCCTTTTCTTATCAAAGGTCATTAGCCTCGGTAGCGCGGAGCGCTCGAATGTGTGCGACCCGCGCAGTGTCTACATGTTATGGATATTTCATACAAATTTTCATAAAGGTTTTCTTTGCAGGTTACACAGAATTTATTTTATTTATTTTTTTATATGTTACGTCTGACCATAAATTATCATGTCCTTAAGTACGTACAATGTTTAACCAGTCACACTGTATATTCATCATATGATTTTGTTTGTTTGGGGATTGAATCCACAACACGGTGTGGTGACAAAATGATGGGTTAACTGCTGTAGCAATGATGTTGCCAAATAAAAAATATCATACCATTACATCAGATTCTATACAACTTTCTCCAAGACCCATAATGTTTTTTGTTGGGTTTTAATTAATTAGTATTCTGACCACACTAAAGCCATTGAATGAAGTAATACTCAATGAGGACATGTAATTACGTATACATTTATTGAACTCTTGCATTATATGTTTAGTAAGACTGACTATTGGTTCTCGCTTATAAAAGCTTAATATAACTTTGTTAACAGAAACTTGCGCCGTCAGAAGCACAAGAGAGTCCGTAAGGAGAAGCATGTAAAGGCACACCCGACGGGCGATAACATCGACGCTGTTGAGAAGAGTTATGCTTCTGACTCCGAGTACATGACTGACTACGCTTCTGTGTTAGGTGAGCTAGGTTTGTATAGTACATTTATTTAGCATGGTGTTTATGAATGGAAAAGACGAGTGTAAACATAATTTGGTGATGGCCTGAAGGAGCTGGCTCGCCTAAAGAAAAAGAGAGTACCGTCTTAAGGTCGCTTTTGTGTTAAGTAAGCTAGGTTTTTAAATTACGGTTATTTAGCATGGTGTATATAAATGAAAAAAAAAGTTGATAAATCATTTGGTGATGGTCTGAAGGACCTGGCTCGCCTAAAGAAAAAGAGAGTGCCGTCTTAGGGTCGCTTTTGTGTTAAGTGAGCTAGGTTTGTATATTACAGTTGTTTAGCATGGTGTATGTGAAGGAAAAAAGAGTTGATCTTGGGCTCGCTTGAGGTACCACCTTCTGTGAGGTAACCACCCTTAATTTGACATTGACCGCTGGGACGGACATAACTTAAAAAAAATCCTGTGGGTTTTGAAAATGGTTTTTAAATATTTTTCAACTGGAAGTTATTTGTTGATCCATAAACAAGTTTGTGCAAACTAATTTAATAGAGTGGTAAAACTGTATCTGTCATTCGAAAACAAAACCTCGGCGAGGAGATAGTCATCTGTTTTTAGCAAGGTAAAAATATTGATATTTTAATGTTTTGTGCCACAATAGTAAAAGTATTTTGCATTGGATATTAGAATATACATATGTGTGATTATGTTTACTCGTAATCCCTGACGTTTCATGTGTGTTCTATTGTTTATTTTGCTTCTTAACCTCTTGCCCGTCCCAGCGTACATTGCCAAAGACCAACAAATGTTGTCCTAAATGACTTTGTCCGCTGGGAAGGACTTCACCAAATTTGGTTTAATTTGCGGTTATGGGTACTTTCTTATTTTGTTTTTGTTTTTTGCTTGTCAACAGCACGCACGTGTGTGAAGAATATTAGGCTTAGTTTCTAACGAACATGCTCCTTCAGATGCAAGTGAAAAATCAGACTCTAAATCTGAAATGTATTATGAATGTGCTTCAACTAACAGCAACTATTCCTCTCCTGGTCCATCTATATGTATTCGCTTGAAAATTTAAATATTAGTAGTTCTGAAAACGAACAACCTGAAATTAAAGCAACATTTGATTTACCTGATTCAGTGCCTCTTACTCCTATACTAGACCTTCAATAATTTGATTACGAAAACTTACCGTCATTATCTGCAGTCCTTTTACTTCGACTACGATCTATACCTATCACACCAGGAAATCCTCTCACGGAAACGGATCGTAAGATCAAAACAGGTTCCAAGAGCACCAGCTGCAAAGAGAGCCAAAAAACCAAAAGTTTCAGCTGGCTTACAAATGGAAATTGGCATCGTTTCGCCACAGAGCGACAATTGAAGACAATGCAGAAAGCCGTTGAAAACCGTTATACCCAACGGAGCAAAAACGGAGCCCCAAAAGTGAACCAGCCCCATGTGGCACGCTCTTCCAGTCCAGTAAGGTATGACAATTTAGGTCATTTCCCGTAGACCAGGGAGGAAGGGCGTTGCAGGTACTGCTAAAAAAAACTGGTGTACTGCATAAAATGTTCGAGGCGACTTTGCTTAGTGACCGGAAAAATTCAAAAAATCTTTTTTTGGATTTTCATACCAAATAAGATTATCTTTTATGTAGATTTTTTTATAAGTGATTTTATTCGTAATAAAATGTCGAAATAATTGGATTTATTATTTTGTCCTAATTTGATAATGTCCGTCAAACACGATAGTTAAATCAGTAAGTTAGGTTTTACATATTTGGCAATGGCCGGTGTGAAGGACATTGTTTTTTCGCGAAAGTAACCACATGATTTTTCTTTTTAATTTTTTTTCGCGTATTTTACTCGCTACTAAATAAATATTAACATAAATATAGATATTTTAAACTTTTTTTCATTGCCAAATTACCGGTTAAAGTTAAAGTACGTTTGCTGCTGCGTAAGAATTTCGAAGGCATGAGAATTGAGTTTAAATAGCTACCTACCTTTTCTCTTATTCCATTTATAGGGTTTCTGGTATTGGTATTTCAGGAGTATCATTCACGATGTTAGCAACGATAGCTCAGTGGAGAGACCAACAGACTGCAATGCAGAGGGTCTTGGGTTCGAACCCACGTCGCGCACCTGTGACTTTCGGAAGTTATATGACTTTTCGAAATTATGTGCGTGTACAATAATTATCGCCTGCTCCGTGCCTCGGAGAGCACGTTAAGCACATCTATGGCAGTCGTTATTGGGAAGTCAGTGCCCTATAATATCCTGATACTGGTCTAGGATAGGATACCCGAAGGCTAACGATACCCTAAGGGTATCGTTAACCTTCGGGTTGCGGAGGTCAGGTGGCAGCCGCTCCGTGTAAAAACTGATATCCAGTCAAATCCGATTAGACCAGAAAAGCCGACCCCAAGCGACTTGGGAATAATAAAGGCTAAGGAGAAGAGATTCACGACGTTCGCGCTCTGTCATTCCTAGGAAATGGAATGAGAGATACGGCATTAAAGGGTTTTACGTCTATGGCCTGTGACGATTAGCGACGTCGTGTAACGACGTCGTCAAAGTAATTAAAATATTTGGACTTTATTAAAATAATGTTCTCAAAACATTCTATAGATTAGGGAAAATTATATCACAAATTAATTATAATTATGTTTGTAATCAGTAGTTTGTGATATGTATATGCATGTAAATTGTAGGTCGGAATTGTATACGTATTGTGTATAGATATTCCCGCGGTTTCACCCGCATTTATCGTTACTGCACCGCCCCCGTGGGTCGTAGCGTTATGTTATATAGCCTATAGCCTTCCTCGATAAATAGGCTATACAACACTAAATTTTTTTCAAATCGAACCAGTAGTTCCTAAGGTTAGCGCGTTCAAACAAACTCTTCAGCTTTATAATATTAGTATAGATTATGTGGAGTATTCCGCTTTCGGCACCAATTTTTTCGGCACCTAAGCTATTCCAATTTTTATTTCCGAAACCATAGGTGCCGAATAAATTGGTGCCGAAAGCGGAATACTCCACAATTATGTCGTCCTTTCCGACGTTGCCATTTCCATTCGTAATAGGCCACAAGGTCTAAACGTTCTTATGATTGCATATATAGGTACCTACCTTCATGTCAATTGGTCCGTCGCCATGCCAATGAGTAATAAATATGTCCTATTGTTTTTCTTTATTTAAATAGAAGTTAATGTTGCGTGAACAATAAAAACGGGCCTTGCGTATCGACGTAGCGAGTCTCCCATACCTACTGTGGTCATGAAATACATATCTACCAGTATTTTTATATGTATACTAATATTATAAAGACGAAAAGTTTAGATATTTTGTTTGTAAGGTAAATGTAATAAAAACTACTTAAGTGATTTAAAAATTCTTTCACCATCAGAAAGCTATACTATCACCGAGTAACAACCTAATCATAATCCTATCCTAACTAATCCTTACTAATATTATAAATTCGAAAGTAACTCTGTCTGTCTGTTACCTTTTCACGGCTAAACCACTCAACCGATTTAGATAAAATTTGGTACAGATATAGTTTAAAACCTGGGGAAGGACATAGGTTACTATTTATTGATATAGGTACCACGCAGGCGGAGCCGCACGCAAAAGCTAGTATTATAAAAGCAAAAATGAGTTTGTTTGTTTGTTACCTTTTCACGCCTAAACCACTGAACCGATGGTTCTGAAATTTTGCATATACGTTGTCAGGTGTACAGAAACGGACATAGGCTACGTTTCATCCCGAAGAAAATTACTGTTCCCGAGGAAAACAACAATAACGTTCTTATGATAATAGATGGCGCCACGTGTCTTTCGAATCATGATTGAACTCTGCCGAACGAGCAAGGCATGGAATTCTCTGCCAAGGCACGCGTTTCCTTCTTCCTTTAATCCTGGGTCCTTTAGGCGGGGCGTAAAAAGCATCTTCTCAGGCCGTCAAAGTAGAGACCTTAACATCGCCTCGGCTGCTGTGGGGGCGGTGTTGAGGTCACTGCTCTTAGACCACACGACTGCTTACCATCAGGTGGAGTGTGGTCATTTTGACGAGATAAAAAAAAAAAAAAATAATAATAATAATTTACAAGCAGAGTACAACCCGAATTGATTGTCAAATTCTAAATTAACGCGAGCGAAGCCGTGGGCAAAGGCTAGTAAGCTATATTTATTGAAAATACTGTTACTAACATAACATGTTTCCTTTTTAAATAAATATCGCTCGCTTTAACCGATCGTAGCGTTGGACTGACACGGACAAGCAGCGATAGCCTAGTGAGAGATCGTTGGACTGCCACGTAGAGGTTTCGAGTTCGATCCCAAGCATCTCTGTTAGGAAATTTTCAGTACCTAGCAAGTTTGGCAAAGTTTACGGTAGACCACAATAGCCTCACGCGTATTATGTGGGATCTAAAACTATACTGTATGAAAAGTGGGTGTACCTCTGAAATTACTATTCTCTCTCTATAAATTACTATTCCCCCAAAGGGGTTTGTTTTGGGGGAATAGTACTTTTACCGTGGGAGAGCCACGCTTCGGTACGAATGGGCCGGATCGACCAGAGTGATACCATGGCCTCACAGAAAACTGGCGTGAATTAACGCTTGCGTTGTGTTTCGTCGAGTGAGTGAGGGTACCGGAGGCTCAACCCCCAAATCTAAAAGGCCGGCAACGCACTTGTGACTCTTCTGGTGTTGCGGGTGTCCATGGGCGGCGGTAATCGCTTACCATCAGACGATCCGTCTGCTTGTTTGCCTCTAATCCCATAAAAAAGTAGTCATGAAACTATGTATTATAATAATAATAATAATATTCTACCACATACACATAACACCATCTAGCCCAAACTAAGCAGAGCTTGTACTATGGGTACTAGACGATGGATAAACATACATATATACCTTTTTTTTGTAAATACATACATATTATACATAGAAACACCCAGACCAAGACAAACACCCATGTTCATGCACACAAATGTTTGACTTGTGCGGGAATCGAACCCGCGACCTCAGGCGTGGCAGTCGGTTACACTAACCACTACGCCATCGAGTCGTATCTTTATATATATAATTCTTCTGTACGTGTGGTGACAGTGAACTCCTCCTAAACGGCTGGACCGATTTGAATGTAACTTTTTGTGTGTGTTCAAGTGGATTCGAGGATGGTTTAGATATGCTTTTTTTTTACTTTTGTACAGGACAACGTCTGTCGGGACAGCTAGTATATTATATATATATATTATATATTTTATTTATTTGGATCGGTAAACCCATGCAAGCATTGACATTTTATAGTCACTTATATTTAAAAGTCAGTATAAACTGTAATAAATCAAATAGTAATGTTACTACGAGCCATTTTAAACTAATTTCATTTCATTTACTTCATTTAATTTATTTATTCATTCAATACATTTTGGGTATTACATGAATACAAAAAGGTTATTAAATTAGTACCACCAAAATCTGCCTGAGGAGCCGTATGAACGTGTCGAGTAAAAAAAATTATTATACATACATAGATTCACGCCTGTTTCCCACAGGGGTAGGCAGAGACTACGGATTTCCAAAAAAGAATTATAAAAACATTAAATTATCAAATGGGATTAAATATAATGATCATCAAAAATACTAATTGGTCAGCGAATATTGCACAGCATAACGAGCAACTATACGCCTCAAATCACTGCATTCCGTCTCGGAAGTGTTAGGTTATGTTAGGTTCCTTTTTTCAAACCCACCCAAAAATAGGAGCCCCGCGAAGCGGGACTCCGTCGACTTAGTTTGATCTCTTTAAAGTTTGCTGGCCGTGAGTTGCTGATCAATTAGCTATTTCTGCTCACAGATTATATTTTTCTGCTCACAAAAATACCAATACTATGCTAACCATTTAAATAACACCCTTATCAAATTACATATTTAGATAAGAAATCAATAAAATGTAATCAATTTGATTCAATTAAAATCTCATGCCTAACTAATTAAAAATACATTTAGATAAATAAATTTGTACGTAATTAAAAGAAAAGTTCAAATAAATTATAAAAATAAATTAAAAATGTCCCCAGGTAAGAGTCAAAATAAAGTAAAATATCAAAATGTAAACGTTAAAATAAATATGAAAATCAAAATTTCACTTATTTAAGACGAGCTTTTGCGCGCGGCTCCGTCCGCATGGTACCTACATCAATAAAAAGTACCCTATGTCCTTCCCCAGGTTTTAAACTATATCTGTACCAAATTTCATCTAAATCGGATGACTGGTTTAGCCGTGAAAAGGTAACAGACAGACAGACAGATAGACAGACAGAGTTACTTTCGAATTTATAATATAAGTAAGGAAGTAAGGATTATTGTCATTCAAATAATCAATAATACTATAATAGCACTTCTCCATCAAGATCTTTTTTAACAAAATAGGTTAAATACAAATACGCCTTGTGGCCTGTTCCGATTAATAATGTCGATATTCGATATTTATTAGATTGTGTCCGCGGCTTCGCGTTAATGTAGATTTTGTCAATCTTGCAGTACTTTTTTCTGATTGAAAGGCACCCTGACCTGATTCTCTTTGTCCTTTTCTGTTCCCCTGACAACGTCGTTCATGATCAAGCGTAACAAACTCACGCTCGCATTTATAATATTAGTTACGACTATATTTGTTATTTTTTGGTTTAACAGAGAGTGAGATGGACAGCGAAGAGTTCTACGACGTCCCCACGGACGAGGATGAAGATGATACTCTTCGGGAATCGCTGAGGAACGGCAACGCCGCCGAACTATTAGAAGAGGTAATGTACATATGTTCTCTTTTCTTCTCTTTAAATAGACAAGTTGAACATAATAATACCTGTATCGCGGTGTACTTGACAAAGATTTAAACAATTTATTTATTTATTAATAGGAAACTCAACAGCTTATTTACAGTGTACATGGAATTATGGCAATGACATTAAAATCTTAAGCCAATTACAGAGTTTCACGACATTCGTATAAAACTAGAAAAACAGAGTTAAGTATACATATACATTACAACATGAAATTAAATGATAAAACAGAAATAACAAAAATAAAAACATCTCATTTATCCACTGGTGAGCACATTCGCGACTTGTTTTCGATATGATTCCTTAGGTAATTGAAATATATCAACGCTTTCAAAGCGTTCAGAATAAATGCGAGATAGTCGTGTCATAACAGCATTTTTTTTTTGGACTGGACGCAAAGAGCACCCAGCCTCGGAACAAGTATTTAGGTATAGATGACACAACTTTTACCCTATGTGGGGATCAAACCCAGAACACTCGACTCAGTGACAGCGGCGAGGTGACCACTAAAATTACCACGCCATCCGTGCAGTCGGCCATTTGCATGTTTTGTGTGTTTAAGGACCGTTTACGAAATAATACGCATACACACACACACACGTGCAGAATATTACTACTACTTATAATCCTTATGTTTTTATTTCCTTTTTTTATGATTTCTCTTATTAATTTTGTATATTTTTACAAGCATCTATTTATACTAGCGGTCCCCTAGTGCTCGAAATTCGACCAAAATTTGCCTGTAAGATATTGTTGATATACTTATGTCATTTTATATTGATATATGTAACTATAGTTACGCGCTTTGACTGCGTGTGTCAAATGCATGGTTGTGTGCGTGTAGTGTTTTTTCATTAATTTAATATATTTATAATCCATATTTTATATAAATATTAGGATTCGTCACTCCTTCTCCATATAAACTTTAACTGTGCCAAATTTCATACTTCTCCGTCCACGCAATTTTCGTAAAAAGGGGTACAAAGTTTTTGCTTTATATAGATTATCCAATAACACGTCTATTTTCTCGTTTTAGTATCAATTTCACAACTAGTTCATACTGAGAGAGCACTGATACCCATAACACAAGTTTATTCTTATCATGGATATCAGAGTTCAACCTAACACTTACGTATAATCATTTTAGTTGTATCTGATTATTTTTACCTTAGTTTTTAGTGTTATTGTACAACCCCCTTTTTTGTCAAATTAACTCATTTTTATTCATTTTTATTTTTATTTATTTTAATAGGCTGGACTTTTGCTAATATAAATTTTCTATTGTTGCCAGGATCTATCAGACAAAGTAGAAGAACCAAAAACCACATTAAAAAACGCAACATAGCTACAACCGAATACCAAGGTAAATATATAAACTAATTGAATTCTTCAGTAATTGGGTCAATGTTTCATTTTGTACGTTATTTTACACACAAGAGCAAATAGCAGTAAAAAAAAATATCTTTGTGCAAACAGTATCAACATTGGTTGCAAAATAAAGGAGTAATTAATATTTTTATTCGGATATAAGAAAAAGTGGGATATAGTAGGGATATCTGACTATCTCCCTCGGACAGCTGCGTTTAAATAGCGGTTACGTCATAGTTTGTATAGTGCATCTCTACTGTCATTTTACAATTACCCCTACCTACTAAATTTGAAAAGCTTATAATTAGTTTACATTTGAGATTAAAAAAGCTCTTTATATTTCAGAATTTGGGTATTGTACTTATTTGACTTAAATATTAAAATATTGTGAGTCTACTACCCTATTGCAGGTTGTGAATTCGTTTCTCGAATCGGTAGTGTTTGTGCTCAACCTCAAAATCTGGAGCCGTGCCGGGTAGAGGCCTAATAGGTAATAGGCTTGCCTTCTGTTACGCGGGACCCAAACATAACTAGTGAAATGTGGGTGTAATCCACCAATGAGGTGACGATCGTGATCTGATTTTCTCGCTAAGAAACTCAAATATAGCATTTGACGTTGTTGTTTAATTTTAGTCGATCATTTAATAGTCGATTTTTCTGTTTCAGTCGAATCAACGCTAGAAGGATTAGTATTAGTCGAATAGTCGGGTATGAGGGGCAACCACCGTAGCAACTAGAGTGTAATAAACTAAACGAAAAGTACAGGAGTCTTATATATGTATCGATTATTTTCTGTTATATTTATAGCAAGCGGTGGTATTAGAGATATATAAACTATTGCTTCTACCCGCGGCTCCGTTCGCGTGAATCACACAGTATCGTGTGTAACGGGGTGAAAATCAATTTCTAAGACATTATGTGGTTATGAATGTTGTGCTGTGTAGAAGCTTTTTTAAGTCATTTTTCTGTCACGTGACCGATAAAAATTACTTAAGTAAGCTTCTATATTTTGGAGAGAGCTTGCAAAACCGGAAAAATGAGTTTGTATAACATTTGAGTAGGCAGTATTCTCAAATATTGAGAGACGGCGCCAGACTGACAGTTAACATCGTCTTTGCATATGCGAGAATGAGATAGCGTTATAGAGTATATAGCGTTGTCTCGCTCTTCCATTGGCAGTGATTTGAAAAATTGTGTGAAGGCCTCAGATGGCAGTAACTAAGCCTTGTTTGACTACCAAAGACCATTAAATTCCCTAATAAAATTGGTATGATTTTATTAAAAGTAAAATCTTACTAGTTTTATTTATTAAATGTAAATCTCTAATATACTGCTTGCTTTAAACAGTAATAAATTCCAGTTACATAACTTCTATGAATATTGTAAAAAATAATTTATTTTAAATCAATTAATTGGTGTAACATAATTGTTTTGATTGTAATATTTTACGGACATAGAGAATATACTGAACAATTGCGTAACAAAGATTGCCAGCTTTTAGAAAGAGATAAATAACTGTGCGGCTTATACCCGTCTCTTTCTTATAATGGTTAAACATTGTAAAGGTGTCGATTCATTCTAAAATCGATGCTTGATTCGATTTAAAACGTGGTTTAAAGAATCGATTTTTGATTATATTAAACATTGCAAAATTGATCTTCGGTTAATCGAATTAGGAATAGTGTCTATTGATTAGAACTGTACTTTATTTCCTAATACAGTCCTTTTTATACGTAACATCATAAACATATTAAATTCGACAAATTTTAGACCGAAAAATCGAGCCGCTGTTCTAACCTGATCTTAAAACGATTCTCTAACCCTAAATAGTCGATTATTCGGTTAATCTATCGCAGATCGACTTATAAACATTATATAGATATCTAAGATTCGCTCTACAAGTCAGCATCATAGCAATCAGAATTATAGAAAGGTATAACCATTGGCCGCACATTCGTTTTGCTTCTTTCACACTATTTCACTCGTATTTACATTTTAGATACTGGTTGTTTAACTGCGTTTCCTTTGCATTTCAAAAGCAATAATAAAGATACTACCAAACCGCTATCTACCTTTACACGAGGCAAGTTTCTTGGAGCAAATGTTGCTCTCTCCTTATAATTTTCGCCAAGATTGACAAAGATAACTCTAAACTTGCCTCCTGTAATAAAATATTCATGGTTGGCGCTAGATCAGTCTATTTTCTATGTCTATATAATATTTATAATATGGCTATTGTTAACGTTGATTATAATGATATAGTTGTTCATAATATTATTCAGTTGTTTTAGTTGGTTAGTCGATTATTTGCGTTGGTCCCTCGACATCAGTTTGTGCTGCTCACAGTCGATAATAATGGTTTGGGTTTGATTTTCGCTCAATTGCTGTTGGGTTTTCCTGTGTAGTAAAATTCTTAGTAATAGCACAAAGTCAGAAAAACTGGCGGTGGACAGCATACCATGTCGGATCAAAAATATGTCTTGCGTAATATGGATCAAATACATCTCTGCCCACCCTTTCGGTGGTAAACAGTCATATTGCGCATATTAATGTCTATAATCTTGGATAATATAATCTTAATATTAATTATAATATAATCTTGGGCTAAAATTACGATTAGTGACGTCCCTAGTCACTAAAATCGATATGAGAAAATCGACTAACCAATTAAACACTATACAAAATAAAATTGACTAATCAGTACAGGATATCGAAATAACATGTATTCCAAACTCTATTTACTACATAGTTTAGTCTTTAAAGCTTTATAAAGGGAATATAAGCTTTATCTCTGTTTAGGAAACTTCTAGTAGTATGCGATAGAAGATAATATTACTACATATTATAAAACAATGTCTCCCGCCGCGTCTGCAAGCCTGTTCTCAAAACTCAAAAACTACTGAACAGATTTTTACGCGGTTTTCACCAATAGACGAAGTGATTCATGAGGAAGATTTTGCTAAGGTTTAGTACTACCCATGCGAAGCCGGGGCAGATCGCTAGTTCTCTATATTTTATTCTTCTGACTCCACGCTTTCACCCACTTTTATGATTGCTGCTCCGCCATAAGAATGGCTCGTAACGTGGTAGTTACATAGCCTTTGTTCCTTCTGAATAAAGTAGCTTCCTAACGGTCAAATATGTATCCTGTAGTAGTTTTTGAATTTGATAATTACTAGCTTTTGCACATAGCTTTGCTCGCGCAAAAGTTGTTTAGGTTGCGTTAGTAACAGTACTTCTTTTTTAAATAAAATATAGCCTATGTTACTCGGTGATAATATAGCTTTCTAATAGTAAAAGAATTTTAAAATTGGATATGTAGTTTTTGAGTTAAACCCTCACAAACAAACAAAAAATTTAATCTTTCTTCTTTATAATATTATATTAAATAAACGAAAATAAAATTCCTTCCTATTTATTATATCGGTATACAAAAGAGGTGATATAACTAGATCCTTATTTAAAAGCCGTCAGATACGTTGCCCAAGCAACGCTTCTTATGTACTTACTTAGCCGTTACGCGTCGCGATGCGTCTAGTATAAATATGTCTTCTATCGCCTGCTTTTAAAATGTAAAAAAAAAAAAAATAGTGTAGTGTTGGTGCTATGGCTATGTATATTTTATAGATTGATATAACAGATAGCAATGCAGATTCATAAAAAGACATAGATTACTTATATGGCCGACTATCTGTTTATACTTAATCTGTGGCCTAATATCGCGCGTAAATACAACCTACCACCTGTTAGTCATTGTTTTATGACATTGACATGCAAACATTGTAACTGTTATATCAAAATATAAATACTCTAATAAATAAGATTTCCTTGGATGACCAATGGCCGATTTTTCAATCGCTAGATTCACTTTGAGTAATGTTGACATTTTGACAAGTGTCAAAACAAATTGTTTAATTATGACACCTGTCAAAATTACATACGAAAGACAAGCAGCAAGTTCATTTTAATGAGTCAATTATTTGGGAATCAGACACAGTAAAAAGGATTGTGTCTGAGCGCTAACTAAGAGATTTAATAAACAATCTAATGATTGAAAAATAAGTCCAAAGCCAAATATTTAAATCATAGTTACGAACTTACATCTCACCGAACTTACATTGCACGAATAACCCCACGGTTTCTGAATTGAGAAAATTAACAAATATCAACTGAGTGAAAACCTTGGGGGAGGCCTATGTCCAGCAGTGGACGTCTTTTGGCTGACATGATGATGATGAACTGAGTATCTTCGAATATTTTCACAGAATCGAATTTCATCAAACCGCTATCAACTGAGCGTTTTCTTAAGTATATGATGTTCAAATCTACTCAAATATTATTACAGATTGAGTAAACTTGATGAAACAAAACATTTTTGTAAGTAATACTTTAGTAGAATTTGAGTCGTACTCAACATGTGATTCTCAATGTTGAAACCTGGGGTAAGTGTCCACACTAAGAAGAGCGAGCTCACACATGACATTTACGTTTTATAAAACGATAGTGTACTATTGCCATTATGAGTGAGAGTGTACCTATACTATATTTATAATTCAGCTGTCATGTTGACATTGTGTGTCAGATGACAACTTAACGTCCAGAAAGGTTCTGTCATATGGTCCGCATCTATGGTTTAAATCTTTGCCCAAAGCCATATAAATTCTAGTACGTAATTTCGGTAATCTAAAAACACACTTGTAGTTAGTCATATTTTTGGAAGTTTAAATAAATCCTTGAAATGGTATTGGAAACATGTATGAAATAATTATGCGTTTTTAGGGTTAGCACGGGATTAACCTATGTCACTGTTTGTGACAAGTTTATTTGGTGATGATAGTATGTTAAAAAAGTCTTGTTGAGATCTTTTCAAATTGATGCAAATAATACATAGTTTTTTTAGCGTAACAAATTTGGACATTAACCTAGTAGAAAACTTATATATTTCTCATTAAATGCCACCGTATATATTTTTTTATTTAACAAAGCTATCTCCAATTTGAAGTATGTAGATCACAGGTAAGTAGCCTCGGGGCTTGTCTCTGAGTTTATCTTCTGTACTACAAGCTAGAGGCCACAGCTCTACTAGATTGATAGTAATAGGCGTTAGAGTGCATGCTCTGTAACTCACTTTGTTTGAGCCATGCGCTTACTGTAACGAGACACGTTTCCGTGAAAATTCATTGAGCAGTTCCATTCAAAATATTTTATTTTATTTTACAATTTTAGGAAAATTTACAGCTAAATTAATATCATAGACAGAAGAAGGCCAATTAAAAGATAATAGCAAGAAATATGCTCACATGTGTATAGATATGTAAACATATTTTGGATATTAAACTTTATGGTCAAGCGAATGCAGTAACTGTAAACGCGCTGTTACGATTGGTTGTACCAGCGTTTACAAGCCAAGGTTACTCTGCCGTTATAAGGACAAAAAGGACGTATCTGCCAAAAAAAAATCATCCGTAAGTACTAATATTATAAATTCGAAAGTAACTCTGTCTGTCTATCTGTCTGTCTGTTACCTTTTCACGGCTAAACCACTCAACCGATTTAGATGAAATTTGGTACAGATATAGTTTAAAACCTGAAGAAGGAGATAGGCTACTTTTTATTGATGTAGGTACCACGCGGGCGGAGCCGCGCGCAAAAGCTAGTTCTTTATAAATATACTGGCAGATTCGGCTTGTTTTACTGATTCCAAATATGTAAAGATCTTAATTTCGAAAAAATCTGTTAGATACGTCTTTTTTTCTTATGACGGCAGTACTGCTTGCCATCAGACAGGACATAAGCTCATGACCATAGTTTACAAGGTACTAGCCATTTAACTTATATAATGCTAGAATTCTTGTTTATCTAAATATTTTACCGAAGTGGTTCAAGTCGGTAATGAAGTGAAGAACGTACCCACAACTATCCAACGAACCAATACCTTTACCATTGCCACCTTATGATCATATCAGCCAAAAGATGTCCACTACTCAACATACACCACCCAAGTTCTTCTACATAGACCGATTTCGGGCCGCCCGCATCCAACCGCTTCCCGCAACCTTACCAGGTCATCGGTCCACCTTGTGGAAGGCCTGTCCCTATTGCCACCTACTTAATACCAAAAATGCCTATATCCTGGGTATTGAGTATTTGCATCAATATGAAAAGTTCTTAAAAGATAAATGCAATTTTATTAAACTTTTTTGTTGGCAGTTGTATATAATAGTTGTTCTGTATATTATAATAATATAATTTTTTATTTTCACGGGAATGGGTAACTTGTGGGGTTAAACATTTTGTTGAATGGTCATAATATTGTCATTAATGGGATAAAGATTTTTATTGTCATTTGTGTTTCTTAAAGCTTCTTTTAATAAAACTAACACTAGTTTCTGTCCGCGGCTGCACTCGGGCAAAAGTAGGTTATGTCAATTTTCTATCCCTCAGGAACAGTACGTTTTTTTGGATAAAATATACAGTATGGTCTTTTCTGTACCCCTGACAACGTGTATACGAAATTTTATGAAGATCCGTCGAGCAGTTAAGGCGTGAAAACGTTACAAACAAACTCACATTAGCTTTTATAATATTAGTTAGGATTACATAACTATGTTTACATACGCATACACAACGATCTATAGTGAGTTGACATCAAACAGCACTAATCGATGTATCGACATAATTAAATCGATATGATCGATTGCTCGCTATTTATCGATTGGTTACATCATCCGATTACACACATTGAATGTAGAGATAATGCGATATATTGGAAAGATTTAAAGGAATCTATTGCAGTCTTCTCATTAAAAGTAGTTAAACTATACTCCTATGTATTCTATAGCACAAATTAATAAACAGACATCAATAAAAATGTTAGCCTTGTAGAACCATTTTCTTATTGTCTTATATTTTAAACAAACAAACTTATAAAATTATTCAGTTACTGCTTGCAATCTATATTCGAAGTCAAATTCGAAAATCATTTAAGTCACAGAGTAACACTTATGAATGCAAAGGGATTCGTGAGTTTACTAAAATTATTGTGTCTTTTTTATGACAAAAGAAAAATGACAATACATAAAGATGGGTCTCTTTGTATTGTCTTTACGTACCAGTACGCCATATTTGTTTACTAAATAAGACAATTAAGAAAAATGGACAACAGACAAATGTATTGAATTATGTAAATGTTAATTAATATGCTTTTGTATTAAAGCATTTATCATAGTTGAAAATTTATAATTATTATGTAAAATATTAATTCACTGTATTATATTATACATTTTTGTTTTATATATATTTACTATAGCACTAAATACAGGCCCCACTTCTACTAGAAATGAAAATATCAATAATAATATTCATGCAGTTTGACCATATAAAGCGCTCTTTTCCTTTATGCGATAAACGCATTGCAATTGCCGCGCACTATTTTATTACTAGAGACCGGGTTATATGCAACATAAAAAGCTTGTCATATGCATGAAAAAATTTTGAAATATACAAGAAAATTAGCAGAATATGCGAAATTAAATTATAAATTTTAATAATGATAAAGCTCTTCTGTTTCTCTAATTTTATTATCGTCTACCAAGACAAAAGACGCGCGCGGCTACTGACCCTGCGTTCCGAAATGCGATAAAAGTGTACAACACAATTATTACTCAATAGCCCTTATATTTTGTGACTATTAAATTTGGTCGGATTCGCGATATTAGGTATCACTTTTATTGCTACAGCTGGTATGTAATAAATTATTACATACCAGCTGTCCTCCACGGTTTCACCTTTGTTTATGATTATTGTTTCGCTCCTGTGGGTCGTAGCGTGATGTTATATATCCTGTGTTACTTCTAATTAAAGTAGCTTTCTAATTATTGAAACTCTCTACTCTCTTCTCAATCTTTCTACTTAATTATATTAGTAATTATAGAAAGATGAAGAAATTGCTGTTAGCCACTTTCTTTAACCAAAAACGAATCGTTTATCTACGGTCAGTAATATTTTGACATAAATTCTATAAAAAAAAGTCAAAATGTAACTGTTCGTAACTAAAACGGCTCGTTCTGATATATTGAAACCCATCCTCTGTCAACCACAGTGTGGGATATGTGTCGTTTTGTTCGACGTAGACGCGGCGAACGGATTGCGTTTATCGCTTGCGTTTTATACACAAATGAAACGAACGCTTTAGTGTCATATTAGTATCGCGTGTGTAGTTGCCACTGACGCGAAATGTATACAATATGACAAACGATGTCTAGTAGAAAGCTAGCCATTTACTGTGTTTTAATATGAATTGGTAGAGCGTATCACAAATTAAGTATGTACAGAACACCGTTTCAATATAAAGCATTAAACCATTACCATTCGCGAATAAACGAGTGCGTACATCGAATAAGAAGCAAGTCAATTGCAGTATCTGACAATCGGCATAAATTAAATACATACAGATGGACTTAATACAATGTAACAAAATTAAAGACTGTACAGCAGTATACTCGAACGAATGTATTGGTACATTATTCAAACTTTTTTTACGCACCTTTTCCTTTGTAATGTGTAAGTTTGTTATCCAAATTGTTTGCAAAACAAGGTCGTAATTAATATTTAGTCCATTGAAATGTTACATGAGCTTTACATTTTTTAGAGGACGCAATTTTATTTTTCAGACATGGGGGTCAATAGAGGCTTAACCCCAAGTTTGTGGGATCATCCGCCATCTTGGAAAAAGGGGTGAAAACACCTTTTTCGCGATATCTCGGCAACTATGCGTCCTACAAAAAATTCGTAAAGACATAATTTGTAACAAATCGCTTTGCCTACAAATATGTCTATATAACTTTTTGCCTCCACAAATGTCCCAAAAATAAAATTGCGTCCTCTAATAAATGCAATATTAGGTCCTTAAATTGTAACATTTCAATGGACTAATTTTATATTTGGATATATGAAAAGTGTGGGTATAATGGGGATATCTAGCTATCTTCCTCGCACAGCTGCTGTTAAATAGCGGTTACGTCACAGTTTGAATCGAGCATCCTTTTATGTCATTAGACAATTACAATTATAAGATTTGAAACGCTTGTATTTATTTTAGGGCAGTATATAAAATTCTTCGTATTTTAGAGTTTGGGTAATGTAATTATAAGACTTAATAAAAAATGTGAGTCAACTACCCTATTGTCTGGTAAGCTGATTTGTATTGATACGATCATCTATCTGTATATTTAATTTGTGCATATGGTCTACTAGATAGACTTCGTTGTACGCCTGCGTCTTATGTAAATGTATTGCGCCAGCCATCTGTATTTCTTTAGTTTCTGACTGCACTCTGATTGGAACATTCTATTTCATTCCTATAGGTACTATTATATTAAAATTTACAAACTTTTAATCTCAATAAATGCACTGTAATCTTTAAATCTCACTTGAATACCTAATGCTCACTTAATTGCTCAAATATTTTGTAAATGACGTCCGATTTTTACTTATTATATTCTCGAGCCGTATCTACATCTCTTAGAACATTGTTATTGCATGTGCTAGAACGAGATAGCTATACCCTCTGTAATGCGCCATCTCGTTCTCGCGCACCCATTAAGAGATGAGAGGTACGAATAAGGCTCTAGCCTTGTTTTGTAGCAAAACTGTCACATATATGCACAAATGATCTGTATAAGTTGAAGATGGTAATAGAGTTCAGGTAGCAGGTTACACAAACAATAGGTATACATAAGGCCGATGAGTGTAATACCTTACTTTTAGTTCAGATTAACTCTTGCTCATGGCTTCGCATGCGTGAATCACACGGCAACGCATATAATAATATCAGCCTTCTAATAAACTGTCCCACTGCTGGGCACGGGCCTCTTCTCACTGTGAGAAAGTTAGGCCATAGTCCACCACGCTCGCCCGCTGCGGGTTGGCAGACATCACATCTCTTTGAGAACACTATGGAGAACTCTCAGACACGTATACAGATATGAAAATTATCCTATTTGCTACCCAAGCATATGGTCCATCTGTGCCCCAAGTTTCATTTAAATCTGTTAAATGATTTAGACGTGATTAAGTCGCCAACATCTCGACAAACTTTTAAAATTTATTATTTAGTAGTCTTCATTAAACAGTGCTTATAAGATACACATTCAAAAGTATTATATTCATTGATATTACGCACACATGTAAACTTATTTGTATGATCTGATACCCTAACTCAATTACCGTCTATATAAGAATATTAAATCATGCTCTCTGCTTAACAAAAGAACATTCAGTAACTGGTTATTCACCGTGTAACAGAAAGCTGTGGTCATATTAAAGGTCGTGACGTGTGCATGATCGATAGACAAGTTAGAAAAATATATAAATAATAATATCAGTTCTGTTTATAAGCTCTCTTTACTAGCCACGGATGAAATATGAGTTCGTTGAAGCAAGCATCATTCTGTCCCTGGTTTCTTTGCTGAACACTCGCTTTAAAGGCTCCTCTACACACAATGTCGATTTTGCCGAACGGCACGTGCCGCCGGCTTTTGCCGGGCGTTTGTGCCGCAGAAACTTGCCGCCGGCACTGTGTGTAAGAGCCTTAAGAAAAAGCTGGCCACTTTTAAGAGAGACGAGTTCCTTGAATTAAGTGTCTATCACTGTTTTTTTCATTAAGTAAGACAAAGACCGCACTGAACTTGTTTTAAGAAACTTGCCTTATGTATATGGGCCTAAAAGCCATAGTACCTAAAGCATGCTTAAAAGCGACGGTAACCGCTTACCATAAGGCCGGCAAAACGTTAGCTTGCCACATGTGTTCTTTAAAAAGAGAGATACTTTCAATTAAAATATTTGACAGGAGAAAATGGTCATTTGCCATTTGAGTTTTGTGACTGTAGTCATGAGCTGTGCACAACCCTTTAATATGACCATATCTTATTTCTACACGTTTTATTTACTCATAAATACGCACCATTCCAATAATTTTAATTACAAATATTCTTTGCAATGACTACAATTTATTTTTTATACTGGCAAACCAGTCTATGTTTTTCTTATGTATCTAACAAATGGGTCCTTTACCCTATACCTATCTGATATTAAATAAATCTGTAATAAAAATGAATTAAATAATGAATTAATATATTATTTTGTTCTTGCAGTAGGTACTCGAAGTTGTTATTAGGTTGTAGGCATTTTGGGATAACCGGCTGGTGTTTATTTTGTTAAAAAAATAAAAATATTATTCTGAATTTTTTTTTTATTTGAGTCCCTTACCTTCTGTTCTGCTTACGCTAACAGGTAAGTAAGGATATCGGCAATGGGCCCCATGCTAGGATGAACATGTGACCCCACAAACACCTCACTTATGACGTCATTCAACAAACTACGCCATATTGCCGGAGCAAACATTAATAATAAATAAAGATGCCTTTCGTGACTATTCAGGGGGCCCATCTAGTGAGTTGACGAATCACCGTCTGTCCATTCGATTGATGCTATTAGAGTATTCAGGGGCAGACGCCGTTTTATCATTCATAGTTACCAATATACCAGTCCATCAAACACCCATACCCATAGCCCATATTTTAGAATCCATACGTAACAATAGTCCTACGCCTGCTGCGGCTAGTGCCGCTGTAGGTGTTCCATCCCACCTTTGATTAAAACTCTCGAAGGGCCTCTTCACGTAGGATCCATGTCTCCGTGTAAGACTCCCAAAGGGCCGAGGATTTTCCTAACGTATAATTAGGAATATACCCGTGAAAGAGAAACAAATAATAATAATTGATTTATTTTCTCTTCACAAAAAAGGTTTATACTTTCATAATACAAGGATTTTCACAATGTATTGTTAGAGACTGGTGCCTGTGATAGGTATTTTAACACGTGTGTTACGGGTCACCAGGTCCCCACTTTATTGAACATTATTATTTAAATTAATCAGTCATAGAAAACGCTTAGGTAAAGTTTAAAATACATACATAAATAATAGAAAAGAGCAATTATACATTTTAAGAAAAGGTATATTACTATAATTTATAATTATGTAACATAGATAAACGGTAAACTATATACAATTTCTTAAAATTTTAACATTTAAGGGACGAGTGTTGGTGTATGTTGAGGTTGTTTGTGTAATATGTCGGTTTTGTGTATGATGGATGATTTTTGTGGATTTATGAGTATGTACGTGTACGTTTGTAAGTATTGGATTGTAAATGTGCGTGATTATTGTGTTAGTAAGCCGTATATGAATCAATGCATAGTGTAACTGGTAGAATACATGTAATTTTGCTTTTAGATTTGTTGGTGTAAAACTGATTCCGTTTCTTCATAATTTAGCTGTTTTAACCAATTTGTCACATCTTTTTTACAGTATGTGAGGATTTTTGGATATATAGATACGCGAATATTAGCTTTATTATATAAGTATCCACACAGATAACAAAAGAACCTATTGGAAAGACTCGTATTTAGGGTTCGTGTCTGGCAGATTTTGCCCTTCCTGCGCTTGTCTTTATACAGAACCGGATTATAAGTCAGCTGGCTGTGTTTTTTGAGGATTGTAATAGGACAAAAGTCTGCCTTACTGACAAGGTGTCCCATTTCTTATGGACATCTACAGTGGGGTAGCGGAATGGAAGATTAGCATCAACCTTTAGTATGCCCGTTGCGCTCTTTCTACTTCAATTAGGTGAGTTTTTGCAGAGCCTCCCCAAGAGGTGATACTTTAGATAATTAATGGGTAACATAGAGCAAAAAATATATAATTCTAATTATCGATAAATCAGCTACATGTCTAATGGTTCGAAATATATAGATAAGCTTACGCATCCTCGAGACTAAAACATCAATATGCGGTTTAAAGGTAAGTGATTGATCTAACACTACTCCTAGGTACTTTATAGTATCAGTCCTTTGGAGAGCTGGGCACGACCAAAGGGATGTGGTTTGTGCGCAGATGTGAGCGGTGATTGAGAATTTAATGAGAGCAACCAGGTGATTCCTAGCAGCGAAGGTAATATATTTGGTCTTGGTCGTGTTAAGACTCAGGAGATTTCGTTGGAGCCATGTGCATACCTGATTAATACCCAATTGAGCACTTTTGAAAACTGCTTCCCATGTATCACCATAAAAGAAGAGCGCAGTACCGTCAGCGAACGTAGGTAAGTACTCTTCCGTTTTGCAACTGGAGTTGGCACAGATCATTAATGTAGACTAAAAATAGAGTCGACCCAACGATGCTACCCTTAGGAACCCCATAGTTTATAGATACCTCTTTGCTAACCCAACTAAGTATCTTTCTTTACTCGCTGGGGTCTATCTCTCAAATAATCTTTAAACGGATTTAAGGGCACGCCTCTTACTCCAATTTTCGTAATAGGAGGGGGGCAGAGACCGTGTCAAATGCTTTAGTTAGGTCAAAAAAAACTGATGCATTTCCTTCTACTATCCAAGTTAGACGCGAGTTGATAAGTTCAAGTACCGCCATGTCTATTGAACTGCCTGCGCGAAAACTAAATTGACTGTCAGAAAGAAGGTTATTATGTTCGAGGAATTTCGTTATGCCTTTTTCATAAGGCGTTCTAAGATCTCTGATAAGCTAGGCAGGACTGAGATAGGTCTATTATTATTGACAGTCTCTGGCCCACTCTTAAATATGGGTTAAATTTGTGCCAGTCTGAATGCTTTGGAGAAACACCAGATCAGAGTGCAAGATTACAGATATGTCTGATAGGAGGTACAAGCACAAGACCGTATCGTTTGGTTATCAGAGCTGATATTCGGTCTACTCCAACTGCGCAGTCACTCCTCAGGCTATTTATTAGTTCTGTTATCTCATAATCATCCGTGGGTAACAACGCTAGAGAGTACCTAAACTGAAAAGACAGGTCCGGACTATCAGAATAGTTTTGGTTATTTGGTATTTCTTCAGCAATCTTTTTACCTATTTCAGCGAAGAAACTATTAACTTCGTTTATAGACTTTTTGGGGTTGTTAGCGGATATAAGACAAGTTGAGTAGTCTATTGTTTTGGTCGAGCCACTTATATTATTGATAGCATCCCAAAATTTATTTTTGTTGAGTTTTGATTTTAATATTTCTTCTCTGCCGTATTGTCTCTTCAGTTTCCTCAATAATCCATTGCAGAAATTTATGTATCTCTTGTAGGTCGCTTTTAAGAAGAAGCCGCGTATTTCGCAAATAATCCTAGATACGCCAACGGCTAAACCTACTTACCTAATTTTCTTTTAACCATCGTAAGTTTTTATTGAATAAAACAAAATCATTTTTACCAATCACTTTAATTCTATGACTAGAAAATATCACACACACTCAAAATAAATTATTCTTACGAGTATCATTTATGAACAACATTTAACGCTCTGCACTTGAACAGAATAAGTACAGAGATATCCCTTTTGTGTAATTGGTGAGCAAACCCGTGTTTTTGATAATCAAGGATTTTGCTGGTACTTGGCAGTCACATATTTGATTTCCACACATAACAAAATATTGTAAGATCTACGTGTTTCGAGTTGGCTTGCCCCATCACGGTTTCTGAAAGATTAATCACGTCCTATCAAATTAAAATTAATATCGAGTGATTAATATAATATTCTATCACATACATACACAGAACACCATCTAGCCCAAAATAAGCAGTTACGGTAGGTACGGTACCAGTACGGTACCAGGTACGGTAGGTAGGAGACAATGGATAAATATACATTTATAGATTGATTGGCTGTTGCTAATCGGCCAATCGTGGCAGTTGACATGATTTTGACTATTCGATCGGACGTTCAGAAACCGAGTGGACAAGAAGTTGTAAAAACCGTAATTAAGTAAGTATACACTTTTGTGTAGATCTTGGCAAACCAAAATAATTTACTTGTAACAAAACCTTGTATTATGTGTGTAGAAAAACATTAAATTGAGTCAATAATTATTTATTTTACATGGCTTAAAATTAATAATTATTGACTGCACAGACGGCGGCGGCGTAGTGGTTTAAGTAGTTGCCGCGTCACTGCAACTGCACCGAGTGTTGTGGGTTCGGTGCCCACACGAGACAAGTTGTGTGATCCACAAATAGCTGTTCTGAGTCTGGCTGTTCGTGGAGTTTATTATTTGAATTTTTGTAAAATCACTGCGACGCAGGAATTATGCCTAGTGCAGGAGTTATCTTTTACATAAGTAACTAATAATAATAAGTTAATCATTATTGATCCCAGATTGTCAAAGATTACAATGGCTAATATTTTTAAATACGAGCTCCTCTGTTTAGTCAACATGGGTTTAGTTTTGGGAGATGTCTTTTAACAACACAAGATCTTTGTTGCAATCATTGAATTTTACAATCTGAAAAATGGTCTTTCGTTTGCTCTTTTGATTTCTTACCACGTTCAATTCGATTACAAATATCTTAAATTAAGTAATTACACAATTAGCCCTTACTACTATTCGCACTAAACAAATCTATCGTCGCTTTACTGACAGTGTTCTGGTAACTCTGTACTCTGCCCTCGTGTATGGTGGATATCTCCCCGGAGCTGGACTGTAAGCCATTCCTCACGGGAGGCACTTTTCGGCCATTGATGAGGAGATTGCTTAGGTCAGGTGGCTCTGAAAATACAGAAACACCTTTAAAGCGGGTCCACACTGGCTGATAAGTTACGATTTACGACAAGAGATGGCGCTGTACTCAATTACTACTCTATACTATCCTGAGTCACGCAAGCCAAGTTTACAGTACGAGTTACTATATATACAAGTTCACGTTCACCCAGTCTGATCCCAGGATCCCAAATTCATCCATAACATATATTTAATCTTTTTTGACAATCTGGATACCAAATAATCATATTATTAGTTCTACAAGCCTTTTCTCAGTATAAGAATGGTTAGGCTATGTCCACCACGCTGGCCCAATGCGTTTTGACGCATGGCTTTGACAACTTTATCGAAGACTTTAAGATAAGCACATTCTCCTCTTCCCTCATGATGTTCTTCACAGTTAAAGTTAGTGAGAGTGCGTGCCTTGAGATAGAACTTGTGACCTGCGTGGCAGCCAAACGATCTCCCCACTAGGTTATGGTTCCTTATTTCTAATTATTATTATTATTATAACCAATTATACCTACCTTCCTCAACGCTCTTGGCTTTTCTCTGCATCCCTACAATACAAGGCCCTTTTGCCAGCGACCAAGATGGCACATTATCCTCTCTTTTAATAGGTTCTAACAAATTTCTCCTGGCTCTTAAAACGAGCGGCAAATCTTTCCCATCATCCAAATTGTCCAACACATTTTTTTCTATTGGCAACAGAGGCTTATTATTCTCAGCTGGCAATACTGGCTGTTCCAATTTCGAAATTTGACTTTCAACGGTGAATATTTCTTTCAGCGGTTCGTCTTTCGGTATAGTGGGTTTTATATCTGCCGAGGAGTTGGTCTCCGTACTGTCTTGAGATATAAGACGGTGTTTAGGTGAAATGGATTCTATTCTCTTGGGTAAACCGTTCAGTTTAGGTAGCTGGTCTTCTAGGGATAGTGGAGGCGCTGAAGCCATGTATTGACTGTACATGTTGCCTATAAGTTCTTCAGTTCTTCTGAAAGAAAGAAATAGGGTCTATGAAGTCATCTCAAAGTTCCTGCCTGATAAGCAAAGTACTTTAGAAGGCCCTTTAATATTATTTCATTAGTCCAATTATTGTTATGTATACACGCACAGGCAACATATAAGTTTATAAGGAACCTGGAATCGAACAGAGCATCATACGTCTAGCCGCGCCGAAACCAAGCGACGTGCGAAGGCGATAGAACGGAGCATCATACGTCTAGCCGCGACGAAACCAACTGACGAACTAAGCTACGAAGTTTGCCTGTTTTTTTTGTGTGTGTTTTAGTTGCAGGGTTGCCAGTTTGTGGAGAATTGCCCAAACTGCGGGGAATCTCAAGTTGGTTGGGGATTTATTGGGGATTGGCATTATGCGGAGAAAATGCGGGAATCATGAAATCTTCGTATTTTTTATTAATGCATATTTTAAATTGTAATAAATATAAAAATTAATAAAGAAAGAATACTTTGGCAGCACCTAGTAGCTACTGTGAATATTAATTTGATAAAGTACTGTAGTTAATTTTGTTATAAATAAATCAAAATCTGAATTAGGTGTCCTATATAAACCTATTACAAATATGCTATGCGAAGGTAAATATATTCCACAGCATTCAAAATGTTTATCTAGACAATATTCTTTAACAAACTCTAATTGTTCAAATATTATACCATGTTTAATATAGCAACACCTCCACGTTTTTCTTTCTTTTTTCTACAATAAGATACAGCCAGCTTATAATCATTCATCTTTAAATAGCGTTCGTCCCCTAATTCAACAAAAGTTTCGCTAAAACAAATTATATCAGTTTCATATTTATTCAGAGTAAGGTCATTTAACTGTATCTCTAGAAGATTTCGCTTATTAAATATACCGGCTACATTTATCTATTCACGAAAAAGATTGTCCGTTTTTTCTGTTTGTGTACCTGTATCGAC
This sequence comes from Catocala sponsa, assembly GCA_963564715.1. Classification (NCBI taxonomy): domain Eukaryota; kingdom Metazoa; phylum Arthropoda; class Insecta; order Lepidoptera; family Erebidae; genus Catocala; species Catocala sponsa. The sequence continues at coordinate 13,525,900 of OY751354.1, forward strand.
AGTAGTAATTTTCTGTTAGTCTCGATTTGTATGTCGCTCAGTTTTTATATCCAAAAAGTATTTTACACATATTATTATCTGAGATCTAAAGCTTAGAAACTCGATATTATGATCTACTTGATCTAACACAGAATTAATTATTTTACAATTACATATCTTTGGTGAATAAATGTCTATATTTACAAAAGTACAGTTTTCATACTGTCTAGCTATCATTGTCAACATTTCATTAACTTTACCTTCGTTCAAGTGAATATTTTTAAATACTTTTAAAACAAATACAGGACATATTGTTAATTTTAGAAATATAATTATATAATTCTGACATTATATTTTTTAATCTATTAGAGTCATGCTCACCGATACAGATTACAATATGGTATTGAGGGGTAATATCAACATTTTCGCAGACTTAAGTATTTCTGCAGTCGACGCATAAGGTTTTATACAAGACCTGACTTGATATCGCTTGTAACGGGTCCTCAGTCGTGATTTTATCAAAGACAAACAAACAAACTCTTCAGCTTTATAATATTAGTATCATCATCATCAGGCTATAATAGTCCACTGCTGGACATAGCCCTCCCCCAAAGAGCGCCATAGCGCCCTGTCTTCAGCTTGCCGCATCCAGCATCTGCCTGCAGTCTTTCGCAGATCGTCATCCCACAATATTAGTATAGATTATGATAATCCAACACACTGTTTTCCTCCAAATATAAATATTCTATTATTAAAATTGAGTTCTTTTATAGGCAATGTATAATCAGAACTTTTCATGGTATGTATTTGACTTTGGTTTTGGTTTATTTATTTTTGGTCGCTGCATCGGTTCGAATTTTTGACTGAGTTTTATTCTCGATTTGTGGTTCAGAAATAGGACTTAGATTTGCGAATTTGTTGTCTTCGTCGTTATTGTCCGATAAGACCTGAGGGCTTTTTTCAAATTTGTCTGCTAATCGACGTTTAGTAAAGTTCTTTTTATGAGATACGTTTTTTCGCAGCGACGATGTAGGACTTCTGCATATTTGTTTCAATACAGTTATTTCTTGTGACATTTGTGTTATTTGTTTCTTAAGTTCTACATATATTTTCTAACACTATATTATCCATTTCATTTTGCGTGCCTTATAAATTTGATTTTAGGATATTTCCTGCATAATTTCTTCAAAGCATATTTGGTTGTCGACAAATAGTCTAGGCTCTTGCCCAGTAAATCACATGAGGCAGGAGAATTCAAGGAGTCCAATGTCCAATTTTCCAATGACTGACTTGGTCTGATGTTTTCTTAGTTAGCAATTTTTATGTTCTTCCATTATATTTATTTATATTGCAGACACCGAATTTTAATATATTTCTGCGTATTTAGGTATTTTTTTTACACAAGCAACACCGTAACGTGAGTGCTACTTTGAAAATGTTTCGTGTATTAGGGTGTCTTGACTTTGATTTCTTACTAATTTGCATATCTTATTCGTTCACTGACATTACACCACTATTATTGTCTTTGATTTACCTTGCTTTATTGTTTATAGCAGGGGGGGACACTGCCCAATACCTTTCCTATATACAAAGATAGGACTGACATCTGTATTTTTGGCCCCGTACTTGTGCTGTAAATCAGTCGCAGAAGATGGCGCTTAAACAAATTTTTAATTTATTATTTATTGTCAGTTCTTATATATCTATACTTTTATATTTTTAATTTATCTAGGATCATATTTTATTCTCATTTTAATTGTTTTTATCATAAAAATGTCATGACAAATTAGTAAATATGTCGGATAAAGACTATGATTCAAACATTGGAGTTGTAAGTCAGTCACAATATGGCGACTGCATCTTGCCCGTGCGCACGTTTGTAGTTTTTCATCCTATATAAACGTACAAATGTACATGGGTACTCTATTCTTTTCTGTTCAACATAATTTAGTACTATTATTTTTCGACAAGTCATGAAACATTGTATTAAGATTGAGTACCCTGGTTGACAATAATAATTTACTTATGTACACTGATTAGTCGCGTTGCGTCCCGCTACTAGGTTATTCTTTGACAGGCGATTGCAGCGCAAAAGCGGACAAATTAGGAACTATTCGTATATGGTTCCTTAGTAATAGGCAATTTAACACGATAGATGTCACTGGTCAAACAAGTATTGTAGAATATTTTAGTTAATTAATAAAAATTACAATTATATTACTATTGTTTCATAATAATACTTCATTAGTTACATGTGACTTCGATTTATTAATTTAAAATTTTTAACTAAGAGTTGGATGTTTGCCATCTACTTATTTTCCTAGTGTCCAAAACGGATTTTGACATTTCTGACATATCACAATACAATTCAAAAGTTTCGCAACATGCCCACGACGTAATACACAAGATTATTTTGTGAACGTCTCAATAAATTTATTAATTTGTAGCTGATGTCACTCAATAAACAAAATTTTATCTGGAAAAATTACCTACGATGGTAAGGATGAAATAAAAAGTGCAGCTTAATCGTACTACTGTAAGCATAAATTTATTAAATTAAAATAACGCCTTTTCCAATTCCCTCTTTATATGTTTTATTTGTTAACCATTAATTACCGTAATCAATAAAGAATTAGTATGAATAATACCTGTTTTTATTTTTACCCTAAAGTAAACTCAATTTATGCATACCTATATATATATATATAATATATAGCACAATACACGATATAGCTACAAATATATATATTATACACAGCTATCTTTATGTAAGTACTTGCATATAGTTCTTGGAACCAAATAAAAGATGGCACTAGCTGGCGTTGAAAAATGGGTGGCAAAATTTTTGCTTGAGTTGGCAAACGAGCAGACGGATCGCCTGATGGTAAGCGATAAGCGATACTATTTCTCTATTCCTACATATTATACTTATTACTTATACTACTCTATGAGGTTATTTGTGTTCTGTGGTCGCGTCCTAACGGCTATCGCTCGTTGGCAGCGTTTCGATTTTCGTGGCTTTTGTTATTATTATCCATTTTTATCCTTTTACATATTTCCAACGACTTTGGTTTTGTTTAACAGTTTTTGTGATATCTGGAATCGACTTTGGCATTGTTTACTGGTACTTCAACTTGGACTCTGCGATTTAGATTTGTCTGGCTATTGTGGATCTGCTTATTTACTTTCACGAAAGGTAAATTAATGACAGTATATAAAATAATAAAGTATAATAGTTGATTTGGCCAAGTAGACCCGCTAACATTTATTGTCTTTTTTAGGTTTCATACATCGCTCACCTAGTAATATATTGGCACATCTGCAAAAAGTGCGAAATTGAGTTTATACGACATACGGGTTTAAAAGTGCATAATCTACAAAGAGGTAAAACGGCACAACGGTAGTTTCCGTATTCATCGAGAGAGGTCGTTAGTGTCATTATACCATTATTGTAGTTTCCGCCCGTACCCGCGTAAAATAACGGCTCATTGGTCAGTTGTGCGGGCCTCTCCCAAAGAGTAAAGTAATATATAGGCCTCTCCGCTGGATGCAGCCGCTTCCAGAACTGCGTTGACGTAAGTGACAATTGTGACATTTTGTAATTTTTTTGTAAGTTAATAAGTAAAAAAATGGCACATTTGACAAATGTGACGACATATTTGACAGATGTGACGTTACAATTATTATTGTCGGTAACTTATTGCCACGTATTTGACTGATGTGCCGTTTTAATTACAAAAATGAAGCTTATTGGTGTTTATGTCATAAGTCCAATTAGTGCTAATATAATTATTTGGGTTAAAAGGAAGGTCGGCCCACTCTAAAACTGGATTCAAATAATTTATAATACATATAAATGTTCAAAATAGGTTAGAGTCTACTTGTTTAGGGTGGTCCGACTTGCCTTCTAACTACTGTGTATACCAAAATGATAAGTTACAATAATTTCAGTTGGTATTTTAGAAAAACAATACTTATTGAAATAATAATGTTTAATTGATTTTTATTATTACTACCAATTTTTAATTTCTACTATTGTGATTATTCAATGGTAATGCATCCTAATTTTATTATTAATTCATATTTTTATTATTATTTTTATTTTATATCAATTGTGTTGAATACTTTTATTTAATGACATTCACTTCAACTTATTATTTTAATGATTGTTAGGAATATGTTTTGCATTATAACAAAATTACCAAAAAATATGCTATTTCCGGGTGGAAGACGCTGACGACTGTAATACAATTTAATATTAGCACGGTCGTCAACGGCAACCTCTTAACAAATGTACCATTGTTCGGTTTTATTTAGGATCTGTATAAGAGAAATTTGTAAAACTATATTTTGTTGAATTAACGTTATTATTATTATTATGGCGAACCGAATGCAGCGATTGGTACAACTAGGAAAACAGGGTTTAGTTCCACCACCTTTTCCTATCTTAATTTAAAAAATGAAAGTGTAAACGTATCTTTTCGAGATTTTTGGACAAAATAATTAAACGAATAATGATGAACGTCATCCTTGTAACAAATACATATTTTATATATAAAACAATAAATGGGTGATACTTTGAAACACAGTTTTGACATGTTTTTGCCTGAAGAACACATCTATATAAACTCCAATTTGATCATCGATTTCAGGTGTTATAGTTAATGTAAGTGTCTATCGATGCCTAGTGTAATTAATTGAGATTTCTTAAAACAAGCAATAATTAAGTCTGCAGAAAACTGTCAAAACTGATTAATCTGGTGTGTCCCCATGCCGCTTTTTGTTGAATTATTATATAATTTTAAAGCAATATAATAAAATAAATGCGTTACATCGATATTTAAATATATGTTTCTTTATATTTTATAATTAATATTTTAAATATTTCTATATATTCGTAATTATACAACTTAAAAAAGTGTCACACCTTCTAGTGTATGCAACACATTTATGGAGCGTGTTCATCGAGAAACACGACGAAGCATTGGCTGTTTCGCTTGATATCTCAAAGGCCTTCGACAGGGTCTAGCATAATAGCCTTATCAGCAAGCTTTCGTCCTTTGACCTACCCACTGGCCTCTGCGTTTGGATAGCAGATTTCCTGAGGGGCCGCTCGATTCGAGTAGTCATTGATGGCTACGCGACCGAACAAAAGGCAATTAATGCCGGGGTCCCACAGGGATCAGTACTCTCTGCAACTCTCTTTTTGCTGCATATTATCGATCTGCTAAAACCCGGTACGTTTGGGTATGCAGACGACAGCACGCTTGTAGAGCGTTATGTCTCCAACGCTAGGACCACTGGAGCACAGATACAGTTGAAGCTATGATCGAGCGTATGAACATATCCTTGAAGGCAGCCTCCGATTGAGGTGATGCCTACATGGTTAAGTTCAATGGCTCCAAGGCCCAGGCGTGTCTTTTCTCCATAAAAAAGAACCCATTCTAACTGTATCCAAGTTTCCGAGAATGTATCCGTGCCGATAACTGATCGTCTTGAGCTTCTGGGTATGTTATTGACTCCAACCCTTAATTTTGGCTCCTATGTTGAAACAAAAGCCCAAGTAGCCACCAAAAAGCTAGGCATCCTCCGTAAGGTGAGGCTGTATGTCGTGCCTGAACATTTGGTTAATTTGTACCAGGACAAGTTCGTTCCTGCATGGAGTACTGTTCTCACCTCTGGGATGGCTCTGCAAAATATCAGCTGGAAGCTTTGGAGTTAATTGAGCGGAAAGCCAGGAGACTTATCAGCGATGACCAACTGGTCAACACACGACTCCAAAGCTTGGAGCCTAGTCGTAAGGTTGCCAGTCTCTCGGTATTCTATCGGATACATTTCGGAGAGTGTGCAGGGAACTGCATAATTTGATTCCTCCTTCCCCATTTTACCATCGAACGACTAGACAATCAGACCAGCGACACAGGTACATGGTGGATATACCACATTTACGCACGAAGCGCTTTGCTTCCACTTTTATAATGCGTGCCGCTAAGGAGTGGAAATCGCTACTTCAGTCTGTTTCCCGATGAGTACAATCTGGGTGTCTTCAAGTCGCGAGTGAATTGGTATCTTCTAGGCAAGCGTGTTCCATCGTCGACTGCATTTTCACTTAACATCAGGTGAGATCACGGTCAAACGCAAGCCTATTACAACATAAAAAAGAAAAATACACCCCACCTCAATGTCCCAGCTTTTTGTCAAATACTGAACCACCTTTACGTTTTTTTCAGTTTCCTAACAGAGAACTAGTCACCCATAGCAGAACCATCAAGGATTTTTTTTATTATATACAGCTATATAGCTTTGAAGAAAGTCTGATTACTTATAATAAGCCTTACTTTTGAAGTTTGATGAATTTTTGCCTCGACCAGACAAAAATATGTTATTTTTATGAATTTTAAACGTGTGCCAACGTTGAATTAAGAATTTAATATAAAATTATCCTATTTTGAACAAAAACTTAATGTAACTTTAATTATTTCCACATTTGCAACTTAATTCATAATAAAGTTGATTGAAGACAATTTGTTATTCTCATTTATCTGCATGATTCTAATTAATATGATGCAAAATCTCATTCATCTGCCTAGGTGATCATTAATCTGGATGACCAATTAATCAGCACAGTCTAAATCCTAAATTATTGTGTATAAATCAGTGCCTTTGATATATGCTATAACATGTAATGAACTGGACACGATAATATATTAATTTAGAATTAAAAGTAAAAAAATAATTGAGCCATATCAATGAGTCAAATACGTTCATTTTCAAAGAATCACCTAAATACGAATCACCTTATAATAAAGCATTTTTAAAGCAGATACGCCGATAGGCCGATTTTTAAATAATACAGCTCAAGAGATTTTACTACAACTGTTGTACAATCTCTTTGGCTGTACTATTCGTATCTGGCTGATTTTGATACCATTAAAATTATGACATTTTAAAAAAGAAACGTAGAAACGATTTCCCTCTATTTTTCAATTGTTTTTCTGTAGTAGATAGATATAATACTCTTTATAAAACTTGATCTGAATCTAGATTTTACTTAAAGTGCTAAGTTATTACGTACTTGTGTTTTTATTTTCTTTATTTTGATAAAGGTTATTACATTTTTATTTAGTTTTTTTATAATAATTTTGATATTGATTATTTTCTATGTATCTACCTAAAACTAATATACTCATTTATGACAATTATAATGTTGAACTTTAAGAACAAATGATTTTGTATGATTCTATCCAAATAAAACGTTTATTTTCCATCAACCAGTTCTTTTATTTCTTAACTTTCACACGGGATTTTGCAGGCTTCCGGGTGCATAAATGACATTTTTGGAAGTTGTTCAAAGTGACAACGGCACATATGCATGACTCTTCCACTTCGTTGATCTTTATGAGGTATATCCTGAAAACCTGAAGTGGAAATTTTCATCCCTGAATATGTATTATAGTCTGTACTAGCAACCAAATCCATAAAAACTGTAAAAAAACGTAAAATGATCCCATAAATTGATTTCAAACATTTATAAAATCTTAAATCGTCGTTTCTGTAAAATGGGAAAAACGTAGATGTCCCAATATATTACTAGGTGAGCGACATAATGATCTGTCATAAAAAGCTGAAGAGTTTGTTTGTTTGGTTGAACGCGCTAATCTCAGGAACTACAAGCCCAATTTTTAAAATTATTTTTGCCCCTTTTAGCTTATTCATTGAGGAAGTTATAGTCTATATAACATTACGCTTTAACCCACGGGGGCGGCGCAGTAACCATAAATGCGGTTAAAACTGCGGGCACAGCTAGTGCAATATAATCGACCTATTACAGATTTAATTTTAAGAAATTGGTAAATTTTTAGCTCTCTTCTTGAAACCGTGAACGTACCTGAAAGTTCACCTCAGCTGTCTACATCTGCATCGCAACCTTCACAGTCTTCACAGTACGTAAATTTAAGTTAAGAATTTTACAATATTTAAATGTTTTAATCAGTCTGTTAGCGAATTATCTTACCTTATCTTATCTTATGTGGGGGCCAGTCAGTGCAGACCGGCGACACTTCGACCCAGTGAGATCTTTTGTGTCAACACTCTCCCAATAACGACTGCCATAGGTGTTTATGGCAGTCGGGACCGACGGCTTAACGTGCTTTCCGAGGCACGGAGCAGGTATTGTCAATCAATACGCACATAATTTCGAAAAGTCATATAACTTCCGAAAGTCAGAGGTGCGCGACGTGGGTTCGAACCCGAGACCCTCTGCATTGCAGTCTGTTGGTCTCCCCACAGAGCAATCGCTGTTCTTTTTGTTAGCGAATTAAAAGTGCGTTCATTTTTGTATCTAGAAACTTCGCAAAGGAGTCACAACTAGTTAAGATAATGAAGCGTGGTGATAAGCAAAATATGAAGCGGTTGACGGTGGAGCTAAGAGCGAAATCGTTGGCGATACGGAGCGAGAAGGAGGTGGCACATTTTTAATGCCTGATGCTCCGGCCAAAAAAGAAGGCAAGACAATTATTTTGTAAATAATTAATTAATATTGATTTTTATTTAACTTCTTTTAAACTTTTTAAATCTTGTCAGAAAAGTGTCACCCACCAGGATTGCGTGCCCACTGTTGCCTGGAACGCCAGAAGTTCCACCTCCACGAATTCCTCAACCGTGGGAATTGAAAAGGATAGGTATATAATAATAAACACAATTCTTGCAATGTTGTAACTACCCACGTTCAACCATCTAACTAATTTTATGTTTTTAGAATCGGCAAGTGGTCCATCTAAATTTGACCTGGACCTTGGAGATTCAGATAATATCGCTACACCTCCCACGAAGTAAGTGTTTTATTTAATTAAAGTATCTAACATTAAACGAAGCCAGAGAAGTTTGGCAGGATCGTAGCAAATGGAAATCCGTAGTCTCTGCCTACCCCTCTGGGAAACAGGCGTTAATCTATGTATGTATGTATGTATCTAACATTTAACACATTACACAATTTCCAATTATTTATATTTGTTTGTATTACAGGAAATCAAAACAGTTGTCGACTGACGTTATCGCCGTCGAAGGCGGTAACTTCAGCGCACAAAATATCGGCAACGCCGATATAAAGCTAATAGGATTTTCACCTTGTACGACTGCTTCCTTTTTTATTAATAGTAGTATAGAAAAAAACTGGTTTTAACTAGTCACAACTCCTTTTTAACATCCAGCTTATCGGGAGCAGAGCTCAGAACGCAGCCGGTTCCGTCAACGTCCGCCGAACCAGGTAATTGTTTTTGTATTTGCAATTAACAATTTCTCACGTTTCAGTAAATGCTCTAAGTAACGACGACATAAAAACTTAAAAAGTAATTTTAAAGTTGCCCATATAAATACCAACTGCAGCTGTGTACGCTCTTTTGTTTGTTGTGATTACCTTGCACTTGTTTAACTCGGCAGTTAGACTATTGTTAGGTTAGGTTATGTAGTAAGAGAAAAAGGTGCCGCTATATAGACCTTACACTATGTAATTTAATTTTAGCACCGTCGATCTACGACGTATCGTTGGTCGAGGCGGATATATTGGACTGGGAGCTGTGCTTCGACGTGAACCCCGATAGTGACATCGACGAAGATGGTCCAGATGACCTATTCGTTGGTGGAGCTACACGTCAAAGAAATGTGGCTGAGTTCGACTTAGAAGATTTACCGGTGGACACGATAGGCGCTCTCGATGAGCTAGACCGGCGTGACGACAGAGCTCTCCGGACATTAGCCAGCGAGAACATGCTCCATTTTAACTGGTCCAATGACCCCGCCACTTTTACTGGGGTCCGTGAAATATTTACTGGGCTACCAGGGCCGACGTTTTCCACCGTAGGAATGTCGCCACTCCAAATGTTTCAACAAATTTGGGATAGCAACATTATGGACAAAATCGTCCAAGAAATGAACAACTACGGTGTTAAATTGTCTAAGGATCCCAAGCTCAGTAGATTTTCTAGTTTTAGGAACTGGGTACCCGTAACAGTGGCGGAGTTATGGACCTTTTTTGCGATTATAATGTTGCAGAGCATTGTGTCAATAGCTGTTGAAAGGGAATATTGGTATCCGAGCCTGCCTTATTTAAAATTACGAGTAGGTAACTTTCAGGTGCTTATGGCCTTACATAGATTTAAAATTTTAAAACGATGCCTTCATTTCGTTGATAATTCATCTAAAGGTATCCCATCCAAGCTGAGGAAAATAAAACCAATAATTGACCACCTAAACCACAAGTTTACCTCTTTATACCTACCCGAGCAAAACATCGCCATTGATGAGTCGTTATTACTATGGAACGGCAGGCTCTCCTTTGCACTGCTCATAGCCAACAAGGCTGCTCGGGTGGATTTAAAGAGTTATGAATTGTGTGAGTCTCGGACGGGATACCTTTGGAAAATGATCATCTATACCGGCAAGGATGAAGGCATAAGCCGTGAAGTTACCGAACAGGATCAGGATCACATAGAGCCAGAAGGCACAACATCTAAAATTGTCCATAAGTTAGTGAGGCCTTTATTAAATAAAGGCCATACGCTAGTTATGGACAATTTTTATAACAGCCCTTTATTATCACGTACTCTAAAAAGCCAAAAAACGGATTCAATGGGAACATTGAGATTAAATCGTGAGTTTGTGCCGGATAGTTTACGTGGTAATAATAAAAATAATATGCGGCCCGGAGAAGTAGCCTTTAGCCAGACGCAGGACCTCACAATCGTGATGTGGAAGGACGCAAATCTGGTGTCCTTAATATCAACATTTCACAGGATAGATGTCGGCGGTAAGGAAAAGCTGGGCTACTACAAATACAAGCCAAAAGTACTGCTTGATTACAATTTTTCCATGGGGGGCATCGACAAGAAAGATCAGCTCTTGCAGGCGTTCCCCGTAGAAAGGGTACGTAATCAAGTGTGGTATAAAAAGCTTTTCCGCCGGCTTTTAAATGTGTCTATCCATAACACATTTATTATGTTCACAAATTCAGCTAATGTGAATATGGCCCAACGGCAATTCCGAACTTTATTGGCGGACGAAATTTTACAGAAATTGCGTCCGCCTCCAATTCAGGCACCGCCAGCTGTGGGTCATTACCCGGCAAGAAATGGCAAGAAGAAAGCGCGGTGCAAATGGTGTGCCAAAAAAAAATTTACACTTGCACGGTTTGGAAGTGTGATACTTGCAACATAAATCTGTGCGTGCTTGGGTGCTTTAGAGACTATCACACTTCTTAGACCGACCGGGTGTCAAAAGTTTTGTGAACATGATAAATGTGATATGAACCTACCTAAAGTATGCCTCAGTTGTACCTAATTAATAATAATAATAATATAATTATATAAATTTCTATAGTCAGTAATACAGGTGTATTTGACGCAACACCTAAAAAGTTGAAGTTGTACATTACGGATATTGCAATTCACTAGCGATTTTAAAAAGAGTGGCCATGAGTTTCTTGCACCTGGCAATGAACTTAAATGTAAAATCAGTGACTTCAATAACTTGCTTACTTACCACATTATTTTTGACGTTCAAAAGTGTTTCTTTGTGACCAAAATGAATGATTTTTGAACTTCGAACATGAGGCTACCTTAGTTACCTTTTAGGCTACTTCTCTTTGCTCGCCGTATGTAATCATCTCATTCCATTAGTGATATTTTCCAGTATTTCTTATCAAGGGTACTCGGCCCATTGATCTCATCTAGCTTTGTAAAAACTGGTTAAGTTGAAGTTGTGCTTACGTTAGAGTGTGAGCATTTAAACTTCTTTCAATTAGTTGTAGTCATTAACCTTTTGACCGCCACAGCATAAAAGTAGCATCGTGTCCCCTACGCCAGGCGATGATTAATTTAGTTTTAAATAATAGGTAAAAGGAACACAACAAACATATTTTTTTGTTTATTTTGAACTGTAAAATAGTAGTATTTTCGACGTGCCATGTCGTCGGAGGCGTCGTGAACACGGTTTAATTTGACGTGAATGGACGTCCGTGGCGGTCAAAAGGTTAATCGGTAAATAATCCTGAATTATTTAATAAGTTGGGGGAAGCCGAAGGTAGTAGAACTAGACATAAGGACAGACTAAAGCTCCCCCAAATCAGATTAGAACTATATAGGAGAAATGTGTTCTGTATGGCAATAAGAATTTTTAATCATTTACCAAAGGGCCTCAAGACATTGCCTATTTCGGTATTCCAACGCAGACTGTTTAATATATTAATAGGGAAACAATATTATTCTATAAACAAATATTTTGAGGACAAAATCACATTTGCAATGTAATTATAAAATATTTAATTTCAATTACTTAAATTCGATCATTATTTTTATTTAAATTTATATTAATCTTATTTATTGCAATTATCGTGACACTTCTTATGTATGTAATATTAACAATAGGTACGACATTCTTATCTGGATCCATTTAATCTAAATGACATGTTTTATAATTATATAATTAGTACTATTTATTGGTATCAAATAAATGACATTTTCAAGGTATATGGGCATAAGCATGAAGCATTACTTGACATTTCCATGTATTGTTAATTTAATGGACCAGCTATTTTCTTTCTTTTTGTTTTTTATTATAATATTAGACATGTAATATAACAAACATTTATTGTATATTATTATGTATTTTGCACGCCACATGTGGCAGAATATGCTGTACATTTTTATAAAACGTCCAACCTGTATACTTGACCATGTTCTTGCAAATAAAGTTATGATTATGATTATGATTAATAATACTTGTTTTTACTTTTTTTGTCATGTAAGTCCGCAAAATAACGCCTGATTCCTTTTTTTTATAGTATGTGATGTCAAACAACTTTGACCAAGGCCAGTCTTTGGATGGGTAACCATTTTGTAGTTTTCGATAAATAATAAACATTGTCTCTATGATTCGGAAGGTACTTAAATGTCGGTCTTGGTTATTGTCATTAGACTGGATCCGAGAACCAGTCAGTATTAACCAGGTCATCATCAGACCCTGATGATGATGATGACCACGTGTGTGGATTCGGACTATTAGTAAAGTCGGATTTCATAATAGTTTTAGCATAACAATAATTTCAACAAACAATTTCCTATATTTATTCAAAACAGCTTTAAACAACTGCATTTTGAGAGTAGTTTACTGAATACATACAGTTGTGACTTTTATTTTTCTTGTAACTTTTCTCAATAGAGATCAAATACTATGTGTGATACATCGATGGAAAGGCAATTTCTTGTAGTAAATAGTTATGCATATAATATTTTCTATACCCAAACTGTGCTGAACAAATTTTTTTGAGAAACATTAATTGTGTTTGTATGAAAACGGTAAACCCTTCAAACAATCTCATACTTTTCTGCAATGATTGAACCTATAAGCACAATTTTTTTAAATAAGTTCCAATATGAATCTAGCTTTCAAATAATAATTATAATTTTGATCTATTTGAAAGGGAATATTATTAATTAATTATTTAATGTGTAAAGCACCTTGACTATTAAAAATTGCGGATAATTGCTTTATTTTCATATAAAAATAAACATTTTCAAAGTCACAATGGGGCCATTTTTGCTTTGATTTTTACGTATTGCTGACATTGACAGCGAAGTACGAGTATATTATTTCAAACAAGACGGATGAAATAAATTTTATTGTAGTATTTATAGTAAATGTGACGGTGTTTTACAAAATCGCGTCTGTCGGTAAAACGATCAACTTTATGGACGTCAAACCGAAACAGCACGGCAGTTTAAAAGTTCGGGCATTGTTGTATAGATGGCAATTAAACAAATAATGTGCATTAGGCGCGTAATTTGAATTCGTTACACTTCCCCCAGTGTCACACTTGCCTCGGTTCACCTTAACAAAATATACTATACATATGTCTTGATAACTGTCACACAAATGGATCGGCAAATTAGTATAGAGGGTAACTATTGTAGTTGCATATCTGGAATGAGCACTGTAGGATGCTGCGCATAGGGGTATCAACTGCTTTGACCGAATTTTATTTGCCCTAATATCATTTGCTATAATAGTCAACAGCTATAATATTGTATGACGTAATATTCATTTGCCCTACTCTTATTTGCTATATAAGTCACGTGCTAGAAGCTTTGTTTCCCATAAAGTCACTTACCATAACATCATTTGTCATAATCATTGTAAGCCCTAATTATCACATGCCATAACATCATTTGCCATCGACATTGGGTGTGTAACGGTTGTTATATCAGGAGAAACTGGATGCAATCGGGACTTTAGGGCACCCCGACTCGGATAGGTTAGGTTAGAAGGGGTAAAAAAAAAAAAACAAGCTTAGAAGGGGATGGCGGGGTCGTTTGAGCGAGCGAAGCGAGCGAATAGACCCCGCCGATCCCTTCGTGGTTATTTTTTTATAAACCACCCAGAAGTAGTTTGGTTAGGTTAGGTTAGGTTTAATTATTATGGCATTTAAATATTATGTCTAATAAGCATTATGGCGTTTAAATATTATGTCTAATAAGCATTATGGCGTTTAAATATTATGTCTAATAATTATTATGGCAATTAAAAATATAAAACAATACGTATGGCACTCGTATCTTATGGTATCTAAGTTTCGGGCAATTAAAAGTATGTCATATGTCTTTTAGGGCAAACAAAACATTCGGGCAAATGAAATTCTGGAATATGAAGATTATGGTATATAATCTTCGGGTAAACAATAGACAATCGCGCACATGTGATGACATTGGTCTGGTACCTTGGTTGGGCTCGATACCAATGTTGAGGCCTCAGCATCATTTCTTGATGATATAGGTATTAATAATAGAAGAGAATGATGATATTGAAAATAAATATTTCAATGCTGAATTGGTGTTTCTTATTACACTTTCCTGAATTCATACGTTTTCCTTTCATTTTAACAATAATTATCAATTCTTTGGTAAATATTATTCCAACAAGAGCTCTTTTACTTCCGACAATTCTAGCATTCTAGGTTATGTATAAATGTCATCTACCAACTTGTCATACATAGATAGTCAGCACGACAAACGTCAAACATTTTATATATTATTTTGTGCAACGAAAAAACGAGAAATTAATAAAGAATTGCTTAACTAAATGTATTTATTGGTTCATATCCCAAGTTTCCTGAGCATGTACAAGTTATAGCCGCAGTCCTATACAAAAGTGAAACATCTCCTTTTGTTCCGTGTAGGGATCGAATCCGTAACACCCATAGTGCAGTGGCAGTAGCGACTAGCGAGGCGACCATTACGCCATCCGCAAGTATCCGGTAAGATTGGCCGCTGTGACCGAAAATCGGTCTGGAGGACATTATTGTAATAGTTGAGGTGGGCAATCCCAAAAATGTTATTATTTTATTGTGTTTATACCTAACATATAGTTATGTGAGTACGTGTATAAACACATAGATAGGTTACGTAGCTGTAGTCTCACCTCGTTAGTGGAATGATGACAGTTTGAGGCGCTGCGTGTGTAGGGTGATACGCGTTGTGCCCGAAACTGTCTAGACCTGAATTGCCCGTCATCTAAAAATAAAACATTCATGTATATAATATATCATTGTATATAATATTTCGGTGGATTAATTATATAATTATATATTATTTAGGAACTTGTGTGTCCACCCAAGAGCTAAAAATGCTTAATACAAAAATGCTACTATAATATAAATTAACTAGATATGCCCGCGGTTTCACCCGCTTTTATTGCTACTGCGCCGCCCCCGTGGGTCATAACGTGATGTTAGATAGCCTATAGCCTTCCTCGATAAATAGGCTATCCAACACTAAAATAATTTTTCAATTCGAACCAATAGTTCCTGAGATTAGCGCGTCCAACGAAATAAACTCTTCAGCTTTATAATATTAGTATAGTATAGATACCTATTTAAACGATACATTTTAATAATTAGAATTACATATCATTAGGAAATAAGTTGAATAATTTATATCTTATAACCATTGACTATAGTATAATATTTATTATAATACGTAAGTAATACAATATATACCTACTTAGCTCCATATCCTAATCCTAACTAATATTATAAAAGCGAAAATGAGTTTGTTTGTTTGTTTGTTACCTTTTCACGCCTAAACCACTGAACCGATCATTCTAAAATTTTGCATATATATTGTCAGGTGTACAGAAAAGGACATAGGCTACCTTTCATCCCGAAAAAAAATACTGTTCCCGAGGAAAACAACAATAACGTTCTTATGGTAATAGATGGCGCCACGTGTTTTTCGAATCATGATTGAATTATATTATTACAAGCAGAGTACAACCCGAATTGATTGTCAAATTCTAAACTAACGCGAGCGGAGCCGCGGGCAAAAGCTAGTATGATATAAAGATGATAGAACGTTTGTTCTTGTCTCCTAATTTAGCCGTGCCCGACGGAGTCAATTGTCTCTTTCTACATTTATAAGACATGTGTATACATTATGGCGTGCAATGAACAAATTTAAATTGAAATAGCTATTTCTCCAGACGAAAATAAAAGGGTAGCTAAAGATTACGGATTTTGACTTGCTACAATCCTGATTCCTAGCGTATATTTCTTACTACTTTCAAACGTCAACGTGAAATCAAAAATCATATACGTCACAAAGAACCACTTATGAACTTGCAACTTTATGAGCTTACAGAAGATACATTGCCATTATTTTCTTCACTCTTAAAAAAAATGTCCTATTATGTCTCTGATTTGGTTATAGATATATATAGATTCACTTTGAAATTTAGTAGTTCCTTAACTGAAAACCTATTACTTCTAAATAAAAAACTAACCCTCGGTTTCTGAAAACATATCAATATTAGTCAAACATATCAACTGCTGGGATTGGCTAACTGAATACACAAATGCCGATCTAATCACAATCAAAAGTTTAATTAACTACATTTTAAAATAGCACTTATATCCAAGAAGTGCAAGTGCCATTTTAAAATGTAGTTAATTAAACTTTTAGAAACCGGTATACAAGTGTAGTAATTAGTTCAATATAAGAACTGCTTTGTTTGTTATCTATAGTTTTAAACATGCATGTAGCTCACCTCCATGACGCCTATCTGTGTCGTCCTTACGTGGTAAGGAAAGTTTTTGTTGGCGAACACGGGCAGGGTCAGTAACTGGAACAAAATAGAAACAATAAGCCAGTGATGATATGATGGACATGGCAGAGAAGGTAGTTGCGTCCTAGATCAGGGGAATATTTCAAGTCATCCTAGTTTACTAATATATTTCACAATATCTGGAGTAGTTTTGGTTGTCCAGTATAATTATACTGGAATCAATTATCGCAACACCGACGCTCTAACCAGGACTCTTACCCCAAATAAATAAAAAAATTAATAAGAAGTATGATTTTTTTTCTGAATTAATTGGATATTAGCCTTGCAGCTGCTTAAACAATTATTGTGGTCAGTTCTAACTACTACTGGTAACTTTGTATGACTTTAGCCCTGAGGGGTGACATTGGCCCTTAATTGGAAGAAGCTGTTTTACTGACATTTTATAGTGCTATCTATTGATTTCCACGTTTATTTTTTGGGCAAAAAGTATGATAGTGGTCTGGTGGGAACTTCAAACTTTTTCCAATTAAGGGCCAATGTCATCCCTCAGGGCCAATGTCATCCCTCAGGGCTAAAGTCATACGAAGTTACGGTACGTCAAATTATTGATGTCAAAACTGATTAAAATTCCCGTAGATATCAATATGCCACATTGTTGAAATTCAAAAGCATAAATATTAAAAAAAATCCTTAAGCTAATTCATTCAAACATTTCTAATAAACGATGTTATTTTACTTTACAATTTTCCATATTTAACCTAGTTGTGAACAAAGTTATTTCTGCTTTTCAGTTATCTTTTATAGTTAGCAAAATATGAATTAGGTAGGTATATGATTTACCAGAAACATGATGTGTCCACTGAACGTGATGAACAACAGCACCGCGGTCACGACGCTCTCTCGCACCCACTTATCTGAAAACATTGTGTACCAATTAAAATATACTCGCGAGTACTGCGTAAAGAGAGTTGAAATCGCCTGTTAAACAGTGCGTACAATCTTAGCTTAACTTGCCATCAGGCGTGCCGTATATTTGTTCGACACCTTAGTAGTAAAATATTATGTACGGTTTCGTTACCGTACATACTTATTCTGTCTACGCAGCAATACTAAAATGGGCACACAAGATCGTTGCAATTTACCTCATATTGCTGTGATATATAATGATGTAATTCATAATAACACGAGAGTACATTTATAACTATAAAACTATACACTTGCCGTGAGAAAGATCACACTTATTAATTAACTTGTAAACATTTTACTTTAACTTTTAAACGTAACTTGTGGTTCTTACTGTGTACTCCAACAACTTACATATATCTACGAGTGTAGGAAACTATCTGGCTCCTACATATTATAAATGCTATGTAATAGTTGAAGGAAATTTTGTTCGCATTACCCTCAGATAACTTCAAATCTCGCACTAAGAATTTCTACATCGCTGCAGACATACGAAACAATAAAACATCAGACCCAAAGATCGCTCAGATTGGAACCACCGGTTTTTATCACATACCTACATATATCTTTTATGTAGTACTGGCAGCCACAACACTTAGGGCAGATAATCAGATAGAGCAGATAATCCATACATAATATAAACTACACGTCGAAATTATAAAGAAGCACTATGACAGAAACCGGGTATTAACACGATCATGCTCGGTATGTACCTATTTTTTTTTTTAGTTTCTCAGGGGAATGCATTTACGCACACCCGCTCTCGTCGATGCGGTTGGAAGGCCGCGCCGGCGACAGCGGGTAGTGTCGGACTTGCCGGGGCCCTTACAATAGTGGGCCACGGAGTACCGACTAAACCTAACTGCGGCGCTCTTCCCGTGTATCATGGAGCGCCGGAGGATGTCCGTTCCGAACTCTATCCGGCGCTCAGACGCTAGCCTGGCAGGGCTACGACCTAAGACACAACCATCTAAGGCGGGGGGAGGAGGTGAGCGTAGCGGCGTCGCCTCCTCCCCGGCCTTGCTCGGCGGAGCAGGTCCGCATGGCGTCGGCCTCCCGTTCCCGCTCCGCAGCCTCCTTCAGGAGCATTACTGCCTCACTGAATTCGGCAACAGCTTGCCAGCACCTGTCGCTGGCCAAATGCTCGGTATTTACCTACATACCCTTTTAAAACGCTTGACATTTCGTCCAAGTTGCACTGGCCTTGGTTACAAGCAGATTAAGACAAGAGTCTACTTATGACCAGGGCTAGCCAGATATATAAACAAGGCGTCTGAACGGCTTGATTATTTTGTTGTTCTCTGGATGAATATACAAAGACAGCAGTTTCTCCCGCACTGGACATGATTCCTGTGTCAAGACTTTACAAATATTTAAACAACGGACTCAATGAACACTCAGAATCGGAACAACCATTTGTGGATCACACAAATTTGAAAAACAAATTAAAACTACATAATAAAGACCACATTACCACATTAGAAATATCTGGTAACGATAGTGATATGATGTAGGTATGTGCAATCCTAATCCTAATCCTAACTAGTAATATTATAAAAGCGAAAATGAGTTTGTTTGTTTGTTACCTTTTCACACCTAAACCACTGAACCGATCATTCTGAAATTCTGCATATACGTTGTCAGGTGTACAGAAACGTACAAAAGCTACTTTTCATCCCGAAAAAAATTACTGTTCCCGAGGAAAACAACAATAACGTTCTTATGATAATAGATGGCGCTACGTGTCTCTCGAATAATAATTGAATTATTACAAGCAGAGTACAACCCGAATTGTCAAAATCTAAAATAACGCGAGCGAAACCGCGGGCAAAAGCTAGTAAATAAATAAAAGTTATTACCTATATAAGAGTTAGCCGTCAGTATAAACAGCGGTCCTGCGTAAAACCACAACGTGCCGCAGATGAAGAATGGGCAGTAGAACATGTTCTGGAACATAAAACATACATGTAGGATAACAAGTTGATGCCTTGGTGGTGTTAAGTATAGGTAAATGTTATTATTATCACTTAAAATGTTATACATCATAATTATAAATATGTCTTAAGTAAATTATAAACCTACTTAGGTACTTTCTAATTTTCGTAAATAGTAGATAGTTAATAATAATAATAGTTTATTATCTCATAATAAACAAGCAATATATGGATTAAGGCCCTAGACCCACACTAGGATACCCTGTGTTGTGGGATCTAGACTCTTTCGTTCAAATACAATAGTTCGACAATAGAATAAGATGAAATGACAGTACAAACAAAAAATAAAAATAATAATAATATGTTATGTAATTTGCGTAGTATGGTTAGTGAGAGTTGGTAACAAGGGGTGAGATGTGGAGTGGAGTGTAAAAGTGGTTATGTGGGGTGGTTTGGTGTTATGTGGTGTGATGTGATGTTATGTGTTGTAGCTGTGGTGAAGTGTGCTGTGGTACGGTGCGATGTGGCGCGCTGTGATGTGGTATGATGACGTAGCGGTAGTGTAGGTATGTGATTGCTGTGCATGAGTTCTTAAATTTGATTCTCAGGTCGGGCAAAGTAATATTGGGTTTTTCTATCATGCGATTATCCGATGAAGTCTTAAATTTGATTCACGGGTCTGACAAAATGATAACACTTAGGATTTATATACAAAAAAAATTCAGTAGCTGCACGGTATGCAACTGTGCTTGATAAATGGCAACCGAAATCACAATGTTTGCTAGAGCTGATTTGATTTAAGTTTAAAACTTACTTAACATTTGCGTTACGTTTACGCAAATTTGAATATTACATAATGAAATTGAAACGATTTGTTTTTATAAATAAACCACGACAAAATCTTATTAAAACTTTAAAAACTTCAGTAAATAAAAGATGAAATGAAGAAACCCAATTATAGATTAGAAATATATTAGATTTCTGGACTAGTCTTCTATCTCCTACATTTAACGTTTATTAGACTAGATCGGCATTGTATTTTAAACATGTTTGATTGCAAGAAATAGCCTTCTGAGTTAAGCAATAAACGACAAGCAAGCCAATCAGTCGTTGAAACCACAACAACCACCAGAGGGTAGTTCTTCTAAAATACAGAATACTACTACTCATACGACCCACCTTCTCCGGGTATTTCCTGACGGTGAAGAATGTGGAATAAGCGAACACGCACCACGCGGCGATGCGCAGTACTATGATCCCGTACCCGGCCGGACTCTCGTACAGGTACAGCACTTCACCTGGATCGAACGCCTGTACACAAATTATACAAATGCTAAACCGAATTTTATGTATTTTTCTTTTTATACAGCCAGGATGGCAAACATACATTAATTCCGCCTGATAGTATCTAAGCAGCATAAAACTATTTAGCGAACAATCATAACTAATATTATAAAAGCGAAAATGAGTTTGTTTGTTTGTTACCTTTTCACGCCTAAACCACTGAACCGATCATCCTGAAATTTCGCATATACGTGGTCTGGTGTACAGAAACGGACATAGGCTACCTTTCATCCCGAAAAATTACTGTTCCCGAGGAAAACAACAATAACGTTCTTATGATAATAGATGGCGCCACGTGTCTTTCGAATCATGATTGAATTATATTATTACAAGCAGAGTACAACCCGAATTGATTGTCAAATTCTAAATTAACGCGAGCGAAGCCGCGGGCAAAAGCTAGTCACTTAATATTTCCATGGTATGAAGTTGCCGTGGCCTCCACTCTATGATTGCAAAACCAAGATATAATTTGATCCTACGTCTAAATTAAGGCAACGAACCACATAATTGAATCAATATTTATGTGATTTCTTTATAAGATAATTTTGGGTTCTATGTTTTTTATCCGCCTAATGATTACCGCTAATACGTAACAACCTCAGCCTACCATTTTGGGGATAAAGGCGTATGACCATGTATATCCTTCTCCCTAGCCTTTATTATTCCCAAGTCACTTGGGGTCGGCTTTCAAGTCTAACCGGATTTGACTGGATATCAGTTTTTACACAGAGCGACTGCCATCTGACCTCAGCAACCCAAAGGCTAACGATACCCTAAGGCTAGACCAGTGTCAGGATATTAGAGGGCACTGACTTCCCAATAACGACTGCCATAGATGTTCATGGCAGCCGGGACCGACGGCCTCCGAGGCACGGATCAGGCGGTAATTGTCAATCAATACGCATATAATTTCGAAAGCTTCAATGGCGTAGTGGTTCGTGTAACCGACTGCCACGCCTGAGGTCGCGGGTTCGATTCCCGCACAAGTCGTGTGCATCAACATTGATGTTTGTCTTGGTCTGGGTGTTTAAAGTCATATAACTTCCGAAAGTCAGAGGTGCGCGACGTGGGTTCGAACCCGAGACTCTCTGCATTGCAGTCTGTTGGTCTCCCCACTGAGTATGTATCTAAAATAATAAATCCACTTTACCTTGGCCTGATAGACGAAGAGTACGATGTATGTGACGACGTAGCAGCACATGAACACGGTGAGCTTGACAGTGAAGCCGACCTTGAGGCGGCCGCGCGTGATCGTGTAGCCCTTCGCCATTAGCACTAGTAGCAACAGAAACGTCATTTCTGATAGACCGCAGATGAACTGACCTGGAACACATTTTATTTCTCTCTAAAATTCAATAATATCTATAATAATAATAATAGCCTCCAGACCGATTTCGGCCACGGCGGCCAGTCTTAACGGAGACTGATCAACTACTCAGGAGATATTATAGTGCACAAGTGTGTGCGGAAATACAAGTGCACTCTCTGTTCCCTAACTCTCATGATCCGATGGGACGGTAACACGACACGACCGGAGAGAGATCAGGCGCAGGACCAACGGCTTTACGTGCTTTCCGAGGCACGGGGGTGTCTTACACCGCCAACATCCTAACTCCGGGCTGCTATTGAGATTTCTTAACTGAAAAATCCAATAACTGTTTGTTGGTCTGACCCGGGATTCGAACCCAAGACCTCATGTACAGCAGTCGCATTCACTACCGCTGCGCTAAGGAGGCAGTTTAATTCAATAGGGCTACATTAGCTGTATCTAGCCTTACCACCATCTCTAACGTCACCACTATCCACCATATTGTTATTGGATACGCAAAAACGAGACAAAGGTCTATGAAAGCTGGAACAATGATCACGGATTCTTGCTCTAAACCATCATCTTTGACAGTTACAGCACGAATGGTACCTCACGCATTGACCTTTTGTCAAATGGGATTAAGGGCTAAGGATACCGGTCTTTTGCTGGCAGCACACAGTTTTCTTAAGCAAGGAAACTAACTGCACGGATGGCGTAGTGGTTTAATTGGTCGCCGCCGCATCGTGTGTTGTGGGTTTGATCCCCACTCGGGACAAAAATTTGTGTGGTCTACAAATAGTTGTTCCTAGTCTGGGTGTCCTTTGTGTCCATTATTTGTATGTTTGTATGTCTCCCGCCACACAGGATGTAATCCTAATGCCTGGTGTTTTAAGTTAAATACAAAGGAACACGAATAGTACTATTCGCCTTTTGACCATTCTTCAACAAAAAGGAATCTAAGGATACCAGTCTTTTGCTGGCAGCACGCAGTCTTCTGAAGCCTGGAAACCCTTCACATATCAGTAAAATATCACATGGATCTTCTGTATGATGGAGGTAGGTTTTTAGCCAGACTGTTCAATTTGGGCAAAAGTTAGGCTTAAGCGAGCTGATGCTATGCTCCAGGTTATCACTAAGCGGCTTGTTTGCCACCAATTGTATCAAATCAACTGCCTCAAAACTGCAGTAGCAGTGTATGGGACTACTATGCATGAAGACTGTGATCCGGGTGGGGTCATAAAAAACTTGTTGGGTTTTGTTTGAGTTCGGAAAAACTCATATACAACAGCTTTGTCCGTCCATCCGTCTGTCTGTTATACAACTTTCAACTCAAGAACCGTAAGAGCTAGAGACTCGCGGTCAACGCCATTCAGCTCAGCATACCCCGAAATGACCACTGAAGGTCTCGTGATACCATTTTTTCGAACTCTAGATTTACGGCAATATTTTGCCGTTTCTCACTTGTTCTGACAAGTAATTCTTATCAGCAGTCCAGTGTTAGCGAGTGCTGCACACCCATGCCTTGGAGAGTACGGCAAGTCGTTGGTCCGGCGCCTGATCTCTCGCCGGTCGTATCCATCTGACTATGAGTGTGAAGTGCATTTGTGTTGCACACTCACTGATTCACGTCAATATCGCTTATGCAGATGGCCAGTTCTGTTAAGATAGGCTACCATGACCAAAATTTGACCTGGAGGAACTGTTTCTTAGTTGTATAAAAACTAGCACTACTTACCAACTATCTTGGCATTTTCTCCACCAGCGCCGTTAGCCGCATAGCTGACATACGCTAAGGTATTAAGCGTGACACCTGTATGCTGTGCCACTATCGACACCAGGAACAGCTTGTATGTCGAGTGTAGAAGGTGCCGAGACTTGAGCTCCACGCTGCACATCACCACGGCTATCATGACGACAACGTACGCGAATGTGTAGGCCAGCAAAACTGGCAGAACATCTGGAAAGAATAAACGAAGGGTTATCGATTGCCTCGTTGGACTTATATCATTTGTGTATGTGGTTGATAACTTAAGAATATATTAAATTAATTCAAGCAGGGTACATGTATTATTTTGAACTTTACAGCTATGAAATTTTATAATTTAGGTATAATTGACTAGATTTTGCCCCCGACTGCGCTTGCGCAAATGTAGGTTAAGTATGTAGGGACACTGCTGACGCGTTAGTTTTGTGTAGTCAGGCGCAAGTATACAGTAGCGCCGCGCGGCAGTCGTCTCCCTGCAACCATTCAGTTAGGTCGTAGTCCAATATGTATTTATAGTATTTATATCTGGTACCAGTAAATATATAACCATATCTATCAACAAGTATTTTATTTGGACTTCACAAGAACACATCAGATCCCCTACAAGTAGTTTATCTATAGTAACAGATTTTTTTTCTAGATGAAAGGTATCCTATGTCCTTTTCTGTTACCCTAATAAAGTGTAGTTAGGATTATGTTACATTTTGCATGTCACCTTTACGCAAAGCATGGTGAACCTGTTTAAAAAGTTATAAAATTTAATGTACTTTGTCTCTCCTAGAAATCGAAATCGAATAGAATGAAATATTTTATTGCTAGGAATATGTCCCAGCTATACAATATTTCTATTCTATTTCTATTCGCCTTCGATTTCTAGGTGGGACAAAATGTAACAATGTTTAGCAACAAGAGGTTGACTCTCCTTTACGTGGGTCTTAAAACATAGCGTATTCCATGTGAGAATCTTTGAGAATTTTCCAATAGAAAATTAATTACACTTTGCTTGACCTGAAAATCGAATCTCACGATTACACTCAAGGTCCAAATTAATGCCACAGAACAGACAGGGCAGTCATGGAGTGACTGTATATGTTACTGACAGAATATTAGATAGCTACTTACAGAATTCATCGGCAGAGAAGTGTTCATGCCAAAAGTCGCCATCAGGACCGTTCGTCATCAGAAACTTATACTTCACATCGAGACCCTGGAAGCGTAGGTAGTTAAAGTAAATTATGATTATGACTTTGATAATTAAATTTAACTTTAAATGCACTGTCACAATGCGACTTAGCGATAGTCGATTATCAAAAATTCATGCTGCATCTTATTTACAGTTGACACAAATCACAAACGACTAGAAAATTAGGGATAGGTACAATCGCCTGTAATATTTCATGGATACCTTAAGGTCCAAAATCCTGTAAACACTCGAATTAGAATGAATACGGATGAACTAGATGGCGTTGTTTTATAAATATTGCAACGCGTACTCATTTTAAGAAATAAGTGAAATTTATAAGTAGGTATATATAATCTCAACCGAAAAGACACTCGAACACAGGGACAGAATAATGTTAGTGTACGAACAGAATAGCGAGTTATCGAAAATATCTATAAGATAGACTACCCACAACATTTTTATAGTAATGCACCACCATCTATTATGATATAACTAAACTACTTAACAGTTCTTATATCGATTTCCATTAAATGGCGTCAATTACCGGCTAATTCCATTTTAGTTTTGACATGGGTATGCATTTTTGCTGCTCACTGTGCCTGATAAACGCAACGTTATACCCATCTTGAAATGGGAATTTATCGTTTGCAATTGAGCATTTTCACGAGTAATTTTCATCGCTCACCACATGCTGCCTGTCACATGGCAAGAGCAAGAGACAAGTTAACACGCCGCCAAAAGATGTCGCCACTGCGACGATAACCAGCCAGCCGTGACATCACATCTTACCACCACTAATCAAGCCAAGCACTAAAATAAACAACGCAACAAAATCCGTATAAAGTATTTCAACTACCAACCTTGCTATAAACTACAATTTCACTTTTACTTAAACTTAAGCAGAAAAAGTTTACTTTCCCTAATTCCTACCTACCTTATTACTCTCACAGTTACTGATGGCGATGAACCACCAGCGCTCCCTCGCAGACCTGAACCTCCTCGAGTTGTGACAGGAGACCACCATTCTCTCCTTCTCACTGGAGCCGCCGAGTTTGTTCGACTCAGCGTTCAGTCGACGGCGACGATAACGCTCATATAGGTCCAGGGACCGTTTGATCTTGCGCTGGGAGATAAGAAACAATTTTACTTAAAGATTTCTATACAATACTGTACGGTCGATTAAGGTTAGGGTAACTAACAGACATACATGGCACTGCTGGGTGATTGATTCACAGTAAAGCAGTGAAATGTCATGGTGTTTCCAAAAGTGCACAGAACAGGATTATCAGAAATGGGTTTTGAAATGAACGACCCACTTGACTTAAAAAGCTATATTAGCAATCTCATTTCGTGTCAAAAATGGTCGTGCTAGGAGATAAAAAATCATTTTATTTAATGCTTTAGACGCAGTGTTGTGTAGTCGTTAAGTTAGGGTATATTACACATTTATGTAGAAGCGACGCCCTTTGTCGTGCCGGAGCCCAGGGAATCGCCTGCAAGTAATAGAGCTTGGGGCACCGCTGGGTGGGTCACTGAAGTAGTTCCAGTGAACCACCATTCAAGGCAGCGGGTAGGCATACGGGTAGGTTTAATGGGTAGAGCCTAAAACCTTACACCTCTACTAGGGTGAGCCTGACATACCCCCTCCGCGTCTCCGACCCCAAGGTGCTCTCGATCAGATTTCTAACATTTCGAAGTTATGTTCGTATTAAATAGTTAATTATCGCTCGCTTTAACAGAGAAGGAATACATCGTGAGGAAACCTGCATGTCTGAGAGTTCTGTATAATGTTCTCAAAAATATGTGAAGTCTGCAAGCTGCGCTGGGCTAATGTAGACTACGGACTAACCCTTCTCACACTGAGAAGAGGCCCTGCCCAGCAGTGGGACAATTTATATACAGGACTGATATTATTTACACACTTACCCTACTTCCATTCCTATTATCGAACAAAATTTCCACATCATTCAAGTTTCCAAAATGAGTGCCATTCTCCCCAGGACCGATACTTTCCCAGAGCTCATCTTCAGGAGTCATAGTCGTGGTGAAGTTCAGGTCATCGGTCGGCAGCAACTCGTACCAAGTGGTATTGGGTTCTGGTACCGTTGGTTTCTGGTCTTTAGGAGTGGTTCTAAGGAACTGGTCGTAATATGATGGTTCGGGAGGTACTATTTTTGTAGAATTTTTTGGTTTTGACTGTGTAGTGGTTGAAGGCGTTGGCGTTGAAGTTGTACTGGAATATGATAAGTATATGGTTAATGGATATAATAGAACTTATTCTAAGTAAGTAGTCCTTTTACTATCTAAATATTGGGATAGAAGTTTTTAAAAAGTTTAATCTTTTGGCCAACGCTCGAACCTCGGGGCCTAGATACAATGCTTTTTTCTTTGTGTCTACTATTCGACTAATTTATGAGTTAACACGTTGAGTGCGAAACCAGGTCTAAAACATCTTGTACATGTCTTGCTAACACAAGAAAAGTATAGATTTCTCTGTCGTGCGAAGGGCATAACTTCAATTTGGTTCGGTTTAGGAAAGAGATGAATATATATCTAAGATGTGTTATTAAAATAGAATCCAGTGGTGTGCCTACTTTAATACCAGGTTTTTAGAACTGGTACCGCACGGAAGAAATAAAGTTTCATCACAGTGCGAAACCAGGTTAAAAGCATCTGGTACCCGGCACACCTGGTACCGCACCCTGCGCCCGCTCCACGTGGCCAGTGTTGTGATCGTATTCGAAACAAACGCACGCGTCGACATCATGCCGTCACAACCGACAAAAAGATGTCGTAAAAATAAATATTTTTTATGTCGATGATGTTCATTAAGAAAGAAGAGAAATTGTGTCAGATGCTATGAAAAACTTCAGATCTTTTTGACAAGTCGCCAAGCTGATAAAAAACTTAAAAGAATTATAACTGAATGTGCACAATGTAAAAGGACCTTTTGTTTGGACTGGTTCAATGAAAAACATCAATTAATTAGTTTATACAATAAAACTCAATTAAAATTATCGATATTTATATTTCCCATCCCTAAAATATGCACAAAAATACCATTATCCAGTGCGGCACAGGGTGCATAAAACCCTGTATTTTATTATAGCTATACATTTCAAACAATACAAACTGTTAACGTACGCCTTCAGATTCATGTCAATCAATTCATCATTGATAATATTCAAAGCAAAAAATATATATATATTTTTCCATGAAGCCAAAAAAAAGGTTTTAGTTTCATAAACAATACAAGGTTTAATAAGCCCGGTACCGCCACAATGATAGTTTTATGGCCAGGTGTAAAACACCTTGTGCCGCAGGAATGGAAAGTATAGAAAAATCCGTGTCGCTTCGAAAGTGTTAAGAGCGTTTACGCCTTATGGCCTGTTCAGATGGCAAGTTGACCAATGAGTGTCATATTGTGAAGTTTTTAATGCAATTAGTCAATTTTGGCTACAAGGCATTAACGTTCTTAATGCAGAATATATTGAAGTCCATCTTGGTCTCTTCTTATTGTTTAATTTTGCTTGTAATTTCTGGATGCACTCACCAATTATATGAATATTAGATATTTGATATAACTACTACAAAAATATAAATTTAGTAACTTAGTAAGTTAAACGATCTAAAGATGGGTTATGAATTTTAGCCATTAAGCTTACTCAAAACACGATCTACATAAGGATCCAGTTTATGAAATAAAGTCAAGCGCTGTGATTGGCTAACTGAATTAGCAAACGCCATTCAAATCACTTGAAATTTGTTTGATTTTAACTCTAGACTTAAAAAAAGCAATACATTCAAATCTATACTAATATTATAAAGCTGAAGAGTTTGTTTGTTTAAACGCGCTAATCTCAGGAAGTAATGGTTCGAATTGAAAAATTATCTTAAGTGTTGGATAGCCTATTTATCGAGAAAGGCTATATAACATCACGCTAAGACCCACGGGAGCGGCGCAGTAACTATAAACGCGGGTGAAACCGCGGGCACATCTAGTTAAAAATAATGTAACTATGGTAACTCGGACTTTGAGCTTCTACGAGGACTTTGGACTTATAATTGTGGCTAGACTTACTGAGAGGCAGATCAACACAAAAATTTGTCAACAGTCAAACGCATGTCAACTGCTGTGATTGGCGGAATAAATTAACAACAACTAATTACTTGACATAAGTTTGATTTTGACACCTTAGCCTTTCAAACACCCTGTATTAAGACTTTAAAATTATTTTCGGAGGTCTTACCACTTTTTCTTCATATCATTGTCATTGCATGTTATAACATGTTTTAGAAACAAGACAAGACTACAGCCTGTAACGTGCTTTCTCATTTTCTCTAAGAGATGGTGGTTCCAGATCACTCAACGAAAGTAATATAAGTATTACCTTTTAGAAGCCGGCATTTCCTTATTGGCTTTCCTGAGTATACAGCCGGAGTACTCCGTGTCAGGGTACCAGTGAGATAGCCGCACTATCTGGTTCTGTCCGGCCCTGTTCAGCACTTCCTCTCGCTCTTTACATGACTGGAAACACAATAAAGGAATATACATTATAAGAAATGTATATTTTTATTACTACAATCGCTTTTCTGAAAATAAATCTCAATAGCAGCCCGGTGTTAAGAAGTTTCTGGTGTTAGACACCCCCGTGCCTCAGTGCACATGTAAAGTCGTTGGTCCTGCGCCTGATCTCTCATCGGTAGTGTCGGCTTACAAGAGTTAGGGAACAGAGAGTGCACTTGTGTTTGCGCACACACTTGTACACTATAATATCTCCTTCGCAGATAGCCAGTCTCCGTTAAGATTGGCCGCCGTGACCAAAATTTGGACTGAAGGACATGAATTTAGTACATATTTCAACACACACCTTACTGCTGTGGTACACCGAAGGCCACTGGCTGTCGTCATCGTAATAGAGCAGCAGGTTCGGAATGCCCATCTCTTTGTCGTATTCGATCAGGTACTCAAACTGACCATCCAGCGATAAGAAGCAGAAGCGAGACAGGAATGCCCAGTTCTGTGGAAAAAGATCTTTGTAAATATATTCACGTGTTCACTTCTGTAGAAGAAGATCATTGCGAATGCGCTGCAAACTCGATCGCACAAAAAGTGTATCGTCTGCGCTGCACCTCAAAATCGACGTTAAATTTGGTACGAGTGCGAAGTAATAATAAGTAACTTTTTGATCTAATGACGATGCCGGGCCTAATTTCGTTTATTATTACCTCGTAATGCACTCACGTCTCCATTATGGCGGGGTAAGATCAAATTTGTAGATTCGACATTGGCCAGCGTACGTTATCGCTTCTGTAGTTCGGCATTTCTGATTCTGATTCTAATTTTATTTATGTGATACACATACCTATGTACGTATATATTATATTACTAGTAAGTCTAGTAACATATGAAGCAACGAACACAGTAACATGAATCACGTTATTCTTGTAGAAAATGTAGCACCACTGAATACATTATGGGATCAAATATAATGACCACCAAAAATACTAATTGCGCAACAAAATATGCTTACTAAAATATATCATAACGAGCACCTATACGCCTCAAATCACTGCATTCCGTCTCGGGAGGGTTTGGTTATGTTAGGTTCCTTCTTAAACCAACCCAAAAACAGGAGCACCGCGAAGCGGGGCTCCGTCGACTTAGTTTGATCTCTTTAAATATATTTTGCTGTGCAATTTGGTGATCATTTACTATTTTTGACTGTTATATTTTGCTATATCTGGTGATAAATTAAACATAAACTATAAATTATTCAGGTGAACGACTAGCGCTCTTCCTGCCATCACTTGCTACGACTCGTGCGGGAATATCCACGTCGCTAGAGTGTGAACACACCTTAATATCTATACGGCTGAACCGTTAATGGCTTGATTTATAATCCAAAAAATTTATCATTGTACATACGGACATTTAATTTTGACACCACCTTACTAATATGATGTGTGTTTGTTACGCTTTCAGCTTTCACGCTTTTACTACTCGACCGATCATTATGAAATTTCGCGTACACACTGTCAGGGGTACAGAAGAGGACATAGGGTACTATCCTACAAATTTACAAACAAAATCTACATTAACGCGTGCGCAGCCGCGTGCAAAATCTAGTATTTTATAAAAATATACCTAAATTTAACTGACCATGGAATGAATGACTCGTTTTTGTAAGTTACATACTTACGCGTACGTTATCGCTTCTGTAGTTCGGCATTTCTGATTCTGATTCTAATTTTATTTATGTGATACACATACCTATGTACGTATATATTATATTACTAGTAAGTCTAGTAACATATGAAGCAACGAACACAGTAACATGAATCACGTTATTCTTGTAGAAAATGTAGCACCACTGAATACATTATGGGATTAAATATAATGACCACCAAAAATACTAATTGCGCAACAAAATATGCTTACTAAAATATATCATAACGAGCACCTATACGCCTCAAATCACTGCATTCCGTCTCGGGAGGGTTTGGTTATGTTAGGTTCCTTCTTACACCAACCCAAAAACAGGAGCACCGCGAAGCGGGGCTCCGTCGACTTAGTTTGATCTCTTTAAATATATTTTGCTGTGCAATTTGGTGATCATTTACTATTTTTGACTGTTATATTTTGCTATATCTGGTGATAAATTAAACATAAACTATAAATTATTCAGGTGAACGACTAGCGCTCTTCCTGCCATCACTTGCTACGACTCGTGCGGGAATATCCACGTCGCTAGAGTGTGAACACACCTTAATATCTATACGGCTGAACCGTTAATGGCTTGATTTATAATCCAAAAAATTTATCATTGTACATACGGACATTTAATTTTGACACCACCTTACTAATATGATGTGTGTTTGTTACGCTTTCAGCTTTCACGCTTTTACTACTCGACCGATCATTATGAAATTTCGCGTACACACTGTCAGGGGTACAGAAGAGGACATAGGGTACTATCCTACAAATTTACAAACAAAATCTACATTAACGCGTGCGCAGCCGCGTGCAAAATCTAGTATTTTATAAAAATATACCTAAATTTAACTGACCATGGAATGAATGACTCGTTTTTGTAAGTATGTATATTGAAATTATTCAGACTGCACAAGTGTACCCACATCATGTGAGTTTGTAGGTACTTTCATGGTTACGGGTTAACTGCTAAATCGATTTGCAGAAATTATAGCCGAGGTCAAATACAATTTATTCATATGGGTCACAATGTAACACTTATGAACGTGGAAGTATCCTCTATACTTAGTTAGTGAGTTTACTAACGATACTAGATATTATATACTTACATAGTTTATGTCTATATCTCCCAAGAGGTAGACGGTGATGTATACACTTTTGCTTACCTCTTAAGGACATCATTACATACATTCTTACTATCCTAACTCTTCTCCCTAGCCTTTATTATTCCCTATTATATATATTTATGTGATTTCTTTATAAGATAATTTTGGGTTCTATGTTTTTTATCCGCCTAATGATTACCGCTAAAACGTAACAACCTCAGCCTACCATTTTGGGGATAAAGGCGTATGACCATGTATATCCTTCTCCCTAGCCTTTATTATTCCCAAGTCACTTGGGATCTGCTTTCAAGTCTAACCGGATTTGACTGGATATCAGTTTTTACACGGAGCGGCTGCCACCTGACCTCCGCAACCCGAAGGCTAACGATACCCTAAGGCTAGACCAGTGTCAGGATATTAGAGGGCACTGACTTCCCAATAACGACTACCATATATGTTCATGGCAGCCGGGACCGACGCCTTAACGTGCTCTCCGAGGCACGGAGCAGGCGATAATTGTCAATCAATACGCACATAATTTCGAAAAGTCATGTAACTTCTGAAAGTCAGAGGTGCGCGACGTGGGTTCGAACCTGAGACCCTCTGCATTGCAGTCTGTTGGTCTCCCCACTGAGCTATCGCTGCTCTTATTCGTTACGCTTTCACACTTTAACTACTCGACCGATCATCATGACATCTCGCATAGACGTGATCAGGGGTACAAAAAAGGATTTAGGACCTTTCACCCCGTAAAACGTACTATTCCCAAAGGATAGAAATTTATTGATAAAATCTACATTAACGCAAGCGAAAACGCAGGCAAATTCTAGTGTTTACATATATGTACATATATTATATATTGCCCTACCTCTTAGGACATCAAGCTTAAGACTAAAAATCTGGGTGCTAAGAGACTTGTACTTACGTCTTTAGTGTCAATCCTCCCCTCCACCCATTTGGCTCGTGCCCGTGACGTCACCAACAGACACACCAACAAACATCCCGGCAACCGGTGCATTATTGATTTAATTACGTACTTTTATATACCTATTATATACTTTATATAATATATTGATACATATTCACTGGAAAGGAAAACGAATCCATTAATATGTAGACTGTCCACAGAAAACATTGTTGAAAGTAAGAAAATATAGAATATTATAGACGATAATAGTTCATTTTAATGTCCATTTTATGCATTTTATTGCCTTTAATATATATTTTTGTTATTCTTTTTTATCTTAAGGCCTGTCCTGCCTCTTATAATTTTAAATAATGAGGTCTTATTTAATGTTGTTGCGATTGATGTAAATTATAATTATACCAATCTACTAACACGTGTCTTCTTTTAGCCAAAAAACACTAACAATAAATAAAAAGTATTCATGTATTTCTACATAACAACAACGTAAGCATATATAACTTTAAATTAAGAATATATTTAATATAATTCATTATATCTTTTAATTATTATTATATTATACTAAAAATAATATATTCTAAATTATACTGGGCGTTTAGATAACTGAAATCAATAAAATAACTAAAGCAAAATAAGTTAACATGAGATATAATATAAATATATATTTTTCATTCATTAGCAAAAGCTAATTAATTAAATAACAGAATTAATTACTACAAATTCAAATTCCTAAATAGTACTTACTTACTCATAATAACCACACTTTTATTACAATTAAAATTTGAACATCACTCTAGATTTAATCACCAGTTATTAAATTAAAATTTAATGATATCTTTAACAACATTTTATTCTTTTTATTAGCGCTGGTATTCAATAGTGATCTTTTGTTTTGGATATTCTGTTTTGTTGTGGGGCTACTCGTTGCCATAGCAACGCGTCTCTATATGAATGCATTCATATTTTGTCTTTGGTTAAATTAAGTCGTTGGTTGCTTCTGTTATTAATTAGACAGATGGCAAGCTTAACACTGTCTAATGAATGAGACACAAGGATAAGTAATTTTCAAGAAAACTATGAATATTTGATTTTGATGTGTAATTTTGTATTACGACTTGACAAGTAACAACAAGAAAATTAAAGGTATATAAATAAAAATTAATTTTACAACCACCGTCACAATTTTGACAATTTCGTCTGAAATGTGTGTTAAGGCGGCTGTACACATTGGGCCAAGGTAGTGGGCCAGCGTGTTGGGCCAACAGGCTGGCCCAACACGCTAGCCCAACACGCTGGCTCACTACCTTGGCCCAATGTGTACAGCCGCCTTAATGGTCTGTGAAACAGCTCTTTTCGTGGCTGTACAAACCGATGCGAGAGCGACATAACCTACCACAGGCTCGACAAGAGAAATCGGCGGTGGTTGGTGCTAAGCCACCTAGATGACGTTTCTGTCTCTTGTCTTCAATCACAGTAGTTCCTGTCGGCAAGTGGTTGAAACCAGGCGTCATCGCAAAACTTGCGACCCTCCATTACACATTTGCACCAATCTTCCAATTTTTTGCGAGCTTTTGCTAGTTAAGGTGGTTAATTTTAAAAGTGGCCATGTCACGTTTGGCGCAGTCCTTAAAGCGAAGCAAAGGCCTCCCAACATCTTTTTTTGCATTCGCTACTGCACTTAGCAGAACGCGTCGTGGTAAACTGGAGAGTTTTTCCATACGAGGTAGGTACATTATACGTCAATACGTGACAAAAAACCCAGTTTCTGAAAGGCATAACAATAATTAACTGTCAATTACATTTTAACTACTGTGATTGACTGACTAAATTAGCAACAGCTAATTCACTTGAGACGAGTTTGATTTTGACACGTCGCCGTCGTTGATTACCAAACCATTCAAAAACCGAGGATCTTCATCAAATCACCAAGCTGGTATATGTACACGGACCCTTACACGTTTATTTAACAGACTCATTTTGCATGGAGGTCAGTTTCATGGACCTTTCACTTCAATAACTTGACAATTGTCATCTTATCAGACTTTATATGCTTTAAATTTTTATATAGGGCTGTCTATTGGTGGCGGGCAAAACGTAGTATTATCTGGTATCGCGTTTTTATGCAACGAAGGTAGAAAGCAAGCTTCCACCTGATGGTAAGCGTTACCTTTAATAATAATAATAATAATAATTAAAACATTTATTGAATATAATACATTACACAAGCTAAATATACCCACCAAACTGTGTGACAGTTTGTCGGCGGGAATAGCGCTCGACAAACATTTGGTATGAGCTAACAACAATAACAGTTTTATTTAATAGCTACAAATATGCATATATCCGTGTAGGTACTATGTTTAGTGTTATAATATAAGGTAACAATAAATACTACAATAATTCTAAATTTTTACCTGCATGCCGTACTCTGTGAGTAAAATATTTTTGTACTTATATTTCAATGTTTGTTTACTCGTTTTATTATTAAGTTGCCGAAGGCAATTATTAGTATTATATAACGTCGGGATCAAATACTTGTTGGTTCTTTTACCGTAATAGTTCTTTACTGGTTGACGGACTACTTTCTGTTCTCTTACACGTTTTGTATTATAAGTATTTTTAATTTTGGTTTTATATTTATCATTGTGAAATTGCTCAAGGACCACCAAGTATTTGACCCTTTCGTGAACAGGAAGTATTTTACATACAAGAAACAATTTATCATAATTATCTTTACAGTTGCGTTTTGTCTTAGGGGTAACAAGGTATTTTAAAAAGCGGATTTGCAGTGACTTAATATAATCTAAATAAGTTTTGAATGTGCGACCATATGTACTTTGATACGGTGGTTTGAATCCTGGGTCGAGCCAATAAAAACTCTTCTCACATTGAGAAGAGGCCCGTGCCCAGCAGTTGGACAATTTATATAAATAAGTACAGGATTAATATTATTATATTTTATTCTTTTCTTTTCTTTTTCTTGTCGTGTGGTTAGTGACCAACCTGTTGTCAAGAGTTGTTCAAGCCGCCCGTTGGCCTCTGATATGGCTTAACGACTGCTGTCAATTTGACAACAACCGGGATCGACTTTTTACGTGCCCTCCCAAGCACGGAGACGCTCAGATGAAATATCACTAAGCGGTCACCCATCTATAGACTGACCGCACCCAACGTTGCTTAACCTCGCTAATCGTATACCGATCAGCGAGTGCAACTGGCTATGAGTTTGTTCTGCATATGGAGATTTAAAGAATTAGCTTATAATGGCCAACGCATTTAAATGATTTTTGGTTTAGCCGAGCTATCGTTGGAAACATTGCTCACGACAAACAATTGTATGATCCACAAATAGTTGATTAGCGTTTAAGATTTTTTTGTCGTCCGCTGTTTGAATATTTGTAATATTCCAAATCAAATCAAATCAAATCAAATCAAATCAAATCAATCTTTATTTGTATTAATGTGGTGTATACAGATGTTTGGTTTAGTTTACAGAGTTCCAACATTAGTCATATATTCATGACATACAAATATAAAATACACAAAAATAAAAAACAAAAACTTATAACTAAATTAATTTAAATTCTAACTTAATAAATGTAGACTATCACACTGTATCTTACATGCAAAATATTCCTGTAGTGTGTAGAAACATTTATTGCAGAGCCATCGAAATAATTCTGCTTTGAATTTATTTATACGCCACTCATAAACACCCTGTGGCAAGTGATTGTAGATGCGCACCGCCATTGTGTAGCTATTCCGATTACATACATCAGTTCTTATGGGAGGAAGCATTAGTCTATTTGGATAGCGGGTGTTGAAGTGGTAATTATCCTTTTTTAATGAAAACAGGTTACAGTTAGACTTAACAAATACACACATTTCGAATATATAAAGACTTGCGACGGTTAACAAAGACAGTTCACGAAACAAAGGTTTACAGCTTTCCACGCGTCACAGAATGAAATGTAGCGCAAAAGATGTCTTTAAAAAAAATATCTCTACAAGAAAGTTGTAGGCGTGAGCCGACAACAATAAATTAAAAGACCACAATCCGCTCACTAATAGGTCAACTGTCGATGACACTGAGATTAACAAACTGCCAAATAACAACGCTAATGCACCCGATGGTACCGTTTTATCGCCTCTGCACTGCGCGCCTACTCTTTACGACGACTATGAAGTAGTTTTACACTGTCCGACACGATAACGACACGGGCCGTGTGCAGAGAAATTGCCCCTTTTTTATACATCAAATGGGGTTAGGTGAATACATTTATTTCAGGAGAGCAGCTCTTCCTTATCTGGTTCAACACGAACTATCGTCACAACCCTATTATTGACGATGAATTAGGTAGCACTTTGAGAACTAGTTATATGGTGAATTTTTAGACATGCTGGATTCCTTACGATGTTTATCTTCACCGTTAAAGCAGGTTTTTTTATACTACTTAGGTGGCAAACAAGCATGGCCCACCTGATGGTAAGTGGTCACCGTAGCCTATGGACGCCTGCAACACCAGAG
Source organism: Catocala sponsa (assembly GCA_963564715.1). NCBI lineage: Eukaryota > Metazoa > Arthropoda > Insecta > Lepidoptera > Erebidae > Catocala > Catocala sponsa. The sequence continues at coordinate 13,564,259 of OY751354.1, forward strand.
GCACCACTTGCGCGTTGCCGACCCTTTAGGAAAGGAATTGGAAAGGATAAGGAGCGGGAAGGGGGAAAGAGGGTGATTGGGTCTCCGGTACTCTCACTCACCGAACGAAACAACGGTAGGTATACTGCTATTTTACATGGATATTCTGTGAGAGGGTAGTCCTTCCCCGGACGAGCCGGCCTATTCATGCTGAAATCAGCAAGGCTCTACTACTACAGGTGATAATGAACTATTTAATACGCACAGAACTTTGAAAACTCAGAGCTGCGTGTCGTCATGCTGTAGGATCTGACTCGCGATCTTGGCAATCCAACCGTCTCGCACCAGGTTATTGATATCCAAGTGAAGCAGTTTATACCAAATTTTTATTTCTATGGATTACTTGGTACTGACATCAAAAAAAGGTACTTAACACGTTGACTGCCATACGAGTATACTCGTAGTAATTTTTTATATATGGCCATTGCCACCATACAAAATGGTAGGTACGAATATCCTCGTAGTTGGCAGTGGACTCTAGTTCGAACTACGAGTTTACTCGTAGTATGACAATGAGATAGGATTTTTATTAACTATTGCCAATCTACGAATATAGTCGTAGATAATTTTGACGCGAAACTGCGGCCGCCGCGCGATTTCTCGGTCCGCCAGCGCTCGCTGCACATCGGGTACAGTCGTAAAGCATCAGTATTATTCGTGTCGCCTGAGGTAGCTGCGCGGTGCGGCAAGGTTGATAGTTTGACGAATCACTGAGATCTCGCATCACGTCACCCGACCCTTCCCGCACCCCTGTCCAATCAATTTTTCGAGCTATACGGTTTGTTTACAATTATTGTTATTTTCGTTTACGATGTCTCGTAAACGCAAAGGGAGTGAACTAAGTGCGTTGGAAGACAGTCGAAGAAGCTGCTATACTACATTATTTAGAGCGTCTACCACCCACACAAAAAAAACAAAAACCGACGAAGCCATGTCGTGTCTGCACAAAAGAAAGAAAACGCAAAGAAACTATTTATTTCTGTCCGGTATGTCCTGAAAAACCTACGTTATGCGTTGAAAATTGTTTTAAAATGTATCACTCCTTGATTTCACAGTGATCTACCAAAAAAAATTCTATTAAACTTTTTTTCTGATTAAATAATGTTTTACTTCAAATGCCAAAGAATCTAACCCCGCCGTCCTTATACTGCCACGCTTCCAAAATTCGTTAGAATTCTCGTACAATAAACTACGACAATACTCGTAGTTGGCGGTGGGATTAAAATCTAGTACTACATGCGAGTATACTCGCAGTGGGCAGTCAACGTGTTAACGAGCAAATTGGCTTACAAATTGACTCAGCTCAGCTAGAATGCTTGTGTTACAAATGGGCTCACGTCGGTAGAACAATAGGATTCAAACCTTCAACCTAAAAAGCGCAATTCTAATGCCTTATTCACTATCGTAGCAAATGGAAATCCGTAGTCTCTGCCTACCCCTCTGGGAAAGAGGCGTGAATCTATATATGTATGTATTCACTATGTGACCACCGCACATTAATTATACTTTTTTATTTCAATATACGTTTTGCTACTTATAAACTTCTTCATTTCAGTTTTAATATGGAATCTACTATCCATCGTATCGGTATCGTGCAGGCGTCGTAAGGGCTGGTGTATGGGCGCCATACAGCTGCAGTGGGCGCTAAATTAAGTAAAATTGCGACGTTCTAGAACGGGGTCAGTGTGACTAAATCTTGGTTGTTGGTGCAGCCTATTATCTTACATTACAAGTGGGAGATAAACCGCCAGATAATAGCGAGTGAGCTCTCTTAATGTTTAATAAATGAAAATATTTATAAGTAATATATCTTATAAATTTTCCACGCTTCAATGAACATATTGGGCGTGCATAGTTCTGAAAAATAATGACTTATTCATTGCCAGCCACGTAGATTATGCACTTCGAACGACTAACAGTACTTTTTTCTGCATCAAAGGTACCCTTTGTCCTTTTCCGTATCCCTGACAACGCGTAGGCGTAATTTCATGATGATCGGTCGAGTAGTTAAGGCGTGAAAGCTTAACAAATAAACAAACTCACATTCGCATTTATATTAGTAAGGAAGTAAAGATTATTAGTATTTTGGATTACAAATTACTTTTCTTGTTAACCGTTCCAGTTAAGCTGGAATACTTAATCCTGGAATTAGGTGTCTACGTCGGTAATGCAACGTTTGGTATTCCAACCCGCGACTTCTCGCTTATAAGTTTAATCCCGTGCAAAAACCTTCAACACTCGACACACAAGTACTGTGCCATTCATACAGTCAGTTAAAACTGCATTACAAGAATACCACACTTCAAGCATTTATTTAATACGTACACACCGCTTCACATCAAGTTAGACACCCTATATACGCATTACTACGCTACATACAAAATAGAGAATTGTCGGAAAGGGACAGTGCATAGTGGTGTCGATGTAATGGTAAGGATAGAGCGTAACAAAAATATAATGCACGCTCTCGCACGATTCGCAGCGTTCAACTTCTAATAGTTCAAAGTCCAAACAGTCTAGATTGATGCGTCACTGTGTGTACTAAGCGATCATCAAAACTTATAACCGCGCAGAGTTTAGACCTAGAATCTAGTTTAACATGCAAATTGGCCTACTGGAGTAGGTTATTATGTTGCAAGTTGCGATTTTATTAAGCGTAAAACTTCCGTTATAAATATAGGGTAGAAAAAGGTAGAATGGTTATGTATTCGTCATTTCTTAACATACTATAGTCCGCAACAGAAAAATTATAAAATAACATGAAATTAAATAAATTAAGGTATCTTAACTTCTTGAGCGTCTAGGGGAAATACGGAAAAATAATAAAGAATTAATTGTGCAAACAATACACAAACGGACAAACGTATGTCGGCTCGACACTTGACCCATTAACTTCTTGAATGTCGAGTGGAAATACATAAAAAATAATTAAAAATTCATTGTGCAAACAATACACAAACGGACAAATGTATGTGCGCTCGACACTTGACTCATTAACGAGTCAAGTGTGCAGCGGACATACATTAGTAGTTTTTTTTTATTTAAATTTTGATGACTCATTTTTGCGGACAGCGTATGTCCGCTCGACACAATCCTAATCCTAATTAAGTAATATTGTAAATGCGAATGTGAGTTTGTTTGTTTCTTTGTTTGTTTTGTACGCTTTCACACCTTAACTATTTGTGAATTTTATTGACAAAACCTACATTAACGCGAGCGAAGACGCAGGCGTAACCTAGTATTTTTAAATACGAAATATCTTTTATACATACATACATACATAGATTCACGCCTGTTTCCCAGAGGGGTAGGCAGAGACTACGGATTTCCATTTGCTACGATCCTGACACACTTCTCTGGCTTCATTCACTTTCATCACATTCCTTATACACGCCCGTCGGTTCAAGGAGCTCTTAACCTGGCCTTTGTCCAGAACGCCTCCGATCTGGTCGAAAAACGTTCGCCTAGGTTTTCCTCTTGCGACTGTTCCATTCACACTAGCCTTATAAACTTTTTTAGTCAGTCTTTCCTCGTCCATTCTTTCTACATATCCAAACCAGCTTAACATACCCTTTTCTATTCTTGTAACTATATTCACTTTCATGTCGCATCTCTCTCTAATCACACTATTTCTTATTCTATCTTTTATAATAATTATTATTAATATCCCTGTATAAAAAGTTACCCACTGCTTTATATTTCATGCTTATTCCTGGCACCTACTCAACTGGGGACTTAACCAAAACACTATTATCGGAAACAAAGTCCACCCAGACAGAACAACCATTGGTCGATCACACAAATAGTTGTGTCGTATGGGATTCGACCCCATAACACTTCCCTTTACTTTAACACGGAAGACCAGCGCTAGTTTTTGCGCGTGACAACGTCTAATAAATCGATGAACGCGGGCTGCATGCACGAAAAAGGATGACTCATTGTCCCGTTACGCTCAATGTCCCGTTACGCTCATTGTAACGTTACGGGAAAGAAATTTTGTTATGACGTTGTCACGTTAAACTATCGTCCGTAAACCGACTTTACAGACAACCAATTTTCAAAACTAGCATTTTGCCGAGTTGCGACCAATTTGCAGTAAGATTTGTTATTTTCTTTTTTTGTAATTAGCTGTGTCTGATGTATGTAGTGCATAATCTGCTGCAAATAAATGTATTTTCTTTCTTTCTTTCTTCTTTCTTTCTAGTGGCCAGACGACCCCTAGGTCTCTTCTCCTCTATTCTTTCCGTGCAGTCATCTTGTAAATAGCGCGTTAGAAATAAATAATATAGGTATATCTTTTGAGTATTAACAGTAAAAACACTGGCTATCTGAGATAAGTTAAATGTTAATTTCATTGCTTTCCGTACTATTAAGGATCAATGCCATGCTTTCTTCTGAACAACTTCAATGTTACGTGCTATCTTATAACTTTTTAGATTACTATTATTCAAGAATATATACTTAAAGTTTATAATAAACTAATATTTACCCATGGTTTCGTGTGTCCTACGGGCACGCATAACGAATTGAAAAGTGTATCCTATAAAATGGCATATATCCAGATAAAAATGTATCTGTGTACAGTTTTATTAAAATCCATTCAACAATAATTTAGCCGTCATTTCTAACAAATATCTTAAGACTGCGCGAGCGTAAGACAGATAATGACAGAGCTCGTGCGGCGCATATTTAAATCGGCGCGCAGTCGCCATAGTAAAATTGTATGGAGGATTTGACGTGCTTTTTTGATAAATATGGATCTTTATTGTCAACCAATAACTTAAATATTTGGGATGAACAAATTGTAATATAACTATTTATGTGTCGTTTAAGCTGTAATAGGATAGATTTCTACAGTTATTGTAATCTAAAAATCACGTAACACGAGCTTACGTTTTTACATTTTTCGTGCAAATTTACGTAATTTTGTAGGCGAAAATATTAATTATTTAAAGTTTTTTACATGGAGTAATTGTAAGCACATCCTTTGTTATGGTAAATGTATATTTTATATTGTAATTAAACAAAAAGTATTGATTTTATTCACTTAACTGTGAGTTGACCGCCTGTTTTGGCACATTTCGCTCGGCGCAGTCTTAACAAAGGATCAATGTAAGCTACATTTCGTTTTACTGCACATTTTTCGCGTACTAGTTTCCATACTTACATATACCGTTCAATACATCGTTACTATCATTACTCCGTATATTACACATGTATAATTTGAAGTAGCATACAAAACAACATGCATTATCGCGACCTTCCATTGCGATCGATATAGCAAATATGTTTAATTCAAACTTTCCATAGTATTCAATAATTCTTTATAAAGTTTCAAGCGTTGGACAGCTTATTGTGTAAAATGTTAGCTTGCAGTGAACAGTTCTCGAAATTGCTTCAAGAGAAATCAAGAGTAGGCCGTCCGTCGTCGTGTGTAATCTGTTTGACGAGCATACATATAGCAGTCTGTATCTCCTTATCAGCATTGGTACATCAAACTTATCACAGCGCTGTCGGATTGTGAGCAATAAATGTTATTGTAAACAAAGTGTAATTCTACGTGTTTTAAAATAACTATTGTGTGAAGGAATTTATATGTTTTGTAAAATTTTACACAAAATTAAAAAGCAACTGTTTTTGGTGTTTTGTGCGGTATTAAGTAAATAGCTGGTGGTAGTCGATGGCACTATTTCTGTGATATTTTAATTATTTTTACGTAAGTAGTATTTTATTATTTAATTAGAGGTATGTAAGTACATAGTTGTCATTCTAATTTGTGTTAGGAATTACGATACTTCGAGTATTTTTTATAGGTTTTGTGTTCTAATAAATAACTAGGAGAAACTTAAAAATTTAGGTTTGGTTTGCCCATGATAACACTAGTTTAGTATGCCAACAGACAATGGACCTATTGCTCAAAACCTCGTGCCGTGTAATAATTTTAAAACCATTCACGTATTTTAATTTATAATATTAGATATACTACTAAGTATGTATCTATTATAAAAGTACCTACGAAATGATTAACTCAAAATACTTAATGACTTATTTCAAGTCTCAAGTTAATTAAAAAAGAGATCATTTAAACTAGTTTTCTGAATTGATGAGTACGTTAATCCTACTCTCGTTCATATTTTGAAGACGCCAAGGCTGAGAGCAGGGCAGATGGCTTGCTCTAGACCTTGAAAAGTGGTATTCGTAGTTATGCCAGTTTACTGATATATATATATATATATATATATATATATATATATATATATATATATATATATATATATATATATATATATATATATATATATAGTGTGAATGGAACAGTCGCAAGAGGAAAACCTAGGCGAACGTTTCTCGATCAGATCGGCGGCGTTCTGGACAAAGGCCAGGTCAAGAGCACCTTGAACCGACGGGCGTGTATGAGGAATGTGATGAAAGTGAATGAAGCCAGAGAAGTGTGTCAGGATCGTAGCAAATGGAAATCCGTAGTCTCCGCCTACCCCTCTCGGCACCAGGCGTGAATATATGTATGTATGTACTTATAGATATATGTATATTTAATAGCATCAGAAGAGATAATCTAATATAATAATAGATACCTATAATAAAATTGTAAAAGGTCGACGTCGTTTTTTAAAAAAACTGCTGTGTGCAGCAATTATGTAGTTGTTTATAAGAAAAATATGTGAGTTGTTTTTATAAGAGCTATAGCAGTCAATTTTATTACTTTTCGAGTTATTGTATGTCTGTATGTTTACACGCTCATCGCGCTAAAACGACTGCACGAGATTAAATGCGATTTTCACAGTTGTTTGCTGGTGCTTATTGCATTTTACCTAATACGCCGCCTAGAAGTGAGTGTTAATGTGTAGGTACAAAAGAAAAATAAAGATCGAGTCGCGGGAAAATTCTAGATTAAATAATAAAATGGTTGATAAAACCCTTCTTGTATTGCAACAACTCGTCTGTCTCGATTATTGACTGGCTATTTAGAAAATGATAGAGCGATAACTCAGTGCGGAGACCAACAGACTGCAATGCAGAGGGTCTCGGGTTCGAACCCACGTGCGCACCTCTGACTTTCGGAAGTTATATGACTTTTCGAAATTATGTTCGTATTGATTGACAATTATCGCCTGCTCCGCGCCTCGGAGAGCACGTTAAGCCGTCGGTCCCGGCTGCCATGAACATCTATGACAGTCGTTATTGGGAAGTCAGTGCCCTCTATAACCTAACACTGGTCTAGCCTTAGGGTATCGTTAGCCTTCGGGTTGCGGAAGTCAGATGGCAGTCGCTCCGTGTAAAAACTGATATCCAGTCAAATTCGGTTAGACTAGAAAGCCGACCCCAAGTGACTTGGGAATAATAAAGGCTAAGGAGAAGATATTTTGATTTTTGAATAGACAACTTCTGCATAAATGGTTTATTGCTGTGTTGCGGCGGCTTTGTCAAACATTCAAAGAAAACCCACACTTTGAACAACTATTTGTGTATCACATATTCCTATGTTGTTTCGTTCGGTGAGTGAGAGTACCGGACGCCCAATCACCCCTTACCCCCTTCCCGCGCCTTCTCCTTCCCACTTCCTTTCCTAAAGGGTCGGCAACGCGCAAGTGATGCTTCTGGTGATGCAGGCGTCCATAGGCTACGGTGACCACTTACCATCAGGTAGGCCGTATTTGTTTGCCACCTTGATTGCTTACGGCCCGCGCAACCACGCGAAAATCCAGTAGATATTATAAAGAGGAAAGATTTGATTTTTTGTTTGTAAGGATTTAACTCAAAAACTGATCAACCGATTTTAAAATTCTTTCGTCATTAGAAAGCTATATTATCACAGAGTAATATAGGCTACATTTTATTTAAAAAAAGTACCTACCTGTATATAACCTAAGGTACTTTTACGCAAGCGAAGCCGCGGGCAAAAGTTAGTATTAACTAAAAGGCTGTAGCTGTTTTTATTGATTTGACGGCCTCGATGGCGTAGTGGTTAGTGTAACCGACTGCCACGCCTGAGGTCGCGGGTTCGATTCCAGCACAAGTCAAACATTTGTGTGCATGAACATGGATGTGTGTCTTGGTCTGGGTGTTTCTATGTATAATATGTACGTATTTAGAAAAAAAAGGTATATATGTATGTTTATCCATAGTCTAGTACCCATATTACAAGCTCTGCTTAGTTTGGGTTAGATGGTGTTGTGTGTATGTAGTAGCATATTATTCAAACAAATAAACATAAGTAGGTATAATCTGACGTGCAGTTAATAGTGCTCCCGAATATTCCCGAGACTCGTTACCCAACTTTAAACTTTACGACGTATTTTGCCTAACTCACAGCCTAATTCGTCTGAATTGCCGCTAGAATTAGACAGCACTGCACTAATCTCAACCGCGTCCGTCATAACTTCATAAGCTCAACAAATCGGGGGAAGTGTGTTCATATGATTATTGACCTCTCAGTTACTCACACAAGTGATCTTTCAACTCATTTAGTATCGCTTCGGGTGTGAGCTCTGCTTGTGTTCACAATATCAACAAATTGTGACATATGAGCATTTACTTTTGTGCTTTTATTTTTCAACTAGATGTTCCCACGGTTTCACCCTCGTTTATCGTTACTGTGCCGCCTCACTGGGTCGTAGCGTGATGTCATATAACCTACAGCCTTCCTCGATAAATAGGCTAGCCAACACTAAAAGAATTTTTCAAATCGAACCAGTAGTTCCCGAGATTAGCGGGTTCAAACAAACAAACAAACAAATTCTTCAGCTTTATAATATTAGTATAGATAGCTGACCCGCGCAGGCACCAATAATACAATGTTAAAGGAGCTGAAACTTTCTTTGTTAAATCCACGAACCACATAAGAACCACTGAACAAAATTTTATAAATATACCTACAGTACTAATTTAAAATCACGCAGAATAAACCAGGAGAAACATCGTTTCTGTCTGTAATGGGTAATTATTTTGCGGCGATGTTATTTTAAAACTGTGATATCTCCTAAGATATTCATTGAAATCGAATGAATAAAGGGCAACTTTGTTTTAAAATAAATACTTGTGATGAATAACGTAATTATTTGGATAAGGATTAATATCATGTTTATAAAAATACCTTCGCAAATAATGCATTATTTAGAACAAATTTGGTTAGCATAAAAAAGGTTATAGTGAGCCAACCTTAAAAGATAGACATATGCTGTCGCGGATTTTGTTTAGAACTTTCTAAGGGGAACAATTCTCTCATACATGTTTTTTCATTTCATTGGTGCTCCGTTCCTATTGATCTTAGCGTGATGATATATAGCCTATAGCCTTCCTCGATAAATGGGCTATTTAACACTGAAAGAATTTTTCAAATCGGACCAGTAGTTCCTGAGATTAGCGCGTTCAAGCAAACAAACAAACAAACTTCAGCTTTATAATATTAGTATAGATAGATACTTTTTATCTGAACAATTTATTTCGTTTTTATTACATAGTAATTTATATACGTTTTATCTCAACGTTTTATAAACATTTTAATTATATAAGCCGCAGAGATATCTAAATATAATCATTAAAAGTTTTTATGAACTTTGACTTTGATAACATTGCAATAAAATAAACTTAACGCATATTATTATGCATTACTCTAGACGTTTCGAATGAATACCTATCTACATTCTAGCAGGGACAGTCATACTCATTATATAGTACCTGCAGTACTTCTTTTCTCCTCCCGAGCCTTTATTATTCCTAAGTCACTTGGGGTCAGCTTTCTAGTCTAACCGGATTTGACGGGATATCAGTTTTTACACGGAGCGACTGCCATCTGACCTCCGCAACCCGAAGGCTAACGATACCTTAAGGCTTGACCAGTATCAGGATATTAGGAGGCACTGACTTCCCAATAACGACTGCCATAGATGTTCATGCCAGACGGGACCGACGGCTTGACGTGCTCTCCGAGGCACGGAGCAGGCGATAATTGTCAATCAATACGCACATAATTTCGAAAGCTTCAATGGCGTAGTGGTTAGTGTAACCGACTGCCACGCCTGAGGTCGCGGGTTCGATTCCCGCACAAGTCAAACATTTCTGGGTCAAATATTCTGGGTGTTTCTATGTATAATATTATGTAGGTATTTACAAAAAAAATGTGTATGTGTATTTTTATCCATTGTCTAGTACTCATAGTACAAGCTCTGCTTAGTTTGGGCTAGATGGTGTTGTGTGTATGTGGTAGAGTATTATATTATTATAATATAACTTCCGAAAGTCAGAGGTGCGCGACGTGGGTTCGAACCCGAGACCCTCTGCATTGCAGTCTGTTGGTCTCCCCACTGAGCTATCGCTGCAGTACCTAATAGGTTTATTCTATGTGAAGGCTATGAGTAGGCACATTCATATTGTAAAACAGGCTAGCCCCTTGGATATACAGTTCTGATGCCATTTTTATTTATATAAATGCCCCTTTTTAAGAATATTGCGGGCACGGAGGCCTGTACTTTGAACTTTAGCATAGATAATGTTTACATGAAGGAGGGTATAAAAAAATCGTAGAAGAAATATTCTATTAATTTTAATAAATTATGGTCAGTTATCGGCCACGGGGCGAACACGTCAATACAATTATTTAAAACTAGCTAGGCTGTTACCTGCGACTTCCTCCGCGTAGATTTTAACTAAAAAGTGTTTGTCTCCGCGGAAAACTATCTTTTTTTCTAAAATCAATGTAGCCTAAGTTACTCCTTATAACATCAATATGCCAGTGAAAGTCCCGTCAAAATCGGTGCAGCCGTTTCGGAGATTAACCGGAACAAACAGACAGACAGACAGACAAAAATTTAAAAAATAGATGTTTTCGTATAGGAACCTTATATACTTTCATATGCATTAGATAAAAAGCTGTTATTTTGACATTACAAACAGACACTTCAATTTTATTTATTTGTATAGATGCTAACTTAACAATTAAGTAACAACTTAATTACTAAAATACATCGCTTTCGATTGTACACAAGCGTGTCATTGTTATAATTACTTTCAATTCTGTGTATTACAATTTCTTGTTTATACTTAAAGATAATACTATCAGAAATAGTGTGCAAGTTACTTATTATAAATCGACACTTGGTGTGAAGAGTACGGATTCCGATTTTATTGTGATATTAATTTTTGTGTGGTTTAAGTGTTGAAAGCAAAGGTATGTCATAGATGACTATCACTTGTTATCAAGGATTGAAATAGGCTTCAATAAAAGCCACACACGCACACTAAATTATATTGTACAAGTATATTGTACAACGATCAGTAGTCGAATGTGAATATAATACAGTCACAATGGTTTTTATAACGTTACTATTCAAACTGCCTTATTTAATACGAAGTACCTTTAACGTTTGAATCTATACTAATATTATAAAGCTGAAGAGTTTGTTTGTTTGTCTGTTTGCTTGAACGCGCTAATCTCAGGAACTACTAGTTCGATTTGAAAATTTTTTTCAGTGTTAGATAGCCCATTTATCGAGGAAGGCTATAGGCTATAATATATCATCACGCTAAGATCAATAGGAGCGGAGCACCAATGGCGAAAGTTTCAAAAACGGAGGGTTTTTTTTCCTTTTGAGAGCTTCCGCTGCGTGCGCTGCGTAAACAGTTAAAGTTTCGCAAAAATCATGTATGATAGAATTGTTCCCCTTTAAAAGTTCTAAAAAAAAGTCCGCGACAGCGTATGTCTATCTTTTAAGGTTGGCTCACTATAACCTTTTTTATGCTAACCAAATTTGTTCTAAAATAATGCATTATTTGCGAAGGTGTTTTTATAAACATGATATTAATCCTCATCCAAATAAATACGTTATTCTTCACAAGTATTTAATTTAAAACAAAATTGCCGTTTACATCATTCGATTTCAATGAATATCTTAGGAGATATCACAGTTTTAAAATAACATCGCAGCAAAATAATGATAACGAAGTCGCGGTATAAAGTTAGCGTTAGCCCAAAGTAAATATTCCACGCGGATTCGAAATATTATTTTAGTGTTGGATAGCCTATTTATCGAGAAAGGCTATAGGCTATATAGCATCATGCTACGACCCACGGGGGCGGCAAAGTAACGATAAACGCAGGTGAAACCGCGAGAACATCTACTATGTTATATAAATCATGTAATCATGTAATTAATTATAATATTTATAAACATAATTATTTGTTACTTATACAATAAAAAGTAACAGAATAAATAATTAAGTAGCGCCGGAAGTTGGCTCCACGCAATGCTTTTATAATCAACCCGAAGGACTTCCCTCTCACAGAATATCGACGTGAAATAGCAGTATTCCTACTGTTGTGTTTCGTTCGATGAGTGGAGTGCCGGAGGCCCAATCACCCTCTTTCCCCCTTCCCGCTGACCCGCTCCTTCTCCTTCCCACTTCCTTTCCTAAAGGGTCGGCAACGTGCAAGTGATGCCTGCGGTGTTGCAGGCGTCCATAGGCTACGGTGACCACATTACTTTTCTACGGGTTTTTGTTGATTTCAGACTTCAGACGTAATTTATTTTAAATTTAAATAGGCTACTATTACTATTATTATATACTAATCTATAACTAGTCAGATATACAGAAAAATCTTTTACTGTAAGTATATCAAACTTTTCTAATTTATGTCATCAAGGTCGATAGTATAAAAATATCTAATACTTAACTCAATTATAGATTAATTAAAGTCATTTTTCCATTTTTTCATGTCACTATACCTAAGTGCTAAGTGTTTTGGATATGTAGGTATAGGTACTAATTTTAAGACCTAAACTGTACCAAAACTTTTTGACAAACAAATAAATTCTACTTCTAACATGTTTCTTTTTTTTCAGTAACAACACCCTTCCAGTAGCAACCAACCCTGTAACGCCGTGCTAACCCAAAAACAACCTATGTAGTCACAAAATTAGACAACAAATCAAGCATAAAATAAAAGTGTAAAATCGTCAAGTGGGATATTAAAGTATAAACAAAATGCGGTCATCAGAAGTGTCACTGTGTGTTCTATTAACAATTACTCTGTTAACTTCAGTGCTGTGTTCCACGTACTTCTTTGGAGAGCAAAACAATCAGACGAGACTGATATTTAGGGACAAAGTGCGGTACGAGGCCATACCGTTAAAGAAACGGGTCAAGATCTTCTCGTATAATGCGACTGCTCCCATTAAGGTACGTTATGTTAAACGTTTTTATATTTCACGATATGCATCTATACTAATTAATCCGTGCCTCGGAGAGCACGTTAAGCCGTCGGTCCCGGCTGCCATGAACATCTATAACAGTCGTTATTGGGAAGTCAGTGCCCTCTAATATCTTGACACTAGTCTAGCCTTAGGGTATCTTTAGCCTTCGGTTTGCAGAGGTCAGATGGCAGTCGCTCCGTGTAAAAACTGATATCCAGTCAAATCCGGTTCGACTAGAAAGCCGACCCCAAGTGACTTGGGAATAACAAAGGCTAGGAAGAAGAAGACTCACTAATATTATAACTTTCACTACTCGACCGATCATCATGAAATTTCATGTACAACTAGTCAGGGGCACCGAAAGGTACATAGACTATTTTTCATCCAAAAATAAGGACTGGTCTTAAAAGATAAAGTCTTATTTACAAAATCTACGTTAACGCGTGCAGAGCCGTGGACAAAAACTAGTATATGAGAAATGCAAGTGAGAGTTTGCGTGTTTGTTACGTTTTTACGTCTTAGCTACTGTAGGGTGGGTATCTATACCTACTTATATTATAAAGCTGAAGAGTTTGTTTGTTTGGTTAAACGCGTAATCTCAGGAACTACTGGTTCGAATTGAATAATTATAATAATAATAATATTCTACCACATACACACAACACCATCTAACCCAAACTAAGCAGAGCTTGTACTATGGGTACTAGACAATGGATAAACATACATATATACTTTTTTTTTTGTAAATACATGCATATTATACATAGAAACACCCAGACCAAGACAAACATCCATGTTCATGCACACAAATGTTTGACTTGTGCGGGAATCGAACCCGCACAAGATGAGTCATTGAATTATTTTAGTGGTGTATAGCCTATTTATCGAGGAAGGCTATAGGCTATATAACATCACGCTACGACCCACAGGGGCGGCGCAGTAACGATAAACGCGATGAAACCGCGAGCACAGCTAGTAGTGAATACGATTGTTCTGTTCTGAGACCTCACGTCTCAAATTCGAATCCCTGTCAGGACATACAAACCCACATTGCGTCAGCTGTGCTTTAGGTCCCCGTAATATGGGACGAGCCTTTTGGCGTCTACCGATCTCAGTACCAGACCCCACTGCTATTGAGAATTTTTTAACAGAAAATCCTACTCACACATTTTCTGACTTTGTAATCGAACCCGAGACTCATGCACAGCAGTTGCACTGAGCGGGCAATAATCGCAAAAGTATTGTACCATACGATATGGTAATTAGTCGTCTGGGTCACCGCAGTGCGGAACAAAGGGTCAGTTAGTAGGGCATGAGGGTAAAATAAGGTGTTTTAGTCATACCAAAACCCTAATTTACTGAAGGCTCCACCAGATATGCGGCATTAGCTGAATCCTAATCCTAACTAATATTATAAAAGCGAAAATGAGTTTGTTTGTTTGTTACCTTTTCACGCCTAAACCACTGAACCGATCATCCTGAAATTTTGCATATACGTTGACAGGTGTACAGAAACGGACATAGGCTACCTTTCATTACGAAAAAAATTACTGTTCCCAAGGAAAACAACAATAACGTTCTTATGGTAATAGATGGCGCCACGTGTCTTTCGAATCATGATTCAATTAAGTATATTATTACAAGCAGAGTACAACCCGAATTGATTGTCAAATTATAAAAACGCGAACGAAGCCGCGGGCAAAAGCTAGTATTAAATAAACCCGTGATTCTTGCCTTATTAATTATATTACAACACTAGCTGTACCTCGCGGTGTCACCTACGCTTAAGATCACCGCTCTTCTTCTTCTTCGACGGCCTCGATGGCGTAGTGGTTAGTGTAACCGACTGCCACGCCTGAGGTCGCGGGTCTAATTCCCGCACAAGGCAAACATGGATGTTTCTCTTGGTCTGGGTGTTTCTATGTATAATATGTATGTATTTACAAAAAAAAAGTATATATAATGTATGTTTATCCATTGTCTAGTATTCATAGTATAAGCTCTGCTTAGTTTGAGCTAGATGGTGTTGTGTGTTTGTGATAGAATATTATTATTATTATTACTTCTAATGCTAATACAGGGCGAGCCTATTGCAGTCTGCCGTCTCTCTCTTACTTGCCGAAGAAATCGTAGTAACAGTGCTACTTTTCATACGTCGTTTTCCTATAATCGGTGGTAGTTTCCTGGACAAGCCTATTTATACGTCACCAAGTATTTAGCTGCGATGGGCTCAGCCATTAATCAAATAGCGGTCATCCCGTGCGGTCCCATTTAATTTTGATCAAGATTTGACCATTCGTTTTCGAGTTATACTTAATAATGCGTATTTGACTACATTAATGATGTTCTCATATTTGGCAAGGTTCACTAAAAACCGAGAAATAAACAAAATTTTAACAAAAAAGAAAACCGACTTCAAATAAGAATATTCTAAAACTTAAAATGCACTAAAAAGTTAATAAATAATTGCATATTCTTGTGAATAATTAAATTATTGTTATTATTGGAGTCGGTGTCAGCCAAGGTAGGTTTGTAATTAATTAAATATGAGATGTCTTACTATAATCATAACATAACATTGGCATGCACAATTACACACATAGACGCAGCACGCGGCGCGGGCGGCTGACACCGACTCCAAAATAACAATAATTTAATTATTCACAAGAATATGCAATTATTTATTAAGTTTTTAGTGCATTTTAAGTTTTAGAATATTCTTATTTGAAGTCGGTTTTCTTTTTTGTTAAAATTTTGTTTATAATCTATCATGTCTTATAATACTAGACATACTTAAAAATCTATTGCATTGAAATGAAATGAAATGATTATTTATTTGAATGAAACATGGTAGTAAGTTGTTCAAAATGTACATGATAAAAAATGTTCACATATTTCGCCGGTTTACCCGACATGCAAAGAACTTATAATAATTATAAGTATTAACAAAACTACCGGTGTGCCGAGGCGACTCAATTGGTTAAAACGAACCGACTATTAACTATTCAAGTAGAGCACTGACAATCATGTTTTGGCGATTTACCATCAACCATCCTCAATACTCATGATTCGGCGAACGTTTAGTTCGGCGCTCGGCTAATCTCGTACTTATGTCTGATTACGCCTTTACACCAAGTGCGTGCGTGCGTGCGGATTTTGGTCAATGTAATTACGATTATAAGGTACCAAGATGCTTTAGTACTTTCTTATGGGTAAAAAACATAGACAGTCTCACTCCGGTGTGTCTGAAAGAGTAGGCCAACGGGGTACAGACCAAGACCGCTTTCGACAAGTTCAATCAATCAATCAATCAATCAGCCACCACAGTCCACTGCTGGACATAGGCCTCTCCCATTTTAGGCCACAACATACGGTATTCTGCCTTCCGCATCCTGTCTGACCCAGCTACCTTTCTCAGTTCATCGGTCCACCTGGCCGGGGAGCGTCCTACCTTACGTTTACCAAGTCGCGGTCTCCACTCTAGGACTCGCTTGCTCCAACGGCCATCGGTCCTTCTACAGATATGGCCAGCCCATTGCCACTTCAGCTTGCTTATTCTGCGAGCTACGTCGGTAACCTTGGTTCTTTGTCGGATAACTTCATTTCTAAGTTTATCTCTCAAAGAAACTCCTGCCATAGCTCGCTCTAGACTTCGACAAGTTTCTTTTTATGATGTACTAGCTTACCTCGGGAACTGTACGACGGTTTTTCCTACCTAACGTACTACTACTACTCCTGATAACGTGTATGTGAAATTTCATGATAATCGGTCGAGTAGTTAAGGCGTCAAAGCGTAACAAACGAACAAATAAACTGACATTTACATTTATAATGTACGTTATGGTTTTCTTAAATATGACAATAAAGCAATAGGAATAATTTATGTATCGCGTACAAACAAACATTCAAATAACGGACACAATCAACATCCAAACTTGAAACAACCATTTGTTCATCACACAAATTTTTGTCCCGAGTGTAATTTAAACCCTGATCAGCTGGACTAGTGGTATAGTGTTTAAGTATAACTAGTGTTTAGTTTAAGTATTTGACCACTTAAACCAGTACGTCATCCGTGCAGTCACGCTGTTCTTAAGACTGCGCCGAGCGAAATGTGCCAAAACAGGCGGTCACAGTTAAGTGAATAAAATCAACAAGTTTTTGTTTTATACAAATATAAAATATACATTTACTATAACAATGAATAATTATTCCGTGTAAAAACTTAAAATAATTAATATTTTCGTCTACAAAATTACGTAAATTTGCATGATGAATGCAAAAACGTAAGCTCGTGTTACGTGATTTGTAGATTATAACAGTAGAAATCTATCTTATTTTACAGCTTAAACGAAACATAAATAATTATATTAAGTACAATTTGTCGGTGCCAAATATTTAAGTTATTGGTTGACAATAGAGATACATATTTATGGCTAACTGAAACAGCAACAACCAATCAAATTAGCGAACAAGAGTTTGATGTTGCCACGTCTTTGATTAACATTTAAGAAACAGAGGGTTAGTGTTATTTATTAGTGTTATTAGTGTTCGTGCCTCGGAGAGCACGTTAAGCCGTCGGTCCCGGCTGCCATGAACATCTATGGCAGTCGTTATTGGGAAGTCAGTGCCGTCTAATATCCTGACACTAGTCTAACCTTAGGGTATCGTTAGCCTTCGGGTTGCGGAGGTCAGATGGCAGTCGCTCCGTGTAAAAACTGATATCCAGTCAAATCCGGTTAGACTAGAAAGCCGACCCCAAGTGACTTGGGAATAATAAAGGCTAGGGAGGAGAAGGAACAGAGGGTTAGTCACCGCCCCAGGTTAAATTAAAGCAGTAACCTTCAATTGAATACCCTTGGGCTATAACACAAAATTACGTAGTTATAATTTATTCAAGGTGTTTTGGTATTGAGTAACTGGTACCGTTTCTTACACGTGGCGGTTAAATATTGTTTCACTACATATTATAAAACAAACACCCCCGCCGCGTTTTGGCTGTCTGTTCACGATAAACTCAAAAACTACTGACCGGATTCGTCCCTATCTACAGGACCCGAGTAGATAGGGTTTCGGGGGGAGAACTACGGGTCTCCCCCTTAGGACCAGGGTACTGCGGGGTCAGGAAGCCCACTGCGCCTCGAAAGGCGTGTTCTATCAGCCGCTGACTAGAGTGCGCGGTGCCTGACATGGTGTTGGACTCGCAGGGGTATGTGGTTAGCCGCTGAGGACGACACGTTTGTTTGCTCGGCAAGCACGTAGCGATCGAGCGTTGGACTCAGGCGCGGCTAGTGCGAACCAGTCGGTCGCGCGAGGCACAGGGTTGTCTTAGCGAAGTGGCAGCGTGGTTTCGCTGCCGCAACGCATCTCGGGTGCTCTCCTGCTTAGCAAGTAAGGGTCATAGCTGGATTGACTCGGGCCTTACCCGGTTTGTAGGCATATATGGGTAGGCGTACGGACGTACGTCGGGAAGTGAGCGTGCCTTATACAGCTCCGGTACCATACTGGAGATATGGGAGGCGGCTTCTCCGTCGGCTTCAGCGAGGTTTTCGTTAGCATCTCTTAGGAGTTGCGAGTGGTGAGCGGCTTTATTGCTCCGGTACCTATCTGGAGAATAGGTAGTGTCATTTGGGCACGAGGTAGCTCGCTTACGAGAACCGAATCCCTGAGGATAGGGTGGAGAGTCGAGATTTGGGGACAAGACCTGTCTATAACTGGTCCCGGAAGGTGCTTTCGGGCGCTGGAAGGTACAGCGGCTCTGCCTAATATAACCGAAAGGTTGGGTGTAGGCGGAACGCTATATCATAAACTGGATTAGTCGTAGAGGAAGGGTTGTATGTGTGACCGGATTTTCATGCGGTTTTCACCAATAGATAGAGTGAGTCATGAGGAACGTTCAGTTGTAGAATTTAGTAAGGTTTTGTACTTCGTGCGAAGCCGGAGCGGGTAGCTAATTTTGTATATTATGAAAACAATATCTTGACTATACCGCAGAGTATATAATAAATAATATCAGCCCTGTATTAAACTGTCCCACTGCTGGGCACGGGCCTCTTCTCACTGTGAGAAGGACTAAGCTAATAAAATACTACTATAGGTACATATATACTATAACTAGATGTTCCCGCGGTTTCACTCGCGTTTTTCGTTACTGCGCCACCTCCGTGGGTCGTAGCGTATAGCCTATAGCCTTCCTCGATAAAAAGGCTATCCAACACTAAAATAATTTTTCAAATCGAACCAGTAGTTCCTCAGATTAGCGCGTTCAAACAAACAAACAAACTCTTCAGCTTTATAATATTAGTATAGATTACCTAATACAGGTTAATATAATACTACTGGATTTTGCCCGTGGCTTCGCTCGTCTAAATGTATTCGCCTCCATTTATTGTGGGCAGGTATAAGAATTCATATAAAATATAGAAATGGAAATGGAAATCCGTTGTCTCTGCCTACCCCACTAGGAAACAGGCGTGAATCTATGTATGTATAAAATATAGATCTCAGTAACTACCTATGTCCTGCCGGTAACCTATTAACTGTAAGAATGTCGGCCATTCTAATCACCTATAAATAATTAATTAAAAGTTATTATGTCTGATTGCCAGTTTGCCGCTACGACTCAATATTTACAACTTTTGGACCATAAAATATTAAATCATACCAATTTCTTTTTTAATTGCTTTTATTTTACTTTTAGGGTGTCATAATTGTAAATCGAGTCATAGTTTGAAAGATGGTTTAATAATGAAATCACTTGATAAGATTTTCATTGTTAATCTTTCAGAAACCAAAGATTTACCTAATAATACTTAATTACTTTATCTTGATATCGTCGTATATTTGTTTCCAGGCGATAAGCTGCTACGACTATCAGAACAGCGACGCGTCAGTCAACATAACTGAGGGAGGCGTTGGGTACAAACACGTCGAGCTACGACTTAAAAGCCAGCGCAGCTATCGGCTAGAATACGCCATCGAAATATACGCGTAGATTTAGTATATACACATGAATATACATACAAACGTATATATACATCACTAGCGGACTACTGCATAGTGCACACATCGATGATCGCTCTGTTTTTCTACTTGGATACAACACTATTGCATTGAGTTGAGCGTGACCAGCGTTTGCTAATATCCACCAAAAGAAACGCTATTTTGCTGTACAATCTGCTTCTTTTAAATTGATTATGTGACTTTCAGAATAAGATTATTTTGCATTTATTTCTTTCTTAAAAACACAACTCTTAAACTAGGAATAAATTCCGTGTCGCAGAAAACTCTACAAACATTTAAACAACGTACATAAACAACACTGAGACTCGAAACAACCATTTGTGGATCACACACATCTTTGTAACGTATGGGGATCAAACCCACTACACTCGGCATAGTAGCGAGGCGACCACTTTACCCACTATGCCATCCGTGCAGACAATTATTTATCCACAAAGATCCCACTGGTTGTCTACTTGGATATCGAACCCAAGGCCTCGTGCATAGCAATCGCGTTCACTGACCCTGCCCCACCGAGACAACCCTTCTTAAGTAAATAAAATTTATATACTTACACGTGTATCCTGCAAACGTACACGTGTTTTTACAATTCATGTCAAGGTCAATGTCAATGTCACGGACTTACCGCTTAACTCAATGTTGTGTCCTTCAAGCGAAGACAACTTTCATATTTCTTAGTTAAACTAACATTATAACTATTAGATATTATGCTAATTATTAACTGTTTGGATGTTTGTCTCTAAACCACACAGGAATTGCTGATCAAATTTTGATGTAATTTGGCATGCACGTAGACGTACGTGCTTAGGTATCACATCGAACTCGAGATCTCTGCGTGCAGCCCAACGTTCACCTACTGAGATATCTCTGTTGGCCTAACTAAATACATTAATTCTAATGTATAACAATCGAAGAAAATACTCAACTATCATTTTATAAGTAAATAAAATTCATATCGTACAATATACTCGGAACTTGGCTCTATAAACTGCCATACATAACGTGAAAAAAGAAAACGCTTGTACTTAGGATATTAAATATTGTTATAAAGTATAATACTCAAATTGGATCGTGTTTCACAAATCTTGGTAAGAAATAAGATCCCTACACAACACGGTGCAATAACAAATAAAAACACAAAACCGACTTCAAGACAAACGCCTTCAGTTTGTTGGATTTGTAGGAATTAACCATTCCTACAAATCGTACATCACTACGACATTTGATCGAAGACTACGACCAATTTTTTAAAATAAATCGAACAGTACTTTTACTACTTAATTTAATGTATATTTTATGTCATAAGCTGTATTGCCATGCTATTTTGGTAAAAAATATAATCAATTAAGTAGGAATGTCAACTAAGTTTGTCAACTAAATTAAGTACCTACCTATGTCAAGTCAATTCGAATTTATTAACCGTTGACATAATATAAATTAAATGGGATTGGTTTTATCGTAACATGTAAAAAAGTAAATAATATAATTGATTTCATCATGTAATTGAAGTCGGTTTTATTTATAAAGGTACAAATATATATAATGTTCAAATATTGTAATAAATCTAATATTAAGATGTTTTTGTTTTATTATACAATAACAGCAAATACAGCAGCGATCGGCGCGGGACACAGGGGAACAGCTTAATGCGCTTTCAAAGCACGGGTGTGTGCCACACTGCCATTTTTCTTACTCCAGACAGCTTTAAGAATTCCTTGACGAGGAAAACCTAAAACTTTTTGTTAGCCTACCTCGAGAATCGAACCCGAGAGACAAAGCTGGTGGATTGCCACTACGCCACTAGGATAGTCACTATGAAGATTATGTATGAAGCAAGAGGGTGTGTCGGGATCGTTAAGGAACGTCCGTAGTCTTCGATGTCCCTCACAGGAAACATACGTACCTATGTCTATTATGGAGGTATGTTTTAAGCTGTGCTATTTGAGTTGCGTAACAGTAATTTATTTATAGAGAATGATATTATAGCGTGGTCAGACAAATTGCCGACCTTGTATTTAAAGGATATAATGATAAGAGAGGCACGAAGATGTTTAAAAAATAAATAGTGACACCAGTCGGCGCCATTAGCGAGTAAGGTCCTGTCAATCCTGTCACAGCTGCTGTCAAAAGCCGTATTTGGTGGGAATCATTGCCGTCACTGTTAAAGTGACTATAAAGTACGAGGTCTAGTCAAGGAATGTAGACAGACGGAGGAAGCCCTTCCATGCTTAGACAAATATCTGTCACGCAAACTGCTACGTTCTACAAGGAAAAACTTACGCCACTTAGTGGGTAGGTATAATAACAGGCCACTACTCACTCAACAGGCACCTATTCAACATCGGGTTCACTGAAAGTCCTTTATGTAGAGGCTGCATGGAGACCAAGGAGACACTGGCTCACGTGCTCCTACATTGTAAAAGCGTGAGCAACCAACGGGCGAAATTTCTAAACAGTCCAGAAACGATGAAGGAGGTGCTGCACAACATCGGTCCCCTATTATCTTTCTGGATGGAGCTGAGGTGGTATGAGTAACCGAACAATATTTCGCGTCGGTTACTTACGCACAATGGCCCAATTGTAGGGCTAAGTGCGGATAACACACGTCCAACTAACTAACGAGGTCTAGTCGAGACCTTCAATCTTATAACACATCTAGCGGTAAACTCATTGGGAAATATGTCAGAGATGGTTTGGGAAAGAATGGACATGTAGAAAAAATGGTCGGCAAAAGATCACTTATTATTGGTCAGCCAAGAAAATAAACAAAGCAAATATGATTGGGAGAGCCGGCAGACAACGAACTTGACAAACGTTCTCTGATCACATCGGAGACATTCTAAAGAAAGATTAATTGATCAAAGGTGTTGTGGCCGTTAGGTAAATATATATTTGTAAAGTCTCCGGTGATACAGACAATATTCCCAGAGCGCCAGTTGTCTTGATAAAGAAAAAGCCGTATAAAATAAACGTCGGTCTAGGAGACACGCCGCTAATAGGTGCTAGGCGCGTTCAGCATCATAAACATGTCTGGTTAAATTAAATAATGGATAGCATCTCGTGCCTATGGCGATGTGCCTACGCAGTGTTGTAATTTCCTGTTGATACACAGCTGTTCTGACATCGTGGATGGATAATTTGACTTTTGAGCTGGGACTTTCGAGTCGCTGGTAGAATTTTCTACCACGCTTTCATATGATTAGGTCTTTATCTATGAAATTGTCATTTATGTCCTACATTTAATTCAGTGGATACAAATGCAATGGAATATTATAAATGCGAATATGAGTTTGTTTGTTTGTTACTCTTTCACGCTTTAGTTACTTCATCGATCATCATGAAATTTCGCATACACGTTGCGAAGGGAACAGAAAAGGACAGAGGGTAGGTACCTTTCATCCAGAAAAAAGTAGGTACTGTTACTTGGTTAACCTTTTGACCGCCACGGACGTCCATTCACGTCAAATTAAACCGTGCTCACGACGCCACCGACGGCATGGCACGTCGAAAATACGACTATTTTACAGTTCAAAATAAACATAAAAAAATATGTTTGTTGTGTTCCTTTTACCTATTCTTTAAAACTACATTAATCATCGCCTGGCGTAGGGGGCACGACGCTACTTTTATGCTGTGGCGGTCAAAAGGTTAATTGTGCCTGGTCGGAGGTTCCTCCCTTTGTGTTGGAGGGACATCACACCCTTTTTAACATCGTGTAATAATGTGTACCTACTTACGTTTTGAAAATAAATACTTATTTAGGTACTTACTTACATATGTATGTACAAATCATAGAGGCCTAAATACATTAAAAAAACAAACATCGCATTCAAATAGTATTGATGAAATAGTTTGAAAACCACAACGTTACCGACTTTCTTCATATAAAGCGGCGACATCATATTTAAATCGATATTACGTAACAAAGGATCGGTTACATACCTACATATACCTATCATAATGCCGGCCTCTATGGCGTAGTGGTTAGTGTAACCGACTGCCACGCATGAGGTCGCGGGTTCGATTCCCGCACAAGTCAAACATTTGTGTGCATGAACATGGATGTTTGTCTTGGTGTTTCTATGTATAACATGTATGAACTTACAAAAAAAAAGGATATATGTAGGTACCTATGTTTATCCATTGTCTAGTATCCATAGTACAAGCTCTGCTTAGTTTGGGCTAGATGGTGTTGTGTGCATGTGGTAGAATATTATATTATTATAATATATAGTTTCATCGGTTACATATGTCGCAGAACCGATGATCGTTGGAGCAGACGGGTTCTCGAGTGGAGACCACGACTCGGCAAGCGGAGTGTAGGACGCCCTCCGGCCAGATGGACCGATAACCTGAAAAAGGTGGCTGGAGGTGACTGGATGGCGAAAACGGGAGATCGAACCTTGTGGCGCACCCTGGGGGAGGCTTATGTCCAGCAGTGGACTGCAATAGGCTGAAATGATGATGATCATGATAGTTTCATAGCCGGTATGGGACCGTTTTTTTTTTCATAAGTATACCAAGGTAGTCTTTAAACCTTTAGTGGCTTATAATATCTACAGGATTCTAACATCCATTACTTTTAGTACTTATTGTTATTGTATAAGTTCTTTTTTTTAATATATATTACGAAGGTGGCAAGCAAGCATACAGCCTACCTGATGGTAAGTGGTCACCGTAGCCTATGGACGCCTTCGACACCAGAGACATCACTTGCGCGTTGCCGGCCCTTTAGGAAAGGAAGTGGGAAGGAGAAGTTGCGGGAAGGGGGTGCTTGGACCTCCGGCACTCGCTCACCGAACGAAACACAACAGTAGGAATACTGTTATTTCACGTCGGTACTCTGTGAGAGGGTAGTCCTTCCCCGGTCGAGCCGGCCCATTCATGCTGAAATCAGCGAGGCTCTACTACTCTAAACCTATACATATATATTATTTACTTTGTGTAGATTCCGTGGTGCCATTTTTAGCGGAGAGAATAAGTACATGTTTTATTCGTTCAGTTATTTTTAAGGGATTAAATATAATGACACCAAAAATAGTAATTGCACACCAAAATATGCTTACTAAAATATATCATAACGAGCACATGGCGTCTATACGCCTCAAATCACTGCATTCCCTCTCGGAAGGGTTAGGTTATGCTAGGTTCCTTCTTAAACCCACCCAAAAATAGGAGTCGACTTATTTTAATCTCTTTGCTGTGCAATTAATATTTTTGGTATTAAAATGCGGTTCGTAGCGGATGTATGTGTATCCGAACGTCGACAGCTCCCTAGTCGTACCGGCCGTGGCAAGGCGTCTACGCGTTACTCGCCAACTCGGGTAAGCGTATCCAAACGCACTCCCGCGCATGCGCCTTGCAGGGACCAATAAGGATTAAGTGATAGAAGTATGGCGGATATTATAAGACTAACCGTTTTCTTGTAATAACATGTTAAGTGTGTGTGTCAAATATACAAGTTTATAAATAGCATGAAACAAAGCTCTTATCATTATACTGACCCACCCCGACTATAGGTTTTAATTTTGGTGATCATTTGCTATTTTTGGTGATCATTTACTATTTTTGACTGTTATATTTTACTATATCTGGTGATAAGTTAAACATAAGCCTTTTTTTAAGGATTATTGTTAATTTGGAATTTAAATTACTAGTATTCTTGATAATTCCTGCAGCTAAGCTAGAATGCTTGTGTGGGTTCACTTCGGTAGTTCAATGGGTGAGATTCAAAATCGTGACCTCTCGATCGCAAATCCAATGCCTTATTTATTGGGCCGCTTAACTCGCTCTATTGAACCCCATTTATATCAACAATCAACACTACGGCAACTAAACATCTAGGCTATATCTGAGATTGTCTTATTAAGTCGGCCATCTGAAGTTATGTATTCTGTGTCGCCGGACTATACCTCGCAGAGAAAAATAAAACAATAAAATATGGATAATCATATATTTTCTTAAAATATAAACATTTAAAAATAACATGTTTCTCTTAAAATACATAGTCGTACACAGACTTTGGTAAGCGCCATACATGCAAGATACCCAAATGCAAGAACTCATAGTGGATGACAATATACTTAACAATTAATTGAAGAGAGGTGTCAACCTATCAACCTAGGTCGGTTTAGAATACCTACATAAATATTCTCACGGCTATATCTTCAAGATGGTAAGCAGAAGTGTTTTACCCTCACGTTTCGCCGGCCATATTCTCATCATATCAGCCCAGTATATAGACTGTCCCACTGCCTGCACGGGCCTCTTCTCAGTGTGAGAAGGGTTAGACCATAGTCCACCACGCTGGTCTACTGAGATTGGTAGACTTCACATATCTTCGTACACATTATGGAGAACTCTCAGAGATGCTGGTTGCCTCAAGATGTTTACCTTCACCGTTAAAACGAGCGATAATTAACTATTTAATACGCACATAACTAAAAGACACATATAAATCAGAAATGCGTGCCTTAGGATCGAACTTGAGACCTCTGCGTGGCAGTCTAACGGTCTCATACTACGCTATCGCTACTATATCCTATGACCTTCATAAAACGGAGCAAGCCTATCATCATATACACAAACTTCGTACCGTAACTGACAATTGTCACATACTAAAATATTGCACCATGAATACTTGCATTATCTTCTCTTGCATATATTCCGCACTAAGATCATTTCTTGCATAGCCAAAAATTATTAACACCGAATAGGATTAATATATACAGTTGATATTTCTAACAGAACTTATGAGCATTGATGCAAGACAAAGATGTCGCACAGAAGAAACAAGTACAGAACTACATTTCAATAAACCATGCGAGAACAGATGCACAGACGCATATCTGTGAGTGTAAGTCGACGCCGTTGTCAATTATTTTAAATCGATACACAATCGCAATTCAAAAATAAGAATTTTTAATTTATAAAATATCTAATTAATGCAAGAACAAATGTGTTAAATGTTTAGTTGCTGACGTACATTCTTTAAGTGGAAGTTTGTCAATTCTACATATATCGGACGAACGATGTTTCTAATATTATAAGTGCTCATAAGTGATGTCAGCTTGTTCGTCACCTTTATTATTTAAGAGACATATTATGTACATGAATTGACACTCGACTGATTTGATGTAATGTAACCCGTTTGTTCTGTACCTGTGTATTTTGTGGCTGTCTTGCATATACAAATATACAGTGTGTAGCGAAAAAGGGTGGTCATATAAAAGGGTCGTGTGACGGATCTCACGAATCAGGAAATATCCTTCAAACCACATGAAAATGATGTAACCGACGTCTGCAAGTTACACTTAGTGGGGCGATAGAGGCGTCCTGATTGCCGCTAACTGCGCAATGGCACACTGACGGCCAGACACACTAAATTTTGAATTACATACATACATAGATTCACGCCTGTTTCGCAGAGGTGTAGGCAGAAACTACGGATTTCCATTTGCTACGATCCTGACACACTTCTCTGGCTTCATTCACTTTCATCACATTCCTCATACACGCCCGTCGGTTCAAGGAGCTCTTAACCTTTTTAATTATGTCTCGTATTCCAACAATTGACAGGTTAATCACATTCCTATCCTCAAATATGACCACCTTTTGATACACGTCGTACAAATAAAGTTCACAACAAGAATCGCGTTCATAATAACACAATATTAGAAAAGAGCGAAAAATAACAAATAAAGGATTTTGGTCCACGGAAGAGGTAAAAAATCTTAAACATTATGAAATAAGTTTGCACCATACATAGAATACGAAATAAGGGCACCTTTCCACGTAAGATGTGTGAGATAGCGTATTGGCGTATTCAGGATTTTTCTTCAAAGGAGCCTTACCCGTATTGATAGCCTACATACAATCTTTGACTGACAGATGGCGTATTGGTTTAAGTGGTCGCCTCGACATGTCCATATGGGACAAAAAATTTGTGATCCATACATGGCTGTTCGGAGTCTGGATGTCTTTGTATCCGTTTTTTCAATGCTTGTAAAGTCCCGCGCGATGTAGGATCTATGCCTAGAGCGGGAGATGTATTTTTAAAAAGAAAAATAAGATGAAAGTCTTAGTAATTTAAAGTGCAATCTAACATACTGGTCTCCAGACATTTTTGTACTGGTTGCACTTGAATGCAATCCACCATGAGCGAAAACCCAGGATTTGCCAAACTATAAAAACTAAACGATTTTATTAGTGACACAACTTTTGCTATTCTTCCTCACACATCCCTGATAGAAAAGCGCCTTAATAGGCGATAATTCGACTAAAGTGAAAAACGAGTAACTTACTGATGACGCTAAGATCACTGTCCGATAAATTGGACATACATTGGATCGTGCCGAAATTTGACCTTTTGACCTTAACCATATGGAGGGCAAAACATGTATAAATTCACTCCTTCATATATTCGAAGGGGAAGTCAGACGTGTATCCTATCTCACTTAATATTTGTAGAATTAGTTACTTTTACAAATTTTCTTTGAAATTCGCTATCTGATGGTAAGCTGCCATAAAGTTCAATAGTAAAAGAGGTTGACTTATTGCTGCCTTCGCAGACTTTGACCTTATGCTACGAATGGTCGTCACAGCACAATCCAGTATATTTGACTTTGACCTTAACGGACAAAAGTATGCTTTATAACATTATTTAACTTTAAATGTGTGTAAAGACAACATAAAATGCATACGATACTATAAAATGCTTCCTAATGAGCTATCTATTAGGGCTGAACTATTAAAATTGACGTTGCATCTGTTATAATCATTATTTTTCTTTATATACTTTTCCTCTCTATCGTTTTTGTGCTCACCAGACGGCGCCACTAGCGAGTAAGGTCCTGTAATATTGTCACAGAAGCTGTCAAAAGCCGTATTTGGCGGTAATAATTGTCGATGTCCATGGTTACTGTAAAAGTGGCGATAGAATTTGCCGTCTAGAGACCTCACTATCCACTAGCACCTGCAGTGAATTCAAGCGAGATAGTCCTCATTGTAACAGGATCTACTTTTTAGACTAACTCGATTTGACTGAATATCAGTTTGCCCACAAAGCGATTTAGATCAGACGACCGCCGTAGTGATATATAACTGAATTGATCGGCCGACTGTCGACTAAGTAATACGCGTTTCATTCGAATGATATTCGAATATTGTTGTGCACAACGCGAAACCTACTTTCAATATTAATAAGTTACTTAAAATATTAGTATTAATGAAGACGCAGCGCGCGTACTTATCTTTAGTATTGTCAAATTAAATGTAGCCATTCGAAGCCATTGTGATCACGTGGCTTCAACAACAAAAAAAATTAATTTCTGTTTGGGTTTTTGGTAAATATAATTAATATGATTTATATATTATTGCAAGTTGTTTGTAAAATCCATAATTTACGCAGATGGCAGTGAATAAGACATTTATCATACTACCAAATAGCCCATTTAATTATTATAAGGACCAGAAGACTTCAGCACTTATAAAAATTACTCGATTATGCTGCTGTTTTCCGAAGTCTAGCAAACAAATCTATGAAATTTTTTAAATGATAATTGACATTTCAATAAATAAAATTTTCATTTTTATTATATTGTATAAAATACGTGACACATTCGAATATAAATCGAATAAATTGCGCATCGCTAATATCAACTATCATAAGAGATTCTTGACAGTCGGGAGCGACAGCTTTACGTGGTGGTCATAGCGTTGTTTTTCTTCACAATTCGATTGATTCACGCAGTTCCCTGTCACGGATCTCTCTATTTGTGATAAAGAGTGTTTAATAATTATAATAGGTGCAACGAGGGATATTTATCAAGTGTAATTTTAATATAATTAGAGATCGTGAAACGAATACTTGAGTGTGTGAGCGATTTGCAAGTGTTACTAGAACCGAATTATCGACTTATTGTTCCAATTGAAAGCAATCGAATGACAATTGGCGTTCTTTGATTGATTATTGCACATCACTATACCTACAACGTATGATAACACGCTTATATTCAATTTATGCAAACATAAGAGCTGTTACAATCAATTATTCGATTGTCATTCGATTACAATTTACGAGCACTAATTAATTGTCGATTTATTCGATTTTCTTTAGTAGCAACCGCGTATCGCTGTTGTGAATATTTATTTTACTGAAGTAAAACTTATCAAAATATGTCTAAATATATGAGCTTTGCTATTATTACATATTATTTTTACTATATTACATACATATACATAATAAAATAAAATATGACAATAATGTCTAAATGAACGCCACCTAGTAACAAGAACCGATATCAAATCTCATCTTTTTTAAGTCTAAATATTTGAATAAAACTAAAATAACATTTATTCATAAATCCGAAAATCTGTTCGATAAATCTGACATTTATGTGATGATCTGACATTTATGTCAAATATGTAGATTTATCCGAGAACTTTGTTGGATGTGTTTTAAGACTTATCCGAATATCTTGTGGATTAAGTTTTAGGTCCTCTGACATTTTTGACACAATCGAAAATGTTGACTGTCTTTTTCAATATATACAGATAAACATAGGAGAGTTTTATCGGATAAATTTCAAGACATTTCCGTCAATATTGCGGATTTTTATTGAATCGAGCAACATATTATATCTTACCGATCCGACAAACTCAGTTCACATACATATAACTTGGAATATTCTAGTACATACAATATTAGTTACATCCATGTCTACTGGCATTCCTTGAGCACTTGTAGGGATTTTCTGAATAACTCCTGTTGCGCGCGCGCATGTTTAATCTCCAGCTCTGCTAAGTCGATAAGGCTGGAAGAAGGAAAGAATTGTGAGTATGAATATGCCATTTTTGTGACATCTTTGCACATGATAAGGGATAAAACGTAAAGCAAAGTTACGTTACGTTTTCTGTCTTAATGTATCAGTGTGAAACTTGAATATGTATTCCATGAGTATAAGTTCTTAAGGATTTCTTAATAGGACGCAGTTTTAGACTCGGTTTCATTGCTGCAGTATGGGTTTGGATTTGTGACTATTTATTGATGTATTATAATTAGTCCGGCAATTCTCAAAGGCATTTTTTTTAATTATATTCGTATGCGTTTGCATGCCTGTACTTAATGTTTGTATTTTTGTATTTGTAATTAAAACAACTTAATAGTTAAGTAGTTTTAATTAAAGAGTTGATGTCACTTCCACGTTGACCTACCAAAGTAATTCCTAAAATAATTATGTTTGCTGCTAGTATTCTTTAACCAAGACGTGGAGGTGTCTCCATAGAGCGCCTTGTGGTACAAGGAAACGTCGAGGGCAAACGAGCACGTGGTAGATCGCCTATGCGCTGGACCGACCAAGTTAAGGCAGCATTAGACAATGGTCCCTTGTATGAGTGCACCAGAAAGACAAAGGTGCGTGAAGAGTGGCGGCGGATTGTCAAGCATGCTACACAACCTTCAAGATGACCACGACCACTCTGTCAAGAGTGAAACGACGTAGTAGAAAAAGAAGATCCTTTAACTGCGGCAGTGACCATTTCATCAAATTCTTTCACAGTTGTTTCTACTTTTAAATAACTATGACCAAGTGATGTGTAATGTGTTGTTTACTTCGGATGTGGTATTATCCATAGAAGGATAAATGAAACAATAATAATGGTCTGACCTCTTCCGGAAGGCGGCGACCCTCCGTGTGCGGAAGTCGACGAGCTCCTCGCGCGCGCGCGCCGACAGCTGCTCGAAGCGCGCGCACGCCTCCGCCTGCGCCTGCTCCGCCTGCGGGAGGGGAAGGGAGGACCAAGCTTATGTTACTACATACACTTTATTTTTCTTTAAAAAGACATCCCCGCAGCAGGTATAATGCCTGTATCGCGAGGGGCCTTACAACATTCAAAAAACGCACACAAAACACACAGAATCGGAACAACCATTTGTGGATTACACCAATTTTTGCCCACTAATTACATTATTATGTATGATTAACCTGTTATATAGTTCCCAAGGATGAACGAAAATGCAGATCAACACATTGTATATGTATATGTATTGGAGACCGCGACTTGGCAAACGTAGTGTAGGACGCCCTCCGACCAGGTGGGATGACGATCTGCGAAAGACTGCAGGCAGATGCTGGATGCGGCAAGCTGAAGACAAGGCGCTATGGCGCTCTTTGGGGGAGGGCTATGTCCAGCAGTGGACTATTATAGCCTGATGATGATGACATTGTATAAAACAATATAAATATAAAAAGTGCTATAAACTAATTAAACATAATACCTATAGATAATTATGAATAATACAAAAAGCGTGTGTTACCTCTTGCACTTCCAGCGGCTGAGAGCACAAACATAAATAATAATCACACATTAACGTGTTACACACACACACACACGAGGTGTTGATCAAACATAATATGTACACACGGCTACACATCAAGTTAGACATTTAATTTAGTCGGAAATTACATTTTTGAGCCGTTTGGGGTGGAAACCCTAGTCATGGGGTCCGAGCGCTCGTATTTTGTACAGGGAGATCGCAAAATGCCTGATCGACGTACCGCGTGATCAGAAGGCTGGTCTTTTTTTGGCCCAAAGAATCAGCATTGCCATTCAACGTGGCAATGCTGCCAGTCTTCTGGGCACGTTACCAGTTGACAGCGATGCTGAAGAATTCTACGATGCCTAAACATAACTTTTAACATTTAAGAGTAGTAGAGCCTCGCTGATTTCAGCATGAATGGGCCGGCTCGACCGGGGAAGAGCTACCCTCTCACAGAATATCGACATGAAATACCAGTATTCCTACTGTTGTGTTTAGTTCGGCGAGTGAGAGTGCCGGAGGCTTAATCACCCTCTTTCCCCCTTCCCGCTCCTTCTACTTCCCACTTCCTTTCTTAAAGGGTCGGCAACGCGCAAGTGATGCCTCTGGAGTTGCAGGCGTCCATAGGCTACGGTGACCACTTACCATCAGGTGAGCCGTATGCTTGTTTGCCACCTTAGTTGTATAAAAAATAGAGATGCGCTACATATAAAATAGAGAATTGTCGGAAAGGGACAGTGCATAGTGGTGTCGATGTAATGGTAAGGATAGAGCGTAACAAAAATATAACGCACTCTCTCGCACGATTCGCAGCGTTCAACTTCTAATAGTTCAAAGTCCAAACAGTCTAGGTTGATGTGTCGCTGTGTGTACAACACAACATGATCACAATGAATAACGGTAATAGGTGATACATGATAAAATATATGTCTCAGCGCTAGTTGTTTTACAAAACAACTCTGTTATGTACAACTAAATGACGTTTAGTGGTTTGTCATAATTAGTAAACGTCGGAGCGCGAGACAGAGGCACCACGCTTGGTTGCTTGAAGAAATAATTGGACATTGTCATTTTATTAATTTGTTTACGTTCAGAAACGTAATTGTGTTACTATAAACAAACTACTCTTTCGATTGGTCGCGTCAAGTTGTTTAACTTGGGTGTAGTCTATACTCGGCTGGCAAATGTGCACGCAGAATATACGGTTTGCATTCTTCTCTTTTCTCTTCTTTTCGTGTGGTTAGTGGCCAACCTGTTGTCAAGAGTTGTTCTAGCCGTAGGCCTCTGACATGGCTTAACGACTGCTGTCAATTTGACAACAACCGGGACCGACTTTTTACGTGCCCTCCGAAGCACGGAGACGCTCAGATGAAATACCACTAAGCGGTCACCCATCTATAGACTGACCCGCACCGAACGTTGCTTAACCTCGCTAATCGTTTACTGAGTGTAACTGCATATTCATTTAGGTCACAAAGTAACACTTATGAATGTCAAAGGGTGAAAAGTGAGTGTATTTATTTATATTATGTTAGTTAGGTTCAGGCCTAGTTTAGTTAGTTTAGTTCTAGTTGCAGGTTGAGCTTATGTGTAGAGCAAGGAATCCGCGGCTTGGCAATCAGAGATTATGTAAAACAGCGTGAAATAAAACGTCAGATTTGCCGATCTTAGTTTTTCTCGCTTGTGGCGCTGTGTGTCTAATAGCAATAATGGTCTCCGAAACAGAAAGTTATTCGTCAAAATCCTAACTAATAGTAAAAATGTGAAGCTAAAGATTTAATATGTGGTAAATGTCACTGGTGTCATAGTCATGCTATATTTATTTGGTACAAATTATTGAAAACCATATATTGTGTCATTGTTTGTATACCTCAAAAAACAAAAAACATGCTTGTATGTTTGTTAGTCACTCACGCGTAAACCGTTGAACGGATTTGGATGAAACTTGGCTTGGTATGTCTTGGATACTTTTTATACCGGTTTTTGTTCATGTGGGACTCACGCGAGCGTAGCCGCAGGTAAAAACTGACGCAACAAACTGCGTACGTTTTTGACTAATATATTTTAACACGTTCACTGTGCATGCCCCACCGGTGGGGCATATCGATTTACTCATCGTACGTGTGGGGCATGAAGTTACGAGATCATACGTGTATAATAACTATATTTTTTATATGAAAGGGATATAAAAAATGAAAAACAATGCTATAATAATATCATTTTTATACCTAACGCAACATATCATCTACAATTTGCGTTTGCACTCATGGGGTAGTCTCTCTCATCATAGCTATACAGTGAACGTGTTAAGAATCTAAATAATAATAATAAAATATATCCTACTACTACTGGCACGGGCCTCTTCTCAGTATGGGAAAAGTTCAGTCTACCATGCTGACCTGGTGCAGGTGGGCAGTTTTCACACATCTTCGAGAACATTATGGAGAACTCTCAGACATGTAGATTGCCTCACGATGACTTCCTTGACCGTTGAAGCAAGTGATAACTAATTATTTAATACACACTTAACTTTGCAAAGTAAGAGGTCTGTCTTGGGATCGAACTCGAGTCCTCTGCGGCGTAATCCAACGGTATATTTTTAGGCTATCGCCGATTGAATCTTTACATGTGTGTAAATTATAGTTTTTGAGTGAATCACAAAGATTTGTGGAAATTAATAACTATGTCTAAACACTTCAAACACCACATAAGACACTCATTAGTGGCGCAGCGCAGAGCACTGCCAAGACATTATAGACTCTGCTGGTGTTGAAATACTACACGTTGCTGTTTGCTACCTTTCTTCGCTAGTCGGTTTTCGACAGTAGTGTTCATTGATTTTCATAATTATTTCAATACTAGCAAGGTCGATAATGGTTTGGTAATAGAAATTCTATGCGCTGCCACTCGTCAAATGTGCGTCGGGCCTAAGGCTAATCTTAATTAAATATACTTACAGCGTGCACATCCTTGTTCTTGGCTCGGGCTTTCTCCAGATTTCTGTTGGCTGCCTCATACGCTGCTAGACATCTATAACAATATAATATTCCTCAGTATAGGTTGTATATATGGATAAATCTATACTAATATTATAAAGCTGAAGAGTTTGTTTGTTTGAACGCGCTAATCTCAGGAACTACTGGTTCGATTTGAAAAATTCTTTTAATGTTGGTTAGCCTATTTATCGAGGAAGGCTATAGGCTATATAACATCACGCTACGACCCACAGGGGCGGCGCAGTAACGATAAACGCGGGTGAAACCGCGGGAACATCTAGTTATACAGATGACATTCCATTTTAATGAATATAATATATGTAATGTTAATTAATTATAATTATTTGCATGCCACTTAAAGGTAGGAACATTTGATACTTGTACCTGTTGGACAATTTATAACGCCACTGTAACAATGTTTTCCGCTAATTAATAAATGATTTGATTTGATTTATAATATTAATAAGCGTTAACCAGAGTCCTTTAAATTTTCTGTTAATAATAATATTCTATCACATACACACAACACCATCTAGCCCAAACTAAGCAGAGCTTGTACTATGGGTACTATACAATGGATAAACATACATATTATATACTTTTTTTTTGTAAATAGATACTTATTATACATAGAAACACCCAACAACTTATGTTCTACCACTCTTTACAAAACTCAACATATTTGCCAGGTGATCTGTCGGATGTAAATCTGCATGGATGGCGCAGTGGTTAAGAACTCGCCTCTTCCCTGCCACTGTGCCGAGTGTCGTCGGTTAGTCACTAGACAAAAAATTGTGTTACCTACAAATAATTGGACCGAGTCTATGTTCCTTGTGTCCGTTATTTGAAGTTTTCTATATTACCCGCGACGAAGGATTTATTGCTAATTAGCTTTTGCCCGCGGCTTCGCTCGAGTTAAATAAATTCGGGTTGTACTCTGCTTGTATAATAATATAATTCAATCATGATTCGAAAGACACGTGGCGCCATCTATTATCATAAGAAAGTTATTATTGTTTTCCTCGGGAAGAGTAATTTTTTTCGGGATGAAAGGTAGCCTATGTCCGTTTCTGTACACCTGTCCACGTATATGCAAAATATCAGGATGATCGGTTCAGTGGTTTAGGCGTGAAAAGGTAACAAACAAACAAACTCATTTTCGCTTTTATAATATTAGTTAGGATAGGAAGTTAGGATGCAGGAGTTGTCTTATATATAAAAGTAATTAAATAAATAATAGTTGTACATACCTAAGTCTCCTCACCAGAACAGCCTTGGCGGCGTGGGCATCCCTCATGTAGTAGCGAAGAGTGTCTGCCAGTTTCAGGTCTTGATCTGACGCCATACGACCCTCGATTTTCTACACACGACAACGTTTTATAAATTGTTTTAGTATAAATTATGTGCCCGGCTGATAGTAAACAGTTACTGTAGGCTATATACACTTACAATACCACGGGAGTAAACAAGAAAGAGACACGCCTTTAAAAAAAATAGGTGTTATGCTGTCTGCGCAAGTTGCAAAGAGAAAAAAAAGGAAAATAAGATTTTCAACTACGTCCATAAAATATCTATATATTTCATAGAAAATCATTAATAATTGTAATTCATTTGATCATTGATGTGAGCAGTATGACAGGGATTAATAATGAAGTACTATTTATTTTTTAATTAGGGCTTCAGACTCCTCGTTTTATACCCCTGATATTGCAATAATGCCGAATACTTATTTGCCACTTTAAGTTTATATAAAATGGCCACTTAAAACTATAACCATCTATACTGTCAAACGACACGTCCAGTAAGCTACACTAAAATTAATGTATGACGTCATACCCTGCACTTGTCGAAGGTCTCCGAAGCCCTTGTGAGAAACCTCTCAGTCGGGGGCTGCTCCCGCGAGGCTAGCTGTGTGATGCACGATGATAGTCTAATGTGAGCGTCAGCTACCTCTGCACAAAACAAATACATTCAAATTAAACCTGACGCCTTTGTTTAAAGGGTTAGGCAAATTACGATTGCCATCCTAACAAAGGTTATAAATGCACAGAAAAGGAATATGCTACGTTTCATCCAGAAGAAATAAAGTGTTTCTGAGCAAGCGCAGCCGTAGGCAAAAGCTAGTCTGTTATAATTCTTCGCGGACCGCAGATAGCGATATAACCAAATAAATTTGTGCTCCGTCTAAATATATCCGCTTCTAGCTGCTCACAATCGAGATTTTAAATGCATTGTAAGACTAACACTCGGTTTCAAAAAGCCTAATTAACTACATGTTAAATTCAAACTAATTACATCAAGTGATTTGATTAAGCTGTCGCTAATTTAGTTAGCCTTTCCCAGCAGTTGACATGCGGTTGATTTGTTAATATTTGTCTTGATCTGCCTTTTCGAAATCGGATATAAAATGCTACACTAATATTTAGACTTTGCAAGTGGATTCTTCCAGATACATTTAACTATTTCCTAAACAAGATCGCTTAAAATATATAATGCTCGACCACAAGCCTCCATATAAATGAAAGAATATTTTGCAGTCTTGATATTAAAATTAGCCAATATAGCAGATGTTGATTTTTTTTATTGATTTATAAATACTGGGCTCGTTTATCTCGATGATATGATGATACGCACCTTTATGTTTAGAAGTCATGCGGTCGACCTTGGCGACGGCTTCCTTCAGATGCGAGTAGTATTCCTGAAGGAACGTGGTCTCTTGCTCGAAGAAATCGTTCACGTCTCGCACGGTAGCACCTAAGTAAATCTCGTCTGTTGTTGTTGTCATTGAACGCATCTGTAAATAATAGAAATAGTCACATATTATAACAAAGTATGTAGTGATAGTATGATTTAATAAAAAGCAAGACATTTCATCGAATTCGCTTGCCCGGACATAGCCAGGTTGCCAGCCACATGAGGAGGCATTGTGCTATCACTAGAGGTCTATTATGATTGACCTTTGGACTGGCAGTACAACAACTTTTTGTTTGCAAGGTCTGTAACGCGCGATTACAACAACTGGACTTACAAGCATCCTTAGGCAACGATAATCGCTTACCATTAAACGGGATTTATTCTTATTTGACACCAGAAGAAGCACATCTTTTTATACTAGCAAAGTATGAAAATAATATCCTTATGTCATAAGTTCTCTGATTGCGGAATAGACAGAAGAAGACTACATTTTATTAACCATTTATTCAAGCGAGGTACAAGAAATTCGACTCACCAGACCACCAATAAGGTCCATTTTTCCTCGCGGTTTTGCGCACAAATCTTGTTCGTACTCTAAGAACACGCGCAGGTGGGCATCGTTCCTGAACACCGGATGTGCTGCTAAGCGTTGGAGGAACACTTCATGCATTGCCACTGTCTTCTTGAAGGTCGCTAGGTATTCACTGGAAAATATGTTTAGATATTTTAGCTTACCAACCTGCACTGGGCCTGCGTAGTGGACTAAGGCTCAACTCTTCTCATATTGAAAACAAGCTTGTGTCCAGCAGTGGGACATTTACATATGTACATTCACTGGGCTGATATAAAAATATCAGCCCAGTGAATGTCTCATGGCGACCAGGAGTCAACTTTCCTATTACAGGCTAAGTCTATTATCGTCTAACGCGCCCATTCCTAGATTTCGTGCCATTAATTTACTCATAGAAAAATCCGGTAATAGACCTGGTCATTGAACCAGTGACTATAATATGGTCCGTATTGTTAATTTTTTTTAATAGAAAAACCGATAATACTTCGTCACACACGAGAATCCAATTCGCAACCTTACTGTTAGCAGCAAATATAAGCTCGCACTCGTCACGAGATTAAAGCAGCGGCCTATTTAAAACCACTAACGTAGTTCTGCCGTCTACTAAATAAAATGATATGACGTTAAGTGATATGGCCTTCTGCTTAACGTATTTTTAGTTAGCGGACAGCAGAGTTAAAAAACGGTACTAACTCCTCAAGTTCCTCTTTCATCTTCAAGAACTCCTCTCTGGTGAGAGCACCCTCTCCTTCGCCCAGACGCTGAAGCTTCTCCCGCGATGCGTCGAAGTCAGGTCGCGGCGGCGCCGGCGGGATCTGATGAAGCATATAGAAGATAAGTGATCATTTAATGTATTCAATTAATAAATAATGATACATTGTATGCAATTATCTCTCACAATATATCCCGCATACTCCTCGTTCTCTTCATATCTGTCATGGAGCCACACAAACTCCTCATGCTGCCGCACAACAATAAACTCTGACTTCTGGAACTCCGGCAGAGTAGTCTTTGTGTGGACTGTGAACTTCACTTTTTCTTTCTCGCTTAGTGCATCTGATATATCCACCTAGAAATAAATCACAATGCTAAATGAATACGATGGTGACGCAGTAGTATTGAAGTTCATTTCACAGATCAAGTAGTGCTATTGGAATTTAGTGTTTATGTGTATCTATGTATTTATTAGGCATATTAATATAAGGAATTAATTATAATGACCATCAAAAATACTTATTTCACAGCAAAATTTGTCATAATAATTAAGTAGATAAAATTATATAGGAATATATTGTATAAGTTTTTTTTGAAGTGAAACTTCTTTATCGACGTATGGGAGAAATTTTGTAGCAGTGTAAAAAAATCGTCACGTTTTTCGGTTACGCGCCATGTTGCTTTTTTTATCAAAGTTTAGTATAGTGACGTAAAGAATATAATGTAATATATTTATAATAATAACAACAATATATTAGTTTTGAACTTTGGTTTGAAATAAGAATAACAATATATTAATTTGAAAGTGATAAAATAAAAAGACTTATTCAAATTTAAGTGAATTTACAAGAAAAGTGAGAGTGATTATATAATTCGTTTTATAAATTCAACACGTATGAGCATGATTTTAATATTTATTTGAGGTTAACCTCACTTTTTGATTGTAAGTATCAGTGAATGTATATAAATCTGTTAAAATTAGCAAGTATTAATAAATATGACTGTAAATCTAGTGAACATTATTAATTCTAAAAACAATAAAAAATATAAATTAAATAATAATTTAAAAATAAAACAAAACACGATTAGAAAATAAAAATATGTATACGTACATCTTTTTTAATTATTCGTTTTTAATGATTTATTTATTCATTTTTAATTTTATAAAATCGTTGCATTTCTACAAGATTAACTGTCAACATATAATTGTATTACTTTGAAAAGATAATTCCAATTATTTATTCATAACTTGTGTAATTGATTAAGTCATTAAATATCTGCTTTGAATTATTTTTATTAAGTTATGAAATAAATATTAATATTAAAGTTAGTTAAATAATTTTTGTTAACTAATTAACTAATTAATGTCGTAAAGAAGTTTCACTTCTTACCTGTGTACTCTGGTACACACACACATTTTTTTAATAGTGCTACAATATCGCTTTGGGTGAATCCTGTAAAGATATTTGTATGTCTGTAAATAAATAAAAAAA
The DNA here is from genome assembly GCA_963564715.1 of Catocala sponsa. NCBI lineage: Eukaryota > Metazoa > Arthropoda > Insecta > Lepidoptera > Erebidae > Catocala > Catocala sponsa. The sequence goes on from OY751354.1 coordinate 13,605,316, forward strand.
ATATTTGCTTCAAAACACTGCATTCCATCTCGGAATGTTTAGGTTATGTTAAGTTCCATCTTAAACCCACCCAAAAATAGGAGCCCCGCGAAGCTGAGCTCCGTCGACTTAGTTTGATCTCTATAAATATATTTTGCTCTGCAATTAGTATTTTTAGTAAGCATATTTTGCTGTGCAATTAGTATTTTTTTGCTGTGCAGTTAAATACTACCGTTAATAAAATAAACACAAACGTAATAAATGTCTGAGGCAAAGTCGTGTGCTTACGCCACTTACAAATATGCACACATATCTGTTCTAACTTTTAGAAATAGCACATAGTTTGAAACTGTTTCTAGTAGACGTCAATACAAAGAGCCTAAAAGGCAATGTTGGTCTAGTACATCTCTGCCCAATCGTTAGGGGATGTAGATATGAGAATATGTATGTAGGTATAAGGTTATTAGTTACATGAAGACTAAACATATGACCAATACACAGTAATAGGCTAGCCCTTATCCAGAAACACCTTTTTTTTATTTTTTTTATTTTGCTCGTCAAAATGACCACACTCCACCTGGTGGTAAGCAGTCGTGTGGTCTAAGCTTTGTGGTTTTACCTAAACAACAAATGTGAGATTTTCTTCTCTCCGAGTCTTCTTCCGAGGTTAACGAAAACACTATGTGGGTCTGTGTGTCTATCTGTTAGTGACAGGCATAACTCCGGAACCACTGGACCGGTTGACTTGTAACTTGGCATGCAGACACCTTGGAGTCATACCTCAGTCGAGTTTGAATATGGGCCATGCCAAAAGACCCCCGATATATAGAGGTCACAAGGTCAAATGATGTATATACATTTAAGACGAAGAGGTTGAATCCTGGGTTTTTACACCCATCTCGGTACGTTTGGAAATGCATTGACGCATACCTCTCCGCGGGGCGAACTTGCGGTTATGTCGGTCTCACCCGGAGAAAGATCACGAAATAAACGACGAATTAAAGATTTCTTTATAGATTAATTATTATTTTATTATTATTTTTTTTTGGTCTTTTGTAATCTTATATCATGAGGTGTTTCTTTTTTTGGTTGAAGTGTATGAATTATTATTGCTTTTTATGTTTCTTGTTTTTTTTTGTTATTATTATTGTCTGTGTTCTTTCTTTTGTTTTTCCCATTTGTTTAGATACGATAACTAACTCATAGGAAATCAGAGTAGTTATATAAGTGGTATACTAATTATTATGTGAAAGCTTGTAATTAGCAACATGTGTATCTTAATTTTTTAACTGATCAAATATATTATTAGACTGTAAGCTTTCCTAAAATAAATAAATAATGAGAGTGCATTAACCTTTGCCAGCCGATACCAACCTCTAATGTTATAATTATGAGGATGATTAATGTTTATTTGTTCAACACACTCATTGTTGTTTCAAATACTTTTAGCAAATTTACAAACCTTCCTTATTGATACTAATCAACTAATTAAATGACATTTAACGGACCTCCACTTCATCCTTACATTTGCAACCAATTGCAACGTTGATTACTAGTGTTGCCCCTGTTACCTATTGGTATTTCGGATACTGTTCTTTTAGTCTTAAAATCAGATATAGGCTTTGGTAACCCTATATCAGATTTTAAGGTCATGCTGCTATGTATGTATATGCTATGTAGCTATATTAAAAGTACGTAAGTATGTATGTGGTACTTTAAATATCTATACTAATATTATAAAGCTGAAGAGTTTGTTTGTTTGTTTGAACGCGCTAATCTCAGGAACTACTGGTCCGAATTTAAAAATTCTTTTAGTGTTGGATAGCTCATTTATCGAGGAAGGCTATAGGCTATATAACATCACGCTACGACCCACGGGGGCAGCGCAGTAACCATAAACGCGAGTGAAACCGTGGGCACATCTAGATTGTACTCATGAATTAAACTTACCAATAAGCTGTTATCAGCTAGCGATACATTTTCATTAGGTTTCTTTTTGTCCAGTTTGGGGTCAGCTGAGCTTGGAGTCTGTGGCGTTGGTGTGGAGTGCGTTGAGAGGGGATCATGGTTCGTTTCTTCAACGCAATCCTGATAACAAAGGAAAGACAGAAATGTTTATTAAATATAATCACTGCTAATGTGTTTTTCATGGGGCTGACACAGTTATCTTAGTCACTGAGTCATAATCATTTATTTGTGGAACATAGGTTTATACAGTAATACCCCGAACTTACGCGATAGGTGGGACTGAGTGATAACCGCGTAAGTCGAATTCGCGTAAGTCGGGGTATAGTTTAGCATATAAATACATATTGGATTTTACAAATATAAAATCGTCCACTTCCGATAATGTGGTGTAGAAGACCTCATAAAATATAGTTTGACGACGCATTATCCCCTCAATTCCTAAACAATAGTGCAGGGACAGTAGGTCTAAATTGATATTTGAGAGTTGTGCGATGATCAAACAAAATACGAATCGAAGAGATTTGAAAATCGCGTCACTCCGAGCTCGCGTATGTCGGGGTATTATTGTATACAGTTCTTACGGCTATGTTATGAGGCGTACGAAATGTTTATAAAAAGAAAACAATGCTGTTATTATATAAGCAAAAGTACCTGTATTTAAAATACCTTCACTTGTCAACTACTGAATTGTTTTGTTTTTTATGTATTAACAATTGTCTCTTAATTCTATTAGTGTAAGTGTCCTGCGGCCGTTCTGTTTAAGATTTGATAAATAAATAAAAATAAATATGGATACATTTTTAAATTTGTAAACAACATTGAAATTAAACTACTATATACGGATTTTATCGCGTTGTTTATTTGACACTTTATTACAAAATTTTGAAAACTGTTACACTACTATGTATTACTATTAAACTTTACTCATTTTTAAGCTAATTAAATTATTGAAACTATTTAAACTATTTATACTATTACTATACTATTATACTATTTATATTTGTGTTTACACTTTCCCCAATGTTTCGGTTGCTTTTCAGCAGCCATGGTCACAGGGAGACTAAGATGGCAGTTGTCTCAATGTTCCAGTGTAGTTATTTCAAAGTACCAGAACATAATTTAATTATGGGTGTTTCTATTTATGCAGAATAAGCTCAGTAATTCAAATAGTCAAACCCAAGAAGATGCAAACCACAGCTAGACTTCATGATACTTTGAGCTCATTCTGCATAAATAGAAACACCCATGATTAAATTATGTTCTGGTACTTTGAAATAACTACACTGGAACATTGAGACAACTGCCATCTTAGTCTCCCTGTGACCATGGCTGCTGAAAAGCAACCGAAACATCGGGGAAAGTGTAAACACAAATATAAATAATATAATAGTACAGTAATTGTATAAATAGTTTTAATAGTTTCAATAATATAATTAGCTTAAAATTAGTAAAGTTTAATAGTAATAGAAGAATAACAGTTTTCAAAATTTTGTAATAAAGTGTCAAATAAACATCGCGATAAAATCCATATATAGTTGTTTAATTTCAATGAATAACATTTGCATAAACAGAAGACAATATTTTGTAAACAATAACCTACTTAAGACAAAATTGCAGCTAACAGCTAATCATTTGAACAATTTATTCAGTCACAAAGTCCGAACTAACTAAATAAATATAAGTTAACTGTATAATTGCTTGGTTTTTGCAAGCTGGCAGATAGGGAAAAGTAAGTAAAAATTCCCAAATAGACTTTTCATACACAATTATCCTATACTTTGGTAATTAAATATGTAATTATGATATTGTTATAAATTTATATTACACAGCACACATCATTAAATACAACAATGTCTTTAGAATGCTGATGCTGCTGCCACGCTGCTATAGGACTTCACAAATGTTTGCTAAATCAGATACACTATCAAGAGATAGTCTGTGAAAAAGGAGTTTCATTATTAACCTCTCAACGTCTCAACCAATGCTAGGACGCCGGCATCTGAGCTTAACCAGACAACTAAGACTTAACTTTTGTTTAAATAGCTTTTTTGCATGTTTGATAACTGCATTGGTTGAGAGGTTAAGATGATTGGGTAATAGTAGCAACAGCATGCTTAAGATGATGGCCTCCCATGTAGGCTACCTATCAAATAAAAGTGCATGAGTATCATTACCTTGGCAAGATTGCAGGACTTCACTAATGTTTGCTAAAGCAGTTAAACTATCACTCAAGAGATAGACCATAAAAATAGAGGATTAAGTATCATTACCTTGACAATATTGATGTTTTAGTTTACAAGGAATTTACGATGAACAAGTGATTTACAACCAAATTTAGATTTATTAGCAGAGTATATTTTCAATTTTATTTTATTTGCATCAATTCAATCTCTGTTTTCATTTTGTTATAAATATTATTTTATTTTGTTATTTTGATAGTTCCATTGTTTTCCTATGCTGACTATCTTATCACTATTAATATTTTATTATTATTATTCTAGATACCACTTAAACCATTACACCAATTTAATAATAAATTATCTGCTTGTTTTTCAGATAGAAAGTTCGTATCTTTGCACTATTAAAACATTCCTTTTAATTTTTTAATTGCCACCTGGATTGTATAATATAAATTGAAGTGCAATCTAGAATAGATTGTAATGTTGATTGCAACAATGGACAGATGAACGACCCCTATCACACAGGTGTTCCTAGCATAGGAGTCATTGATCATAGCATGCAAATGGTCTCACATGATATTTGGTTTGTCAATATGTAAATAATGAAGTGATTTTATTAGATTATTAACTATGTACATATAACCACAATTCTTCAAAACTAACTAAGAAAATTACGAAGTAACTAATAACATTAGTGTAACATTATACTTTTTTTGGTATCAAATAAAGCTTACTATTATTATTGACTTGCCATGTTAAGTGTCATTTCGAAGTTAGTTCAAAAATAAGAATTATATTCAACAGACTACACATTTACATGTATATCGTAGTATAACTTTACACTATATGTTTGTAATTATCTCCGCGTCACTGAAACTCTTACTAAATAATTAAAAGTTTGGAAATCAAGAAAACAAAAAAAAGGTCTAGTATATTATGTACTATAAGAATTTACAACCCTTCTTATCTATTTGCACCAACTAGGAAAACAATCATGAATGTGCGCGCACTAGTACAATAAATTCGTAATTATTAGCCCATCCAAGAAGGTCATTCGCGATGTTGGACAAAACATCAAAACAAAAATTAAACTTATCCACGTCACTAAGTTAATTAACGTTAAACACTGTCTAAAATGCAAATTATAACAATTAAAAGGTTCGCAAGGCCTTTATCTACCCGAAAGTGAGTCATTACAGCATTTTATCTGCCGATAATAACATTGTTTTACACGAAAATATCTAAGCGGAGACGCCCCCCGGTGAAACTCTCAATAAACACAAATAACTCCATAAAATCACACAGCTTGCGAAAACTTACCATCATTTTGAAAAATAGTCTTCCAGGGACTATTTAGGTGTAAATAATGAAAACAACTTATTATTTTCCTATTGGAATTCAACAATTGAAATGACCAAGAAATGACCGACGATAATTATTTGACAAACACAATAGAATGATTGTCAAAAGTTAGCTGTCAACAGTCTAAACGGTATTGCCAGTAATACCAGACTACATAATAAATGCTTATTATGTAGTCTACAGTCCAAAGTCTTACCTAAATCTATTTATCATATTGCTTCTACACTGTTACATTAAATACACTGCCTTTACGAGAATTGTGTATGCCTGTTGCAGATATTTAAACGGCACATCCTAACTAACATTATAAATGCGAATGTGAGTTTGTTTGTTACATTTCCACGCCTTAATTATTAGGCCAATTATCATGAAATTGCGCATAGATACACTTTTTAGGAGTACAGAAAAGAACATACCTACTTTCATCCAGAAAAAAATCTGGTCTAGAGGGATGGAAACTAATTTTGACAAAATCTACTTAAACGCGAGCGACGCTGCGAGCAAAATAAAATATCATAATGAATTCGTGAATTATTGGTTAATCATATTCTGACATTGTATTATATTATTGAAAAAAGTCGTTTTTATTTATAGTTTTTGTTTATTAATTGTCTCGGAGACGCAGCGACAATAAATGCGACTTCCGTGCATGACTTTTGAGTTCGATGGCCCAGTTGTGCCATAAAGATTAACATGTCTAGCTAATCTAATCTGTCATACATGTCTCCTAGTACTAGTACAGTTAACAGTCATGACATAGTAGCAGATACATGCCTAGATTAAGTTTCTTTTGAGAAATTTTATATTTTGTAGCTATGTGAGAGAGAAGAGAGATAACAATAAAATATTGTTATTCGTGTTGGTCATTACTTCTAAGTAAACACTCTCCTGCACTCAGCGGCAAAACCTTTAAAATTAAATGGATTTAATCCTATTGGATCATAATTACGAGGGGAGGTCCAAAAGTTCGCGGAATGGCGGGGTTGGCAAGGGTGAGTTTACTTATCCATGTAGGCGCTAATTGAGTGACTCATTGTTAGTATCTAAACCGAGTTTCAGCCTAATCGGGACATTAGCTTTTGAATTTTCAACGAGTAAACAAGTCAATCAGCAAGAAACTAGCCACTATGGAGAAAAGTGTTCGTGCACACGCCATGTTGCGACACCTGCCATTCATCGGTGTGATTTTGAAAAACTGCGCCACCCACCCTACAGCCTAGACCTGGCCCCAATGGATCATTTTGGAAAAAATAATGAAGAAAGAACTGCGTGGAAAAAATTTTGCGACGATGATGAAGTGAAGTCGGTAATTTCGGCCTATTTAGACGCCCAAGACAAATCTTTTTTTCGACGTTATTAATAAGTTATTTGACAGATCTAATAAATGTATTAGGGTTAAGGCGAGGATTTCCCAAAGTACAGTGTTATCTAGCGTGCTTAAACGCGTTTTATTTGTAAATAACATAGATTATTTAAATTCTGAAAAAAATATATGTTATTTTACAGCATTAGATCTTAATTTGTCGGGCATTCAAAACACGATTACTGAAATTTTATACGATCGAAAAAAATCATGAAGATAGGTCTTATTTAAGCATTTTTCGTGTTTTATTTGAGTTATATTGGGAATTGAATTTTCAAAAATATACCAAAAGAAAGTTCATGTAAAAACTGTTATTTGTCGGGCATCACAATATGCATTATATAATATACAAAAATATAATACCGAAAATATGTGATTTCCTACTAGCCGCCGCGCTCTCTCTAGCGTTGCACTCTCGAGCGGGATGTAATGGGGACAGGACGTATCGCTAGTTTGCAGAGCGCACCGCAGAATTACAAATAATTTTATCGTCAGTTACGAATGTCATCACTTATTGATAAATATATTATATCTAGGTTTAGTTTGTAAATAGGTATTATAAATTTTTAGTAATAAGAGTGTATATAATTAGCATAGTTTTGATTATTGGACGAGATAACGGCCTTGATAACAACAGCATAGTTAGGTACCACTTACCAGTGCAAGTCCATTATTGATTTGTAGATGACGAGTGTAGAAATGGGCAATAAAATAAAAGAAAATCAAGGTTGTCATCTTTAGCCTTACGTAGGCTAAAAAAATGTAAAAGGTAGGTTGCCTACCTATTATTTGAAAATTACTAAACACTACCTATCATATTTGTATAGGACTTGAATCATTATTTTATAGCATTATTATAATATTAGGTAGGTATACGGGAATAAAAATGTGAGATGTGCCTAAAAGCAATACGAGCGAATTTTATAGGTAGGTACCTACCTAAATAAATACAAATATTATCCGCAGTTATACCTGCGCGTTGTGGTATTTGTGTTTACTGCACCACCCTCGTGAGTTGTAATGTTATTTGGTACTAGATGTTCCCGAGGTTTCACCCGCGTTTATCGTTACTGCGCCACCCCCGTGGGTCGTAGCGTGATGTTATATAGCCTATAGCCTTCCTCGATAAATAGGCTATTATGAGATTAGCGCGTTCAAACCAACAAACAAACAAACTCTTCAGCTTTATAATATTAGTATAGATAGCTGACCGGCCGCTAATTGGTGCCACCACCCTACCTACGTCACCGGCACTCGCGAGTAGCATAGCGCCCGACTCATCGTAATTATGGACGTCGGCGTACGCGCGGACCGGTGAAGCGGGGGACCCCAAAACCTTTGAGCGCTCGGAAATCCTCGCCTTAAGGGAGAATACATAGAAAAGGAAAAATAGTTTGATGTTTCATTTCATTATCCTTCCCTGTCATTGCGCGAACTTTTGGACCTCCCCTCGTACTTGCAATTTACAATAGCCAGTCCAGCAAATATTATAAAGATAGTCAGTTCACTAATGTGCGATAAGATTGGCTATCGTGATTAAAAGTTGGTCTGGTATTTTTATAATATGGCTGTTATAACTGGTAATGTTGCTGGATACCATATTCCAGACATAGGTTGCTGTATGAATATAAACATCCGTTCAGAAGTAGGTAACTGGTAGGTAACTAGCTTCACACCTAATATAGCACATTTTATAGAAAAGGGAACGTAACAAATGTATGAAGTCCGTCTCATGAAAGAAGTCTCGCAGACGCGGCGCCACATTCAACATGACAATTGACAAACAAAGACAACAATGACATGGTCGATCTCATAATTAGTTCCACTTACTGCCGTGGGACTTCTTTCGTGAGACGGACTTTACATTACATTTTGTAGGTATTGATTTTATATTTGACATATATTTTTGTGTTGCAGTTACATTTTAAATGTAACGTACTACGCACGTAACATTTGGCAGAACTCAATCATTTAAAACTTGATTAATAAAATAAATAACAAAGTTAATATAAAGAAATAATAAAACAAGTATATTCATCTGATTTTTAATGTGGTCATATAAAAAAAGCTGCGAAATAATACAACCTACAAATGTATATGGTAGGATTTTTTAATGTTGGTACTGTACTGTCAATGAATGGTAGTTTTTAGAAGTCGAAGATTGAAAATGGTATCGCATAAAAGAATTTGTTGTTTATAATTTATTTACACAAACAATACTATATTTATTTATAAAATGGGGACGCAGAAGCCTGGTGAGTGGGCCAATTCGCTAATTGCCCGTTTCGAAGAGCAGGTAAGTGTCAAAAAATATATTTAATTTAATTTCTAAGACCCACCCTTTTATGGAGTTTTTCAGTGTAATGTAAACAAAAATATTTTTTGTTAGATTTATCTTTGTTTTTTTACTACATTTATGACTAGAAACTATAATTCTTAGTTTAAATTAATTTTAATTAGCTTTCTACGTCGACTATTGCGTGGGCGATGCAAAGAAATGTATATATTTAAAGCTAATATTATTCAAAATTATTGATCGACCGGCTTACGCTGTCGGTGCCTGGATTAGGCCTTTGGAAACCAATACGAAAAAAAGCGAATCGAAATTAGACGATACTCTTGTTATGTAGAATGAACAATGAAATATTAGTTGAGGCTCAAATTATGATAAATTAGTATTTATCCTGGTTTAAATGTGACACACCTTTTTGTTGAACATTCTGATATTCAATATGTTGCAAATTACAATTATTAACTATAACATTCTGATTTAAAAAAAAATGCAATACTGGTAAGATGAGAATAATTTGGTTTCAAATACTAAATGTGATAATGCATAGAAGACATATTTTAATATAAATTTTTTCTTTACTTGATTATCTTATAAGTACTTATTATTGATTAGGCCTATTTAAATATTAAAATAATTATTAAACTGTCTCTGGAGACAGTTTAATAATAAGTTAAAAAAAGTTAATTAGATTTATAAACAGAATTGAATAACTATATTTCAGTACTCCAATATGAGGTGTCCTTTATATTAAAATGTACAAGTTTGTATAACTGTTTGGATGTGTTTTACTCAATCACAGACAAATCATTGAACAGATTTGGCATAAACTTTTCACACAAATAGACTATACTGCAGATAAATAGTTACCCATGGGATGTACGCACAAAAGTTGCAGTCAGAAATCAGTAAAAGGCAGTTGTAGATATAACTAAAATAAAAAATTGCTAATATAATAGAAGCATAGGCAAGATGTGTCTGTTTTAAACAAATTCTTTTAGTATTTAAAATTACTCAACAGACTTTTATATAATTTGCACATGACACTAGTTTGAGACTTAAGAATGGGCAGAGATAACTTTTAAAATGTAAAACTACTTCTTCTTATTTTCGTGTGGTTAGTGGCCAACCTGTTGTCAAGAGTTGTTCAAGCCGCCCGTAGGCCTCTGACATGCCTTAACGACTGCTGTCAATTTGACAACAACGGTGACTGACTTTTTATGTGCCCTCCGATGCACGAAAATCTTTATTTTTATGTGATGCTAGTGCACACCTTTAGGTATTATAATTGCCTTTAAAAATAAATTTAAGTTTATCATTATATTTTAGAACATAGTTTCAGCTTTGACTCCCATATGGGTAAAAACATTAAGTACCTATGTTGTTTTTAGGCAAATGTGAGAATCTATGATCAATAGGAAAAAATCTTACCCCTTATAGCATGATATTTTTACACAGCTGCTAAATATAGGTGAAATGCTTTATGGCCTTAAACTACCCCTTCAGTTAGGTATATATGTGAGTGTAATTATGCATTAAAGAATAAATAACTCACTAACTCACTTATCATTATTTATTTATTTATATTTATTATTTATATTTGAATAATTTGTGTTGAGAATGTTAATGTTGTAAAATAGGTTTGCTTTCAACTCTTAATGATAGTTTCGAATTGTTGTGCAATAGGTCTCTTATTCGATTACCGGATCAGGCAATGTATAAATGAGAAATTTTGGAATAATCTCAGTAAGCACCAGCATGGGGTTTAGGATTGCCTGGTAAATAGCAATAGTTTCACCCCATATTACATAAGACATAAAATTGACGAAATATAAGTGTAAGACCCTCCTACCTAATCTTTCAAAGTCATAGCTATTGAAATATACTTGTAACACTCTAATGGCTACCTCATATATACTAATATTATAAAGCTGAATGGTTTGTTTGTTTCTTTGTCTGAATGCGCTAATTTCAGGAACTACTGGTTCGATTTGAAAAATTCTTTTAGTGTTGGATAGCTTATTTATCGAGGAAGGCTATAGGCTATATAACATCATGCTATGATCCATGGGGGCGGCGCAGTATCGATAAACGCGGGTGAACCGCGGGAACATCTAGTTAAGGATATATGCGTGGTATACTTAATACCTTTAATTTAGGGATATAGTCATACATACATAGATTCATGCCTGTTTCCCAGAGGGGTAGGCAGAGACTACGGATTTCCATTTGCTACGATCCTGACACACTTCTCTGGCTTCATTCACTTTCATCACATTCCGCATACACGCCCGTCGGTTCAAGGAGCTCTTAACCTGGCCTTTGTCCAGAACGCCTCCGATCTGATCGAGAAACGTATGTATAGTCATGTGTATATAATGAGATAATTTGTATTTCAGCTACCATATAAGACTGGCGCACAGAACCTCCACTCCCGGATTAATGAAGAGCAATGCAAGGCATGCCTCGTGCAGATCAGCAGACACCGGTTTTCCCTCGTCATCGCCGGCCTCACCAAGATACTACAGAGAGTCAACGAACTGGTACTTAACATTATTCTCACGCATTAGTTAGTCTTCAGTGCCACAGTAGTGCATGCGACTTTAGTGCTTAAGGTCTCGGGGTCGAATCCCGGGTCAGTCCAATAAAAAAATTTAAGGTTTTTCTAACAAGAGAATTAGGAAGCTGGCGGTCGTGCACATAGTAATGCCTTGGCAAGCGCATAAAAGCCGTTGATTCTGCACCTGATCTCCTGCTGGTCGGATTGCCGTCCCATCGGATGATGAGAGTAAGGAAAGATAGTGCACTTGTGTTTGCGGACACACTTGTCCACTGTATTATCTCCAGCGCAGATGGCTAGGCTCCTTTAAGATTGGCAGCCGTGTCCAATGCAAGACCACTGGAGGTCATTAAATTCAATTTTAGTAAGGTAGGCGTGCAAGGTACAAACGCAGTATCGATTCTCGCCAAATTTTAGTCATGGTCATACACTCATATTGTACTCAAACACATGCACACGCGCTCGTAAACACACGCACGCACGCACGAACGCACGCACGCACGCACGCACGCACGCTCGCACGCACCAGGTCGCGTACCAACCTAGCAAGACGCCTGGATTTATACCTACGGTATTGTAATATGATAGTTCCTATGTACTATAACTTTTTACGATCAAAAAATGTAATTATTGTTACTTACTAGATTTTACCCGCGGCTTTACCCTCGTAAATGTAGGTTATGTTAGTAACAGTACGTTTTTTGCATGATAGGTACCCTATGTCCGTTTCTGTTCCCCTGACTACCTGTACGCGTAATTTCCTTATGATTGGTCGAGTAGTTATGTTGTGAAAGCGTTAACAAACAAACAAACTCACATTCGTATTTATAATATTAGTTAGGAACTTGGAATTAAGGTCACAAAGTAACACTTATGATCGTCAACGGGGTTAGTGAGTTAAAATTCATTTTGAGGTTAGTTGTTTGGTTCAGGCAAAAGGTTGAACTTCACTGCCACTCTTTTAAATCGCCGCCAACCGCCGCCAGTTATGCTTCCTATGATTTTATATTCTCACGCATCAGTTAATTAAGAGCTTAAGGTCTCGGGTTCGAATCCCGAGTGAGGCCAATAAAATATATTGCGTATTTCTGACAAGTGAATCGTATTATCTAACTATTACAATAATTATTTTACGATTAATTAAAAGTTATTATCATGTACCTGTTTCAGTACCAGCCCACAGTATCCATCGGGTTGAATCGTCCACAGACGGAGCTGGAGAAGGGCTACCACGACAGCCTGGTGATCGTGCTCGACACCCTCGAGATATGCCTCAGCTCGCAGCCCAAAGACACCGCCAAGTATGACGAAGCGATGAACGTGAAGATACTGCTGAGGGAAGTCTGCCAGTTTATTGGTGAGTGACCATGTTGAAGAGATATTGTTCGGTGGCTCGCCTTGACTGCCTTGGCAACGAAGTGGTAGTGAATGCTACTGCTGTGTATGAGGTCTCTGCTTCGAATCCCAGGTCGGGCTAGCAGAAGATTATTGCGTTTTTTCTGGCAAGAAATTCTTCAAAACAGCCCGGAGTTAAAAAGACGCTGTTTTAACATATAGTTTTCTTTGGTGTCGTGAATAAAATTAAACAAATTCACCCGCCGGTTTCTTCTCAGGAAGAGACTTGTGCCCAACAGTAGGGTTATTTTTTTTGCGATCGTGAGATCTCAGCTTCGATCAGATCGGACAGGTCAGTCAGTGTTAGTTATTAGTATTACACAAAGTCAGGTAATACTTATAGACGTTAGACGTAGACGATAAAGATAACTTCATGTCACTGGTCCAATATTACAAGGTTCTATGTTACATTTCTGAAAAAAATTAGCTATGACTATTGCATGGTTCTATATGTCATTCCTTTTTATTTAGACTAATATAGTAATAGATGGAAGCACTTACCACCTCACAATATTAAATCGCAAATAGTTCTAAGTTACTTTTTAAGTCATTTTTACTGATATACAAATTATAAACCTCATTTCCCCTAAGTTAAAAAAGAAATAGCATAGAACCTTGTAATTCGTTAATTCGTAGATATATAGCCATGCGTGTATGACTAAAATCTTCTATCTATCTATACTTATATAAGCCTACTTTTAGTCAGACATTAAAAGCGGACAACTTTTCCCACAGACATGCGCAATGAAAACACAGTGAACAACATGCTGCTGCGCCAGCTGGCTAGTAAAGTGCTGTTCGCGCTCAGCCTGAATTTCTTCAACGCAGTGTTCAACAGGATCAGCGCCAGGCTTCAGGTAAGCAACCCTCACTTATAAATTAAACAGATTTTATCGCGTTGTTTATTTAAAAAAACTATTATTACATAATTTTGAAACTGTTACACTATTACTTTTGAACTTTAGTACTTTTTACGCTGATTAAATTATTAAAACAATTTCTACTTAAGTTTATACATCCTAATTTCAATAGAGATGATGGTTGGAATGTACCACCAGCTTGGGATCCAGTAATTCAAATAGTCAAACCACAGCTAGATTTCATGATACTTTGAGCTCATTCTGCGTAAATAGAAACACCCATGATTAAATTATGTTCGGGTACTTTGAAGTAACTACACTTTAGAACATTGAGACTATTAACTCAGCGCTGTAGCAGTTTATTGAATGCAGGCAGATTAATAAGCTAAGTATATAAAATCAATTTTCATCAAAATTACCTGTCTAGTTTTTTTTTTTTTGTTAAGCGGGGGCTCCTAACAAATATTTTGGTTACTTAAAAGGAGTACCTCAATTCATGTATTGTGAACTAGCTCGTAAGTAATTGAAAATAAACTATTATAATTTTTTTAAAATATAGAAACGAAAAGAAAGAAACAATAAAAATTTAATATAAATATAATGTCATTACTTAAGAAAATATAAGGATATCTTATGAACCAAAAACACGTTTAGTTGTTTCAGGAACTATCGTCTAGCTCAGAAGAAAACCCCGACTATACAGACATCGAGTTGATACAGTACATCAACGTCGACATACTGAGGCTTATACGGCTTTTAACTGGTGAGCATTCGTACTATCGACTCCAGCGACGGATGACCACTCCTAAGGTTAAAATCGCATAGCAGGCCAACACTTGGTACCCGTACCCGTGACACGCCCCTTTCTTTGTTTGAGTTTTTTTACACTTTACGTTTGTTTACTGATTCTAAGGCGATACAAACTCAACTGGTCAACATGTGCAAGCGAAAATTTTTCTGAAATGGTCAACCGTCGCTGGAGCCGATAGTACATCTTAACTAATATTATAAATGTGAATGTGAGTTTGTTTGTTACACTTACACTACTCGACCGATTATCATGAAATTTTGACAAAGGTACAGAAAAGGACAGATTTCACCTTTTATTTAGGAAAAAAGAAATTGTTTCCAAGGTAAGTAGTACTTTTATATTTTTAGAGTTCGAAAAAACTCTTATAGAACAGCTTTGTCCGTTCGTCTGTCTGTTATACAACTTTCAACTCAAGAACCGTAAGAGCTAGAGACTCACGGTCAACGCCATTCGACTGAGCATAGTCGATATACCCCCGAAATTACTATGACCTTTAACCCCATGTTTTCGAACTCTAAGATTTACGCCAATTCGTTGTCATTTCTCACTTGTTTTTGTCAAGCGTATGCTCTCTTGCTTAGAATAATTCCTGCGTCGCAGGACACTCTGACTCGAGACAATCATTTTCGGATCACACAAATTATTGTCCCGCTATGTATATTTAAACATGGGTATATAACATATGTATGTACGTACGTTGAAAAATAAGAGTGGGAGGTTGGGAGGAGCCAGGAGACAGTGGATTATTAAGAGTAAGCAAGTAAGTAGAGGTGGTACGCAATGGGTCTGTGAGAAATTGAGTATGGTATGAGAGGGATAGAGTGACTGGGAGCGTATGGCGGGAGACAGGGACTTGAGAAGTAGCTAACATGATTCATGACATTATAAGAATATACACAAAAAAATTGTTTAGTGCAAAAATTAAATATCCTTCTTGCGCATGTACAAACTAATTGTACGCAATTTCTTTAATTTTACATACATACATAGATTCACGCCTGTTTCCCAGAGGGGTAGGCAGAGACCACGGATTTCCATTTGCTACGATCCTGACACACTTCTCTGGCTTCATTCATTTTCATCACATTCCTCATACACGCTCGTCGGTCCAAGGAGCTCTTAACCTGGCCTTTGTCCAGAACGCCTCCGATCTAATCGAGAAACGTTCGCCTAGGTTTTCCTCTTGCGTCTGTTCCATTCACACTAGCCTTATTAACTTTCTTTAATTTTAATGCCCTGATATATTATTATTATGTCCAAACTCACTTTGAAAAGGTGTTAGTAATCCTAATCCTAACTCCTAACTAATATTATAAAAGCGAAAATGAGTTTGTTTGTTTGTTACCTTTTCACGCCTAAACCACTGAACCGATCATCCTGAAATTTTGCATATACGTTGACAGGTGTACAGAAACGGACATAGGCTACCTTTCATCCCGAAAAAAATTACAGTGCCCGAGGAAAACAACAATAACGTTCTTATGATAATAGATGGCGCCACGTGTCTTTCGAATCATGATTGAATTATATTATCACAAGCAGAGTACAACCCGAATTGATTGTCAAAATTAACGCGAGCGAAGCCGCGGGCAAAAGCTAGTAGTAAATATTATTTAAAGCGTATTTTTCTCTTTGTTACAGAATCGATACAAAAGTTTAGGTTGTTAAGGAAATCAGCACATTTAGTTTTAGTGTCGTCCCTAGAGAAAGCTATTTGGAACTGGATGGACACCTACCCACAGGTATAGACTGATTAGAGTAAAATTATAAAGCCTTGCTCTTTACCGTTTGTTGATATTGCTTACCATCAGGTAACCGTTTACTATAATGCGGTAACCGCTTGCAATGAAGCGGTTACCGGTTACCGATAACTGCCAGACTGTAACCGTTTATCTTATGTCGGCCTCGATGGCGTAGTGGTTAGTGTAACCGACTGCCACGCCTGAGGTCGCGGGTTCGATTCCCGCACAAGTCAAACATTTGTGTGCATGAACATGGATGTTTGTCTTGGTCTGGGTGTTTCTATGTATAATATGCATGTATTTACAAAAAAAAAGTATATATGTATGTTTATCCATTGTCTAGTACCCATAGTACAAGCTCTGCTTAGTTTGGGCTAGACGGTGTTGTGTGTATGTGATAGAATATTATTATTATTATTATTAATATTTTAATGAACCCTGTGTAATATATATAAAATCCGTAACGGGTATTAACACGATTATGCATTATGTTTACTTTATTGATGCTTGACGTTTCGACCAGGTTACACCAGCTGTGGTCACAAGCTGACTGACCGATGTAACCTGGTCGAAACATAATTAGTTAAATATCATGTAACGCGACAGTATTAAGGTTATAAACCTTGTGTATTATGGTTGTCAGGAGTTCGCGGAAGTCCAGTGTCGGCCTAACGACGAGTTGAGCAAGTGCTGCGACACTCTGTTCGACATCCTGCAGGACAGCTTCTCCGACAACAAGAAGTCGCGCGTCGCCATGTGGCCGCTGCAGATCATGCTGCTCGTACTCAACCCTGTCAGTATACACATAACGTTCAATTTAGCTTATTAGAGTGCTTTTACATGTGATGCTTCTGAAGACGACGTCAATGGAAGTGTGTGTGTATACAATGAAAACTGGCAACACCATCATGTGGGATAAATAGCCGGGAAGAAAGAGAGAACACTTTGGTTGTTTTATATTATGATTTTACTAGCTTTATACTGCAATTCTGTTCTCATGGACTTTAGACATGACTTAACAAATTTGATTTTTATCCTATCCCAAGAGAATTTATAAAATCTAAATATTTGTGAATATTTATCCCACTCGTATGTCATAATTAAAGTCCATAGTAATTATATCTAACACTAGGTGACCTGCGCAAGTTCGTATGCGTCACGTAAGAGAATTTGCCCAGATTTTGTAACATTTTTCATTGCTGCTCCGCTTCTATTGGTCGTAGCGTGATGTTATATAGCCTATAGCCTTCCTCGATAAATAGGCTATCCAACACTAATTTAATTTTTCAAATCGAACCAGTACTTCCTGAGATTAGCGCGTTCAAACAAACAAACAAACTCTTCAGCTTTATAATATTAGTATAGATAGCAAAACCTCATTTTAGAAGTGGATTCCCGTCAGTAGAACAATAGGTGTAAATAGAAGCCCTTTCCGAGACATGGTTCAATAATTAAGCTACCAACACGTTATTATTCTTATTTGGTAATGACAAAAAGTGATGTAGCATATTAGTTTAGCGGGCAAAATGCCAGATATCATAGAAAAGGCAGTCATATAGTTAGTGCCTATAATTAGTTCTTGTCTATTAGTTCTTTATAAATTTCTATAGTATTCTGTTGAAAATATGTGCTTTTTCTTTATTTTCCATTAGATGTGCCCGCGGTTTCACCCGCGTTTATGATTACTGCGCCGCCCCCGTGGGTCGTAGCGTGATTTTATATAGCCTTCCTCGATAAATAAGCTATCCAACACAACTAAGAATTTTTCAATTCGGACCAATAGTTCCTGAGATTAGTGCGTTCAAACAAACAAACAAACTCTTCAGCTTTATAATATTAGTATAGATTTATTTTGGTGATGATTACGCATTTCGTTTGCAGACTTTAGTCTTTCAAACAAAATGCGTAATAATTCCTTTAAACATATAATTAGATGTTGTTCTTTTTGGCTTCTATAGAAAGTACTAGAAGAGATTGTGAACGCGGACAGTGGCGCGCCGTGCAGTCCGCGACACTCCAAGAAGAAACATTTCATCGACTCCGTCAAGCGGGGACTCAGTAAGTGCTATACATTTTACATACATATTAAATACTTACCTCGAGCAGCAATAGCTCAGTGGGGAGACCAACAGACTGCAATGCAGAGGGTCTCGGGTTCGAACCCACGTCTCGCACCTCTGACTTTCGGAAGCTATATGACTTTTCGAAATTATGTGCGTATTGATTGACAATTATCGCCTGCTCCGTGCCTCGGAGAGCACGTTAAGCCGTCGGTCCCGGCTGCCATGAACATCTATGGCAGTCGTTATTGGGAGAGTGTCGACACAAAAGATCCCACTGGGTCGAAGTGTCACCGGTCTGCACTGACTGGCCCCCGCATAAGTTAAGATAAGATAAAATAGTTACCTCATGGCTTGCTTTAATGGGGAAAGAAAACATCGTGAAAAAGCCTGGGAGTTCTCCATAATGTTCTCGAAGATAATATGTGAAATCTGCCAACCCGCACTGGGCTTCGCCTCTGCTAGCAATGACACAATTTAATATGGGGCTGATATTATACAGGTGATTTTGAAATCGTGTAATTCCTTTTAACCATGCATTCTACTGGTGGTATAGACACACTGACCATATTTTTTTTACTGGAATTATTTTATTTTTGAAAAATTAACGAACCTTTTTTTTCGTGAAATGGTTACAGATAGTTATATGTTAACCACCCGAGGCAAGGCATCGTGAGGAAATAAAAAAAACATATCTGGCAGTTCTTGAAGATATGTTAAGTCTACCAGCTCGTATTAGCGCGTTGTGGACTATGGTTTAACCTTTCTCACACAGAGAATAGGCCTGCGCCCGGCAGTGAGACAGTTTATATACAGGGCTGATGTACTGTGTGTGCAGGTCCTCAGAACAACTCCAAGCAGATGACGGAGGCTGCAGTAGTGACGTGTGTGAAGCTGTGCAAAGCTTCCACGTATCTCAACATCGCTGACTCCGGGAACGTCACCTTTATACTCGTCAAGTCTGTCATCAACGATCTTAAGGTATGTTAAATATATAGTAAATCTGATGTTTCGCGTGACCGGACTAGACGTTATTTGGCTTAGAGAGTCAACATTGACATTCAACTTGAAGTGCTGCTAGTCTACTGGGTACGTCTTGTCCAATACATAGGAAACTTCACGCTTGGTGTGGCCAGATTGCCAGAAGGCTGGACGCTTTTAAGCTTGAAGAACCAGCATTGTCCTTCCATGTGGCAATGCTGCCAGTCTTGTGGATATGTCTCAACAACGATGCTGAGAAAGGAGATATGCAACAAACCCATACAACTTCGGCCTCGCATGGACAAAAATAAAACTTTATGTTTTACAAAGAACTATTAGTATTATATAACCTTGTGTAATTTCAACATGCTATCTAGTTGGGTTTCAGATATATAAGGCATCCAAAATGAACAGAATTGCTCCGGTGATACTTTGGCACAAAGCAATTTTTTCAAAATCAATGTATTAATTATACATGTTTCTGTCTAAAAACCTAGAATAAGTTTATATAGCTGGTTTACAGAGCTCACTAGGTAAAACTAGTTACCTAACTGAACTCAGGTAGCCAGTGTTCGCTCTGCAAAGCAAGCGCCCATCAAATAACTATAGTTACTATTCATTTATTGTTAAAGCTTAATTAATAGTCCAAGAAACAAAGGCTAAAGTAAACAATAGTATATTTTGGTATTAGTTTATTAGTCTCCAACCACTACATTACCTTCATTATGACTAAACATACTATAGAGGTGTGGTGCAGGAGGTGCTACATTATTTTGAAACCTTGCCCAACATAAATACCATATGATGGGCATTATAATTATGTGCACAGCACCCTACTGTTCTTCTGCCTACTATGCAGTTACAGTAATGCTGTTATCAATTAAAATGTACACATAGTATACTTTACGGCTTACATGCTTGGATTGTATTTTGCCTCTTAAAATCCAGGCATTTGTACTTTATAGCTCTCTCATAACATTGTCACATCACGAATGATAAATGACAATGAAGATCGAGTGCCCAACGAAAAGTGTTGTCACTACCACATATTGAATAATGCCATTACATTGAATGGGTCAATCTATTGATTAGTAAAATAAATCACAACATTAATAAATTGATACTATTACATCCCTGTTTAATCCGCATAATATGTGAAGTTTTTACTAACACGAGTAATATTATTACTTGTGTTAGTAAAAACATAATTTAATAAAAATAATAATGTTTCGTAATAATTTCACTTCTTATAAAAAATACATTTTGTTCAACACTGGCAATGTTATCCCAAGCCACAATCAATAAAATGTAAAAAAAATTAAATCCTTTTTCCCGCTAGGTACGGTTAAAAGAAAACGATGGCGACAAATAAAATATTATGAGACATTTTT
This sequence comes from Catocala sponsa, assembly GCA_963564715.1. Classification (NCBI taxonomy): domain Eukaryota; kingdom Metazoa; phylum Arthropoda; class Insecta; order Lepidoptera; family Erebidae; genus Catocala; species Catocala sponsa. Next base: position 13,626,258 of record OY751354.1, read on the forward strand.
ACAATGAATTATATTCTTGTCCAGTAAGGCCGTAATTTGCACACCTTCTTTTACGACACTACCTAAATCAGTCGTGTTATATTTCTTTGTATTTTTTTGTAGTATTATATGTTCTAAAATCATTGTTACAATAAAATAATAAATCAAAGACATACCAAAAATGTGAATATGTCTTGGCAAGAACTCAGGAAGCTCCTATTGTCATATTATCATGTGTAATAAAAAAGTCGTTCTGGAGAAGGATTAAGAGCCTACAACTGCCTTGTTGGTCTCGTGACATAAGATTACGCTCTTGTTTGCAATAGTGATGTGCCGAGTTCATTTCTGTGCCTAATGGAAGTGGCCGTTTGACCCACCGCACATAGGAGTATTTCAGGTAAAAAACAGGACAAAATTATTTATTGTATTATTTTACTTTTTTATGAAATAAAAGACAATAACTCATCTAAATATATTATTTATATTATGAAAAATACAAAAAATAAAAATAATTTAAAGATCTGCATATAATAGGATATACGTAGTAAACAAATTACTACTGGCATGACATCGATAGTAGTTCTTAGGTGTAGTGTAAATTGGAATCATCACTTTCGTGTTCCTTGCTGGTATTATTCTCCTCGTATTCGTCATCGGTGTTGTTGCCACTAAAATATCTAAAGCTTCCTTGGAAAATGGTTTTCTTTTTTTCTTTAATTTCGACATTCATTACAGCTGATAAAAGGATCAGATGTTAACAATAATCTGTTTCAAATGTCTCTGTTGAGTATATTCTACTAAATAAAATTTCATAAGTTTTTCTTGTAACATTGAAAATTTTCTTCTATTTTTCTACCTATAAATTCTTTAAGAATAGTATATAACTCCATTCTGTTGATTTTCTTCACTCTTTCCGAGGGATCTGTGACGAAAGAAAACAAATAATTATACTTAACCCATTTTCATAATTTTGTCTCGTTTTGTTTAATATGCAAGAAAAAATTATGGGGTACATTGGGGGGAATTTTTTTATTATTTCTACTTGCTTAAACTTTACATTTTTTGTTGGCGTTAAAAGTTTAAGGCGACAAGACGCGACACATGGACAAAAACACTAATATATATATATCAAATTTTAGTAAAAAGTCGGGTCGTAAAAAGGATATTTTAATAATGACCATAAAAGTTTAAAATAATGAATAAACTACGTGAAATTTGTTTTAGTTTAAAGTACTAACCTTCCGTTTCCATGTCCAAGTCGTATTCTTGCTGTTGTTTGCCACCAAAAGACATTTTGATTTAAAAACTGAGTAACACAAATGGGATCACCGAGAACAATTACACGTTATTAGCATAAAGGCTGTGTTCCGACTGCCGTTGAGGCCCGGTGTCAAGACAAGGAAGGGGAAGGTAGCTGCCTTTCAATAAACAGGTTATCGTATATAAGAAAGAATGCCTTTCAGGTAGCATTAGACTGACTTTGCGATTTTCTATTATGTCCTGTTTTTTACCTCAAATACCCCTTAGTGCACCGTTTGCATTTCGGCCTCGAATTAAGCGCCAGGAATGAAGGCCTCAGAATAAAAAAAATATTTTTTATTCTTTATTTATTTAGTCTTTTTTTAACCCATAGGATATGCAAGCCCCATAATACCCTAAACTTACAATCAGCTCAGAATAAAATATATAGTCAAAGAAAGCTGCCTTTCAATAAACAGGTTATCGTATATAAGAAAGAATGCCTTTCAGGTAGCATTAGACTGACTTTGCGATTTTCTATTATGTCCTGTTTTTTACCTCAAATACCCCTTAGTGCACCGTTTGCATTTCGGCCTCGAATTAAGCGCCAGGAATGAAGGCCTCAGAATAAAAAAAATATTTTTTATTCTTTATTTATTTAGTCTTTTTTTAACCCATAGGATATGCAAGCCCCATAATACCCTAAACTTACAATCAGCTCAGAATAAAATATATAGTCAAAGAAATATGTCTGGGTTCAATGCCCGAGTGTGATGGAACTGGCCGTTTAATATGATTTACTGTTTCCATGCTTCAATAAATCCAGCACTCCCAGTCTGTACTAAGGACGTGAAGTCACGCTAACGTTTTATCCACAGTCTCTCCTCTTCAATCCATCGAAGTCATACATCCGCGGTAACCTAATATCCGGCTACTCAGAGCTGGACCTGATGACGGACTGCTTCGTCTCCCTGTTCAGGATAATGCCGCACAACAACGACGCGCTCAAAGTCTGCCTCAACCTCAACACGCATATCTCCTACCATTGTGTCATCATCAATTCTTTGCTTAGGTGAGTATAATGACTTTGTATGACCGTAGCGTAGTTACAGCTAGTGGCGTAGAGAGGGCGCTGTTCTCAATAGCATACAGCTTCATAGAAGTTACTACAACCAGAATCGCGCTAACGAAGTTTGCTTAGCGATCTAGCTTATGTGCGAGTTCCCGATATTAATCGGGATCACTATACATACATACATAGATTCGCGTCTATAATATAGATTAACCCCGAATGGATAAGCAATATGGCGGGATACTATTGTATATTACTTTAAAATTTTATTAATTCCAAAGCAATTATGCACATTGCTTGTTGTTGTGTTGAAGGAACATCGTACTCGCTCCTCCATAGCATATTGTCGGATTATATACCTAGTGGAAAAGCTTTTGTCCATTTTAATGAAACGCTCAGACGTTGAGGTTCCTCAATGTTTTCCTTCACAATTAAAGACAGCGAAAATTAACTATGTACATACATACATAGATTCACGCCTGTTTCCCAGAGGGGTAGGCAGAGACTACGGATTTCCATTTGCTACGATCCTGACACACTTCCCTGGCTTCACTCACTTTCCTCATACACGCCCGTTGGTTCAAGGTGCTCTTAACCTGGCCTTTCCAGAACGCCTCTGATCTGATCGAGAAACGTTCGCCTAGGTTTTCCTCTTGCGACTGTTCCATTAACTAAGTACTACGTACATATTTCAAAATTGTCTTGGGATCGACCCGAGACCTTTGCGTTGCAGTATAATGTAACGGTCTTCTACCTAGCTATCGCTACTTGTTTGATCGCCTGTTAATTATTTTTTGGATTAATATGTCTTTTAGAAACTGGGTGCGGATTCATTTAATCAGTAATTTGTTTCAGGATAATAAAACAACCCCGGTTACCGTGGTGGCCTCAAATAGAGTTACTGTATCCGAGAGCGGCGGAGCTCAGGGCCATGTTTACCGACACCTCCAATAAGGCTACGCAGGTACGTGAAAGCAAGGCTTTACTAAGTTAATCTATTAATTGAAGTGGTAAGGTTACAGTATAACTTTATTTGCGAAACGTGGAAGAGAAAGAAAAATAAAATAAAAAGGAAAAGAGAATAAGAAAAAGAATCCATAACGAGAAAAAAAGAGAAAGAAAAGAAAATGATAAAGAAAAAAGGAACAGAAATTGTGCTAGCTATGGTATTTTCTATTGCTACTACGTCCGTGGGGTTAGACAGGTGTATACACCCATATACAGGATTATAAGCCATGTAACAGACGTCAGGCCCATTGCAGTCTACTGGGCATTGTCGTAGACTCCGCGCTGCCACTGAGAATTCTTTAACAGAAAATCCAACAACTTGATATTTAAACAGAGACCTCGAGCACACTATCGTTTCGAAACAGCGGTAGTAAAAATATACGATATAGCCAGCTATGCCTACGAAACAGTCCTTTTGGTACCCTTTTGGTCCTTTTTCTGTATCCCTGATAACGTGTTTGATACGCTATGTTTGTCACGCTCTCACGGCTCAACTACTCGGCCGATCGTCACAAAATTTCGCATACACGTTGTCTGGAGTATAGAAAAATACCTTTCACACAGAAAAAAAGACTTTCATTAACCTTTCTTCTACGTCGTTTCACTCTTGACAGAGTGGTCGTGGTCATCTATTAACCTAACCTAAGCTATATTTACGCAAGCGAAACCGTAGACAAAATCTAGTAGGTTATAATTTTTTTTCAGGGTTACGTAGTACACACTCCGCTGCGTATGATCTCTTTAACCCTCAAGTCGAAGGAGGTGCAGTCGAAGTTCAACAAGAGCGAAGAGATGCCGGCCTACAGGAACCTCTTGTTGTGCATGGTCAAGCTAATACATGCCGATCCTATGTTGATGCTTAGTGTAAGTAGCTGCAGTTTTTTCTAACCGCCAGAGATTTTCTAATGGTTGATTTGTACGTAGTCTGCTGGGATGGTAGAGGTGACTAACTTTCGACATTTTTAACAGGGTTACATGAAAATAATAATAACCTTTTACCCATTTGACCGTAATCCCGAAAATCGCCTTTAGTAATGCGGGTTAGAAATGAAACTCACATAAACGAGGATAAATTTTATTGAGTTCTCGGAGAATCTAAACAGCGCGATTCAGCACATGAACAACTCCATCTATCGAGCTTAGGGTTAAACAAGTTGTTTTGATTGAATACCCGTGTCTTTTTTACATCATACTTAACAACGTTTGTTCTACCACTTATTAAACTCAACAGATTTCCAGAAACATATTTTAATAGGTGCCCCGACTATCGCACAACGCTAGAAGCGCCATACATCTACATAATTATATTTCGCTTTATTGAGTAAAAAGCAAGCCCCATGGAACATGTATAATGTAGATGTTCCGTCGGGTGTGGTGGCCTTATTTATCGACTCCAATAAGGCCACACAGTTACGTGATAGCAAGGCTTTATAAACTTAATCTATTGAATGAAATGGTAAAGATAAGATTAGCCAAATGTTGCCATTGAGCTGGTTTTTCTCAATAAAATAATTCGATGCAGCTGTGGTGATACCGTTATGTGTATAGCAATCAAAGATTTAAATCATGGACGTGCCCAAACCGTACTAAGAATGCCCGAAGAAATGTCTACACTAAGAAGAAATGTCTACACTAAGAAGAAATGTCTACACTAAGAAGAAATGTCTACACTAAGAAGAAATGTCTACACTAAGAAGAAATGTCTACACTAAGAAGAAATGTCTACACTAAGAAGAAATGTCTACACTAAGAAGAAATGTCTACACTAAGAAGAAATGTCTACACTAAGAAGAAATGTCTACACTAAGAAGAAATGTCTACACTAAGAAGAAATGTCTACACTAAGAAGAAATGTCTACACTAAGAAGAAATGTCTACACTAAGAAGAAATGTCTACACTAAGAAGAAATGTCTACACTAAGAAGAAATGTCTACACTAAGAAGAAATGTCTACACTAAGAAGAAATGTCTACACTAAGAAGAAATGTCTACACTAAGAAGAAATGTCTACACTAAGAAGAAATGTCTACACTAAGAAGAAAAGTCTACACTAAGAAGAAATGTCTACACTAAGAAGAAATGTCTACACTAAGAAGAGTGAACATGATAGAGAACGATAGAGTCAAATTTTCAATACAAATGAAAGTGATAGTACTATATTATGTATAATTCAGATGCCATGTCGACAAAGATCCACAATGGTGGCCTTATTTAAATATAGAAGGATACATCTATGATTTAAATCTTTGATAGTAACCCTATATGTGATAAAAATTATCGAACGTTAAAACGTAATCAACGTATTGTTTTTCTTGAAAACTTTGTCCAGACCAGAAAACCACGGATGATCTTCCATGTAACATCTGGTACATGGAAGATCATCCGAAGAATTAAATATTAATAGTAATACAATACAAAGTAGATGATTTTTTGCGCCTCGTTTTTGGTCGTGTAGGATTAATGTTGGTCCAAGTATGTTTCCTTGAGTGAGATTATGAGGTTTATTGCATTTGTCGCTTTTGTGCCAATCAAATCTGAAACGAAACTTGATACTTTATACTACTATGCCTTTTAAGTTCTGTCGTTTAAATATTTCCCGCTAATTTTGAATTTAGAATTGCTCAATTTTCAAATTTGTTTGAATTTAGAATGGCAAAACAATTGAAAGAATTAGGATTGATGCAACTATTTAGTCACAGCGTTGTTTTGAATCTGTCAGGTCGCGCACAAAAATGAATCTCTCGAAGGAAAACGTTCGTGCTATAATTTTTTACAACTTTCGGAGAGGCCTAACTCGGATTCAATGTTTCGAGGAGATAAGATCTGTGTTTTATGATGAAGCCCCTTGTCTACGGACTGTCGAACGATGGTATTTAGAATTCCAGCGGGCAATACTAGTCTTAGTGACAAATCTCGTGAAGGACGTCCAAAATCCGCCTTTACTGAAGAAAACATCGTTGCTGTGAGACAACTGATACTCGAAAATCGTCATGTGACATATCGGGAGATAGAGGCGTTAATAGGTATCTCAGGAACAACCATTCAAAAGATCTTGCATGAGGAGCTTGGTGTGAGAAAGCTAGTTTGCCGATGGATCCCGCATTTGCTTTCCGATGATCATAAGGCGGTCCGCGTCAGATGGTGTAAGAAAACTCTCCAAAGGTTCAAGCGAGGAGAGTCAAATCACGTCTACGACATCATCAGTGGTGACGAATCTTGGATTTATGCATACGACCCTGATTCCAAACAGCAATCCATAACCTGGGTCTTCCGAGATGAGCCAAAGCCGACTAAAGTTGTTCGCTCTCGAAGCACTTCGAAGAAGATGGTGGCTACGTTCGTGGCGAAAACCGGTCACGTTGCAACAATTGCGCTTGAAGATCGTAGAACGGTTAATGCAGAGTGCTATACCACAGTTTGTTTGCCACAAGTCATCGCCGAAGTTCGGAAATCTAACCCAAAGCGACGCATCATCCTACACCATGACAATGCAAGCTCACATACCGCTGGTAAAACAATTGATTATTTGAAGCAGGAAAACGTAGAAATTTTTGACCATCCCCCATACAGTCCTGACCTAAGCCCTAACGATTTCTTTACATTTCCTAAAATTAAGAAACTCTTCGTGGACAAAGGTTCCAGTGCGGTGAAGAAGCAGTCGACGCTTTCAAGTCGGTCATTTTGGACATACCGACTTTGGAGTGGAATGAGTGTTTTAATAACTGGTTCGAGCGAATGGCAAAATGTATAAAACTTCGAGGTGAATACTTTGAAAAATAATAAATAATACTTTAAGTTTCTAGTTGTGTTTTTTTCTTCAAACGACAAAACTTAAAAGCCATGCCTCGTAGCTTGTAACGCTGCTATATTCTCGATAGCTAATACGCTATTCATTTTGTTATTCGAATACCCTTGCTGTTTTGTTTAATTAAAAGCGTTGTGATGCATACGGTGTCAAACACCTTACCGTGGTCAAAAGAGACACTTATTCATTTTATTAATTGCAAATTATTTAGTAAAATATTCTTGAAGAACATATTCCGATATGTTTTTATAGGATCAATTTCCTTACACAAAACCGACCTTCTGGTTTAATCTTCTGAGATGTGACGTACGATCTGTAGAACCCCGGGCGCTCGAGTGTGGAGATCCAGTCATCGACGACGGAGCTGATCAACGGTCTGGTGTCGCTGGTGCACCAGACGGGCATGGGCGAGATCTCTGCTGCCGCCATGGACGCGCTACTGGCGCTACACCGCCCCGACCGCGTGCACATGTGGAACCCCGAGGCGCCGCTCAACACCTTCTGGGACATTAGGTACGTGCCTTGCCATGCGCGAGATCTCGTGCACATGTGGAACCTCGAGGCGCCGCTGAATACCTTCTGGGACATTAGGTACATGCCTTGCCATGCGCAAGATCTCGTGCACATGTGGAACCTCGAGGCGCCGCTGAATACCTTCTGGGACATTAGGTACGTGCCTTGCCATGCGCGAGATCTCGTGCACATGTGGAACCCCGAGGCGCCGCTGAATACCTTCTGGGACATTAGGTACGTGCCTTGCCATGCGCAAGATCTCGTGCACATGTGGAACCCCGAGGCGCCGCTCAACACCTTCTGGGACATTAGGTACGTGCCTTGCCATGCGCGAGATCTCGTGCATATGTGGAACCCCGAGGCGCCGCTGAACACTTTCTGGGACATTAGGTACGTGCCTTGCCATGCGCAAGATCTCGTGCACATGTGGAACCTCGAGACGCCGCTCAACGCCTTCTATGTAGATAAATATGTATTACCTCAATATTTCGGCATCTACGTTTTTCGATTTAAAATTATACAAGGCCAAAATATGCTAGTAAACATTGGTTAAGTAGAAATCCAATTTATGCCACGGTATCAGTACCATACAACACAATTAACCAAATATTCTCTCCCAGCTCCCAGGTCCTATACAACATAAGTCAGAAGCTAATCCAGCGTCAGATCTGCAACTACCGCGAAGTGCTTCGCTGGCTGCGTGATATCCTGACGTGTCGCAACGAATACCTTGCGAAACACAAGGAGTACGCCAACACTGGCTCGCAGATACCCATCTGTAAACAGGCGCACATCAAGCTCGAGGTGAGGTCACCCATCAGTTTCTATGTCTTGGTGTGTGTAGCTTAACATTATCTATACAAATAAATAAAATTGAAGTGTCTGTTTGTCAAATGACAAAATAACAACTTTTTACTAAATGCATATGAAAGTGTATAAGTACCGTAATTATATTAAAAAACTATTTTAAACAGTTTTGTCTATTTGTGCCGGCTATCTCTGAAACGGCTAGACCGATTTTGAAGGGACTTTCACTGACAGATAGCTGATGCTATAAGGCTACTTTTATTTTATGAAAAGAATATATTAAAACTGTTTTGTTAAATTCCACGCGAACGGAGTCGCCGCGACTAGCAAGCTAGTTTTATGTAAAGAGTTCCACCCCGCAAAATGGACATTATGTAAATCAGTTATTATAGTCTGGACGTGGACTGTAAAGTACAGGTACGGTCAGCGACATAGTTAATTAACATTGACGAAGTTTTAAATGTTTTTTTTTTATATACAGCGTTAAGTAAGATGTAATTAAATTTATGGTACAGTAATAATAATAATAATATTCTATCACACACACACAACACCATCTAGCCCAAACTAAGCAGAGCTTGTACTATGGGTACTAGACAATGGATAAACATACATATATACTTTTTTCTTTGTAAATACATACATATTATACATAGAAACACCCAGACCAAAACAAACATTCATGTTCATGCACACAAATGTTTGACTTGTGCGGGAATCGAACCCGCGACCTCAGGCGTGGTAGTCGGTTACACCAACCACTACGCCATAGAGGCCTGTGCTTAATGTAAAGCTCTCAAAATATGATAAATAACTTTTAACCTGTCCCTGAATATGATAAATAATTGTTTGAAACGCCGAACATCATTTTAAAACTATATTGTTATTGCGTCTGGCTGCTGGAGTGCTCTGCCCCTCATATTTAATCAACACAAAAATCATTTATTCATTTAGGTCACAAAGTAACACTTATGAACGTTAAACGGGCTGGTGAGTTTATTACATTTACTAAATTTACATTTATGTTAGTTTATGTTTCTTATTGATGGTTGTATGCTACAGGTGGTATTCTTCATGTGCCTCTGGTCGATCGATACCGACGTGGTGTTAGTCGCGATGTCGTGCTTCGCCCTGCTGTGCCAGGAGGCCGACATACGCTGCGGCTCGGACGAGATCACCACGCAGTGCCTGCTGCCCAACTACGCAGTGTTCCAGGAGATTGCACACACTTCAACCGTGCTCACCACTGGTAAGGGATTATAGTTAGCTCATGCTTTAAAATTATTGGGATGAGATTTTATTACTATGAACTTTCGCCACTTCGATTCAATAAAGCCTTCGATCAAATATACCATAGATGCACATTCTCATACAAAAACCGCGTCAATATGTGGCACTGACCAGTACTACTTACTTATAAGTGTCTGCATTTATTATGCAATCCAGGAAATAAACCGGAATAACCATTGAACGCCCACTGAGAAACATTTTGTAATAGTTTAGTTAAAACGCGTCAATGTAAAGCGTCCTAAGTGTGTTACTCGCGATACGCAAGCGTACTAAGTATATGGTACGGTCTCCACCGTAGTAGTGGTGTCGATTCGCTCTCGCTTACGGGCAGCGCACGCAAGAGTGAGTGGGACAGGTGCATAATATAGCGCATACGACTGATTTATGCACAGTTTTGTTGGGGCCGTTTTTCGAGCGACGATCGCGCATCTATGGTATATTTGATCGAAGAATATAGCTCATGTTTTCGGTTTAGTAGAGCGAGTTACAAAGGTTCAGATAAGTAGGTGTTGATATAATAGAGTATCTTTCGAATGCTTAAATGCTGCTTCGAACTAGCGTTTCACCAGTAAACTTGTTTGTCGATTTTATTAATAATAACAAAACGATGAGAGGTTCGTGCTAGGCGCAGGCCTCCCACAAGGTGGAACAACGACTTGGTAACGGTCGCGTGGAGCGGTTGGATGCGGGCGCCACCAGACCGGTTTGTGTCGTAGATCCTTGGAGGAGGCCTATGTACAGCATTGGCCGCTTTTCGTCTAAGATGATGATGGTACTTTTTATTGCGACTGATGTCGCAGGTTTTTCGACTAGATGTAATAAACATTCGCGATATTTTAAATTATTTATTTAAAACAATAATAATCTTTATATATATAAATCTTCTGTGCGTGTGTTTTTAATTAAACTCCTAAACGGCTGGACCGATTTTGATGAATTTTTTGTGTTCAAGTGGATTCGAGAATGGTATAGATTTGGGTTTTTTTTCGTGTGTAGAGGACTACGTCTGTCGGGACAGCTAGTATAATATATAATGATTCTTTAATTTCCTGATATAGTCAAAGAAAATGATTGACAAAATCACAATTCATAACTAAATGCTTTTAGAACTATGTTCAATGTTCAGCTATTGATATAGCTGATTGTACAAAGTTATTATAATGTAAGTCTAAGTCTGTTCCCTTTACTATTGCAAGCAGCGAGCCAGGATATGGGCAGAGGATGTTATTATAAAAATATACACAGTAAGTACATGCATACATAGATTCACGCCTGTTTCCCAGAGGGGTAGGCAGAGACTACGGATTTCCATTTGCTACGATCCTGACACACTTCTCTGGCTTCATTCAGTTTCATCACATTCCTCATACACGCCCGTCGGTTCAAGGTGCTCTTAACCTGGCCTTTGTCCAGAACGCCTCCGATCTGTTCGAGAAACGTTCGCCTAGGTTTTTCCCTTGCGACTGTTCCATTCACACTAGCCTTATAAACTTTCTTAGTACACAGTAAGTGTATTGGTGTAAATGTTAATTATACAAATGTTGCAGTACCTATCTATTTCTTTCATTCTATCTCAGGTAAAAAGGAAGTGAAATTACACTGTTTATAGGATAAATTGGTTATCAAATATAGAAAATGCTACTTTTCTAAAAGGATTTTGGTGATGATGGTTATAATTTTACCCCCTTGAAGGTGAAAATGCAACCATCTTATTGTTGTCATGTCTGGCACTGCCTGGTTGAAGCCAATATATATTGTTTCCTATTACGTAGTATTTAACTGGCGAAACGTGAGCACTTAAGCCTCTCTTTTCGGGGATATAGGCTTTTATTAAAAAAACTAGAAGTCCTGAGATAGAGCAAGCCGAAGGATCGATATTTTTTATAATCTATACTAATATTATAAAGCTGAAGAGATTGTTTGTTTGTTTTTTTGACCGCGCTAATCTCAGGAACTACTGGTTCGATTTGGAAAATTATTTTAGTGTTGGATAGCCTATTTATCGAGGAAGGCTATATAACATCACGCTACGACCCACGGGGGTGGCGCAGTGACGACTAATGCGGGTGAAACCGCGGGAACATCTAGTCTCCCATAATTGAAATTCTGGCGATAAGAACATACATACTCGTTTTTTTGTCTGATTTGGTTTTTCTAGGCCTCGCAGAAGTTAAATGAAATGTACTTATATATAATAAAACAGAAAATTGTTAAATTACAAAATTGATTAAGATTTTTGCAGTTGAAATCAAGAGGTCGTAGACCTAATCTCACCTATTGTACTTTTGACATGAACCCACGCATAACACAACCACATGATATTAGCAGGATGGTTTAAAAAAAAATGCAACTGATACCCGACATAAATAGTTAGTGACTTATAAAAAAAAGAGAAGTTCTAGTCTCTACATAAGTACAAAAAATTATAATAACTTTTCTACCAGGTTCAGCGGCCCTACAAAAGCGCATAATGGCGCTACTGAGAAAGATAGAGCACTGTGTGAACGGGGTGCAGCCCGTGTGGGAGGAGACGTTCCGATGTTGGTAAGTTTAAATTTCATAATCATTGCAAATTTACTTTTTACAATAGTTTTATTGACATATCCGATTTGAGATTGATCATTCAACAATTGATTTTATAGATTGTTCGAAAATTCTGAATTGATTTTGTGAATCGATGTAAGATGCCGTAAAATCAGGCCATTCATGCCATTCACAATAATCGTGTACAATTTAAACGAAACGCTGTGACCAGTCTTAGAATTTTCTTTATTTCCTGCCGCGTTTCATTGTATCGTTTCGCTTAACAAAAATCGATTACCGCGCATATCGGTTTTGAATTCGATTCAATTAACAGGATCAATAGGTCAAAAGGTTGTAGTCTGGGAGCCTACACCGACATAGTTAATTACTGAAGAATTAACGTATTTGCGCTATGATTTATCTTCGAATTATCGTATCAGCAAACAAATTCAGTAAAACCGCTAGATGCTCAATGCGCTATTGATTTGACCAAATCCCAGTATTCTGTATATGTTTGCTTTTCTGCAAAATTCCCCTTAAAATTCTATTTTTATGTTCCCATTGCTCATTCACGAAAGCCAGGCCTCTAGAAGCTAGTTTACTGAACCTGTTTGTATGTTTGGGTACAGGGACTCGCTATGCAAGCTGCTGCAGAAGTACCCCAAAGGTCAGGGTGACAAGCTTGATGATTGCCAGATGGAAGCGCTGCACCGCGCCGTCGCCAAGCGCCGGGTCTCACACCACACCAGCTCCGAACATGACTTCGAGGTACACACTACTGGCCATAGTCAAATAAAAAATATGTTTATTCATATAGGTTACAAAGTAACATTTACGAACGTCAAAGTTACATAATATTGTCTTACGTTTATTCAAATGTTGTACATTGAAATTAAACTTTCACGGGAAGAACTAGGCTGCTGAAAAGCAACCGAAACTTTCAGGAGAGTGTAAACTTAAATAAATATTCTTTTTATAATTTAAATAGCTTAAATGGACATGTAGAAAGAATGGACGAGGAAAGACTGACTAAGAAAGTTTATAAGGATAGTGTGAATGGAACAGTCGTAAGAGGAAAACCTAGGCGAACGTTTCTCGATCAGATCGGAGGCGTTCTGGACAAAGGCGAGGTTAAGAGCTCCTTGAACCGACGGGCGTGTATGAGGAATGTGATGAAGCCAGATAAGTGTGTCAGGATCGTAGCAAATGGAAATCCGTAGTCTGCCTACCCCTCTGGAAAACAGGCGTGAATCTATGTATGTATGTAAATAGTAGTAAAGTTGTTTCAAAATTATGTAATAAAAGTGTTTTGTTAATTTCAAAGTTACACTTATTAATGTGGATTTACATTTAGCTGTTGTCATGTTCAGCAAAGCAAGGGTGAAGACCTAATAAGAAAAACTGGCAAGGAATTAGACTATTATTATTATTAACAAATCAATTAATAATTTTTGGAAGTGAAAACTTCGTTAGGTGCGTTGAGCACTACTTGGGTGAACAAAAATCATAGAACTCGCGTCATCGTCAAGCTTCCACGCTTTCCATTTTTGAATTATTTTAGAATATTTACAATATCTCAGAAATGGTGCGTCCTACGCAAAAAATAACGAAATTTTAACCCCCTTAATAACTCCTAAGTGAGTATCAGGAATCCGAACTGCCCCTTTTTTTTTGATCAAGGACTAAAGTTTTCACTTCTATCGGCAGTCCCCAAAGACCGCCCCAATTATTTTTTGCTGATCAAAGTGTATACAAATGCAATAACTTGGTAATATACTGTATGGATATACAACATGTCACAGATATAACGCACAACCTCAAACGCCCCAATTAGATTATTAAATCGTAATAATAATATAATCATTAAAATGTTACTTATGTACTGAAATATTTTAATTTAACGAATTAGTTCTCCTTATTGTGCGTGCATAGTATGGGTATGTTACAATAAATCTAACATTATTGCCTTTATTGCATCAAAAACCTTATTGCCTTGAGTTATGATACATTTTCGTTAACTTCAGCTGTTTAATAAATGGGTGACTATAATTTAATTCGTTTTAATTATTTTAGGGATAAAAAATTACCTATATTAAAAATTGCTGGAATTGATTCAGAAGCCGATTTTGAACAAACTACTTTCAGTATGTGCGTTTATTATGTTACATGTTGTATATTTACTGGTAGCAGTTTTAATATGATAAATACATATTGAGCTACGAACTACCTGAGTAGTTGCAGGGAGTCGAGTGCCGCGCGGCGCTACTGTATACTTGCCTCTGACTATGTAAAACTAAAGCGTTAGCATGTCGCTACAACATTATCTATACTAATATTATAAAGCTGAAGAGTTTGTTTGTTTGTTTAAAAGCGCTAATCTCAAAAAATTCGAAGTGAAAAATTCTTTTTTTTGTTGGATAGCTTATTTATCGAGGAAGGTTATAGGCTACGTAACATCACGCTACGACCCACGGGAGCGGTGCAGTAATCATAAACGCGGGTTAAACGGCGGGCACATCTATACTAATATTATAAAGCTGAAGAGTTTGTTTGTTTATTTGGACGCGCTAATCTTAGGAACTACTGGTCCGAATTAAAAAAATATTTTAGTGTTGGATAGCTCATTTATCGAGGAAGGCTATAGGCTATATAACATAACGCTTCGAACCACGGAGGCGGCGCAGTAATCATAAACGCGGGTGAAACCGCGGGCACTAGTAACAAATATATAGTAAAATTTAAAATAAATAGTTCTATGATAAAACTCAACATCAATACAACTTCAGTAAAAGACCCCCAACCACAAAACTTTGACGTTCATAACTGTCACTTTCAAACCCAAACAGATAATATGAGTTGTGGTTGATACGTAACGTTGGTAGATGCAGATCCAAGAGTGGGCGAACATCACGTCTTTCCTGTGTGCCCTCGGCGGTGTGTGCCTGCAGCGGACACCTTCCGTGGCCTGGTCACATCTGCACGCACATGGTAAGTTCATTTATTTATTTTAAGGAAACTACAGCGTTTTTACAAAGATACATTACAAATTTTCTTAAAGGCCCCCATATACGGAACGATTCGTCGTAACGATGGATCTGAAGAAAAACGTTTCGATCCATCGCGTCGAATTATCACTCAACACACGAAACGATTGATCGAAACGATTGGTCGTTGCGAACGTTCGTTTAGGCAGACTGAGACTGAGGCAAAAATCGAATCGTTGATAGCAAAGAGCCATACGCCTTTGATCTATCAATACGATATTTATGATTGTATTGGTTTCTGTTGCGATCACGATATCGTCCTCGATCAAGTAAATCGTTAACGATTTGGACATACACCATCGACTCGTCGTTGCGATCGGTCTGAAACGACGGATCTTAACGACAAATCGTTCCGTATATGGAGGCCTTAAGACTAACTCTAAGCCAATTACAGAGTTCCACGACAATGGAATATGAGGTAGAAAATTGTGATTTCTGAGGCTAAAGTTAACTAAGTAATACTATGAGTTTTATATAATAAGAGTGCTTATCAGAAAGACAGTTATCAGTTCTTCGATCAATAATACACTAGATGCCCGGTAAGCGCTTCAAAAACGAGCCGAAAAATAAGAGCACAAATACGGTTGTGGTCTTGTTTCAAATTAGTATGATCCAATCATAGCCAATATTAAGACGTCAAAATGTCGCAGTGGGCGTTCAAAAATGGCAATAAAATGTTTGGCACTTTGTAATTTAGACTTTAAAATATACGTATAAGATTAAAATTGTTTTGATGTGATTTGAGCAGCGAACAAAGGTCGTAAAAATTAATTGCATTTTGTACATAGCTTTGTGAATGCAACTTTAAGTATTGGATTTAAGGTTGAATTTGCATAAATGTATATTTATTTCAACTAGAATTCTTAGAATTACCTACACTCACAATTGGCGACAGTTTTAAAGAGGACTTTTGTATGGGATTGTGTATCTAGTCTATTATTGATCGAAGTATCAGTTACAGGAATTTACGATCAGGTCACGAATAATGCTATTCACTCACATACAGTCACTAGCCCCGACTCTATAGGCTCTGAGAGTGCCCGAGCCCCTTCAATGACATCCTCGGTAGGGCCGAGTTCCCCCACTATTTTTTCCTATGAGTGATTTAATTTTTTTATTTTGCTCGTCAAAATGACCACACTCCACCTGATGGTAAGCAGTCGTGTGGTCTAAGAGCAGTGGCCTCCACACCGTCCTCATAGCAGCCGAGGCGATGTTGAGGCCTCTACTTTGACGGCCTGAGAAGGTGCTTTTTCACGCCCCGTTTAAAGGACCCAGGATTGAAGGAAGAAGGAAACACGTGCAAACGTGTTGACACTGTATAAATGTTAAAGAATTTCGACGTATATTTTTTAGAAATATTATGGTTATAACAAGTTTTTAAAGCCCATCTGTTCAATCAGAAAAACGTATGTGTAATGTTTGACATTAAGCTCGATAGATGGCGTTATTCACTTGCTGAATCGCGATGTTAAGATAAGCTAGCTAGAAGCTAACTCAATAAAATTTGTCTTGGCTTGGTTATGTGAATTTTTAACCCGCATTCCTAAGGGCGATTTTTGTGATAACAGTCCACTTTTTTCGGCACTATAATAATAATATTCTACCTACACACAATACCATCTAGGCCAAGCTAAGCAGAGCTTGTACTATGGGTACTAGACAATGGATAAACATACATATATACTTTTTGTTGTAAATACATACATATTATACATAGAAACACCCAGACCAAGACAAACATCAATGTTCATGCACACAAATGTTTGACTTGTGCGGGAATCGAACCCGCGACCTCAGGCGTGGCAGTCGGTTACACTCACCACTACGCCATCGAGGCCGTCAAATTATACTTTTAGGTATTCATGTTTCAATTTACGAAAAGTTTAGCGCTCCCCAATATTATAATGAAATCGATGACCCTGCATTCAGTTCAATGATGTCGTCTGTGTAAGTCTTATATTTTTTATAGTTTGTACGACAGATATTAGCGGCGGCAGTTAGTAAACATTGCCACAACTACCAATGATCTGTACGCAGATTACATACATATATACATACATAGATTCACGCCTGTTTCCCAGAGGGGTAGGCAGAGACTACGGATTTCCATTTGCTACGATCCTGACATACTTCTCTGGCTTCATTCACTTTCATCACATTCCTCATACACGCCCGTCGGTTCAGGGAGCTCTTAACCTGGCCTTTGTCCAGATTACAATATCAAAATAATATTAATGTTTCTTGAATAGCACATATAGCTCAAATTAAGATTTAATAATATGTTTTTATCCTAACACAGGTATCATTTAATACTTAAAAAGATATTTAGGTTCGGCCTCACATGGAATACTGATCTCATCTTTGGGCAGGGGCACCCCAGTACCAGCTTCTCCCTCTAGACCGCATTCAACGGAGAGCGACTCGAATCGTCGACTGCCAGGATATTTCAAATCGGCTAGACCCCTTGGCGCTGCGTAGAGATGTGGCCTCGCTGTGCATCTTCTATCGCTTGTACTATGGGGAGTACTCCGAGGAATTGTTCGGAATGATCCCTGCCGCCTCTTTCCGCCATCGTTCTACGCGACAGCATTTTCACCCCATCATTTAGATGGTTGGCAGTCCACAACTGTGCGTTTCTCCAGGAATTTTTTCCCTCGCACAACAAAATTGTGGAATGAGCTGTCGTCTACGGTATTTCCGGACCAATACGACCTTCAACACTTCAAGAAAAGAGCGTTCTCCTTTTTAAAAGGCCGGCAACGAACTTGTAACTCCTCTGGTGTTGCAGGTGTCCATGGGTGGCGGTAATCGCTTACCATCAGGCGATCCGTCTGCTCCTTTGCCCCCCAATCCATAAAAAAATCCCTAGATATAAGTACTTATGTATGTGATATCGAAATAAAACATTTTTAATTTCTTTTTTGCTTTCGTTTGTTGCAGCTACAGATTCCAGGAAAACATTCAATGTGTTGGCTAATAGTTCACAAGAAGTACAGTACTGTCCTGTCACACAGTAAGTATAACCATAACTATATTAGTATATTATAGATTATTTTGACTATTTCCGAAGCTTAGTAAAAATATAAACGTTTAACGAGAACAGTTAAACTATAGCCTGGTCAAGACCTCACCAAACTGTGCTGTTTTTTGACTGACTTAATAATTTACGGTCATGCATTTCCTACCTAAAATTATTGCTACGTAGATGTATTTATATCTCACAGGTTGAAAATTTAATTTTGATTGTGTGATTGAAAGGTCGTGGATTTGAATTCCACCCGCCATACTACGGACGTAAACCTACTCCTGTCAAAAGCATATTAGCTTAGCTGGATGGATTAACAAAAATGCTAGTAATTACAATTTAAATTTTTTCTCGCAACTAACATAAACGTAGATTCAGTAACTTCACTAAACTCACAAACCTATAAACTTTGACCTTAATAAGTGTTACTTTGCGACCTATGAGAATAAATGATTTTAACTTTGACTCGAAGCCCAAACATTGTTTTTACAAAGTTTGCTTGCCATTTGTGTTACAAAATACTAGTATACTAGTATTCTTGTTTACTCCTTCAGCTAAGCGAACATTTATGTGTTCACTCGACAGTGAATAGGTTAAGCGTCCTCTGAGTTCTGCGCTTAATTACCACACTGTCTCACCCCAGGTTTGTAGGCCAGCTTCTCCGGTTATTACTATGCAGCAACGAGCGCTTCGGCCAACAGATACAAACGCACGTCAAAGAGTTGGTCGGACATGAGATGTCGCCGGCACTTTACCCTATACTGTTCGATCAGATCAAGGCCATTATCGACAAGTTCTTCGATCAACAGCAACAGGTATGTAACACCCTCTTTCCGTCTTCCCACTCCTTCTTCCCACTTCCTTTTTTTCCTAAAGGGTCGGCAACGCGCAAGTGATGACTCTGGTGTTGCAGGCGTCCATAGGCTACGGTGACCACTTACCATCAGGTGGGCCGTATGCTTGTTAGTGGTTAAAAAAAAGAAGCTTTATTGAAATTAATCTGGTCTTTACCGATTTTATCGCGTTTATTAATATTTTTATTACATAACTAGCTGATCCGCGCAGCTTCGTCTGCTTTACATAACATAATTTTCCCCATTTTTGCAACGTTTTTCATTGATGTTCCGCTCTTATTGGTCGTAGCGTGATGTTATATAGCTTATAGCCTTCCTAGATAAATAGGATATCCAACAAAAAAAAATTCAATTCGGACCAGTAGTTTCTGAGATTAGTGCGTACAACCAAACAAAAAACAAACTCGACAACAAACAACTTTATAATATTAGTATAGAGTTTGAAACTTTAAACTACTATTGTTAAACACTTTTACTAATTACTGTGTTAATAAAGTGCAATTTAGATTGCAACAAAACATGGTTTGAATTTATATTTGCATACAGATTGCAGGCATTTATTATTGAATAATACTACGTATGAGACTTTAGCAGCGATAGTTCAGTGGGGAGACCAACAGATTGCAATGCAGAGGGTCTCGGGTTCGAACCCACGTCGCGCACCTCTGACTTTCGGAAGTTATATGACTTTTCGAAATTATGTGCGTATTGATTGACAATTATCGCCTGCTCCGTGCCTCGGAGAGCACGTTAAGTCGTCGGTCCCGGCTGCCATGAACATCTATGGCAGTCGTTATTGGGAAGTCAGTGCCCTCTAATATCCTGATACTGGTCTAGCCTTAGGGTATCGTTAGCCTTCGGGTTGCGGAGGTCAGATGGCAGTCGCTCCGTATAAAAATTGATATCCAATCAAATCCGGTTAGACTAGAAAGCCGACTCCGAGTGACTTGGGAATATTAAAGGCTAAGGAGAAGACTACGTATAAGACTTTGTTATTTCGTGACTACTGTTTGAAAGAGTCTTTTGAAACGAGCTGAAGTTGTCACGAAAAAGTTTGTGTGTTTTATCCAATTGTCTTACGCTTATACAATATTTCTAGATATTCTACTCTATAATGAACTTGCTGTGAATGACGTCTTGGGTTTGATTCCTAGTTCGGACAGTGTTATTGGGTTTTCTGTCAAGAGATTCTTAGAAGACCGCAATAGATACGCCTTATTACGCGAGACATAAACATAATTGCCGAAATCGAAATATTATACATTACCGCCTACCTTTTTACGACTTTATACGTGTTTTTTTCGCAGGTTATGTTAACTGACATCAACACTCAGTTCGTGGAGCACACCATCTTCGTAATGAAAAGTATTCTGGAGTCACATAAGAAGAGTGGACATCCCATTGAGATTCTTAGTACCACGTCCATAGAAGCGCTCATGTTGGCTATCGTTAGGTAATTATTTATTATTGAGGTATATTATTATGTTAAGAAATCTCAATACAAGTCCGGAATAAGGAAGTTGGCGGTGTTCGCCATACCCGTGTTTCGGAAAGCACGTAAAGCCTATTTGTTTTAGTTGGTCCTGCGCCTGATCTCTCTCCGGTCGTGTCAGATTGACGTCTCATCGGATCATGAGAGTGAGGGAACAGAGAGTGCACTTGTGTTTGCGCACACGCTTGTGCACTATAATATCTCCTGCGCATCTGCGTCACAACAGAGGCTGACCATCTGGTCAGCCTCTGTTGTGATTAGCTGTTATGACCGAAATTCGTTTTCGGCTTGTAAGGTACTGGCTTTGATTTTCGGGTAAGTAAGGAAAATTGGTATTCAGCTCACTTGTAAGTGCAGCTGCCGAATTATTTTTATCAGTGATAGTCTAGTGGGGGACTGTTGGATCGCCACGTAAATGTTTGGAGTTTGAGCCCAAGGCGCGCATCTCTGACTTTTAGAAGTTATGTGCCTATTATATAGTTAATTTTATTATTATTTAATTATTATAAAAAAGTAAAGGATTGCTTGTATTAACAGCAAAGGAAAGTATTGTCATATACAGGCCTGATATTTCATCATATTAGAGTTCGAAAAACTCTTATACAACAGCTTTGTCCGTCTGTCTGTCTGTTATACAACTTTCAACTCAAGAACCGTAAGAGTTGGCGTTCGACTCAGCATAGTCGATATACCCCCGAAATGACTATGACCTCTGACCTCCGACCTCAAGGTCACGTGGTATCACGTGACCTTGTCATATTTAATTTAATTTAATTTATCTATGAATAAAGTTTTATCTTATCTTATTACTTGAACCATTTTTTCGAACTCTTAAGATTTACGGCAATTCATTGTCGTTTCTCTCTTGTTGTTTTTTACAATTCGTTTGATATTGCTATTATGTAATATTTTTTATATTAAATATGTAATGTTTGTTGTAGATACGTTCGACATTTAGATATGACGGTGATGTCTGTTCACATCAAGACAAAGCTTTGTCAAGTGGTGGAAGCCATGATGCGGCGGAGAGATGACCTCGCATTTAGACAAGTACGTACTGTAGTTTTATAACCTGTGTTACTAGTACCCATAAATAGGGTACCGTAACTTCGTATGACTTTAGCCCTGAGGGGTGACATTGGCCCTTAACTGAAAAAAGTTTGAAGTTGCCACCAGACCATTATCATACCTTTTGCCGAAAAATACACGTGGAAATCAATAGATAGCAATATAAACTGTCAGTAACACAGCTTCTTCAGTTAAACAGCTTTTTCCAATTAAGGTCCAATGTCACCCCTCAGGGCTAAAGTCATACAAGTTACCGGTACCAATTTAGAATAGCTTAAATATAAAAAAAACGAGACTTAGATAAAACTAGATTTTGCCCGCGGCTTCGCTCGCGTTAAGCTAGATTTTGTCAATACATTTCTATCCCTTGGGAACAGTACTTTATTTTGGTTTCATCCAAAAAACAAGGTCAAGACAGAAATTCTTGTGTTCCCTTGACAACGTATACGCGAAATTTCAAGATGATCGGTTAAGTAGTATAGTCGTGAAAGCATAATAAACAAACTTATAGTAAGGCCGCAGGCTAAATCTATACTATATAAACATACACCATAATTATATACAACAAAGCAACTAGCGACATGCAGCGGCGAAATAGGGAACTAATATAATATAATAATAATATAATATTCTATCACATATAGACAACACCATCTAGCCCAAACTAAGCAGAGCTTGTACTATGGGTACTAGATAATGGATAAACATACATATATACTTTTATTATTGTAAATACATACATATTATACATAGAAACACCCAGACCAAGACAAACATCCATATTCATGCACACAAATGTTTGAATTGTGCGGGACTCTAACCCGCGACTTCAGGAATGGCAGTCGGTTACACTAAACACTATGCCATCGAGGCCGACAATGATTACGTTATGACGTTTTCTTCTGTTCGCTTCCAGGAAATGAAGTTCCGTAACAAAATGGTGGAGTATGTAACAGACTGGGTGCTAGGCAGCAGTCACCAGATCGCACCACCCATACGAGCTGACGCCTCTTGCATAGGGAGGTACGGAGCCCAACATTCCCCTATTTAGTTCCCCACTCCAGAGCGATGGTTCCACACATAAGCTTCTATTCTTGACTCTCTCTCTCTTTTTGTGAATAGTTCTAAAGTTTCAGTCACATAACCCTTTGACCTCACTTTTCTCCCTTTATTTAAGGAACTTCGTGCATTTGTCGCTCCATCAAATTACAGACCTTTCATAATTTTACTATACATATAAGGACCTGGCTAGTTCCAAAACAGGTTTAGATAATACACTATGCCATTTACTAATACCATGCTGCATATTATTAAATATATCGACTCTTCGAGGATAAAGTGTTGTAAAAGCAAGAATGCTTCTTTCCAGGAAAGCTTAAAACAACTTTTCCTTTTTGTTCTTATGAACATATTAATTACGAAATTATATATTTTAGTAGTGTGGCGTTCATGGCGAGTTAAAGTATTATTTATACCATTATTTTTTTTAATAAAAGCTTATGCTGCGGTATTTTCTGGGCAGAAAACCATTTTTTCGATGCAGCTCGGAAAACTGCATAGGGTTACATCAATAACTAAATTTCGGCAAAAGTGCTTTTAAAACATTTTATCCTCGAACAGTCGATATGTCCTCAGCTGTCTTCTTGATTTCACATTATCTTAGATTTTTAGGATATCATGAAAGCGTTTCTAAACTGCTTACTGTAGAATTAATCTATTGAGTCGCAGCGTCACACCGGCGGCATTCCAACAATTGGCAGGTTAAATGCTCTATAGTAAGCAGTAGGAAAACGCAGCAGGAGTAAGCACATAAGGTGGAACGACGAACTGCTAAGGGTCGTGGTAAGCGATTGGATTTGGGCTCTCAAGTTCAGTTTATGTGGTAATCCTTGGGAGAAGCTTTTGTCCAGCAGCGGACGTCTCTTTCTCTAAACCAAGCAGTAGGAAAACGCATCAGAGGTAGGCACACAAGGTGGACTAAAGACCTGGTAAGAATCGCGTGAAGCGGTTGGATGCGAGCCCAAAATCGGTTTGTCTGGAATATTTTGGAGAAGGCCTATCTCCAACAGTGGACTTGTTACGGTATAGTTAAATACTCTAAACAAAGCAGTAGAAAGACGCAGCTGGAGTAAGTATATAAGGTGGCGAAGAACTGGTAAGGGTCGCGGGAAGCCGTTGGACCGTAGATCGGTTTGTGTGGAAAATCTTGACGGAGGCCTATGACCAGCAGAAGATGTCTTTCGGCGGAGATGATGAAGAGATGGTAAGGTCTCGGGTTCGAATCCTCTGGCCTCGTATCTCTAGTCGATTTCTCTTTGTCGACTATTCATGCATCACATTCGCTTCCAGCTGTAGGAAATATTACTAGTCCCTGCTAATAAATAGTACAGCGATTTTTCCTGGACCCAGACACAACACAAGGTTTGTTTTAATATAATTGGGCAGAGATCTATTCTTCTATTGCAATAGAAGAAGTTTGATAATACCAACCTTCTGCATCCACCAGGACAGCGGTCGTGGGATCTGGACGTACTCATGATAAGATGCGTATTATATTACCATATACTGACGCATATTTTTATTTTTTTAAATGTCAGCTTCGGTATTACGAGTATTTACTGTGGAATGGGGGATTTTAGAAACTTAAAACGAAAGACCCTGACTCGGACTCCAACTATTTGTGGAACACAACTTTTTTGTTCCGTGTGGAGATCAAACCATAACTTGGCCCAGTGGCTACCGCTGAAACCCCTACGCTAGCTGTGCACTCAAATATGGTAATATTATGTGCATCTTTTTCATCTACATATTTTTGGAAGTAGTAAGTAATATATTAAGAAAGACTAAAAAGACTAAAGATAAGGCTTCTATTTTTTTACCGACGTGTAAAAACAGGCTTATAGCCTGATGGTAAGCTTAAAAAATGGGTATATATATATATATCTTTCTTTCTCTTCCTATTTATATATCTCACGTATATTTATTCGAAATACATAAAATATGCATATATTTATCTTATGTTGATGATGTAATATGATTATCATACAGGGTTAATTGAAAATACTAATGACATCACACGTGACTTATACCATACTTAATAACTTTTGATCTACTTAATTCGCTGGCTCAGCGACGCATAATGGATGTTGGCCTTCGACTTTAAAGTACGCCATTCCTTCCTATTTTGTCAAGCCAGGCCAATCGCGCACATTCATCTCTTTCAGGTCTTTAAAACTATTTCGTCTTTTTAATATCTTGGGCGATCCACCGGACGGCACTCGGTTTTGTTCTATCACTTTTCATAATTTATTATTGTTTCTTTTCGTACTAATATTGAAATTGCCTGTTCTAATCGCACGATTAAGACTTAAGTAAACTTGTTAAAACATTTTTTTGGAAAGTATTTATTACTGCAATTTTTTTTAAAGAATGGTATGATGTAAAGAAGACACGGGTAATGTCCTTAGTAATTTTTTAACCCTGTATACTTTTTTATATACCGCACTCTTCATAAAACGTAGACTTAACTCAAAATTTAGATTTTAGGCAATTTGAACTCTAACTTACATACTATTAGAGTTCAAATTACCTAACTTTTAAATTTCGAGGCAAGTCTTTGTTTTATTAAGAGTGCAATTATTTTACTTTATTTATTATGTAATTACTTTTACACCGTGTAACAAAAAGCTGCAGTCATATTATATTCATACTTTATACCAAACTTAAATATGATCACGGCTTTCTGTTACCCGCGTCATATCTACATATATATTATATATATTTGATAACAATATGTATACACAGAGAAGACAGATACAGATGGCCGATCCGATACAACGTATGAAAACAGTCACTGACAGTTACGTGTGACAGTTGCGTTTTTTTATCTTCGCATTATCTGTGTCACGAGTTCAACACCCAGACCCGGGACAACAATATGTGGATCTCACAAAATGTTGTCCCTTGCGGTAATCGAATCTACAATACCCGGCGCAGAGGTAATGGTGAGGCGACTACTTGAACCACAACGCCACCAGATTATTTCAAGCAGACATTATTGTAAGCGTGAGCCAAATCTGGATGAGATGGACGCAAAATCGTGGAGAGCAACACAAACAAAGAGAGTTGTAAATCCAGTGGGTAAAGTCAGGATGGCGATAAAGATGATGATAACCTACTGTGGGAAAAAGTGATGTGATGTCCCTCCAACACAAAGGGAGGATCATTCGACCAGGCTGGGTGATCATGACTGGTGGACCACTGGGAACTTGTTGTAGTGTAAACTTCGCTTGCGAGATTCCAGATCCTATAGAATGTATAATTGTGTACAGCGCCATCTCTTGTCGTGTGCCGTAACTTCGCCTGTGTGGAGTAGCTACAGTACAAAATCAAACAGGAAACTTTCAACATTCAGTTAATAAACCCGTAGGTTGCTAAGCGAAGCGTTTTTGTATAAGTGAGTCTGTTTTCGCAAGTTGTACCAGGCCTTCTGTATCTACGGAATCTGTGAGCTATACTCCGTCCAGTACGCTTTTCGCTTTTTGACAGAGGGTACTAGGGCAACGGCATAATATTAATTCAATTATTGGAAGTAATCGGTATGTAGGAACGATTACTGATATTATTTATGTAGGTAAGAAGGGTTTGGTTTTTATATATGCGTTATCATGATTAAATACAAAACAATACAGTAATGAGTACAATCTGGGTGTCTACAAGTCGCGAGTGAAATTTCATGATGATCGGTCGAGTAGTTAAGGTGTGAAAGCGTAACAAACAAACTCACATTCGCATTTATAATATTACTTAGGATTTAGGCACATAGGATTTACTTTTATTTGTAGGCACATTTTAATGGAACTCTATTCTGTATACATCTTATTGAGTGTATCTGTATAATGTTATGTCTTAAAGCCTTCAATACACTAACAGCGGAGGGGCAGCGGTACCGTTGGTGGAGCGGTGAAGGATTGTTGTATTGTGGAACAACACAAATTAGTGTGCATCATTACATTTGAGTAGTAGAGCCTCGCTGATTTCAGCATGAATGGGCCGGCTCGACCGGGGAAGGACTACCCTCTCACAGAATATCGACGTGAAGTACCAGTATTCCTACTGTTGCGTTTCGTTCGGTGAGTGAGAGTGCCGGAGGCCCAAGCACCCCCTGTCGGCAACGCGCAAGTGATGCCTCTGGTGTTGCAGGCGTCTATAGGCTACGGTGACCACTTGCCATCAGGTGGGCCGTATCCTTGTTTGCCACTCTAATTGTATGAAAAAAAAAAACCTACATACAATAGTTGCTTGTATTTAGGCTATTATGGTTTGTCTTAAAATAAATTTACATGTCAAAATATTGAATTCGAATTAACAAAAATAACAACTATACGTGAAAAAACATAGAATTGATTGGCCATTCAAAAAATAATGATGAAATAACCGCCTCCGGTATCGCTCCGCCTTCGGCACCTCGCCGCCTCCGTTATCTGTGTATAGGGGAATTTAGTCATAGTTCGAGCTGTCAAAAAGCGAATTATTTACTTGACGAAGTATATATGTATATATAAACGTATGTATGTATTGTGATATGTGCGGTCTTCCTATCCCCAGATACCTAGTATGTTGTAGAGAGCTGGACCAAGCTTGCATGGAGGCGGTGGCGTCGCTGCTGAAGGGGCTGCCGCTGCAGCCCGAGGAGTCGGACCGAGGGGACCTGATGGAGGCCAAGAGTCAGCTGTTCCTTAAGTGAGTAGCTTCTAGAATGTTCTTTGTACATTTAAATGGTTCTAGAAATTAGATATTCATGCCATTGTCCTGTGAAATAATGTTTGGTAATATAAGTGTAAGTAAGTAAACTGGTTTTAAATTAATGTGATTCAAATAGACGGTAGTTTTGGATTCGTCTGATCCATATTGAGAAAGGTTTTGAGTTTGTATAATCCATATACATGGAATGGATTGATTTAGTGAGATCCATACACAATGTGGTTTGATTAAATGTGATCGGTATATTAGCTGGTTTTGAATTAGTCTGATCCGAATACAGATTAGTACCAAAATTACGTGTTAAATTTAAGGTTAGTGTGGTGTAATTTAAAACATATAAGTAATTTACATTTAGCTGCTCTAAAATGAGATTTGTTGACTTAGGTTATTATTCCTCCTCCTCGCGACGTATTCCTCATTACTGAGGGTCGTGACTCCCCCGCTGAATCACTTTCTCATTGACTATCTCCCTCCATCTGTTCCGGTCTTTTGCTTCGTGGAGGGCTTTGTGGAGATTCGTATTAAGCGACGATCGGATTTGGTCCGACCATCTCGTTGGACTGCGGCCTCTTGGTTTTTTGCCGTCAACCTTGCCTGTCACCATCAGCTGTTCGATGTTATGACCGTCTTTGCGGCCAATGTGTCCGAAAAATTCCAGTATTCTGCGTAGACAGATGGTGGATAGTCTGGTTTTTATGTTCAGATCTCGCAGAATAGACGCATTGGTGCGGATAGCAGTCCTAGGGATCTGTAGGTTATTATTACCTCGAAACAAATACAATTTCAAAAAATATTATTGTAATTATTTTTTGGTTTCACAGTAATAAGTTGACCACCTGATAAGTGAAACATGCTCTTTATTAATTACTGCCTGATTGGTCCCGTAGCTTTAAGTTGCACTTATCACTGACTCCAGGTGCTGGGTTCAATTACCAAGCTATATTGATAGTCAGGATAACATCACAAATTCTGGAAACGTACTTACAAGACAGCTGTAGACTTTACGTGCGATTTAAAAACTGGCTAGATGTGCTTATAATAGATATCTGCCTACTCGTTCGGGAATAAAAAGCTTAGGTGTAGGTGAACGTATATATTCATCACTTTGCAGATATTTCACGCTGTTCATGAACTTGCTGAATGACTGCAACGAGGTGGAGTTGGCCGAAGGTCCTGGCCGGCTGGAGACGCTCCGCAACGCGACCATACAGGCCATGTCCAACCTGCTCAGCGCTAATATCGACTCAGGACTTATGCACAGCATAGGTGAGTGTAATAATATCAGCCCTGTATTAAATTTTCCCACTGCTGGGTACAGGCCTGTACTCAGTGTGAGAAGGGTTAGGCCATAGTCCACTATGCTGGCCCAGTGCTGGTTGGCAGACTTCACTTATCTTCTTATAGAGAACTCTCAGACACGCAGGTTCCCTCACGATGTTTCTTTCACCGTTAATGCGAGCGATAATTAACTATTTTATTAGCACATAACTTCAAAAAGTCAGAGATACGCGCCTTGGGATCGAGCTTGAGACGTCTCACTTACCCTCTCAGTCCGCTCGCTTACTAATGTTATTAATGCGAATGTGAGTTTGTTTGTTACGCTTTCATGCCTTAACTACTCGACTGATCATCATGAAATTTCGCATACACTTTGTCAGGGGAACAGAAAAGGACATAGTACCTTTCATTCAGGAAAAATTACTATTACTAACCTAACCTACATTTACCCTAGCGAAGCTGCGGGCAAAACCTAGTCTTATATAATTTGCATTTCTTCTTTTATATCCATCTCTTTCATTTTTTACTTTCAGACTTGGGTTACCACCGTGACTTACAGACGCGTGCGGCATTCATGGAGGTCCTCACGAAGATACTACAGCAGGGTACAGAGTTCGATACCCTGGCGGAGACAGTACTAGCAGACAGATTCGAACAACTCGTGCAGCTGGTCACAATGATATCTGATAAGGTGAGAATATCAGACCTTACGAATTGTAAAGATTTTCTTGTAAAAAGAAATGATAATATATTTAATTCATCCATCGGCACTGATGAACAGATAGCTTCAATAAGACCAATGAGTCGAAAGAAATAATGAAAACAAACGGTCATTGGAGCTTAATATTTTTACAATATATTTAAAATGTTTAATTTCACCATTTAGTATATTGTTTTTAAATATATGTTATCAGTTTTGACTTCATCTGTAAGTAATAATATTGTGTATTCAGTATTATAAATATAATCTCTAACATTTAAAAAGTTCGTGACCCTATACAAATATGCACAAGAATAACAATAATTACAATAAATATATTGATACTTTTCTTTTTATTAATTCTCGCCAAATAGATAAAATTACAGTAGATACTTTTCGTTATCGATAAGAATCTTCTTCTTCTTAGCCTTTTTTATTCCCAAGTCACTTGGGGTCGGCTTTCTAGTCTAACCGGATTTGACTGGATATCAGTTTTTACACGGAGCGACTGCCATCTGACCGCCACAACCCGAAGGCTAACAATACCCTAAAGCTAGACCAGTGTCAGGATATTAGAGGGCACTGACTTTCCAATAACGACTGCGATAGATGTTCATGGGAGCCGGGACCGACGATTTAATGTGCTCTCCGAGGCACGGAGCAGGCGATAATTGTCAACATAACATGACATAAATATAATGAAAAATGAGATGGCAAAGGCTGCTGAAAAGCAGACAAAGGTTGGGGAAAGCTCCTATATAAATTAAATAACTTAATTAATAATGCAAAATAGTTTAAACGTAGTAGTTTTTAAATATAAACCGCGTTAAAATCCGACATTAAATCATTAGAATGATAATATGTCGTAATTGTTTAAGTAGTCGCCTCAGTACTGCCGCCGCACCGAGTGTTTTTTTTTTATACTGCTAAGGTGACCAACAAGCATACGGCCCACCTGATGGTAAATGGTCACCGTAGTCTATGAACGCCTGCAATACCAGAGGCATCACCTACGCGTTGCCGACCCTTTAGGAAAGGAAGTGGGAAGGGAAAGAGGGTACTTGGACCTCTGGTATTGTCACTCACTGAACGAAACACAACAGTAGGAATACTGGTATTTCACGTCGATATTCTGTGAGAGGGTAGTCCTTCCCCGGTCGAGCCGGCCCATTCATGCTGAAGTCAGCGAGGCTCTACTACTCCAAAAATCCCACACAGGACAAAAATTTGTGTGATCCTTAAATAGTTGTTCCGAGTCTGTTTGTTCTTTGTGTCCGTTGGTGGAATGTTTGTAAAGCCCCGCAATACAGAAATATTCCAAAGAGAATAATTTGGCTTTAAAAAACAGACATCGTTTCTACATCTTTGTAGCGAGCACTCTATCTGCCAACTGCTTAATCATATTATAATACCAGCCCGGGCATCAAAATCTGGATATCACCTTCGTTTGTAAGCACGAGCATCATGACATTCTTATTTAACACGCGTTTACTTTCCTATATCTTTTTAAACTTGTAGCTCCTTACAGAACAGAAATATCAAACAAACAATATTGTATATAATATAAATGTAAATTCACATTAATAACTGTAACTTTAACGTTCATAGGTGTTACTCCGACGTTCATAAGTGTAACTTTGGCGTTCATAAATGTAACTTTGGCATTTATAAGTGTTATTTTGTGACCTATATGAATAAACTTATTTTTATTTTTATTGATTATTGTTGACCAACGGGGCAACCATTTTGTTTTAAAATACACAAGCTATGTAAATAATGTGTGCATTTCTTACGTAGATACCACTTATAAGTTGGGAAGTAGATGGCGACAAACAATCAGACAGACCGACGGACGGCCGAGCGAGCACGATAGGGTTTCGTAACAGCCCTCGGGTACGGAACCCTAATCTTGACCATTTTTCTTTTCAATACATTTTTTATTAGATTTTTTATATCGTCGATCTGACTTTTTGTTGTTACGTTTGGTTTCTATATTTTGAAAACGAGTTTCACCAACTTACATAATATAGTAAAATATCTTAGTAATAAAATGTTAACAATCCGTTAAAACTGACATTATCCAGGTGTAGTCAATAATACATTGTACAATACAAAAATAAAAATAAAACATTTGCATGATAGCAAAATGTATTGCAAAATAACAAAATCATTGCATAGTAGCAAAAATTATTTGCTATACAGCAAAATGTAAGAAGATGATGATGGAACATTGCATAGTCGGAAGATTACATCGTTAAGACACTACCAAATAGCAAAATACAGTGCATAGTAACAAAATACATTTCAAAATAGCAAAGCACACTGAAAAATAATTAAATACCTTGCAAAATATTTTGCATAAATAGAAAAAATACATAACGCAAAACCAAAATATACTGCAAGTTACCTTGCAAAATACATTGAAAATACTGAATTCACAATAAATTATTTTTATAAAATAAAATTGATATTCCATTTTATTATCTGAATGTTTAAATGTACCTATTTATTCTCCTATTTTAAATTATTTTTTTTGTTACTTCCTCATAGATTTTTATAGTTTTTGCATGTAATCCGTATTTTACTTAAGGCTGGTTTTCTAGTTGAAACTGGTAGACAATGAAGTCTTCTAACCCGCACCCGGCCAGCGTGATGGACTATGACTGATATAAGTGGAACAGTACATAAACTGCGAAGTAAAAAATCAGTAACATAATATCAGCTCTGTATATAAACTGTGCCACTGCTGGACACAGGCCTCTTCTCAGTTTAAGAAGGGTGAGGCCATAGTCCACCACGCTGGCCTAGAACCGATTGGCAGACTTCACATATCTTGTAGAATATTGTGGACAACTCTCATACTTTCAGGTTATCTCATGATGTTTTCCTTAACTGTTAAAGTGTGGGATACTGCACTATTTAACCTATTCGCTGTCCCGTGATAGACACAATAGAAAATCTATTGTTATGTATCATATGTGGTTCATCAGACAGGGAACCTGTTAATGCGTACATAACTTCAAAAAGGACGAGGTGCGTGCCTTGAAATTGAACTCAAGACCTCTGTCCGTCGGTCTCCCAATATTCTATCGCTGCAAATATAAATACAAATCAGTATTCAGATCAATTTAAACTTGATTACACATTTATTTTGGTTATTACTGTAAGTACTTAGTAACACGTAAGACTAAATAAAAGCATGCATAATTATATTGTTTTCTTTTGAAAATATATTAGTACTTTAGAGTCCACCAATAAGGAAACACTTCAGCAATAATACACAATTTTATTTTATTAATATATTAAACAATTTTAAGTTGCCTATTTACGCTGAATGAGTTCAAAGTATCATGAAACACACATCAAGACTTAATAATACTTTGAGCTCATTCTGCGTAAATAAGAACACCAGAAATAAAATTGAATGAAAAGCAACTGGAACGTCGTAGAAAGTGTAAATATAAATACTTTAAAATATTGTTATTAAAACAAATTGCGATAAGATCCGTATAAAATTATTTATTTCTAATTCTTATTGATTAAATTATTTTGTGTCACGATAGTGGTTTCACTGTGAACCTTTAATTTTCGCTTACAATTATCACTTAGCAGAATAAGTAATATTAGCAACCCTTTTTACAGTTGTCTTTCCCTCTACTCCGTCAATATTCAGAAAGAACTGACTAAATCGGGAGCGTTTGCGACTATTTTTAATATCCGCGTCGTCGAAATCGAGAACTCTATTAGAAGCTACTAAGACAAAACACAATACTGATATTTATTCATCATTAAATATCTAAAGAACTTCATTGTCAGTCGAGTTTCGAATTAATGCTGTTGCAGTATGGTTTGTTTTAGATTAATTCACGCTAGTTGTCGTCTGATTAATACGTTTTGTCAGAACCAGTTCACGATTTATCGGACACTTGACTTTGATCCTTGGCAGTACCAAGGTTTTGCTGCGTATGCTTAACAATATAGACTTAGGGTATATATAGTGTGACTGGTTAAACATTGTACATACTCAATGACATGATAATTGATGGTCAGACGTAACGTATAAAAAAAAAACTGTGTAACCTGCAAAGAAAACCTTTATGAAATGAAATATCCATAAAATGTGGACACTGCGCACACAGCTATCGTGGCTAATGACCTTTGATAAGAAAAGGACGGGCGGGGGTGTAAATTCGGGAGAATGCGGGGTGCGGTAGCTGAGGGCGGGGGCGGAGGTTTTGTTTGGCTTTGGTATATGCGCAAGAGTGTCCGCACATTAAGTTTTAACTAGGTCAAATTTAAAGTACCAATTTTTTTAGATATTCGTTCCAGAATCGAGTACTAATAAATACCCTCCTTCAATATGGTCCAGTCTTTTACCAATCAGCCTGTATAATTATGACTATATTCCTAAAGGGCTGACAGTATTAAGTCCTACATAATAAAAGGTGAACCTATTGTCGTTTACCACTACACAAGGTCTCGGGTTCGATATCCAGGTCGGGCAAAGGCTCTTTGGCATTTGCGTCAGGAAATTCCTAACAATAGCACGGCGTCTGGAACTGTTTATACTACTACAGTTTATCGACGAAGGTTATAACCAGAGATCGGATATTCCAGTGCATATTTACCTAAACTTTGAGGAAGCATGTAACTGGAGTGGTAATACCACCTCTAAAATTTAATACCGATTTTAATACCGGGATTTAAAAATCATACATTATTATTGGATTTTATAGAAATATTAGCACCACTCTATTTATGTAATTAAAAGTTTAG
This sequence comes from Catocala sponsa, assembly GCA_963564715.1. NCBI lineage: Eukaryota > Metazoa > Arthropoda > Insecta > Lepidoptera > Erebidae > Catocala > Catocala sponsa. The sequence goes on from OY751354.1 coordinate 13,660,497, forward strand.
GTAAATATGCACTGGAATATCCGATCTCTGGATAACTTACCTAAATGTCCTACAGGTTATATAAAATTATGCTATGATCACTGGCTAAATGGTATTCATTTAACCTCTTCGCCATAGATCGGATTTCGAACCTCAGACATAATGTAAATAGCGTTTTGTTTCTGTATCCTAAGGGTCGGCGAGCGACTCAAAGTGCGGTCATTTTATTTTGTTGTACCAAATACAGTCATATTCTGAAGCACCTTAGGTTAAATTTAAATTGTTACTGAATTAGTCTCTTAGCCGCCACTCCGTCCGTCGACGCTGACCCTAAGTTGATGATTAAAGCGGGTTGAATCCAAGCACAGCTACTAAATAGGATAGTTATATATTTGTTTTGTACACAATTTTATACGTAGCAAATTTATATTATTCAAAGAAAGCCGTTTTGTGAAAACAGAATATAAATGTGTTGCAAAATGAAGGAGTAATTATTATAATAAACTACTATTATTGAAACACTCGCAATGAATTCGGTGAATGGAACAGTCGCAAGAGGAAAACCTAGGCGAACGTTTCTCGATCAGATCTGAGGCGTTCTGGACAAAGGCCAGGTTAAGAGCTCCTTGAACCGACGGGCGTGTATGAGGAATGTGATGAAAGTGAATGAAGCCAGATAAGTGTGTCAGGATCGTAGCAAATGGAAATCCGTAGTCTGCCTACCCCTCTGGGAAACAGGCGTGAATCTATGTATGTATGTATGTAATTTCGGTATTTGATAAAATGGGCGCTAAGTATATGCTCATAAATTTTTGCATAGCGGTTACGTCACTCTACAGTATGGCGCATCTATTTTGTTTTTTACCGTAAGTTGAAATGTACATTTTAGATTTTGGGTCACAAGAGTTACGCTTAAATTAAAATAATAAAAACACGTATAAAATAAGTTTAGGTGCACGGATGACGTAGTGTGGAATGCGTCGGGTGTTTTGATTTCGATCCCCTCGTGACAAAACTTAAGTGAGCCACAAATAGTTGTTCCAAAACTTAAGTGAGCCACAAATAGTTGTTCCAAAACTTAAGTGAGCCACAAATAGTTGTTCCAAAACTTAAGTGAGCCACAAATAGTTGTTCCAAAACTTAAGTGAGCCACAAATAGTTGTTCCAAAACTTAAGTGAGCCACAAATAGTTGTTCCAAAACTTAAGTGAGCCACAAATAGTTGTTCCAAAACTTAATTGAGCCACAAATAGTTGTTCCAAAACTTAAGTGAGCCACAAATAGTTGTTCCAAAACTGGGTGCTTTATGTCCGTTGTTTAAATGTTTGTAAAGTGCCCTGTGACACACGAATTTATCCTAGTGCTGAAGTTGTCTTTTAAGAAAAAATCCGTATTGTATTAAGCTTAGTCCATGTATTTTGTTTGCAGGGAGAGTTGCCCATCGCCATGGCTCTGGCCAACGTGGTGAGCACGTCACAAATGGACGAGCTAGCGAAGGTGTTCGTGACGTTGTTTGACGCGAAGCACCTCCTAGCGCCGCTGCTGTGGAACATATTCTATAGAGAGGTCGAGGTGAGTGACTTTTTGCGTACTAATAATGTATGCATTACCAAAAATTTTTTTTTTTTACTATGTAGCCTTCCAAATCGGATACCGGTTGCGGATGCTAATCTTAAAAACGGAGATTAGTCATTTGCGTAGGATATACTGCAGTGCACAAGTTCGTCCGCAAAACTCAAGTGCACTCTCTAATCCCATACTTTCAAAGTTCGATAGGACGGCTATCCGACCGAAGAGACATCAGCCGTAGTACAGTAGATTGTAACACCGCCAAATGTTTTACTTCGGGGCTGCCATAAATAAAAAATTGAGTCCTGTCGTATTCAAAAGTATTCAGAAGTTCACGGAATGCGTGACGTGTGTAGACTTAATTCAGATGTCTAAAGCGAGCCTCTTTAGGTAACAGTCGGGACTTATATTATTATTGTAATATACTTATATTAATTTCCCAGGTATCTGACTGCATGCAGACCCTGTTCCGCGGCAACTCCCTGGGCAGCAAGATCATGGCATTCTGCTTCAAGATATACGGACACGGCTACTTGCAGAACTTGCTGGAGCCACTCATCAGCGCACTGCTCAACCAGGCCGAGGAGCGAGTGGACATCAGCTTCGAAGTGGACCCTGCCAGGTACATCACTTCAAAATGTGGAGGAACGTGGTGGGATTTCTCTCCAATACAAAGGGAGGATCGTTCAACCAGGCTAGGCGATCGTGACTGGCGGGCTAGGGCCGGACAGTTGATGTCGGGATCTTGGTGTATGGTTACTCGCTGTGTAAACATTGCTTGCGTGACAGGTTTGTCCGGCGAAGTGCGCATTGTGAACAGCGCCATCTCTTGACATTTGTCAAAACTTCGTCTGTGTGGTGTCGCTACAAGAATATCAACACCATAGTCTTTGGTCTTTGGTGGTATAGCGTTAGTAGCTTTCTTATGACGTTATCCTAAGCACACGGGTAGTGGGGAGCCAGTCATATGATAGCGAGAGAGGACATCTTCGCAATATTGGTGTGTGACCGAGCCAACATTAATAACCAGTATTAATTCGGGTGGAAATTGAACTAGCCTACCAGACAGTAAGTTTTGTTCTATTTGGGCAACTTGCAGCTAGTATATCAATATTAAAAATGTTAACAATTTAAGGCCATTTACAAGTTTCCACCACTAAAAATAAATGTTTAACATATTACAAGGTCGGTTATACATAACATTACAAAATGGTATAAAAACTAGGTATCAAAGAATTTTCAAACAAATCAAAATGAAATTCATCAGAAAGTTCGTTATAAGTTCTGCACGCTCGTATAGTAAAAAAGTTCTGCCTGTAATTGGTCCTGACTAGAGGTACGTGAACCAATGCTCTTTGCCGCAACATTTTAGATCGAGTCCTAAGCCCTATATTGCCCAGTAGTTCTGGACAATCCAGATAAGATATGGATATGTTTCCTAAAACTTGAGGTTCTACAATATGGTAAAAACCAGCTGTCCTCTGTACTAGTTAGAAACTATCTCATAGGCGTATAACATCTGTCTCCCTGTTCCAGGTTGGACCCGAGTCAGGACATCGAGATGAACCGGTCTAACCTGATAGACTTGACGAAGGAGGTGTTCGATAGGATCGTTAACTCCGCGGATAAGTTTCCTCCGCAGCTGCGAAGCATGTGCCACTGCTTATACCAAGTAAGATATTATCTTTTTCTTTCTTTTTAGGGTGGGTAGTTATTATAATCATAGTCATCCTAACTAATATTATTAATGCGAATGTGAGTTTGTTTATTACGCTTTCACTTGTTAGGAGAACAGAAAATGACATGCTTTTGCTGATGATCGGTCGAGTAGGAAAAGCGTGACAGTGTAACAAACAAACTCACATTCACATTTATAATATAACATTAATATTAATTAGGATTAATTTGTCTTAGTTTCTGCCCGCAACGTTACTCGATTCTCGAGTCTCAATCTCACAGAAACGCTTATACGGATAAAAGTATTTTATCTGGTAATCCAGAATTACTTATGTATGGGCAAAAAACTTTTCCAAAATATCACATCGCAAACTAGTTTTCGAAAATTTTCATTTGACGATATTACATTTGTCGAAAGAACTTATTGCAATTTAGCAAATTTTTTTTGGCAAGTAATTGATTAACAAATTAATTAGTTGATCATGTTTCATTTTAGCATAAAATACCCTTCCCAAAAAATTTTCATATTTCACATGGGCCTTCTGGCCCGGGACCTCTTCACCCTGCTTTAGGGCCACAGCATAGTTTGACGGAGCTATTTCTGGGTGGTTATAATAAAAATAACCAATCTAAATAATATTTGCCAAAATAAAACGTTTGTTTAATAAACATTTGATTTCATAAAACTCAACAAAGTAAAATGATGCGAAATGATAATTGGATCAAGTGAATAAAACGCGAAATGAAAATTTGCTAAATATTCATTTGGTAAATGAAACTAGGGCGATAAATATTTTGGAAAGTAAAATTTGACCATAAATATTTATCCCAAAAGGCAGTACACCGTTAATCCAAGACATAGTCAATCTATATAGCAAACTTCGTTCCATCCATTCAACTCCTTATTAAGCAAGAACTATATAAGATAAAGGGATACTTTAAGGATAAATCCCAACTTAAGTGTAATTTTTATTTCCTGTCGTGTTAGTAATTACTATTCTCTTTTGTGTACTTATCTATGTTGTATTAATATGTAGTAAAGCATTTCTCATTGGACAGAATATGCTGTAAACTATGTAATATTGTCTTCTGTTTACGCGAATGTTATTCATTGAAATTAAACTACTATATACGGATTTTATCGCGTTGTTTATTTGACACTGTTACAAAATTTTGAAAAACTGTTACACTACTATAATCACTATTAAACTTTACAAATTTTTAAGCTAATTAAATTATTGAAACTATTAAAACTATTTATACTATTACTATACTATTATACTATTTAGATTTATTTTTACACATTCCCCGACGTTTCGGTTGCTTTTCAGCAGCTATGGTCACGGGGAGACTAAGATGGTAGTTGTCAATGTTCCAGTGTAGTTATTTCAAAGTACCCGAACATAATTTAATCATGGGTGTTTCTATTTACCCAGAATGAGCTCAAAGTATCATGAAGTCTAGCTGTGGTTTGCTTCTTCTTGGGTTTGACTATTTGAATTACTGGATCCCAAGCTGGTGGTACATTCCAACCATCTTCTCTATTGAAATTAGGATGTTTCTTGATTTCAATAGCCTCGCGAAGCATCCTTGGTAGGAATCGGTGTTCTAAAGAACAATGTAAACTATGCATTTGATTTTGACACCTATAATATGTACCATGTTCTAGCAAATAAATAATTTAATTTGTATTAAATAATATACATCCAAACATCCTTACAAACTTTCATATGTATAATACATTTATGATAATATATAATATATTATTGTGTCCAGGTGCTGAGTAAGAGATTCGCGCAGTTCCCTCAGACCAGCGTTGGAGCCGTAGGCACAGTGCTGTTCCTCAGATTTATTAACCCAGCTATCGGTAAGTTCATTCATACACATCTAAGTCAAGCCAAAAATCTTTATCTCCATAAATATGTGTAAACACTTCTTGAACATGTCAATTAACTAAAATATTAATAAAATATATAATAACTAAATATAAAAGATAATAAAATTTAGCATTGATAAAAGCCTGTAGGCTAGAGCTTTCATTAAAATAAGCAGGCAAGAAACTCATAGCCACTCTTTTTAAGAGGCAAATGTTTATAATTTTTTTTTAAAGCCATGTGAATCTTTAAAAGTTAGTTATTTCCATATTAGCAAAACACGTAATTCCATGAAAGCTTAGAATTTTTAATAATAATTTTAAATGAAAAAAATGTTAATGAAAATTAAAATTATTTACTTGTCTCAAAACAGTTACATTAAATTATAAATGAGACATCCCCAGTAAGTAATTGTTTTATTGCATTATTTAGACAAAAATCAATTTTCAGTTAATAATTTTTTAATATAATATTCAGGACAATGATTTCTCCCTCCTGTAAAATATGCCAAAGTGGATTTACGAACGTCAAAAATAATTACGCTATCGCTATGTATATAACCTTCAAAAATGTTCAAATGTTCAATTTTATCCAGTGTCACCGCAAGAGATGAACATAGTAAACCGCCCCGTCCCGCCCCACGTGAAGCGCGGCCTGATGCTCATGTCGAAGATCCTGCAGAACATCGCCAACCATGTGGAGTTCTCCAAGGAACAACACATGCTGCCTTTCAACCACTTTTTGAGAGCGCACTTTGAAGCTGGACGCAAGTAAGTACATACTTACATCTGGTATCTAAGATTAAAATAATAATATGTTTTACATCTCACGGTTTCACTCTCGTTTATGATTACTGCTTAGCTTCCGTGGCTCCTAGCGTGATGATATAGCTTTTCAATGGTAAAAAACAAAATTCAAATTGGTCCAGTCGTTTTTGTGTTTATTTGTCACAAACAAATCTAGTCTTCCCTATATTATAATTTAAATATAGATATATCATTAAAGAAAGTTTATAAGGTTAGTGTGAATGGAACAGTACAAAACCTAGGCGAACGTTCCTCGATCAGATCGGAGGCACTCTGGACAAAGGCCAGGTTAAGAGCTCCTTGAACCGACGGGCGTGTATGAGGAATGTGATGAAAGCGAATGAAGCCAGAGAAGTGTGTCAGGATCGTACCAAATGGAAATCCGTAGTCTCTGCCTACCCCTCTGGGAACCAGGCGTGAATCTATGTATGTATGTATATAATTAAATTAGACGTTTCTTGGCGGGAAAACTTTGTGATAAAATAATTGTGAAGTGAACTGCCACGCACCCTCAAAAGCCCACCACAACTAGTGTAAAAGAAAAGAGTTGACAATACCGAATTCACCTCAATTCCACGACACGGTTTTTCATCATGAGTAAAGTTGTGTGGTGGCCAACCTGCTATTATATTTCAATATAATAAGATGATGGTGGCGTTTTTGGGCTAGCCGGCTTATTCAGACTTACCTACGACCTTTTTATATATTGTAATCGACATAAACCAGTTTTCTACACGCAGATTAACACAAAAATTATTTAACAGACGGCTAAACACATGTTGCGATTGGCTGATTTAATCTGTCAATTTTTATACCAGCCATAATTGAAAATATATGTATTGTGTCTAGCCACCGATGTGCCCCTGCAACTCAAGCAATCAATTCACCTGCCATGACTTTGACGCATCTTTCATTCGTTTTTCAGGTACTGGATGCTAGTTTTTTTCCTTAAGCCTTTTGCTATGTCCAACTGCTGGGCAAAACCCTCCCCCTAAGACTTCCAAACCTCTCTGTTTAAAGATATATCCTGCTATTCCCTTTCGAAGACGTCCAAGTCATCTCGCCATCTCCGTTTAAGTCGGCCTCGGCGCCGTCGACTGTCTTTTAACACCCAATTGGTCAAAATTTGTGGCCACCTCTCTGGGTGCATGCGGCAGACGTGTCCAGCCCAGTCCTACTTCAACCTGGCGGATTTAACACCTACGTCAGGTATGCGTTGTGGAGCGCACAGTAGTGTTTCAGACGTGGTCCGTCCTTTTGGCTCGAGAATGTGAAGCTCCACAGCTTTCCGGCAGATCTTCAATTTGGACTTCTGATTAATGTTTAGGATGTTAGTTAACGCAGATTAACTTTATAAAAAGTTGAAGAGACATGTATTTATACTTTACTAAACTAATTCACGTTGTTACAGATTCTTTATCCAGATAGCTTCAGACTGCGAGAGCATCGACCAGACTTCGCACAACCTGTCGTTCATCAGCGATGCTAACGTGGTGGCGCTGCACCGCCTCCTATGGAACCACCAGGAGAGGATCGGCGACTACCTGTCCTGCAGCAGGGACCACAAGGCCGTCGGCAGGAGACCATTTGATAAGGTACATACAACGAGATAAGTCGATAACCAATCGCAAAATTTTGAATTGCTTTGTCATACACAATAATAGTGTTTTCTCTTCTTTAACTGTAGTAACCGTTTAAGGATATCTTAATCACAAGCCATTACTACGGAAAATTAATAAGTTAATTTTCAGTCACAAAATTTGTGACAGACAAATTTGTGACAGACAAATTTGTTAAATGTTTACCTACTTATGTCGCTGACTGTACACACGGCAAAACATATGTACTATGTAGCTGATCATTTAACAAATTTGTAATAGTATTTTGTATGTATTTAATATCCTAATTAATATTCTACGTGTTTTGAACCGTGATTATATTAAATATCGTTTAAATATTACTGTCATAAAAAACTAAACAGTTTGAAATATAGAGGCAATCGAAATTTCGAGAATGTTTATCGAATTATGTTACTGACGGTACGCATATCATCTAATTAGCCTGTCGGCTTTACTATGTAAAGATATAATTATAAAAGTTATTGGATTGTCTCTGGAATAAAAGTACGCCGGCGTCTGTATGTCGATGGACAAATTAAATATCATATATTATATCGACGTGAAATAGCAGTATTCCTACTGTTGTGTTTCGTTAGGATCCCTTTCCCTCTTCCCACTCCTTCTCCTTCCCACTTCCTTTCCTAAAGGGTCGGCAACGCGCAGGTGATGCCTCTGGTGTTGCAGGCGTCCATAGGCTACGGTGACCACTTACCATCAGGTGTTCCGTATGCTTGTCTGCCACCATAGTCGAACACAAAAAAAATTTTTGTGTATAAGATGATTCTGCAGTAGGCTGTATGTGTCTATAGAGACTTTACAAAAATACAACTGACGGACAATCCTAGATTAAATAATACCATACATCAAAATGCATCAATCTATACTATAATAAAGCTGTAGAGTTTGTTTGTTTGAACGCGCTAATCTCAGGAACTACTAGTTCGATTTGAAAAATTATTTTAGTGTTGGACAGCCTATTTATCGAGGCTATAGGCTATATAACATCACGCTACGACTCACGGGGGCGACGCAGTAACGATAAACGCAGGTGAAACCGCGGGAACATCTACTATATTATATAATTATTGTTGTCTAAGAAGGTGGGATTCCTTACATTGTTGATCTAAAATTATAACTTTATTTCAGATGGCAACACTGTTGGCTTACTTAGGACCGCCGGAACACAAGCCTATTGAGTCGTAAGTAATATTTTGTTAATTAATACATTTAATACATATTTACGTAGCCAACAATGTATCCTAGACTATAAATACTGTTGTATTGCCAGTACCGTGGCATAAGCTTACGGTCGAGAGACTCCGCGTTCGGCACCCGAAATTTATAAAATAACAGCTTATTTAGTAGTCTATAAGTTTGCCCGGCCACATAACCGGATAGAGGATGACTCACGCTAGACCGTGTCGGGCCTCGACCGAGCAATTACCGTTGCGTGATGCTGTATACTCGTCGGCGCAAAAATAGTGTAGACGACGAATAAAACGTCAGCGCACTTGTATAGCATCACTACGACTGCTCGGACGCAGCTCGCCGGCACTGTATTCATGTAACGGGCCGATAGCCGAGTCGAGGCGGGACCGAGTTGTTTCCGAGTGTTGTCCGTTGCTCGGCTGTCACTAGGTACAACATGAGTGTGTCCATACAAAATATATTAAATATTAGTTTATGAAATATTACTCTACTCTCGAAGTTGTCGACAAGTATGTATACCTGGGACAAACGATCCAGTTAGGTAGGTCCAACTTTGAGAAGGAGCTCAATCGTCGAATGCAACTCGGCTGGGCAGCGATCGGGAAGCTACGACATATCTTCTCGTCCAATATACCGCAGTGTCTCAAGACGAAAGTCTTTGACCAGTGTGTGTTGCCAGTGATGACTTACGGCTCAGAGACGTGGTCGCTCACTATTGGCCTTATCAGAAGGCTCAAGGTCACGCAAAGGGCGATGGAGAGAGCTATGCTCGGGGTTTCCCTGCGGGATCGAATCAGAAATGAAGAGATCCGCAGGAAAACTAAAGTTGCCGACATAGCTCGCCGGATAGCCAAGATGAAGTGGCAGTGGGCAGGGCACATAGCACGCAGAACCGATGGCCGTTGGGGCAAAAAGGTTCTAGAGTGGCGGCCACGCACCGGAACACGCAGCAGGGGTAGGCCTCCCACAACGTGGACCGATGACCTGGTAAAGGTCGCGGGAAGCGGTTGGATGCGGGTGGCCCAAGACCGGTCTGTGTGGAAAACCTTGAGGAAGGCCTATGTCCAGCAGTGGACGTCTTTTGGCTGACATGATGATGATTAGTTGACCGTGCTACGGCCGACATTCGGCTCGGACCCGACACGGTCTAGCGTGAGTCATCCTTTAGGCGTACAGTTTCATATTGTTTTCATATATATATATATATAATAATTCAAACAACGGACACAAGCAACACCCAGACTCGGAAGAACCATATATGGCTCACACAAAGTTTTGTCCCGAGTGGGATTGGACGCCACAACACTCGGCGCAATGACAGCGGCGAGGCGATCACTTGAACCACTACGCCATCCGTGTAGTCAACGTGAGACCTAAAATCATAAGTAGTGAAATGTGGCCGTGGTACACTTTTACCTACCGTAGATTTTATTGATATGTCAAATTGTAAACAGAAATATTTATTTCCTATCTATATATTAATACGTGAAGCAAAAACTTTGTACCCCTTTTTACGAAAATTGCGCGGACGGAGGAGTATGAAATTTGACATATGTAGTTAAAGTTTATATGGAAAAGGCGGGGCGAATCCTAATATTTATATAAAATATGCATTAGAAATACATTAAATTAATGAAAAAGCTCTACACGCACACAACCATGCATTTAACACACGCAGTCGAAGCGCGTAACTATGGTTACATATATCAATATATAATGACATATATCAGCAATATCTTACAGGCAAACTTTGGTCGAATTTCGAGCACTAGGCGACCGCTAGTAACAATAAAACACCGTTCTCAAAAGGAATTACACCAATTCATAGCTAATCTCTATCTCTTTCCGACTTCTCTTACAGCACATCAAGTCTCCTCTTCTCGTCGTACGCTCGCTGGTCGTCCATAGACATATCGTCGACGAACTTCGAGGAGTTCATAGTGAAACACAATATGCACAAGAAGGAAGAGTTCAAGAGTATCAAGAGTCTGAACATCTTCTACCAGGCGGGCACCAGCAAGTTTGGGAATCCCGTGTTCTATTTTATTTCTAGAAGATACAAGTGAGTATTTGATGCAATAGGGTAAATACCTATTAAATTTTGTATATTATTTTACACACGAGCAAGTAGCAATCAAAAGAAATCTTTTTCTGCAATCAGGATCAACATTAGTTGCAATATAAGGGACTAATTAATATGATAAATTTTGATATAACAAAAAGTGGCATCTCGCTATCTCCCTCGGACAGCTGCGTTTAAATAAGGTTTAAGACATTTATTTTCTCTAAGATTTACAAATCACTTACAGAGAAAATACATTATAATTAAATATACATTAAGCCGATTGGCGTAGCGAGTAGTCTAGTACCCATAGTACAAGCTCTGCTTAGTTTGGGCTAGATGGTGTTGTGTGTATGTGGTAGAATATTATTATTCTCTTTATTCATTTTCTTTCTAATAGTTACATTTTTAAATATAAATATAAAAACTATACATATTTAAAAATATAAAAACTGAAATGACTTACCGACATCGGGAACAGGGTCCAAGCTGCCGGTGGTTAGGGCCCCAGATAGAGGAATCTCCTCACAATACGCGCCGTGTCGAGTAATACTGCCTTTTGGATCAAGGACTTGATCCAGCCATCTAACGCAAGCCTCTGTAGGTGGTGGTCGAGGCTCTTAGGTATTAAACCATTGAGTGTAATGACTATCGGCACAATGATCGCCGAGTCCACACGCCACATGTCGACATATTATTATTATTATTATGTGTCATGTCACTATGTAACTTTAATAATAAAAAGATATGAGGCAGCTACCCTATTTGAGACCGTTACCTTTTTTTATGAAACCTGCTGCCTTTGGAATAATTCCTGAGTCGCTGAGGACTTAATAAACATTCAATAGACACAAAGAGCACCCACACCAGATTTGGTACAACTATGGGTGAATCACACAAAAAATTGTTGCGTGTGGTGATTGCATAAAAAGTACTTATCTTTTAATTTTTTATATACAGGATAGGAGAAGTGAACGCAGACCTGCTCATCTACCACGTGATCTTGACCCTGAAGCCGTTCTGCCAGCAACCCTTCGAGCTGATAGTAGACTTCACTCACACCAACTCTGATAACCGGTTCAGGTAGCCTTTTTTAAAAAGTGTCGACAGTCTACTCAGACTTTCATGGTTCTCAAGCTGCCAGATTCGGAATTGGAGACTTGTAAATATTCGATCACTTCCAAAAATCATTTTCGTATAATTTTGATCTTATTTCTGAACAATACGCTTATTTATTGAAGTGAAACTTCTTTATCGACGTATGGGAGAAACTTTGTAGCAGTGTAAAAAAAAACGTCACGTTTTTCGGTTACGCGCCATGTTGCTTTTTTTATCAAAGTTTAGTATAGTGACGTAAAGAATATAATGTAATACACTTGAGAGCAATAAAATCGCACACCCCTTGTAATTTGGTTTATTACTGATTGTTTTCTAAAATCGAAAGATATTGAGTAAAAATCATTAGACAAAATTAAAGCATACAAGCTTAGCTTTACAAAAACATAAAATTAAAATCATTGACCTTCACGTAACTTACAAAAACCGACCGTACACCGAATTCCCCAAATTCACGCGTTTGCGTTGTCACTACTTGCACCCTTAGCCGCAGGTATAAAAAGGTCAGTTTATTGGAATTTTTATTCAGTTGCATACCGAAGGTCAACGTGATAACATCTCTACTGGAAGCATATGGATTTACTGGAAAAATATGGATACCACGCCCGCAGAAGCCGCTCAAGTTATTGCCTTGCTCGAAGCAGGCCATAACCAAAGTGAAGTTGCTCGACGGCTAAATTTGAGCCGCTACTCTGTTCGTCGTGTATACCAGAGGTTCCAAGAGACCGGTGGCTACATTCGGCGACCAGGATCTGGCCGGCGACGCACAACATCAGAGCGTGATGACCGCTTTCTTGTGACAAGGTCTTTGAGAAATCGGCAACTGAACGCGGTTCAACTGGGACAACAGCTTCGAGAAGTTCGCAATGTCAGTATAAGTCGGTGGACAGTTCGAAGAAGACTAGGTGAAGCAGGAATGACTTCACATCGCCCAGCAAATGGTCCCAAATTGACCACAGCTCACCGACAAGCCCGGCTACAATTTGCTAGGGAACATTTAAATTGGACGTATGACCAATGGCGGGCTGTTATGTTCTCTGATGAGTGCAGAATGACTTTACATGGTCATGATGGACGCTCTAGGGTCTACAGAAGGTCATCAGAGCGATTTTCACAATGCTGCATAAGCGAACGTGTGGCTTTTGGAGGTGGATCGTGTATGTTTTGGGGTGGCATAATGTTGGACACTAAAACTGACATTGTATTCATCACTACGGCGAATACCGGCCCGAGATCGAGAAGTTTGACGGCTGCACGATACGTCGAAGAAGTGCTCGAAGAACATGTGAGGCCGCTTGCGTGGCTTATGGGAGAAGATTTTCTCTTAATGCACGACAACGCCAGACCGCATGTCGCTAGAACAGTTTGCGACTACATGGAAGATGTTGGAATCACCGCGATGGAGTGGCCAGCTCGTAGTCCTGATCTCAATCCGATTGAGCATGTCTGGGATGAGCTAAAAAGAAGAGTTCGAGCAAGAAGCCCTGCTCCTACGCGCCTCCAAGAGCTTCAACTTGCCATTGAAGAGGAGTGGAACGCCATACCACAAGATTTCATGGTGAAATTAATACGGTCCATGAAAAACCGATTAAGGGCTGTAATCAAGGCTAGGGGAGGGAATACACCTTATTAAAAAACAATTTGATCAAGCATTTTGAGTTTTATTTTTATTCTTTGTTAAGCTAAATTGGGTAATTTTATCCGTATGTTGGGTTTTGTGCCCTAAAACTCCCTATGGGTACTTTTTTTACACTGTATTTGATATCATTAGAAAGGTACTGAAGTAAACATTCAAATAGTGTAAGTTTTATTTTAATATGTATTCACATTTATGAAAAAAACTGCTTTAACAACAAAAAGTCAACGTGTGCGATTTTATTGCTCTCAAGTGTATATTATAATAATAACAACAATATATTAGTTTTGAAGTTTGGTTTGAAATAAGAATAACAATATATTAATTTGAAAGTGATAATACAAAAAGACTTATTCAAATTTAAGTGAATTTACAAAAAAAGTGAGAGTGATTATATATTTCGTTTTATAAATTCAACACGTATGAGCATGATTTTAATATTTATTTGAGGTTAACCTCACTTTTTGATTGTAAGTATCAGTGAATGTATATAAATCTGTTAAAATTAGCAAGTATTAATAAATATGACTGTAAATCTAGTGAACATTATTAATTCTAAAAACAATAAAAAATATAAATTAAATAATAATTTAAAAATAAAACAAAACACGATTAGAAAATAAAAATATGTATACATACATCTTTTTTGATTATTCGTTTTTAATGATTTATTTATTCATTTTTAATTTTATAAAATCGTTGCATTTCTACAAGATTAACTGTCATCATATAATTGTATTACTTTGAAAAGATAATTCCAATTATTTATTCATAACTTGTGTAATTGATTAAGTCATTAAATATCTGCTTTGAATTATTTTTATTAAGTTATGAAATAAATATTAATATTAAAGTTAGTTAAATAATTTAAAATGATATGTCGTAAAGAAGTTTCACTTCTTACCTGTGTACTCTGGTACACACACACATTTTTCCAACAATTGGAATATTTATTCGAACAATCATATATTCGTGCGAATAATTTGAATATTTATCTGAACGATTTATATATGTATTCTAGCTATTTTTATATTTGTTCGAATAGTTCGAATAATTATTACTATATAAAAAGCAACCGCTCGTTTCTCATTTAAAAGAGATTTATTGAACTTTCATTAAATATTTAAATGTTCTAGGCGACCATTTTATGAAATAGTATTATTTACATAAAATTGTCTTCTGTTTACGCGAATGTTATTAATTGAAATTAAACTACTATACAGAGTGTAAGGGACGGTGTACCGAAAACGTTGCACAATCGTTTGTCCATAAGTACACAACTGAATGGAAATGTCAATTCAAAAATTAAACGTACGATTAAAGTTTTATGCTAGTACATTGTAATTTACACTACGCAATGTATCGCTACCAATGCAATGTGTCCGTCCGCGCTATCGTATCGTGCTTCCCGCGCACCAACGCTACGCGCGCTCACATTATCTGACGGAGCCCGGATCACCTATTTTAGTGATCTACTACAATAATAATTTAAACGTTGTGACTAATAATTGGATTGTACAATTTTTTTATTGTACTTACAAAAAAATTTAATAAATTGAATAACGTCTTATAAAATTAATCTTATACGCACATTTCGTTAATGTTTGTGTAGGTAAAAACAGAAAGCCAAATGTGTTTATAAAATAAAAAGGTAGGGTGATTTACGATAAATTCATTGAATTAACAGTAAATTGTAAAAGTAATTAAACCTTACCTTAAGATCTCGCGGGCCTTATAAGATATGGTTCAAAATGGCTGCCTCCAACTTGTTCACAAACTTGCGCACGATTGATTGTTTCGGCGTGAAGGCGAGGCATCATGGAGGGGTCTGCGATAATGTCAGCTTCTAACTTTACAAATGCTGCCGTTATACGATTTCGCATTTCGTCCGCAGTAGTGCACTGACGAACACTTTTTCCTTGATATAGCCCCACAAAAAAAAATCCAGCGGTGTTAAATCCGGTGAGCGGGCTGGCCACGAGTGAGGCCCGAACTCTCCCAATCCATCTCCGAGGAAATGTGTCGTCAAGATATTGGCGCACTCTGAGCACGATATGCGGTGGCGCACCGTCGTGTTGAAACCAAATTTGAGGTAATTGAGCAAGCGGCAAATCTTCCATTTGATCCCATTCTGCGGCAAGGTCGGAACGTAACTCATCCAGGACAGTCAGGTCTTGCTGTAGAAAATCCAAGTATCGGGGTCCATTCAAGCGCTCCGGTAAAAAGTAAGGCCCTAAAATTTTGTTGTTATAGTTACCATACAATACGTTTACTGACCAACGCGTTTGGTGACCCGTTTGTTGGGATGCATGTGGATTACTTCGCGCCCAAACGTGCGAGTTACGTCGATTCCACATGCCATTCCGAGTAAACGTGGATTCGTCAGTCCAGATTATGTGGGATACAAAATTTGGATGTTGCCGCTGCTGATTCATCAACCACCTGCAGTATGCAATACGCCGAACTTGATCGCCAGGCACGAGAGCTTGCACTTTATGAATACGGTACGGCCGTTGTCGATCTCTGCGTAAAATTTTATGCACAGTCGCGATAGGCGAGTTCCGTGGTTACGGCGCAGAAGTTTAGCGGTGGTTCGCGTACCAAGGTGTGGATTACGGTGAATGGCATCGAGAATTCTCCGCTCAGTGAAAACTCTAATCGGCCTGCTGGAACCCTCCTGATGCGGTACTATGGGTAAATTATCCAGTACTCTTTGATACGTACGAGAAATCACACTACTGTCCATAGGGTGACGAGCGTCAGGATACCGCTGGATGTAAATGCGAAGCGCCAACGAAGCATTGCCTCGTGCCTCCCCGTATGCCATGAGCATTTGTCCATATTCACGTGCACTAAATGGCTGACTCATTATTTATTAGGTACAAACACAACTTTGTAGTTACACAAAAAAGTTATAAACAAAACAAAAACGTTAACAAAATGTTATGAACACAGTAAATAAACACAATTTAGTACACAAAATAGTTATAAACAAAATAAAAAACTTAACAAAATGCAACGAAAATAGTAAACACTCGCGAATACGAGAGATTACGTCAAGTACTTCCGATTCCTGACAGTAGCGCGACCGAACTAAAGAATTCAAAAATAAATTTCTTTTGCAGTTGTAGTCATATTAGATAGGGATGAGATACATCTATCTAATTAAATAAATCCATAGTCGATAACTCTTATAAAATATTTTTATGAGAGTTATCGGCTATCGATTAATTTTATACTTATAACTGCTAATTCTATTAACAAATTTTTGTTACAGTTTTGTATTTTAACAGTTAAGTAAAGATTTACTAGATTACATTACATTGTATGAATCGCTGTGTACAAAAAGCTTTGTTTTAAAACAATTAGATGGTCTTTTACATTAATTATTATTAAAAGTGATTAAATAAACTCATACATGTACATTTACGATACGAAATATCAAAACAATTAATATTTTTTTACATTTAAAATGCAAATGGGTATTGTAAAGTGATAGTAGTAGTATAACATTTAATTACAGGCTAGTTTAATCATTACAATCTTTTCAATCTACGTGACTAATTTAATAATAAATAGTGCTAACACGTTCATGTAACCTTTACTTTTAAAAGGAAAACAACTATTTTATTTATTAACCTATCCCGCTTTGTTTAATACACTTTTTTCGATATCGATCATTGATCATAGATCTTCCCTAGTTCAGTGGTAGTAGGTACGATACGGGCGGGTTTTTACACAGCACACTATTGCAGGTGCGTAAAAAAACTTTTTTGCGTTGGTCATTGCCTTGTCCGCGCAAGATCAGCTGATTGGTTCAACTGTGTTTATTTTGTATGTTTGGATTACATAGCTGTTTTTCGGTATTATGTAGTTTTTATTGATATTATCTAGTATAATGGGTCGTTTACTCATTATGTAATCATAATCAGTTAGAAAAATGTGAAATTTTGAAAGAAAATTCGATAATTTTCCGGTGGAAAATTCCTACGTTTTCCAACTCAGAATGATGGTCCGAAGCTAGTATTTCAGTTTTCGGTGAACCGTCACTTACACCCTGTATACTAAAACAACTTATTTTAACATAAATAATACTATTGAAATTAAACTACTGTATACGGATTTTATCGCGTTGTTTATTTGACACTTTATTAGATAATTTTAATAGTAATAGTAGTGTACCAGTTTTCAAAATTTTGTAATAAAGTGTCAAATAAACAACGCGATAAAATCCGTATACAGTAGTTTAATTTCAATAGTATTATTTATGTTAAAATAAGTTGTTTTCATGTAAGTGGCTTGTATTGTCTTTTTGAGAACAAATTCTTTACACCTATTCGAAATCGCTAATCCGACATAGCATGACTCATGAACAATACCGTTGTGTACAGGACGGACTTCCTCCAGAAATGGTTCACGGTGCTGCCGGAGGTGGCGTACATCAACATCCAGTCATGCTACATCTACAACTGCAACAGCTGGGTGCGTGAGTACACCAAGTTCCACGAGGTCATACTCGCGCCGCTACGGGTAAGTGGTCACACAGCTCTGAGTTCTACACGCTACTAGCGGACCCGACACACGTCTTGAACAAATCGCTGCTCCAATATAACAAGGTTGTTGTACCGGACGGACGAACCCGCGGCTGAGGTTACTATATGATGATGGTTACAAAACAACCGTCGAGTCGCTGACGTCCTGTACACGATGTGTAGACTGTACTATAGCGATTACTGGTTACGATGTCGGAGGCTCTGAAAGGCGTGTTGTTGCGGGTTCGATGTGCGGGTCAGGATCAGGACTTCAAATAAATAGAAACAAGCTTCATAGTTCAGTTGGTTGAAGGCTTCTGGCTGGCTCCGTTTGGTTCTTGAGGCTTGAAGATGAGGTTTCTTGAGCACCTGCGGTCGATCGATACTGTACCGCTTAAGTACCTCTAATCTTTACCGTAACGAGAGCCGGCCAGAAACCTCGGTTAACAAGTTTATTTTTAACTATATAATGTACATATTTCTGCTTATAACTACGGAACTATACTAGCTAGCGTGATGATACAAAAACTGCCGCGTAGGGCACGATAAGACCTACCTATTGATATCTGTTTAATCTATCGTAAGTTAGGTCTAGATATAGTTATTCTAGGTTTTAGGCTAAAAATCTATTTTGCGGTAACATTTATATCAAAAAAAGTGTAATAACTTTTTAACTATACTATGTAGGAATATGATTCCTTCAGTATGTTGTAGTGCTTTTAGTAGTGTACAAAATAAAACACACAAGTAAAACCTTTTATTAAAAACTTAAGACCTAGGAACCCTAACATACCTAACTCGAGGTAAAATGCATTTTATTGGCAATATTTATGCTTTAAACATGATATTCTTATAAACTATGTAAAAGAAACATAATATTATATTATTTACACTATTTATCTACACTTTTCAAGTCTATATATGACCTAATTCGGCACTATTGTAACGATAAACTTTATTGATACGTCACACTTATGTATTCACACTCACAATAACACGATTCAAGTCAATATTAACGTTGTCGCGAACAGTTGTATTTTACATTTTTGAAAAAAATTGGTTATGAATATTGCATGGTTATATATGTCATTCCTTTTTATTTAGACTAATATAGTTATAGATGGAAATACTTACCACCTCACAATATTAAATCGCAAAAAGTTATTTTTTACGTAATTTTTACTGATATGCAAATTTTAAACCTCTTTTCCCCAAAGTTAAAAAGAATAACATAGAACCTTGTAATAGTGAGCCAGCGAAATGTTGGCTAGCAATCCGATCGCAGCTCCATCTAGCGGGTCCTATTAGACATGAAATGAAATGGTATCTAAAGCTATTCAAATAGCCTAGTTTTTAGATACTATTTCCACACATTATTTGATGAGGTCTACGGATCCTCCAACTACCTGATATATACCTGATATATTCTACTTGACTGCTGTGCATACCAAACCTCATGACTAGCTCTCTCAAGTGCGACTATTCTGGTACCCATTGACAATATGAAAATATTGTATCTCTAACCAACTCTTTTTTTTTTTAATTTTCTATCACATACACACAACACCATCTAGCCCAAACTAAGCAGAGCTTGTTCTATGAGTACTAGACAATGGATAAACATACATATATATATATATATATATATATATATTTTTTTTTTGTAAATTCATACATATTATACATAGAAACACCCAGACCAAGACAAACATCCATGTTCATGCACACAAATGTTTGACTTGTGCGGGAATCAAACCTGCGACCTCAGCCGTGGCAGTCGGTTACACTAACCACTACGCCATCGAGACTGACCATCTCAGATCGGGATCCCTTCTTTTCGCATAATATTTTTTCCTAATATACTTTGGCATAAGTATCTATTTTGGCATTATTTTTTTTGGTATACCTAATAATACTTTCCCATGATTGTTTTTGGCCTTGCATTGCTTGACCTTGTATGGGAAGCGAGTAATTAGTGACAACCCGCCAAATAGGTTCGTTACTAATTGTGATAATATACAATTAAAATAAATTATACGTAAGCTATTATGCGTAAATATTATAAGGATAAAAAGTATGCCATATTATACCGTCTTAAAATTTTATGCAGATGGATAGGGACCTCTCTGACCATCTCTGACCATCTCTGACCAACTCCGACCATCTCAGATCATCTCTGACTATCTCCGACCATTTCTGACCATCTCAAAATATCTCTTATCATCTCTGATACACCGCCTCGTTTGCAGGGCAACCGCAAGCTCATCTTCATCGACAACCACAGCCGGCTGAGTGAGTACGTGGATAGCGAACAGCAGAAACTGCCCGGAGCTACCCTCGCACTGGAGGAGGACCTCAAAGTGTTCAGCAATGCGCTGAAACTCTCGCATAAAGACACCAAAGTTGCTATAAAGGTAAATAACCTTTTGATGTTAATGACAATTACATAATTGCATTTGGTACAATTCTGCCGTTAATCACGGGCCATCTACTTATGTATATTGTTGTTTGATACATTCAAATATTATTTAAATAAGATGGTGCATATCACTATAGCTTCATAAAGTGTTAAAAACTGAAACTTTGACATGGAAATGAAGTGTATTTGCGGTATTCTTGAGGGCATTTTTAGGGCATTTTACAAATAGCGGTGCCGCCATTCGCATGACAGCATGTTAACGTTTTATTATCTTATCTTATCTTATGTGGGGGCTAGTCAGTGCAGACCGGCGACACTTCGACCCAGTGGGATCTTTTGTGTCGACACTCTCCCAATAACGACTGCCATAGATGTTCATGGCAGCCCGGACCAACGGCTTAACGTGCTCTCCGAGGCACGGAGCAGGCGATAATTGTCAATCAATACGCACATAATTTCGAAAAGTCATATAACTTCCGAAAGTCAGAGGTGCGCGACGTGGGTTCGAACCCGAGACCCTCTGCATTGCAGTCTGTTGGTCTCCCCACTGAGCTATCGCTGCAACGTTTTGTTAATAGCGTTAAACAATTTTCTGTACATTGCATTCGACTTATTTGACTGCACGGATGACTTGATTGAGGTGGTCGCTTCGTCACTGCCACTGCGCCAAGAGTTGTGGGTTCGATCCCACGGGACAAAAATATACTAATGCTTGTTCTTTGTGACCGTTCGCGTTGTTTAAATTTTTCGAGTCCTCCGTGGCAGGCTTCTTGTATTTTTTTTTGTTTGTATTCCTAGCGCGGGACTTAGAGGATAAGGCGACGATATCTGATTGGATTTATTTTGCTACAGGTTGGGCCGACTGCTCTTCAGATAACATCAGTAGAGAAGACCAAAGTGCTCGGTCTACCTGTTCTACTGAATGATGTGTATTACGCGTCTGAAATTGATGAGGTAAGTATTTCTCTTCTTTGTTTTGTGGAGGAACAGGGTGTGATGTCCCTCCAACACAAAGGGAGGATCCTCTGACCAGGTTGGTTGATCGTGCCTGCCGGGCCGCGGCCCTACGGTTGATGTCGGGAGCTTGTATATATACTTAGTCGCTGTGTAAACTCCACTTGCGCGATGCAGACTAGTATGACGTCATGTGAAGTGCGATTGTATCGCCATCTGTTACATGTAGGCTTAACTGCTTCGTCTGTGCGGAGTCGCCACAGTTTGTACTTGAAGCTATCGTCTAACCTCTTTCTCTTTGCTGCTTTTTTGAACTTTATAAAACAGAAACGGGAATTAACGTGATCATATAACGCGAAAGTATAAGAATGATTACAGTCAGCAACTACTTACCCTTTCTGCGGGGGTCAATCTTCAGAATATATTCAAACTACTATCGTAGACATTGAGTTAAGGGAGATTTCCATTAATTAAAGTCATGTTGGTAGTCCACGGATCACGGGATACTTTAATGAATGGGCGAATACCTCGAAGAGCCGTAGTCGTTTGTCGTGTGAACATAACATATGGTCCTAGCAGGCCATGAAAATATCTGACCGAAACTTCAAGGCAACCAACATTTTTATAATAATACCTTCTATAAAGTTTATTTCTTAGAAAGAAACATAACTCCGATTTTTACCACTTTTTTGGACGCTGATAAAATATCAATTTCACTTCTCGAATATACAGGAGTAAGTGAGAGAGAAAGATTATATGTATATTTATTTATTTGATCATTAACAATATTTACATTGTGTTTGATTTGCATTGGCATTACATAGTAGAATAATATAATACAATAAAATAATTCAATTAAAATAAAAACAAAGCAAAACAAAAATAAATTAATACACACAGATTGCAATATGACTATTAATTAAATCAATATTAGGTGACTAATTGTCAGTACTAGAATATATAGTAGGAATATGTCATTTAATAATATGAACAAGAATTACTATCAATTTTAATCATGCAAATAAAATAATTTCAATATGTCATATAAGATTAAATACAAAATTAATAAATATATATATATATATATATATATATATGTTTGTTTCAGGTGTGCCTAGTAGATGACAACCAATTCTCCTTGTCGATAATAAACGAGGCGACGCCGCTGAGTTTCATACACAACGACTGCGATAACATCGTGCAGTCCATCATACATATAAGGAACAGATGGGAGCTCAGCCAACCCGTAAGTATACCGTATTTTAAAGATAGACGATTGTCGATAAAATATCAAATTATTCAATAATATTGTCTTCTGTTTACGCGAATGTTATTCATTGAAATTAAACTACTATATACGTCTCCCCGTGACCATAGCTGCTGAAAAGCAACCGAAACGTCGGGGAAAGTGTAAACACAAATATAAATAGTATAATAGTATAGTAATAGTATAAATAGTTTTAATAGTTTCAATAATTTAATTAGCTTAAAAATTAGTAAAGTGTGATAGTAATAGTAGTGAAACAGTTTTCAAAATTTTGTAATAAAGTGTAAAATAAACAACGCGATAAAATCCGTATATAGTAGTTTAATTTCAAATTATTCGCCAACCAAATATTTAAAACTTTCATTAGTATTCGAATGAGTGAACATTTTGATTATCTGATTATAAGGTCCTGTCCTCTAGACCGAATTTCGGTCACGGCGACTAATCTACCGGCCATCCGCAGTCTTTTTAATATGTAAATTAGGCATGAACAAGGTTCGATCTATTGTTTACATAGTATAAGAGCAACAAATATAATTACATTCACTTCACTTTAGTATATAGAGTATATTAAAACATGTTTTACATAAAGTTAAAATAAATAAATTACAATTGAAAACCTCAAAATATGATATTTTCCATGTTGCCGTTTGAAACAAGCCACGTTAATCCCAAAACCAATTTATTGTTACTAGCGGTCGCCTAGTGCTCGAAATTCGACCAAAGTTTGCCTGTAAGATATTGCTGATATATGTCATTATATATTGATATATGTAACCATAGTTACGCGCTTCGACAGCGTGTGTCAAATGCATGGTTGTGTGCGTGTAGTGTTTTTTCATTAATTTAATGTATTTCTAATGCATATTTTATATAAATATTAGGATTCGCCCCTCCTTCTCCATATAAACTTTAACTGTGCCAAATTTCATACTCCTCCGTCCGCGCAATTTTCGTAAAAAGGGGTACACAGTTTTTGCTTCACGTATTAATATATAGAAAGCCTAATTGGCGTCCCACTGCAAAGGCCTCCCCTTCCGACTTCCATCTATCTCGATCGCTTGTTGAGTTGCCAATCCCTTTTAAATGCATCGAGCTCGTCTCGCCATCTCCTCCTGGGCCGGCCTCGTTGTCGCTTCCCGTTACTTGGCATCCACTGTGTGGTTGTTCCCGCCCATAACTCTCCTGGCATACGACAAACATGGCCTGCCCAATTCCACTTTAATTTGGTAGCTGAGTGGCCTACATCAGCAATTTGAGTTTTGGAACGTAGTATTGAATTTCTGATGCGGTCTGTAAAAACCAATTTAAACCTGAATTTTATTGTGGTAGTTTTCTTTATTCACTTTTATTTGAACAAGTAATTTTTCCTATTTTAGTTAATTGCATAGGTTGAGAGGATAATCTTCGGGAAAGTTTTATACTACATACGCGTATGATCCTAACTCATAGTGTTACTTAGTAAGCAGCGATAGCTCAGTGGGGAGACCAACAGACTGCAATGCAGAGGGTTTCGGGTTCGAAACCACGTCGCGCACCTCTGACTTTCGGAAGTTATATGACCTTTCGAAATTATGTGCGTATTGATTGACAATTATCGCCTGCTCCCTGCCTCGGAGAGCACGTTAAGCCGTCGGTCCCGGCTGCCATGATCATCTATGTTTCTTTTTTTTTGTGTCATTACTATTTACTTTTTAATTTTATTTCTAAGAATGTTCAACAGCCTAAACTTTATAAAATTCAATTCCCTAAAATGTTACTATCAAAATACCAGAGGTCTTCGTAGCAATTTATCTGAGGTTCGTCAACACATACATGATAGTGATTATGATGTATTCGTCTTAACCGAGACTTGGCTTTGCGAAAGTATTTTTGATTCTGAACTTTTTAATGATTCTTATTCTGTATATAGAAGAGACCGAGAATCGTCAAGCTTGAATAATCACAAAAAAACAGGCGGTGGAGTTCTCGTAGCGGTAACTAATAAATTAATTTCATGTCGCATGACAGACTGGGAAAGTAACTGTGAAGATTTATGGATTATGATTAAAACCAACTCCAATACATCCCAATCCTTAAAGATGTGTGCTGTATACTTGCCACCACCTGTAAATCTTGAAGTTTTTGAATACTTTATTGATAATTGCAATTCGGTCATTACAACTAATAGCGACTCCTCAACATCAATTGTCGGCGATTTTAATTTCAGTTGTATTGATTGGATACATGAGGCTACTACTGAATCTTGCATACCATCAACTTCTAGCACGGGAAACCTTAAAAATTTACTGCTCGACTTCTTAGCGCTTAATGATTTAAAACAGCTAAACTGGATTAAAAATTTTCACAATAAGACGTTAGACTTGGTGCTCTCAGATGTTGAACAAACTGAAATAAGAAGCTGCCTTGACCCTATAAGGGAACTAGATAAGTACCACCCGGCTTTTGATTTAACAATAACTTTTCAAACGTTTACTAAAACTTACTTAAAACCTGCGAGTAAACCCAACTTTCATAAAGCAGACTACGGAGCTATAAATAAATCTCTGAAACATGTCGATTGGACCAAGGAATTCAGTGAAGGTGATGGCGTCAATGATAAATTGGAGAAATTTTATGATATAATCAACGAAACCATAAATATACATGTGCCAGTAACACAATTTACACGAGGCAAATATCCACCATGGTATTCCCATCAATTAAAAAAGCTACTTAAAGTGAAACTGAAACTTCGATACTTCGAAAAAAATAAAAAAATACAATAATCCAATGGACATATTAGAATTTAATTACATAAGAAAAGACTGCCAAATTCTTACCCAAAAATGTTATGACAACTACATAAATGAAATTGAAAATAAAATTAAGTATCACCCTAAAATCTTCTGGTCACATATTAAAAACCTCCGAAAAAGCAATTCTTCTTACCCTCCAGAAATGACTCTCGGCAATGTCAAAGCCTACGGTAGTAAAGCCATTTCAAATTTATTTGCAGCACAGTTCTCCTCCGTATATGATCCACCTTACGATAATCGCAATAATTTCCTTAATAACTTACCTTCCGTCTCGGTTCCGGTTTTACCCATCGACGACCTTTCAATCCTTCCTGAAGCTGTATTTAATAAACTCTCTGGACTCGACATATCTAAAGGTACTGGACCTGACAATGTGCCCCCAATATTCTGGTTAAGATGTGCAGAGTATTTGTCTTCTCCACTGGCAAATTTTTATAATACCTCGCTAAAAACTGGGGTTTTTCCAAATAAATGGAAAAAAGCTAGAATAGTACCTATTCACAAAAATGGGAAACGGGAGGTGATATCTAATTATCGACCCATCTCCATTCTATGTACTTTGTCTGAGGTCTTTGAATCACTAGTGTACCCAGTATTGCACGACCATGTTAAACAATTAATATCCACTAATCAGCATGGTTTCATGGTTAAAAAATCTACAAACACAAATCTTGTTAATTATGTCACTGAACTAACATCCGCAGTAGATAAAGGTCTTCAAATTGATGCAGTGTACACAGACTTTTCGAAGGCCTTCGACAAAGTAAATCATGAATTGCTGCTAAATAAGCTCCAGTCGTTGGGTGTAACCGGTATCACACTGAGCTGGTGCAGAACTTACCTCGAAAATAGGACTTCTTCAGTGGTTGTAGACTGTAATGAGTCAGATCCCTACATTGCAACATCCGGTGTACCCCAGGGGTCCAATCTAGGGCCGTTATTTTTTAATGTGTTTATCAACGACATATCAGACATATTTAAATACTCCACACCATACCTTTTTGCTGATGACTTAAAACTGACCCGTGTAATTTTGAATAATGTCGATACACAGCTATTACAAATTGATTTAAATAATCTGAGTCAATGGTGTACCAACAATAAAATGTACTTGAATTGTACTAAATGTTTTCATATAAAATTTACTAAAAAACACAATAAAGTCGAATCTGTTTACAATATTCAGGGAAACACATTAACAGAAGTAACAGTTATTCGTGACTTAGGAGTATACTTGGATAGTAAACTTAATTTTATAAATCATATAGACCAAATGCTTAATTCAGCTTACCGAGCTCTTGGCTTTATCTTGAGATCTTCAAAAGAATTTAAAAAACCAACCACTACATTACTTTTATTCAACAGTTACGTACGAAGCCAACTTGAATATTGCAGCACGGTGTGGAATCCTTCGTACCAAGTCCACATAAGTCGCATTGAAAGGGTTCAAAAGAGACTTGTCCGTCATCTAGCGTTTAGGTTTAAAGTAAGAAATTGTAGATCTTACGAACACAGACTAAATCACTTCAAACTCAAAGATTTAAAATCTCGCCGCACTATCTCCGACATGTTGTTCCTGTATAAGTTATTCAATAATGGCATTGACTGTCCAGATCTTCTTAGCAAATTACGCATTAACGTCCCTTCTCGTATTCCTCGTTATCCCAGCCCTTTACTGAAAGCCCCTCAACACAGAACAAATCTAGGTAAACACTCGCCGATTGTTAGGATGACCAATCAATACAACTCACTGTCATGTTCTTCCGACGATATAGACATTTTCTCCAACAGCCTAAGTAAATTTAAGTTGCTGTTACACGCAAAACTTAATATTGAGTAAGTGTTGACCTACCTCCCCACTGTTCAACTCAATATATATAGTTTTTTTTTTTTTTTAAATTTTGATTCTTGTTATTTTTACTTTAAATTGTATACTTTATTTCCATATTAAAAATTGATTGTTTGATATCTTAATGCAAGCTGTGGTCTCCTATAATTGAAGATGCACAAGGATTTGTATCTATTTATGTTTTATTTTTAGCATGTAAGGTGTAATCTTTGTTGGAGATCCAAATAAATAAATAAATAAATAAATCTATGGCAGTCGTTATTGGGAGAGTGTCGACACAAAAGATCCCACTGGGTCGAAGTGTCGCCGGTCTGCAGTGACTGGCCCCCACATGAGATAAGATGAGATAAAATGATCCTAATTAAAATTATAGACTAGATTTTGCTCGCGGCTTCGCTTGCGTAAATGTAGGCTAGGTTGCAGTACGGTTTGCACACCATTAGATGATTTTAGTATAAAAAGAGAAAAACTGAGTAGCTGATATAACTGATTTATCGATAGTAATGACGACTGAATGATACAAAGGTTGACTTAAACGTGGAAAATATGATTACTGAGTGCGCACAACGTGAGCGCGCATATGTACGATGTTGACATCGTACAGCAGTACTGCTTGCTGAATGGATGGTACTCTATGTCTAAAAGGATATATATATACCCTTTATCTTGTAAAAGTAATATTCCCGAGGGATATGGAATTGACATTATCTATATATAAGCGAGCGGAGACGCGGGCAATATTTAGTATTACTAATAGTGTCCTCCAGACCGAATTTCGGTCACGGCGGCCAGTCTTAACGGAGACTGGCCATCTGCGCAGGAGATATTATAGTGCACAAGTATGTGCGCAAACACAAGTGCACTCCCTGTTCCCTAACCCTCAAGATCCGATGGGACGGTAACCCGACACGACCGGAGAGAGATCAGGCGCAGGACTAACGTCTTTAAGTGCTTTCCAAGGCACGGGGGTGTCTAACACCGCCAACTTCCTAACTCCGGGCTGCTATTGAAATTTCTTATCAGAAAAACCCAAGGATTTTTTGTGGGCCCGACCCGGGATTCGAACCCGAGACCTCATGCACAGCAGTCGCATTCACTATCGCTGAGCCATGGAGGCTGTTAATTAGTTAGTATTATTATATACTAGCTGTGCCCGCGGCTTCGCCCGCATGGAAATTTGTATACAAAGTCCTTTTCTTTACCCCTGACTACGTGCATGCAAAGTCACACGATTCAGTATTTTATTTTATTTTTATTTTATTTTACAATTTTAGGAAAACTTACAGCTAAATTAGTATCATAGACAGATTTGATACGTAAAAAGAAGGCCAATTAAAAGTTATTAGTAAGTATTGTGCTAACTCTAAGTCATAAAATAATTTCCACACAATGTACTCCAATATATATTTTTGTAATGTTTCATGCTGCGTGCGCTCGTTACTATATCAGATCGTATTTTTATGTTCATGGATTAAATTCACAAGTGCTATACATACATAAGTTATTGTTAACAAAAATATATTTTATGTTACAATCTTATCTTATCTTATGTGGGTGGGGGCCAGTCAGTGCAGACCGGCGACACTTCGACCCAGTGGGATCTTTTGTGTCGACACTCTCCCAATAAAGACTGCCATAGATGTTCATGGCAGCCGGGTCCAACGGCTTAACGTGCTCTCCGAGGCACGGAGCAGGCGATAATTGTCAATCAATACGCACATAATTTCGAAAAGTCATATAACTTCCGAAAGTCAGAGGTGCGCGACGTGGGTTCGAACCCGAGACCCTCTGCATTGCAGTCTGTTATTATGTTACAATACTATCGCTTTAGGTTAAGAACTTGTCATGATAGATAAATAGTTGGAAATAAATTACAATAAATGTTGTTTATCGTCCTAAGGACTCAGTGACGGTCCATCAGAAGATCCGACCTAAAGACGTGCCGGGCACTCTCCTGAACATGGCGCTGCTTAACCTTGGCTCGTGTGACCCCAACCTCCGCACCGCCGCCTACAACCAGCTGTGTGCGCTCACCGCCACCTTCCATCTCAAGATTGAGGGACAGCTGCTGGAGACATCAGGTAAATTATGTCAGCCTTGTAAACCTAATAAAAAATAATAAAAGTTTTATTTCATACAAGAAGCTGTAGTACAACACATTAAATAAGTAATTAGTACTTAAAATACTATAGACGATATATAAGGCAGCGATAGCTCAGTGGGGAGATCATCAGACTGATGAGACTGCAATGCAGTGGGTCTCAGGTTCGAACCCACGTCGCGCACCTCTGACTTTCGGAAGTTATGACTTCGAACTAAGACTAGAGAGGGCACCTCGCGGCTGCGCGCCACGAGTCGACCACGTGACATTATATAATAATGTCAGCTGTTTACAATATAACGTTGCTGCGAGTACACATCACTACATTTAGGGGTATGGATATTTATTTTAGGGGTATGGACGCGCGTGCGGGGCGAACATCTCGGGCCACACGGCGCGAGCGCTTAACGAACATTCCAGAGAAAAAGGACGCCATTGTGAACGCACGTCTAAATGTTACAGTTTAGCAAATTCAAATATTTTATGTTAATATAAACGATAATAATGAAGCACGCAGTATTCTTTTCAATCACTGCAGTGGAAATCCTGTCTTCAACATCAGCCCTATATTAAACAGTCCCACTGCTGGGGAAGGTGTCTTCTCAGTATGAGAAGGGTTAGGCCACAGTCCATAGCGAAGGCCCAGCAATGAGATAGTTTATATACAGAGCTGATATTATTATTATTATTATTATAAGCCTTTCAAGATTAGTTAGGCTCGTAGCTAGTTTCATTTTTGATGATAACTTTAGATAATCTTGTAAGTAGTAGAGCCTCGCTGATTTCAGCACGAATGGGCAGGACTACCCTCTCACAGAATATCGACGTGAAATAGCAGTAGTCCTACTGTTGTGTTTCGTTCGGTGAGTGAGAGTGCCGGAGACCCAATCACCCTCTTTCCCCCATCCCGCTCCTTCTCCTTCCCACTTCCTTTCCTAAAGGGTCGGCAACGCGCAAGTGATGCCTCTGGTGTTGCAGGCGTCCATAGGCTACGGTGACCACTTACCATCAGGTGGGCCGTATGCTTGTTTGTCACCATAGTTGTATAAAAAAAAGCTATTTCCACACTAGGAATAATTGATTTATCGCGGGGAACTTTACAAACATTCAAACAACGGATACAAAGTCACCCAGACTCGGCACAACTATTTGTAGATGACGCAAGTTCTTCGCCAGATTGAACCCATAACACTCGCCGCAGTGGCGAGGCGCCAACTTAAACCACAACACCATTCGTGCATTGAGTGTATGTGTTGTTTGTGTGTGCAGGTCTGTGCATTCCGTCCAACAACACGATCTTCATCAAGTCCGTGAGCGAGAAGCTTGCGCACAACGAGCCACATCTTACTCTAGAGTTCCTTGAAGAGTGCATTCAGGTAAACAGTTTATAATAATCATTTCGTCGGCCTCGATGGCGTAGTGGTTAGTGTAACCGACTGCCACGCCTGAGGTCGCGGGTTCGATTCCCGCACAAGTCAAACATTTGTGTGCATGAACATGGATGTTTGTCTTGGTCTGGGTGTTTCTATGTATAATATGTATGTATTTACAAAAAAAAAGTATTTATGTATGTTTATCCATTGTCTAGTACCCATAGTACAAGCTCTGCTTAGTTTGGGCTAGATGGTGTTGTGTGTATGTGGTAGAATATTATTATTATTTTGGTTGGTTTAACTTGTTTTTTCTCGAAATAAAATTCGGTATTTAATGAAAACCACGGGTCTAGGCCAAGTGGGGTTCATTTGGGGCATTATTTATTAAAAGGGGCTCGTCCTGCAAAAACTTACGAACTATACGGCAAGTATTGAGTATAGCGGCCTTCTGCATAGTGATGTAAAGATTGGTGGGTAGCTCTATCTGTCGTAAATAGTGAAGAAGGTGTTTGGGTATGACGCCTGTATTATTATTATTATTATTATATTATTATTTATTAAAATCTGAGTCTTCTTCGAAGAGGTTAATGAAAACACTTTGTGATGGTCTGTGTTAGTGACAGATTGATGTTAGTGACAGGCATAACTCCGGAACCACTGGACCGATTGACTTACAACTTGGTGTGCAGACATCTTGGGGTCATACCTCGGTCGAGTTTGAATATGGGCCCTGTGGGTCAAAAGACCCCTGAGATATAGGGGTCACAAGGTCACATGTATTTTAAATGGAAAAATATTGACTTGTAATTTGGTGTGCTGGACCCATGTTCAAACTCGAACGAGGTATGACCCCAAGGTATCTGCACACCAAGTTACAAGTCAATCGGTCCAGTGGTTCCGGAGTTATGCCGGTCACTAACAGACAGACACACAGACCCACATAGTGTTTTCATTAACCTCTTTGAAGAAGACTCGGAGGTTAATTAGAAATTGTTTGAGTAAATACTTCGTTTTTTTATTATCTAGATTGCCACTGTTGAATATTTTTTTTGGGTACATCCTAACCAATATAAAAGCGAAAATGAGTTTGTTTATTTGTTACCTTTTCACGCCTAAACCACTGAACCGATCATCCTGAAATTTTGCATATACGTTGACAGGTGTACAGAAACGGACATAGACCACCTTTCATCCCGAAAAAAATTACTGTTCCCGAGGAAAACAATAATCACGTTCTTATGATAATAGATGGCGCCACGTGGCTTTCGAATCATGATCGACTTATATTATTACAAGCAGAGTACGACCCGAATTGATTGTTAAATTTTAAATTAACGCTAGCGAAGCCGCGGGCAAAAGCTAGTGATTATATAAATATTATACTATCTTGATGGCGCACCAGAAGTGAGTGTGACTGCTGTGCATGAGATCTCGGGTTCTATTACTGCATCAGACAAAGTATTATTCGTGTTCCTGCCGAGAAATTATTAGATATTCTTAAGTATTTTTTGACAACTGTGCCTGTGTAATATTTAGGTGCCTCGTAAAGCACCTAAAATCAGAATTATCGAAATGTGCGTATATTATATTACAACTCTTTATTTAATGAAAGTAAAGTGATACAGAGATATACTTTTGACTTAGGGAATAAATCAAGAGACTATGGATGGATGGACATTTTGTCCGTTTTTGCGGCGATAGTGGTGAAGGAGTTATCACTTAAACCATGAGGTTCTGGTATTTTAGCATTAAGGTTATGTAACTATTTTATATAATATATTGTTCACAGGGTTTCCGAGGATCGACTATAGAGCTGAAGCATTTGTGTCTTGAGTACATGACACCGTGGCTTGCCAACCTTACCAGGTAAATACTATTTATTTTAGGAAAAAATGTCTTTTTGTCTTTATTGAAATGATCCCTGCCGCCTCTTTTCGCCATCGTCCTACGCGACAGAATTTCCAAACCCATCATTTAGATGATTGGTAGTCCACAACTGTGCATTTTCCAGAAATTTTCTGCCTCGCACGAACTGTGGAATGAATTGTCGCCTGCGGTATTTCCGGACCAATACGACCTACAAACCTTCAAGAAAAGAGCGTACTCCTTTTTAAAAGGCCGGCAACGCACTTGTAAGTGCTCTGGTGTTGCGGGTGTCTATGGGCGGCGGTAATCGCTTACCGTCAGGCGATCCATCTGCTCGTATCTCCAATATCAAAAAAGAACTGTCACTTAGTGAAATGTCAAACATAATTAAAAACTTATTGTGTCTGGTCGCTGGTGTGCCGCTGCGATTCAATAGGATTATTATTGTTCCAATTCTGGGTTCTCTTCACATCCAAACTAGGAGCGATTATTTACTCTAATTATGTGAATTAAAACTTATTATGGCAGGACTATGCTCGCTGTTTAAATGTTTTGTAACTCAAGTACTGATTAAGTAATAGGGTTACACCCACGATTTGAATGTGTGTGTGGATCGGTAGCGCAGCGGCATTAAATGCGACTGTTTTCCATGAAGCCTCGGATTCGATGGCATTTTGATTTTTCTCAAGAAATGTGTACTAACGGCAAAAAATTTGGAATTGCATCCGGTAGATGCAATCGGTTTAGCCCCTATGACATAGAACCTCAACCATAGCTGACGAGATGTGGTCACAGTAAACCTCTACCTGCCTCTTCAGAAAAATAAGCAGACTAAGTACGTATATTTTTTTGTTCACAGATTCTGTAAGCCATCAGAAGAGTCAAGAAGACAGAAGCAAGTGGCGCAGATACTAGAGAAGCTGATAACCCTGACGATTGAAGAGACAGAGATGTATCCCTCGGTGCAGGCCAAGATATGGGGCTCCATCGGACAGGTGCCGGAACTCATAGACATGGTGCTCGACAGCTTTATACAGAGAAGCGTTACTTCTGGTTAGTTTCTGGTTTTTATTCAGTCAACTTCTGTAAAAGTAGGTTAAGTTACTATACAAAGCAGCGAGGTGGCACACCATGGTGGTTTTAGTCGGTAGGCCTGAAGCTCGGGAGAGCCCGACATAGCCCTCTCGACTCTCCTTGTGAAGAGGGAGTATGCATCAGGAGCATTTCCCAACATAAAAAAAAATTGGTGAAATAATATGGGTGATACATTTGCCAATTACGGCATAACCAGCATGCGTATTACAATGACACAAAGGAAAAATATATATTGAAATTAAACTACTATATACGGATTTTATCGCGTTGTTTATTTGAGTTTAAAGTGTCAAATAAACAACGCGATAAAATCCGTATATAGTAGTTTAATTTCAATGAATAACATTCGCGTAAACAGAAGACAATATTATAAAAAAATATATACATGACATTAATTAAATAAATGTTCTGTGCGTGTGTTTGAAATTAAACTCCTAAACGGCTGTACCGATTTTGATGAAATTTTTTGTGTGTGTTCAAGTGGATTCGAGAATGGTTAAGATTTGTTTTTTTTCTTTACTCGTGTGTCCAGGGCAATGTCTGTCGGGATAGCTAGTGTATATATAATTTGAATATGTTTGTTATAGGTCTCGGCTCACCCATGATAGAAATAATGGCTGACACAGCAGTTGCGTTGGCTTCAGCAAACGTACAACTAGTATCGAAGAAAGTCATCGGCAGAATGTGCAGGGTAAGTGACATTGATAAGGACGCGAAATGGATGGGTCGTGTCGATAGTATACAGGATGTTATTGTTTCAATTTATTTATGTTGTGTGAATGTTTGTTTAGAGCTATTTTGTTTTATTTTTAGTCGAGTGTAGATTTTTTATTATTACTTTTAGTATTAAAGTAAGTGTCTATTTTGATTCGTGGGGTTGGCATTATTGGGTATTGCGTAATTTTCAGTTGCAGATACATAGTCTTGTAATTTGCTCGATAGATGGCTATATAATCGGTGCCTAAGTCGCCGTGAAATAAGACTCTGCCTACCAACATGGAAAA
The DNA here is from genome assembly GCA_963564715.1 of Catocala sponsa. Taxonomy (NCBI): domain Eukaryota; kingdom Metazoa; phylum Arthropoda; class Insecta; order Lepidoptera; family Erebidae; genus Catocala; species Catocala sponsa. The sequence goes on from OY751354.1 coordinate 13,695,301, forward strand.
AGGCGTTAGCAATGTCTAAGTATTGAAATTAAACTACTATATACGGATTTTATCGCGTTGTTTATTTGACACTTGATTACAAAATTTTGAAAACTGTTACACTACTATTACTATTAAACTTTACTAATTTTTAAGCTAATTAAATTATTGAAACTATTAAAACTAATTATACTATTACTATACTATTTATATTTATGTTTACACTTTCCCGGTTCGGTTGCTTTTCAGCAGCTATGGTCACGGGGAGACTGAGATGGCAGTTGTCTCAATGTTCCAGTGTAGTTATTTCAAAGTACCCGAACATAATTTAATCATGGGTGTTTCTATTTACGCAGAATGAGCTCAAAGTAATAGTAGTGTAACAATTTTCAAAATTTTGTAATAAAGTGTCAAATAAACAACGCGATAAAATCCGTATATAGTAGTTTAATTTCAGTGAATAACATTCGCGTAAACATAAGACAATATAATGTCTAAGTAATTTTATGAAACATATCTCGAAAAAATTATACAGGTTTCATCCAGGTCGATTACAGAATGGTATGGTACAATGCACGATAACAGCACTTACATATAAACACGCGAGAGCGAGGGGAAATTACGCAAGAAAGTAGTAGAGCCTTGCTGAATTTAGCACGTGACCCCTGAATGTGCCGGTTTGACCGAGGAAATACTACCATCTCACAGAATATCCACTTGGATGTACCAATCCACCCCTCGGTCCCTTCCACTTCTCGACTCTCCTACTGTCTTGCCTCCCGTACTCGTTCACATAGGCTTCGGTAACTGCCATCGCAGACCTTGTGCTTGTTTGCTACTTATATAGGCCGGTAGGCGGCGGCTTGATTGTGTTTCTTTGGGATTGCTTCTGTGATGCCAGGAGAACAGTCATGGTCATGAGTACTGGTTTTCGCTTACCATCACGTGATTCGTCTGCTATCTATATTAATATTAAAAAGCTGTAGAGTTTGTTTGTTTGTTTGAACGTGCTAATCTCAGAAACTACTGTTTCAAATTGAAAACATATTTTTTTGTTGGATAGCTTATTTATCGAGGAAGGTTATAGGCTATATAACATCACGCTACGACCCACGGGGGCGGCGCAGTAACGATAAACGCGGGTAAAACCGCGGAAACATCTAGTATTTAATAACTTAATGATTACACACGCGTTTATATGTGAGTGCATTGATTATCGAGCGTTTAACGTTCTGTATCTGTATAATTTGTAATAATACTTGAATAAACTCGGGCATATTATACAACAGGTCTTAATTATATACCTTTATATACTTACCAAGGCGATTAAAACCCGTTGTCAAATAGTATATTATATAAACAAATTGAGGAAGTCAGATCTTTTTTCTATATTAATTCTTCATACAGTTTGACTAAGTAGTGGTATATATTTAATTTAACAGCGTGTAACAGACAGGTGTGGTCATATTAAAGGATTTTATGCCGAATAGAGTCATACTATTTTGATTTCTAAATCAACGTTTGGACGCCAGCGCCTAGACACAATGCTTTTTTAATCTATACTAATATTATAAAGCTGAAGAGTTTGTTTGTTTGTTTGAACGCGCTAATCTCAGGAACTACTGGTCCGAATTGAAAAATTCTTTTAGTGTTGGATAACTCATTTATCGAGGAAAGCTATAGGCTATATAACATCACGCTACGACCTCCGGGGGCGGCGCAGTAATCATAAACGCGGCTGAAACCGCGGGCACATCTAGTTCTGTATAAATATGATTAAGATAGGTATTGGGATATGAATTCAAGAATATTAATGTACATTAACGTTGCTTCTGTAGTAACTATATAAAACTGTAGGAATTAAGTAACAATAAACATGTATCTATACTAATATTATAAAGCTGAAGAGTTAGTTAGTTTGTTTGAACGCGCTAATCTCAGGAACTACTGGTTCGAGTTGAAAAATTATTTTAGTGTTGGATAGCCTATTTATCGAGGAAGGCTATAGGCTATATATATATCACTAGCTGACCCGCGCAACTTTGTCTGCTTCACATAAGATAATTTTCTCTCCTATTGTTCATAGCGTGATGTTATATAGCCTATAGCCTTCCTCGATAAATAGGCTATCCAACACTAAAATAATTTTTCAACTCGAACCAGTAGTTCCTGAGATTAGCGCGTTCAAACAAACTAACTAACTCTTCAGCTTTATAATATTAGTATAGATTACGCTACGACCCAAGGGGGCGGCGTAATAACCATAAACGCGGGTGAACCCGCGGGCACAGCTAGTTCAAGAATAAGGGAACAGATTTGACGATCACAAATAGCGGGAGTATGTATGTGTGAATGAATAAAGTATTTTTTTAATTGTACCTTACGTTTTTACTGTTAATACAATCATGATTAACTTTTATTACCTACACTAGCTGTTACCTGCGTCTTCGTCCGCGTAGATTTTAACTAAAAAGTGTTTGTCTCCGCGGAACCCTATTTTTTTTTTCTAAAATCAAAGTAGCCTATGTTACTCCTTATAACATCAGCTATCTGCCAGTGAAAGTCCCGTCAAAATCGGTTCAGCCGTTTCGGAGATTACCCGGAACAAACAGACAGACAGACAAAATTTTTAAAAATAGATGTTTTCGTACCTATACGAAAACATCTATTTACCTTATATACTTTGATATGCATTAAATAAAAAGCTGTTATTTTGACATTACAAACAGACACTTCAATTTTATTTATTTGTATAGATAAGAATGCCTCATTTAGTTTTGTTACTCTGGTAGTATTATAGACACCGTCGTATCTCGTGATGTCGGCTGGTCAGCCGATTGCAGTCGTGTGAGTGTGTATGTACAAGCAAGCCGGGTGACTTCAGAGGTGACAAGTTCAAGTTTAGGAGGTGCCTTCCTTACAGAATTATTAATTGAGTTCATTCCTTCTATGCACCGTACATAAAATAAGTTCACATACTACCTATACATTTAAAGTTCAGACATTGGATTACTGACAAAGTCAATAAATAAAAAATAAATAATTATTTATTTTCCCTTCACAAATGCTTGTACAGTATATTATGGCTTAATCCTTACTAATGTTATAATTTCGAAAGTAACTCTGTTTGTCTGTCTGTTTGTCTCTCTGTCTGTTACCTTTTCACGGCTAAACCACTCAACCGACTTAAATTAAATTTGGTACAGATATAGTTTAAAACCTGGGGAAGGACATAGGCTACTATTTTTTGATGTAGGTACCACGCGGGCGGAGCCGCGTGCAAAAGCTAGTCTAATATAAATAGTAAAAAACATCTGTAAGAGACTGGTGCCCAAAATAGGTTAGGTTAATTTCAATGGCGTTTAGACCTTTATATATGACCACAGTTTCCTGTGACACGCTCCTAAGTGTGGTGTGTTCTGTCTGTGTGTGACCTGTGTTGTTCCAGGCCTTATCCAAACTGCCCAATAATATCCTGGGTCCTGTTACCCCGGCCACAGTGAGTTATTACACCATCTTTTCTTTTTTGATATTATTTTTTATTTTATTTTGCTTTAATAGGTTTTGGGTTAGTGGCTATACTGTATCGATATAATAATAATAATAATTTTATTTCCAAGAATATGGTGATATACAGGTTCTTAAATTAAATATTGTACAGCACATTATGCTGCCATTACACGTGTTCAAATATAAATTCTTATTATTAACATGTAGTTCCAGTAAATTATATTTAAATTTTTATTATATCCCACAGATAAAATATATGACAATAATAATAAACTTTATTTCTCTCATCACAAAGGTTCACGTACAAGTGCATCTTACAGATTAAATGAATAGGTTACCACGGAGTCCAGTCTCTCACAAAGGATCTTTATTACGATGATGATGATGATGATGATGATGATGATGATGATGATGATGATTTGCCTATTATTATATTCCACAGTTAAAATATATTATTATAGACAGAGGCATATTATTATATTGATAATGAATGCAAATGTTGAAAAATTGGAATGTCCGATAATCTAAATTGAAAAGACCAAAATTATAAAAACAACATGGTTTGTCCTTCCAGTTTGATCTCACATAGTCATGGTATATAACGTGTATATAATGCAAGGGGCATTTATAAAATCATTTGTATTGCGAGAAAGTGTATACAGAGTGTGGCGTAAATAATGGATCGCCCTGAAACTGTCGACTGGCCAGATTATCATCCATCACGTATTAAATATTAATAATTTACATAAATTAATTGTTGAATAATTTGTGATCAAACTTAGGACTTTAGTGTCTTCCTGAAGTCGCTGCTTTAATTTGCCATGATTATTATTGACATACTGGTTGATTTTTTTATAATCAATGACTACAGACCTTGTTTGGCTTCTAACTTATTAATCAGTCGGCATCCAGACACAACAATATTCTTCGAAAATTACATCAGCTCAAAGTCCCAAAATTAAGATAAAACAATTATTTACGTTTTCGTTCGTGCTATTAGTGCCATCTGGTGATACTGCATATTGTTACTATTATATCAGGGGTCTAATAACAAAGGCGGCAAAGTCCCCTAAAATGTGAAACGTCGATTTTAATTTTATTGGTTGTGGCAACATCTTTTTTACCAGAACACGTTGAGAGATTCGAACAAATCCGGCCTAATCCAATAGATTTCTACGCATAAACGAAACGTTTTATGACAAAATCGGGAAAGTCCCCGGCCGACATAACAAAATTAGTAATGTCCATTACAACCAATCAGAGATGAGCTGTTTCCATGGCCGCTTAACCCTGACAGTTAAGTATTTAAATTATATTCTAACAAATATGGCAAAGTCCGTAACCATTAATAACAAAACCGGTAAAGTCCTTGCTTTACTAACAAATGTGGCAAAGTCCACAACATTATTTAAGTTTCTTGATTAATTGGCGTGTTTTAGGATGAAATTAGAGCTTAAATTAAACGGTATTACAATTTAACTTCTATAAATACATTACAGCAGTAAATATGTGATATCCTTGAAACGTTATTCGTTTATTGTAAGTGACTTAAAATTTCTTCAACTGGACTTTACTGCCTTTGTTATTAGACCCCTGATATGTATTTTATAGATGAGTCATAAAACTTAAGAGTTTCATGTCCCATCTATAAAATATTGATCTAAATTTGATCAGATCATATTGTAACATATCCTAAGTAAAATATTGAAAGAAAGAAAGAAAGAAAGATATTTATTCGCCAAGAATATGGTACATTAGATATTGAGTGCCGACTACGGCGGTAACCAACGATTGGTGCTTTAATGTGTGATGTAGCAGCTGTTTAATTCAGTAGACCTAATGCCTTATGAATTGGGATCACTTGCGATTAGGTCGTGGGTTCGAATCCTATTGTACTATTAACGTGAACTCTATTTTATCAGAACCATTTAGTTTATCTGGCAGGGTTAACAAGAAAACTAAAATTTTGCGGTCCTAATAGCTTTTTGACAAATATGAATAGTATCTTTATGGAATGTAAATGCTTTGACACGTCACTAGGAAAAAACAGTTTGGCCTGACGCAGTAAGTTATGTTTATTTTTTGGTTCTCTAGATATTATTTTTGTTTATTTAAATTGCCTTTATTTTATTTTGAGGGTACCCAATTGGCCGTAACAAATCCAATATTCCAAATTCCTTCAGTGTTTTTAGATTATCTTTGAGGCGTGATTATATAGAATGGTATACAACTCTGCCTACCCCCTTCGGGGATATAGCCATGAGACTATAGCTCACGCCTCAAGGATTAAGCTTAAGTATAGTTTTAGCTCCATCTAGCTTACGGTAATCTATAGTCTGATAATGACTGTAAATGATCGTTGACAAAATAATACAAAATACCAATTTATTGAATGGTGATGGTAATTTATAAATGATCGTTGACAGGTAATCAAAAGTACCGGCTTATCGAACAGTAAGCCGGTATTGTCTCCGCCAAGCTAGCATTGCGAATGCCGTACCAATGATTTATATATATTTTTAGATTGCTTGATCTACTATAGATGGAAAATTGACAGAAACTGTCTAGTAGTCAAATGTCAATCTCTGGTAGGTGGACCAATCGAAATATAGATTATTAATTTTGGCGTGAAGTGGCTAATCGTTAGCAGACTAAAGACTACCGTTAGCTAGACTTTAGCGTAAGTATTAGATACTTAGATACTTGTTTATTATGGAAAAGATTTCAGATGATATGAACTACCAAAAAGAACAGGGCCATACCACCATCTCGCTGGTCCAATATTACAAGGTTCTATGTTACATTTCTGAAAAAAATGCGTTATGAATATTGTATGGTTCTATATGTCATTCCTTTTTGTTTAGACTAATATAGTAATAGATGGAAGCACCTTAACGCCTCACAATATTAAATCGCAAATAGTTCTAAGTTACTTTTTAAGTTATTTTTATTGATATGCAAATTTTAAAAACTCATTTCTCCAAAGTTAAAAATAATAACATAGAACCTTGTAATAGTGAGCTAGCGATCTGTTAAAGCATTTAATTTTGTCATTGCATGCGCGTTACGAATGCCATAGTGGTTTAAATGGTCGCTTCGCAACAGCCGCTGCGCAGAGTGTTGTGGGTTTCAAACACACAGGGGATTTGTGTGATCCACAACTGTCGGCCTCGATGGCGTAGTAGTTAGTGTAAACGACTGCCACGCCTGAAGTCGCGGGTTCGATTTCCGCACAAGTCAAACATTTGTATGCATGAACATGAATGTTTGTCTTGGTCTGGGTGTTTCTATGTATAATATGGAAGTATTTACAAAATTGTCTAGTACCCATAGTACAAGCTCTGCTTAGTTTGGGCTAGATAGTGTTGTGTGTATGTGATAGAATATATATATATATATTATTATAAGTCTGGATGTCCTTTGTGTCTGTTATGTGTAAAGTCTCCCGCGATACATGAATTATTCCTAGAGCGGGAGACACCTTTAAATAAAAAATGAATAATTTATTGCCAGTATTATATTTTGTCTTACATAATCATTATTCAGTACAACATTTTTATTCTATGGTGAAATTTTATACATTAACGGCATACTTGTGTTTTGGATGTCAAGGGGCTGTTTAATATACGTGACAATGGCAGGTGACAATCCGACAAAAGATCATCACTTGTCACAATGGAAAATCTACAGATAATTCGACTTGTCGTGAAAATTTAATATATTTCTGTTTAATAAACAGTTTCTCTTGACAGGCGACAGGTGACAGCTTGTCCGGAAAACTTGTCAAATTTGTTTTATTAAACACAACATTGTCATGACAGGTGGACATATTTGTCGATATGTCAGAGGTTTTCGACAGGTAATCTCACTGGAGTCAACGCTATTCCGCAGTAGTATCAATAAATAATTAAAAAACAATGGTGTTAACGTCGTCGACAGATGGCAGTAGTATTGAAAATGAATATTTGGTGCAAACTGCACGACGCCGCATCAAACCAAGAATTGACTTCTCTCAATGTAAATGATAGAATATTCATAGAACGGTTTCGAGTAAGTAAAACTACCGTTGAATTTTTAATAAACAGAATTGGACATCAACTTCAGTACACAACAAGGAGTTCTCTCATGTGCATACCTTGATATTGTGTTGTGACAAATCTGTCAATTACTATGACAAAGTCGGAGATATACAGATAAAACCTGACAATTGTCGTCTTTATTAACTAGGGCTTTTAGTCTGTCAATTTTGTCAGTTTGTATCTGTCGCATTTGGACTTATTTGTTATCTTTATTAAACGACACTTGTCGCGACAATTCGAATTATTTGTCGAAAAGTGACAAAATTGTCGGATTGTCACGTTTATTAAATAGGTCCCAGGGCTCTTATAAAGAAAATAACATAATTGAAAACGACGACACGAGAAGATTCAGACTAAAAAATCTTTGTCTCGTTCTCACGCATGCAATGACATAAAATAATAACTATTAGGTATTAACTAAAGCAATACGTTACATTTCTGAATGTCGTCTAAAAATCTATTGCAGTATTATCCTGCTAGCAAGCGATGGACATTAGTAGCTTAGTAAATTAGGATGGTAAAATTTGACTAACACTAACTATTAGCGGTGTATTAATGTATCACAACCGTCGTAGGTGGTGGACAAGACATGTCATTCGCCGACGGCCATGTTGGAACAGCACATGATGTGGGATGACATCGCCATATTGGCGAGATATTTGGTAAGTTATACCTATATATCTTAATATACGAAAATCGATGAAGAATGTGAATGAAGCTAGAGAAGTGTGTCAGGATCGTAGCAAATGGAAATCCGTAGTCTCTGCCTACCCCTCTGGGAAACAGGCATGAATCTATGTATGTATGTATTATAAAACAAAGTTCCCCGCCGCGTCTGTTTTTCTGTCTGCCTGTTCGCGATAAACTCAAAAATACTGAACGCATTATCATGCAGTTTTCATTAATAGACAGCGTGATTCATGAGGAAAGTTTAGGTGTATAATTTGTTAAGGATTTATAGTACCCGTGCGAAGCAGCGGGTCGCTAGTGTAAGGATAAATAATTTGGTTTCTCCTCCAGCTAATGTTGTCATTCAACAATTGCCTGGACGTGGCCCGCCATCTGCCGTACCTGTTCCACACGGTGACGTTCCTGGTCTGCTCCGGCACGGTGTCGATGCGAGCCGCCACCCACGGTCTCGTCATTAACATCATACATTCATTATGTACTTGTACCACGCCGAGCTTCTCTGGTGAGTTTGTACGTAATATCTAGTGTTGTCCTTCAACAATTGCCTTGACGTGGTCCGTCACCTGCCATACCTGTTCCTCACGGTGAGGTTCCTGGTCTGCTCCGGGACAGAGTCGATGAGAGCCGCCGCCCACGGTCTCGTCATTAACATCATACATTCATTATGTACTTGTACCACGCCGAGCTTCTCTGGTAAGTTTGTACGTAATATCTAGTGTTGTCCTTCAATAACTGCCTGGACGTGACCCGCCATCTGCCGTACCTGTTCCACACGGTGACATTCCTGGTCTGCTCGGGGACGGTCTCGATGCGAGCCGCCACCCACGGTCTCGTCATTAACATCATACATTCATTATGTACTTGTACCACGCCGAGCTTGTCTGGTGAGTTTGTACTTGATATCTAGTGTTGTTCTTCGACAATTGCCTGGACTTGGACCGTCACCTGCCATACCTGTTCCACATGGTGACGTTCCTGGTCTACTCCGGCACGGTGTCGATGCGAGCCGCCACCCACGGTCTCGTCATCAACATCATACATTCATTATGCACTTGTACCACGCCGAGCTTCTCTGGTGAGTTTGTTACGCCCCATTCACTCATAAAGGATTAAACAAACGTTTCACGTAATTTAATACCACAATAATTAATATGAATGAAGAGAGGACTTATTTCTCTGATGCACCATAAATGCTTCGAATACTGAATGTTATCAACTAATAATAAAGAAGAGCCTGCCTGTGATTAGTCAACATTGATGTTTGCGGCGCTGTGCTATGCTTAACTATAATAATTTTGCCAGTAAATTATGTGCTTTTTGACTAAAGGAATTTGTTATGGGATTAAATATAATGACCACCAAAAATACTAATTGCGCAGCAAAATATGCTTACTAAAATATATCATAACGAGCACCTATACGCCTCAAATCACTGCATTCCGTCTCGGAAGGTTTAGGTTATGTTAGGTTCCTTCTTAAACCCACCCACAAATAGGAGCCCCGCTATGCGGAGCTCCGTCGACTTAGTTTGATCTCTTTAAATATATTTTGGTGTGCAATTAGTATTTTCGGTAAGCACATTTTGCTGTGCAATTAGTATTTTTTTGATGTGCAATAAATACTACCCATTTGTTACTCGTATTAATGTTTTTTGGAAGCATTTCCAGTTTTATGGTAGAATGTAAATTACAACAAGAAAAAAAAACAATCTATAAAGTGAGACCTGAACCTGCGAAGTCAATAAACCGTGTAGTCGGTTTGCCAACTGAGCTATTCATAGCCTACTTGGTCATGGAATGGGAAATCTTAATAAAATAACTCTTGATATACTAGATATTAGGCAGTGTATAACTGCTTCCGTGGCGCAGCAGTAGTGAATGCAATTGCTGTGCATGAGGTCCCGGGTTCGAATCCCGGGGCGGGGTCAACAGAAAGTTATTGGGTTTTCTGTTAAGAATTCTCAATAGCAGCCCGGAGTTAGGAAGTTGGTGGTGTTAGACACCCCCGTGCCTCGGAACGCACGTAAAGCCGTTGGTCCTGCGCCTGATCTTTCTCCGGTCGGCTAGAGGGTGCTGTGTGTCGGATTACGGTCCCATCGGATCATGAGAGTTGGGGAACAGAGAGTGCACTTGTGTTTGCGCAGAGGCTTGTGCATTATAATATCTCCTGCGTAGATGGCCGGTCTCCATTAAGATTGGCCACCGTGACTGAAATTCGGTCTAGAGGACATTATTAGGCAGTGTTTATATGTAACAGCAATTGATACATTTGTTATATTTACGTGCTGGTCGTTCCTAAATTTTACGACAGATCGCCTTAGATGTGTCGCCATAACCCATTTTTTTTATACGACTAAGGTTGGTAGGTATGTTTGCCACAAACATACGGCCCACCTGATGGTAAGTGGTCACCGTAGCCTATGGACGCCTGCAACACCAGAGGCATCACTAGCGCGTTGCCGACCCTTTAGGGAAGGAAGTGGGAAGGAGAAGAAGCGGGAAGGGGGAAAGAGGGTGATTGGGCCTCCGGCACTCTCACTCATCAAAGGAAACACAACGGTTGGAATACTGCTATTTCATGTCGATATTCTGTGAGAGGGTAGTCCTTCCCCAATCGAGCCATTCATGCTGAAATCAGCGAGGCTCTACTACTCATAAATTACATGTGTTTATCGGTTGGTTCCGTGTGCAGATATAACCTTTGCATTTATTTTCAGAGGACACACAGCGAGTACTGAGGCTGTCCCTCGACGAGTTCGCACTACCGAAGTTCTACCAAATGTTCGGCATATCCAAAGTGAAGTCGGCGGCCGTGACCGCGTTCAGGAGCGCCTACAATCGACACAGCAGCGATTGGTGAGCCACCCATCCAATTCTATACCTTGTGTTCAAGTTCAGAGTAACCTATACTATTTTATTTTATTATTTCAGGAAAACTTACAGCTAATAATTCTTATAAATTAAAACATATTAGCAAAAGGCCAATTACAAGTTTTCACAGATGAATAGTATAATATATATATTTTTTTAACGTAGACAGCGATGTATTTCATACAAAGATTATACATAAAAGAAAATATTTATTGATATAACGTGAAAAAGCATCTTCTCATGCCGTCAAAGTAGAGACCTCAACATCGCCTCTGCTGCTGTGGGGGCGGTGTGGAGGCCACTGCTCTTAGACCACACGACTGCTTGCCATCAGGTGGAGTGTGGTCATTTTGACGAGCAAAATAATAAAATAAAAAAATGAAACTGAGATATAGAATTAATACTTGTATTAAGTCCACATTTAAACTGAAGTTTTGGCTATACCCTGTATCAAATATGAACTCCCTTTTGACAGATTATCATTCTATACCAATAGTTAGGGGCCGTTGTAATCAACACAGCATGATATCGATAACTGATTAACTTTAGAAACAAACTATAATCGAATGGTTTGAAATCGAAACAGAAAGAATAGAAAAAAGAAGGATTCTAGCCACATGAACTAAACCTATGGTGGTATGGCGCTTTCTTATTGGTCAGGCCTGAGAATGAATGGCCAATAACATTAAATCTGTAAAACGTAGACTTGCAGTCCTAGAACTATAAACTTCTTTCAAAACAGTACCTAGGCTGTCATAGTGATCTGCACTTGAAAAAGATTTAGACAATTTTTAGGTCGGCCTCGATGGCGTAGTGGTTAGTGTAACCGACTGCCACGCATGAGGTCGCGGGTTCGATTCCCACACAAGTCAAACATTTGTGTGCATGAATATGGATGTTTGTCTTGGTCTGGGTGTTTCTATGTATAATTATTTACAAAAAAAAGTATATATATATATATATATATATATGTTTATCCATTGTCTAGTACCCATAGTACAGGCTCTGCTTAGTTTGGGCTAGATGGTGTTGTGTATATGTCATAGAATATTATTATAATTTTTTTTAATTCATTTCTTGATAAATAAATTGAGAGTTGCGTAATGGTCAATGGCCTTTGCAAACCTAAATTAACAAAACTTTTTACTGTGTCAATTTGACCCGCTCGATTTGAAATGTGCATCTATAGAAATAAATAGTTGATTACGTTTGTGAAGCAATAATATCTTGTTTTGTATAGATATATATATATTTTTGTCTTTAGTACGAAATTTTATATGAAACTAGCTGTTACCCGCGACTTCGCTTTTTCACGAATAAAAGTAGCCTAGTCCCTGGAATTCAGCTATTTGCTAGTGAAAGTCCTGTTAAAAACAGTCCAGCTGTTTCAGAGATTAGCCGGAACAAACAAACAGCGAGTCAATAATTTTGAATATTGAATTTTTAGTATAAGTGTCGTATATACTTTCATATGCATTTAGTAAAATGCTGTTATTTTGACATTACAAACAGACACTTCAATTTTATTTATTTGTATAGACGTGCACAGTTAGGTACTATGAAGTGTCAAAAGGGAATTCGTATTTGAAACTGAGTAAATACATCTTTATGGTAGGCTGTTGTGTATTACCATAGTCCCCAGCATTTTGTTTGCCACCTAATCCAGCCACATCGTACATACTCAGCTTCTTAAGGTTCTCTGAGCACGGGGGGTCTGACGCGGTGCTGGCAGCTCCAGGCGCCGCGTCGCAGTCGGACCGCGAGAGACTGCCGCTGCAGTCCCTGGAGATCATTGCTGATGCGCTGCTCGAGATCATGGAGGCCTGCATGCGCGACATACCCGACTGCGACTGGCTGCACACCTGGTGAGTATGTCGCGTCGTGTATAGTCAGGTGCAGTCGCAGTCGGACCGCGAGAGACTGCCGCTGCAGTCCCTGGAGATCATTGCTGATGCGCTGCTCGAGATCATGGAGGCCTGCATGCGCGACATACCCGACTGCGACTGGCTGCACACCTGGTGAGTATGTCGCGTCGTGTATAGTCAGGTGCAGTCGCAGTCGGACCGCGAGAGACTGCCGCTGCAGTCCCTGGAGATCATTGCTGATGCGCTGCTCGAGATCATGGAGGCCTGCATGCGCGACATACCCGACTGCGACTGGCTGCACACCTGGTGAGTGTGTCGTGTCGTGTATAGTCAGGTGCAGTCGCAGTCGGACCGCGAGAGACTGCCGCTGGAGTCGCTGGAGATCATCAAAACAACTACTTACTTCTGGTTTCTGAAATTGAACGTTCGAATTTGTTAAAATGAATATTCAAATCAACGATGCATCACTGTCTACCATGTGTCAAAATCAACGATTTGTTAAAATAATAGAGGCCTGCATGCGGAACATCCCCGAGTGCAATTAGCTGCACTCGTAGTGAGCTCTTAATAATAATTACTAGCACCTGCTTTCTAAAAAGCTAATCGACGATGTGTCAAAATCAATGTCAAGGTGGGGTTATATAGACATAAGTACGAATGCATGTGACTGCGGCGTATCACCACAGACAATGGGTCATCTGTTGTCGTCCCCCGTGAGCCCAGAATCGTGCACACTGGATGACCTGTACCAGGCTAAACCAAATGCAATCCGCGTTGCCGAAAACTGGTCCAAAATTATATAAAATGTGTTGCCATCGACACGATAAGTAAGTAATGTCAAAATGTGTCAAAATCAGTAATATCTTGGAATCGTGGCGGGCTGCATATGACTGCGACTGGCTGCACACATGACGACCATTTCTGGCAGAAAAACCGAATAAAGCACTTTGTTTGACCCGGAAATTGAACTTAATACCTCATGTATTTACGCATTTTAGTAGCTAAGTAGAGCTACTAAAATAAATCTAGTTACTTATTACTTACTAGTTAACGATGATGACTAATAACACATTTCGTTATTAGGACTTCGCTGGCGAAGAGTTTCGCGTTTTGCTTCAATCCAGCTCTGCAGCCGCGGGCCCTCATAGTCTTTGGATGTATCAGTAAGTGCCTTTTGTAACCAATTATAATTATTAAAACGTGTGGGAGTCGAACCAGTATGCATTCGATTTCCACACGGGACAAAACTCGCAGCATCTCGCTTTCTCCCTTAGACAGCTGCATTAAAATGGCGGTTACATTACAAAGTTTAGCATGCATCCTTTTTCTGTCATCTATACACATAATAAAATCGTAGGAAAGTTAAAACTGTACATTGAATATTTTTTTTAAAGAATACTTGGGGTGTGATCTACAATCGATATCGAAGCCAAAAATATCGCATCTCGCTTTCTCCCTTAGACAGCTGCATTAAAATGGCGGTTACATTACGAAGTTTAGCATGCATCCTTTTTCTGTCATCTATACATATAATAAAATCGTAGGAAAGTCAAAACTGTACATTGAATATTTTTTTTAAAGAATACTTGGGGTGTGATCTACAATCGATATCGAAACCAAAAATATAGTTTTTAGAATTTTTATCTGTTTGTCTATATGTATGTCCGGGCTAAACTCAAAAAGTACTGCATGGATTTACTTCAAATTTTGCATGAATATTACAAAAGGTCGGGTCAACATATAGGCTGCATATTATCACGCTATCACCTACGGGGGAGGAGCTGTGAATCTTTATTTTTCTTACGCATTCTGTGACAGCGTGTAATCTAACGACGCAAATTTAAATGTCGTTTTTGAGTAAGCCATGCTATTATCTAGCTTTACACTATAAAAACTACGCCATTTAAGTAACTTGGGCAGAGAAATATAGTTGGGTTTCGCGGCGACAAACACTTTTTAGTTAAAATCTACGCGGACGAAGTCGCAGGTAACAGCTAGTTTGATAATACAATGGGTATTGTCCATTACCAGTGTTAGGACAGATGCTTAACATTCAATGTTGTATGAAAATTTATTTATTTATTTATGGAGGTCCAACAGCCTATCCTATTTTGACAAAATATTTGAATAAGTGTTCGATAGCCAATTACATGTTAAATGTTTTGTTAAATAACATAACAAAAGAAATGTTAAATTATAAAATGTTAAATTAAATGTTATGTATATGTTATTCGCTCTCGGTTTTACTGAGAACACTGCCTACGACTCTATACTAAACGTACATTATTATATTATAAATTACACAATTAGCAATTTGTTAACTAGGCCAATGGGCCACTGATACAAAGTGCAATGTGCTAAACGTACAACCAGATTTGAAACGATTGTAAGACACAAGCGTTTCAAATCTGACGGCCTCGATGGCGTAGTGGTGAGTGTAACCGACTGCCACGCCTGAGGTCGCGGTTCGATTCCCGCACAAGTCAAACATTTGTGTGCATGAACATGGATGTTTGTCTTGGTCTGGGTGTTTCTATGTATAATATGTATGTATTTACAAAAAAAAAAGAAAAAGTATATATGTATGTACGTTTATCCATTGTCTAGTACCCATAGTACAAGCTCTGCTTAGTTTGGGCTAGGTGGTGTTATGTGTTTGTAATAGAATATTATTATTATTACAAATCTGGTATTTATTTCTAAAATAATATAAAAATATGTTGTATTTTTGTATTTGGGTAACATAAATATTGTTGAACCATTGTAGGTACTATTCAGTATGTATTAAACTTCTTAGTATCTCTTAGTAGTTACAGTCATATAAAATAACATATTCTTTAGGTTTATTTTACTTACAAAATAGATTTATGAAAACTGTATAGGGCCACTCCAGGTGTGTAAATTAAAATTCATTTAATCTCCAAAAGTATGTGTAATCCGAGTACATAAAACTACAAGAATGACAATTACAATTTTTAAAAGTCTAACGGTAGCACGCAATGGGTAGACGAGTAGGTCGTTGCAATTTTTAAAAGTCTAACATTTAGCACACAATGTGTTGACGAGTTGGTCGTTGCAATTTTTAAAAGTCTAACATTAGCACACAATATGTTGACGAGTAGGTCGTTGCAATTTTTAAAAGTCTAACATTTAGCACACAATGTGTTGACGAGTTGGTCGTTGCAATTTTTAAAAGTCTAACATTAGCACACAATATGTTGACGAGTAGGTCGTTGCAATTTTTAAAAGTCTAACATTTAGCACACAATGTGTTGACGAGTTGGTCGTTGCAATTTTTAAAAGTCTAACATTAGCACACAATATGTTGACGAGTAGGTCGTTGCTATATGAATGTCGTAGGCGCGCGTACAAAAACAAACTTATGGTCTCATTTTACAATCAATCAAAGGTTCTACTTCTTTTAACATTTTGCAACAAACTTATAACTCCAGACTGGAATTGCAAAATCTGATCATCGTTCAGTAACGAAAGACTTGGCAGTATACTTCTAAAGAACGCCATGTGTCGATCTTCTACATTCGTTCCACTATTCACAATTCGTCTGTTCAAGTAAGATGCTATTCTTTCATCAATCTCATCTATTCTTCTGCTCCTTTCGCCAACATCTACAAATTCTTCATCTCTGTAAACGAATTCTTCTGCTTCGCCAATTCTACGTATCTTTGCTTCTTGTGATTCCTCTTCATTTGTTGAAGAATATATCGGTACTAGGTATTCGTCGTCTTCCCCGCTACCCGTATCGTCTTCTTCTAGAACATCTATTTCTTCTTTAATTTCTATTTCTGCTTCGCTTTCTTTATTCGGTGTTATTCTTTCTGCTGTGTTTTCTGCTACACTTTCTGCTGTGCTCTTCTTTGTTTCTTTAGGGACAATGCTTTGTAGGAACAGTAATTGTTTGTGGTATATGTACGGTCTGAGTGTTGTGCCCTTCTTTTTTCCGTATTGGGTTCTCATCCAGCTGTCTCGTGTTTGAGACCATAGCCTAATGACGGATCTTACTGCAATGAAAAATAAATTTAATTGTTATACTAAGCAGCACACATACAGACAGCGGAGGCATTTTTATTTATAATAGCGGTCGCCTAGTGATCAAAATTCGACCAAAACTCCTAAGCTTGCTAGTCTGTTTAAGGTAATTAAATAAGGTACTATTTATTGTAATAAAGAAAACTTGTCGTACAATTCTTTGTAACTATGGTTATCTATAGGTAACCATAGTTACAAAGAATTGTACGACGTCAGATGAATAATGCCGAAATACTACGAACGCGATTCGACTGCGTGTGTCAAATGCATGGTTGTGTGCGTGTAGTGGTTTTTCATTAATTTAATGTATTTCTAATGCATATTGTATAAAAATATTAGCATTCGCCCCTCCTTCTCCATATAAACTTTAAACGTGTCAAATTTCATACTCCTCCGTCCGTGCAATTTTCGTAAAAAGGGGTACAAAGTTTTTGCTTCACGTATTAATATATAGATTTAAATGCCTAGTGGGCATTGAACTAATTATATTTTCACTAGAACAGCAACTCCAAACAATATTTATGTTGACTGAAGTGCGGTGCATGCGCCGCACTTCAGTCAACACAAGCCCAGTCTCATTTCAACTTGCGATTATAGACTAGATACTGCAGAACAGTAAGTAGGTAGAATAGTAAGAACATATTGGAATAGTCATATAATATTAAACGGAAATATTATTTTATTTACATACATACATACATAGATTCACGCCTGTTTCCCAGAGGGGTAGGCAGAGACTACGGATTTCTATTTGCTACGATCCTGACACACTTCTCTGGCTTCATTCACTTTCATCACATTCCTCATACACGCCCGTCGGCGTCGGTTCAAGGAGCTCTTAACCTGGCCTTTGTCCAGAACGCCTCCGATCTGATCGAGAAACGTTCGTCTAGGTTTTCCTCTTGCGACTGTCCCATTCACACTAGCCTTAATCAGTCTTTCCTTTCTTAGTCAGTCTTTCCTCGTCCATTCTTTCTACATGTCCAAACCAGCTTAACATACCCTTTTCTATTCTTGTAACTATATCCACTTTCATGCCGCATCTCTCTCTATTTAATAAGAATATTTCTTTATTTAATAAGTATATTTATTTCGATTTAAGTATAATATTTTCTAACAAGAGAAACATATTCATTACAATAAAAATAAAATTTTTAATTGTTTATTTTAGTTCTTATCTCTTTGAAGCTACTTACATTGATGTAATTTTTCTGTCATGTGTACTTTGCAATTGCAAAAATATTTAATAATGTCAATATTTAAGAAGTAGGTCGAAAATATTGCGACATAAGAATGGCGCATCTGATTTTTATTCTATGACTAGTTTTTGCCCGCGGCTTTGCTCGCGTAGAAATAGGTTAGGTTAGTTATTGTACGTTTTTAAAATAAAATGTAGAGATGTTAATGACGGTGATAATATAGCTTTCTTATAGTGAAAGAATTTTTAAAATCGTTGAGTGATTAGATTTAAGTTAAATCCTTACAAACAATCAAATCTTTCTTGTTTATAATATTAGTAAGTATAGATATCGATACTTAACAAAAAGGTCGAAATGCTTGCGGCAGAACAATGGAGCATCTGATTAGTATTCTGTGTTGACAAAACAAAAGACTCGCGTCTCGCCCTGCCCGAGCTTGGAACATTTTTACTTTATTTTTATTTTTATTTCCTTGGGATAACAAAGAATTGTGTAATAAAGCTTAATACTACTACATAGATCTTATAACAATTTAAGTAATTAATTACACAAGAAAGAAAGAAAAATATTTATTTTGGCACACAAGGGCACACGCAAAACACGAAGAAATATAAAAAAAAACAAAAAGTATACAAATAACAAAATAATAATAACACTAATTTAATTTAATTTCTGGTCACTGGCAACACCACACCTTCCGCTAAACGGAAAACCAGCACTATTATCCACAAAATACATGTTTGACTATGCTATTTTAGTGGTAACGTATAGTTCAATGCTAGTGGAGACTGTTGGACTGACACGCTGAGGTCGCAAGTTCAATCTCAGACTATTCGAAGCAGTGTGCGAATTAAATAGTTGTTTATAACTCGCTTTAACGGAAAAGGGAAACATCGCAAGGAAACTTACACATATAAGAGTTCTGCATAATATTCTCAAAGATGTGTGTATACTGTCCACCTGCATGGAGCCAGCATTTTGTACCACGGACTAAACCTTATCACACTTTTATTTCTGACTAGATGTTCCCGCGGTTTCACGCGCGTTTATCGTTACTGCGCCGCCCCCGTGGGTCGTAGCGTGATGTTATATAGCCTTCCTCGATAAATAGGCAATCCAAAAATAAAATAATTTTTCAAATCGAACCTGTAGTTCCTGAGATTAGCGCGTTCAAACAAACAAACTCTTCAGCTTTATAATATTAATATAGATTTTAATAGTCAGTAGTAAATGGTATGATGATTGCTACACCATGTATATACAGGCTGATTGGTAAAAGACTGGACATATTGAAGGAGGGTATTCAGAACTTGACGACGATAAATGCGGGTGAAACCGCGGGAACATCTAGTGTACCTATATTATTTATTTTTCGGGAACAGTACTTTTTCTGTTTGAAAGGTATCCTGTGTCCTTTCGAGAACCCCTGATATTGTGTATGCGAAATTTCATGCTGATTATTCGTTAAGTAGTTAAGGCGTGAAAGCGTATTAAACAAACTCACATTCGCACTTACAATATTATTTAGGACTAGATGTTACCGCGGTTTCACTCGCGTGTATGGTTACTGCGCGGCCCCTGTGGGTCGTAGTAGCGTGATGTTATATAGCATATAGCCTTCCTCGATAAATAGGCTATCCAACACTAAAATGATTTTTCAAATCGAACCAGTAGTTCCTGAGATTAGCGCGTTCAAACAAACAAACAAACTCTTAAGCTTCATAATATTAGTATAGATTATAATTAGAATATTTAATGATAAATACAGCATTTGAACCTGCACTTGTAGAAAATATTGCCACATTTAAAATCATACTACGCGATTTTTTTATTAGTAAAGCCTATTATAGCATAAATTATAATAATATTGCTATTAAATAATAATATATGATTTTGTGATACAGACCAATTTCATTGACAATTAAATATTTTTTATTTATTATTGACTAGCTTTTGCGCGCGGCGCCGCCCGCGTGGTACAGCGAGGTACCTACTTGAATAAAAAGTAGCCTATGTCCTTCCCCAGGTTTTAAACTATATCTGTACTAAATTTCATCGAAATCGGTTAAGTGGTTTAGCCGTGAAAAGGTAACAGACAGACAGACCGACAGAGTTACTTTCGAATTTATAATATTACTAGTAAGGACGTAAGGATAAATACACTAAATGGATTAAATAGTATTGTAAACGGTTGTTTTTTAGACATATTTTGATCAGTTATTTATTTATTGTTATTTTAAATAATTAAGTGTTACATTTTCATATGTACCATCGTCTCTAACCTGTATTTAGCAAATAAAGAATTTTGATTTGATTTGAACTCAAACATACACAACAAGGAAAATGTGTGGATAACACATCTGCCTACCCGGTCAAAGTACAAAGACGTATTTTTTTTTTTTAGGTACACGAAACTGAACAATGTACAAGTAGGTTTGAAAACAAATACATATTACAGTTATGTTCTAAACTAAGTTGCTAACTATGTGTACACTACATGATCACAATGGACTGTATTGCTAACGACATATAATTATGTCCAAGCATATAAACGTATACAACAATACCTAAATATAGATAAATAAACCGTTATAAACAGCTCACAACGTCACGTCCGCGTCACCTCCATCCACATAACATAATACTTTTATACGAACCGGTGACATCGAGACGGGAAACGTTACGAACGCGAGGCCGGCACTGCAGTCTGCATTCATAAAATAAGCAGTTTATACTGGATCCGATACCAATTTTATTTATATTATACTTTATCTGTATCGATATAAGGTTGAAATTACTTTGCACGTAGTATTGCTTACTACGTTTCGCGGCCATCTTAGTCCGAGTGTAAACAGAGCTAGGCGCGGTTATCGGTTACGAATTAGGTATTTCCTTTACGTTTAGTTATGGACTTGCTGTTTTCCGATGTTTCGTTCGTATTCTTAAATGACTGTTGGAATGATTTTATTTATTTTTATATATGTACCTATATTTTAGTATTAACCTGTCAATTATTGGAATGACAGAAATAATTGCAATCCTATTATGACTGGCCGCTGGTGAGCCGCTGGCACTCAATAGGTTAATAACAACAAAATCAGGTTGGACAGAGAAATTGTAAGATACGGTTTTGATATTGGTAGATATGAAATGCAAATTTAATTTCATGCAAAAAATATAGAAAACGTCTCCATGTTTATTAAAAACAGTAGTTTAACAGGAACTAGATATTAATTTATTATGTATGTTTTATAACCTAAAATGACAACCTACTACATGTTCATAAAAATAAACGACGAGTAAAAAAGGCGGGAATGTAAACATATCGCTACGTCACATATTTTTTAATCTGATTTATTTAGTTCTAATTAAACCGCACAAACAATACTCACCATACTCCTGCCTTGTCTTTTCGTCCATTTTCTCGAAATCATTTCTCAAAATGGCGCATATTTCGCGCCAAGCCGCACTTTTCAACTGCTTATCCTTATACACATCGGTATTTTTATCCCATATAGCAGGTCTTTTGTGCACTAAATGTATTAAATATTCCTTGTCTATGCTGTTTTTAATCTTCGGCATCATTTGACGTGTGTATCCGTCAGTGGTTGGAGCCGTACTGACGTAATCGATTCGGCTTTTTTGCTGTGTCTGTTCGTTGACCTGTATTTTGCCGGTGTCTTGTTCATTCGATCGTGTGTTCGGCAGTTAGGGCACATGAGTAGATTCCGTTTATCTACTCATGTGGTTAGGGTTTCCTGTCTTTATGTTGTAGATATACTTATAATATGTTACTTGTTTTAATATACATATATGGTGTAGTGGTAACACAAGAGACAATACTTTAGGTATCTTTCGTTTATTTTTTGTGAAGTCTGTGAATTAGAACGTATATGTAATCTATGTATTCGTATTTGGCAAACAAACAATTAATTATAAAATAATTATAGCAATTACGGCTTTCAGATTATATCTGCTCGCATACAAGCCGCTACATTGTGTGCCTCTATTTATCAGGGTTTCGGATACGAGCCACCAAGTGCGCGCCGTTTTAAACCTTATTTTACTAAACTTAACGCTTAAAACTGATTGTTTATCGGCTACGAATGGATGTTTTCGGATATCTATACTGACTAATATTAAAAAGCTAAAGAGTTTGTTTGTTTGTTTGAACGCGCTAATCTCAGGAACTACTGGTTCGAATTGAAAAATTATTTTAGTGTTGGATAGCCTATTTATCAAGGAAGGCTATAGGCTATATAACATCACGCTACGACCAATAGGAGCGGAGCAGTAATGAAAAATGTTGCAAAAAGGAGGTAAATTCTCTTATATTTTTTTTTTATACAACTAAGGTGGCAATCAAGCATACGGCCCACTTGATGGTAAGTGGTCACCGTAGCCTATGGACGCCTGCAACACCAGAGGCATCACTTGCGCGTTGCCGACCCTTTAGGAAAGGAAGTGGGAAGGAGAAGGAGCGGGATGGGGGAAAGGGGGTGATAGGACCTCTGGCACTCTCACTCAACGAACGAAACATAACAGTAGGGCTACTGCTATTCCACGTCGATATTCTGTGAGAGGGTAGTCCTTCCCTGCTCGAGCCGGCCCATTCATGCTGAAATCAGCGAGGCTCTACTACTCAATATGAAGCAGACGAAGTTGCGTGGGTCAGCTAGTTATATTATAAACAAACGATAGACAAATAAGAATAAATAGATTACATATACAAAATGTTTTGATTCTTCTTTCTTTTTGATAAAACTCCCACACTCGTCACGGGGGACTTTACAAACATTCAAACACAGCACTGAGACTCGGGTCAACTAATTGTGGATCACACATATTTTAATTGCGTGTGTGGATCGAACACACTTGGCACGGTAGCAGTGTCGGAGCCGGGAGCAACCACTAAAACCATCCGTGGTGAACAAGAAACTCACGATGTAGTTCTGTCTGAAAATCAGCGCTGTGTAGTGCTTGCAGCAATGCAAGTGCCACAGCATTATGCTGAGCGCATCACCGTTGTTTTTGTACGGTCAGGGGGGACGTGCATCTGCACGTAAACATTTTAATTGTTTTTAAACTTTCTTTATACTTACATATTTTTATTTACTTAATAACTTTTTGTTGTACCCACATTTTTATAATAATTGATGATGCATGTCATGATGGTACAAAAATAAAAATCTTTTCATTTAATTTTATAGTTTACCAAATCATTTACTTACTGCTTTTAAATTATTCATTTTAAAATGGCGGTTTCACGATGACGCTGTGGTTTATCGTTTAATGGAAGTTATGTGATGCGCTCGTTTGTCTAAATATAGAATAGGTCGTAGGTGACGATATAGAGTATCGACGCGTCGGAACCGGTATTTTGCAGTTAGTCATGCGTCTTATTCGTATGTGACTTGGTTTTACTATTGCATTGATGGTTCTGTGGTTTAAATTTTGTGGCGTATTGTGGGGTTCGGGGTTCGATGTTCAGATCGGCCAGACAGCGCAATGTCCTATTTCTGTGAATGCTAACGCTCGCGGATAAATCAAAATGTTTAAAAATGACATTTGTTTGACAGAGACGTTTGTCACTCAAATATCATTTACACATTTTTTTTTATACGACTAAGGTGCAAACAAGCATACGGCCCACCTGATGGTAAGTGGTCACCGTAGGCTATGGACGCCTGCAACACGAGAGGCATCACTTGCGCGTTGCCGACCCTTTAGGAAAAGAAGTGGGAAGGAGAAGGAGCGGGAAGAGGGAAAGAGGGTGAATAGGCCTCCGGCACTCTCACTCACAGAACGAAACACAACAGTAGGAATACTGGTATTTCACGTCGATATTCTGTGAGAGGGTAGTCCTTCCCCGGTCGAGCCGCTTCATGCTGAAATCATTGAGATTGACACTAGATATACTATTGTATATTTTGTCAGAGACACCCAAGCAAATACTTGTTGGGGTTTTATTAAATAAAGAAATACTCGGTATCAGCACGGCATCGGACCGTGTGTCCGGTAAACAACAACAGGCTCGCGTCCTATTACTGTTATCTCAGATAGCTCTCTGCCCTACGCCTTCGGTAATATACAGGCCAGAACCTACATATATATGTCAGGATGAGAGCGTGTGTTTTTGTTAAACACGTAGATTCGTTGTTTCGATGTCGTGCATGTACAACAATAACTTGTCTCTATTGTATATTAGGCTTTCTTCACGTTTATTGAAAAAAATCATGTCCCTTTTCCAAAAAGAATGAAATGAAATACATTCAGCTTTTGTTAAGTGTTGTTCATTTGATAATGTGTAATAGATATGGCTTATGTTTAACTTATCACCAGATATAGTAAAATATAACAGTCAAAAATAGTAAATAATGACTAAATTGCACAGCAAAATATATTTAAAGAGATCAAAATAAGTCGACATAACCCCGCTTGGCGGGGCTTCTATTTTTGGGTGGGTTTAAGAAGGAACTTAACATAACCTAACCCTTCCGAGACGGAATGCAGTGATTTGAGGCGTATAGGTGCTCGTTATGATATACTTTAGTAAGCATATTTTGTTACGCAATTACTATTTTTGGTGGTCATTATATTTAAATCCAATAGATATGCCTTATTGCTCTACTATGGAGTTCATAGTAAATAGAGTGGTATTTTATAAACTATGATTAGTAAATCCCACGAATTTGATAAGATTATTGCCCCTCTACTGGGCATGGCACATAGACACACTGGCATTTCCACTCCGTACTGCTTCTGACAATTTCTTTATAGAAAATCCAATAACACTTTATCCTACCCGAATCGAACCACGCACAAAAAGTAGGCTGGCTAATGCAACTTTGCGGTTAACAATTTTATATAGTCATGTCATCGAAACCACAACAGTCAACAAGCAATATAGGCAACAACCATCTATTGCGTCACTGGTGGTATAATAGCCAATTGGTAAAGGTTAATACTTATAATTTTTTTAATTAATTTTTTTAAGAAAGACTACCTTTCATCCCAAAAAAATTACTGTTCCCGAGGAAAACAATAATAACGTTCTTATGGTAATAGATGGCGCCACATGTCTTTCGAATCATGATTGAATTATATTATTACAAGCAGAGCACAACCCGAATTGATGTTTAATTCTAAATTAAGGCGAGCGAAGCCGCGGGTAAAAGCTAGTAATCAATAATTTAAAAAAAAAACCGGTATAAGGCCTCTGACCACACCTTATAACATGTAACATGCTGTGTACGTGACAAATATTTAAATCATAGATGTTCCCTCACGTATTTAGATCATCCGAAAAAGTGTTCACACTGAAAAGAGTAAGCTCACACATTAGATAGGGAACTATAGTATACAATTTTTAATATGAGTGAGCGTGATGATGCTATATTTATAGTTCCGATTTCATGTTTGCATTACGTGTCAGATGACAACTCCACGTCCAGAATGGTGACCATAACATTTACATATGGGCATATACATAATTTAAATCTTTGGTACGTAATATTTAATAATATTTTGCAGGTAAGAACATTACCGATGACGATATGAAGCAACTGCTTAGGATACTGGTGAAGGCTCTGGAATCGTTCAATGACCTCGCTCTACTGGAAGCGCTGATCATGTCCTTGACGAGATTACAGCCTCTTCTGTACCCGGTGAGTCCCTGCTTCTTACATTTAGGTAACATGTCTCTGCCAGAACTAAAGGAATGCAGGTAGCTATTTCTGTAAATAACAGCATTGTACGGTAGCAAATGCGCAGTGGTAGTGAATGAGACTGCTGTGCATGAGGTCTTGGGTTCGAATCCCGGGTCGGGCCAACAAAAAGATATTAGGTTTTTCTGTTAAGAAATCTCACTACGAGCCCGGAGTTAGGAAGTTGGCGGTGTTAGACACCCCCGTGCCTCGGAAAGCACGTAAAGCCGTTGGTCCTGCGCCTGATCTCTCTCCGGGCGTGTAGGATTATCCGTCCCATCCGATCATGAGAGTTAGGGAACAGAGAGTGCACTTGTGTTTGCGCACACACTTGTGCACTATAATATCTCCTGTGCAAATGGCTAGTCTCCGTTCAGATTGGTCGCCGTGACTGAAATTCGGTCTGGAGGACATTATAACGGTAGCAAACTAGGTATGGTAAGCGATTATAGAACTATAGACACCTCGCACTATTAATAAAACAAAAACTTATGTGTATTTTAGATTAAATAAATTTAAACTCTGTTGCAATTATTACTTTACACATATAAAATATTTGAATATATAGTCACGAAATTAGAGTTTAAATTTCCTAATATCCAAATTTCGATTTATGTCGTTTTTGTACTAATAGTGCGACCTGTAATACGAGTACCAGAGGTATTCGTACTATGAACCATTTAAAAACAGGAGTCCTACGTTTGCTGGAAAACAAATCAAGTGCTAAAACTTATACTGGTCTTCTCCTGCCATTGTACGGTCAAGTACTTACCACGATCTTCTTTATAGCAGACACGTTTCCAATTGAGGTCTTCTATTCTAGGATAACGGGTTACCCACATAATCCTCAAAATGAATAACTTTAGTTAAATTTCTACAAACACCGCAGAATCGAATCGAACCGATGATGTTAAGTAATTTTATTGTCTGGGGTAAGGCAGGCAAACCACCTCAAGAAATTAAACAACTTTTAAACGAAACCATCTATGAACGAATCTACAATGTCACCTATTGTTTAGGCCTCACCTATCCACAAGGCGCTGTTCTGGGTCGCGTTATCAGTACTGCAACTGGACGAGCCGACACTTTACGCCGCTGGGCTGGCCTTCATGGAACAGAACCTTCACACGCTGGAGTCACAGGGACAGTTCCAGCATAAGGTTAGTTCTAGTATAGAAACAGCTAAATATCGTCACAATCTTTCACATTTATATATCGCTGGTCCAATATTACAAGGTTCTATGTTACAATACTGAAAAAAATGAGTTATGAATATTGCATGGTTCTATATGTCATTCCTTTTTGTTTAGACTAATATAGTAATAGATGGAAGCATTTACCACCTCACAATATTAAATCGCAAATAGTTCTAAGTTACTTTTTAAGTTATTTTTACTGATATGCAAAATTTTAAACCTCATTCCCCAAAGTTAAAAAAAAATAACATAGAACCTTGTAATAGTGAGCCAGCGATATGTATAAGTAAGATGGGCGATAGAAATTAGTAAACATATTGTCAACGCCCGACAGTAATAGTTATTGAAACCTAGCGTTATTGCTAAACCTATTTGTGTAGGCGTTTCCGTTATGGCGGTACATAAAAATTATTAATTATTTTAGTAAATAAAATTTTCAACCTACTTTTATAATAAGACTTGCTATCCTACATGCGCTCTTTGGGGGAGGGCTATGTCCAGCAGTGGACTATTATAGCCTGATGATGATGATGATGATGATGATGATGATCCTACATGCTATACGAACGCAATGAATTGTTAACATTATTATATCACGAAAAATAGGATTAAATTCATCCTTTGATAAAAAACATAGTTTTCTTGAGCGTCAAAGCTCCAGTGTCTCGAGAGTAGACACATATATATATTATATACATTAAACTAGAGGATGCCCGCAGCTTCGCCCGCACATGTTTTTTTATTTATCCATTTCTTCCCAATCCCGTGGGAGTTTCGGGAAATCCCTTCTTAGTGCACCCCTACAGTACCCACGGAACATACATGTCCAATTTCAGCTTCTTGCGTCCAATGGTTTCGGCTGTGCGTTGTCTGTCAGTCACTCAGTAACGGAAGAGTTTAATAGATAAGTAATTGTTTTAAGAAGAAATACATTCCGTATTTGTTTCAGACGTTAGAACAAGTAATGATGGAGACTAGAGAACCACTGGAGTGGCATTTCAAGCAATTAGACCATGCGGTCGGATTGAGGTACTTACTTAGTTTTAGTTTCATATACAAGTCTGGTCAGTACATGCATATTACATACACGAACATCTTTTAATGATGTGAGTAAATTTGCTGTCGTCTTGGATCTTAAAACTTTTTTTTTTAATTTTGCTCGTCAAAATGACCACACTCCACCTGATGGTAAGCAGTCGTGTGGTCTAAGAGCAGTGGCCTCCACACCGCCCTCATAGCAGCCGAGGCGATGTTGAGGTCTCTACTTTGATGGCCTGAGAAGGTGCTTTTTCACGCCCCGCTTAAAGGACCCAGGATTGAAGGAAGAAGGAAACACGTGCCTTGGCAGATAATTCCATGCCTTGCTCGTTCGGCAGAGGTATGAGGACCCAAACTTGTTGGTATGCGCTCTAATCGACTCTACCGTGTAAGGCTAGCATCTGAGCCCAGCACGCGTTGTTCTGGATAGGAAAGGGGAGGGCGGGATAAGGTGGAATAACTCTTCAGAGCACTCCCCGTGGTATATTCTGTAGAAACATGCCAATGAGGCAATGTCCCTACGGAGTTGCAGAGGTTCCAGTGAACTTGTGACCTCTGGATCTCCGATGATACGGACAGCCCGCCGCTGTAACCGGTCGAGAGCGTCCAGCAAGTACTGCGCGGAGCCATCCCAATCCCAAAAAATCGTGAAGTCCTGCGTTTGAGGTCTAAAAGTGGCGGAGTGTTTTTGAGTGTCTGCTAGGAAATTGTATTAATGAGGAATCTGGAAATACGTCCGGTTAATCGTAGTAGCCTACGTGTCACGGGGGGGACCTACAAATGTATTTGGCGGTATTTGCGTGTAATACGCGAACGCCTACTGATGATGAGGTATTATTTTTTTATATAAACACTGCAATATCCAATGGGCGACCGATTACTAGCTTAAGATCTCGACTTAAATTCGACATTACTACGATTTTGAATATGTTATCGTTTGATTTATCTGTGACGAAAACATCTTGAGGAGACTTGCATATCTTAGAGATGTTCATAGTGGTCTCAATGACGTATAAAGTCTACTAGTCAACACTGAGCCATCGTGGAAGACTATGATCTAACCTTTATCACACTTAGAGACCCGTTTTTAGCAGTCGGACAGGTTATAAATCGAGCATTATCATTATTATTATTTTTTATACTACTAAGGTGGCAAACAAGCATACGGTCCACCTGATGGTAAGTGGTCACCGTAGCCTATGGACGCCTGCAACACCAGAGGCATCACTTGCGCGTTGCCCACCCTTTAGGAAAGGAAGTGGGAAAGAGCGGGAATGGAAGTGATTGGGCCTCCGGCACTCTCACTCACCAAACGAAACACAACAGTAGGAATACTGCTATTTCACGTCGATATTCTGTGAGAGGGTAGTACTTCCCCGGTCGAGCCGGCACATTCATACTGAAATCAGCGAAGCTCTACTATTTCTCGTTATATAAATATAGATCATATATTCATTTCAAACCTGAAATGCTTCTTACCTAACATTATTAACTTTTCCTTTATTTTTAGAATTTAGTTTTGTATGGACATAATGACTGCAACACTTGGTACATAAATGAGTTCTAAAATACTGAAATTATAATTTGATGGTGATTTAAAGGAGTGGCCTTGAGTTTCTTGCAGGTATCCTCTCATAGGCTCAACCTTTTGCCTGAACCTTGCAACTGACATAAATGTAAATTCAGTAAATGTAATAAACTCACTCCCCTTTGACGTTCATAAGTGTTACTTTGTGACCTAAGTGAATAAACGATTTTTGACTCTGTCTTTGTCTATTTTTGAAAAAAATATGTCGATGGTATAAATCTGGTATCGGGCACAGGGACCAAGCTACCAATGCGTGCCTTTGCGAGCAATTCTGCGTTCTGTATCAAAAAATTGATGCAGCCATCCAAAACGAACTTCTTCAAGGCTCTGACTTTTACCTAATATTATACAGAATCATTTATTTAGATGTAATTTAGTCTACAAGCTTAACTATATGTCTATTCTGGTTCAGTTTCCGATCAAACTTCCACTTCGCTCTCGTGGGTCATCTAATCAAAGGCTACCGTCACCCCGCTGCGGCCACCGTCTCCAGGACCTGCCGTGTGCTCATCAAGTTGCTCTCACTGGCGGCGGCCAGCGTTATACACAGAGACAAGTTCCATGTGACGCCTGACACCGTAGCTTATCTTACTGGTAAGTGTACAAATAAACGAATGTTTAATTTGGCCCTAGTATGGTACAGTCAGCCTCATAAGTCGATTAACACTCCCGAGATTTTGAAGTGGTCTATAAATAAAACAATTAAAAAAAATGATTTTGTTTGACAAAAAGGGGAGTTGTACAATAACACTAAAATATAAGGTAAAAATAATCAGATACAACTAAAATTATTTTACATAAGTGTTAGGTTGATTATACATAAGTGTTAGGTTGAACTGATATCATGGGTATCAGTGCTCTCTCAGTATGAACTAGTTGTGAAATTGGTACTAAAACGAGAAAATAGACGTGTTATTGGATAATATAAATAGATACTTGTAAAAATATACAAAATTAATAAGAGAAATCATAAAAAAAGAAATAAAAACATAAGGATTATAAGTAGTAGTAATATTCTACACGTGTATGCGTGTGTGTATCTGAGGGTGTGTGTGTGTGTAAGGGTGTGTTTGTGTGTGTTTATGTATATGTGTGCTGGTGTGTGCGTGTGTGTATATGATATGATTTTAGTTTAGTCTATCATTCACATTAGTGGTAATTGATCATCTTTTACAGCATTAACACGTTCCCTGTCCGATGAACCAGATATGGTACATAACAATAGATTTTCTATTGTGTCTTTCTAGTTATAGGATAGTTATTTTAGTCACAATTTATTACTAATGGAGAATAGTAAGTAGATTATAATTCATAAAATACTGTTACAAAATTGTGTAACGTTCAGCGACTTATGTAGCTGACCGTACCTTGTGGCACTCTTTTGTGTGAATTCACTTACTATTCTGAACGTCTACTTGCGTATGGTAAATTATGTTTATTCTACATCAGGATTTTGTATTATTTCTAATAAATTATAGACTGTTGGAAAAAGAGCTAATTTTAACACGATATAAACGATTTATGAATTTAAAGGCTATTGACAAATTATGGAAAGAAAGAATGGACGAGGAAAGACTGACTAAGAAAGTTTATAAGGCTAGTGTGAATGGAACAGTCGCAAGAGGAAAACCTAGGCGAAGATCGGAGGCATTCTGGACAAAGGCCAGGTTAAGAGCTCCTTGAACCGACGGGCGTATATGAGGAATATGTTGAAAGTGAATGTAGCCAGAGAAGTGTGTCAGGATCGTAGCAAATGGAAATCCTTAGTCTCTGCCTACCCCTCTGGGAAACAGGCGTGAATCTATGTATGTATGAAAAATCAGAGACAACTAAACATACATTATATTTACAGCTTTAGTATGCGTGAGTGAGGAGGTGCGTTCCCGATGTCACGTGAAGCATTCCTTACCGAAATGGCTTCCGGACAACTGCGACCACTACTGTCCTACCGCTGAACATCACCAGGTAAAGCATCATCCATAGTATCATATTCCAAAGCGATTTAAAAACTATTGTGACAGCACGGATCATTATCCAACAATAAGTGATTCTAATTGGTCCATGTTTTAGATTAGCAAAAACTATTGGACAACTATTTTTCTTTTCACCCACAAACTAATAACAACGTGTTTAAATTTCGTGTGACGTCACAAGCTCCCACTCCCGAACTTCAATGCGTTATATCTTAGTAAATTTTTGTTGTTTTGTTAAAACATTTTTTTAGTCATCATGCCTATTTAAAAATGCTATGGTTTTTCCCCCGGTTTCAGTCATCGATGTTGATTCAGCCGACAGGCCACGCGACGTGCCATGGTCGTCGCCAAAAATCCTGGGATGTACTAGACCAAGTCGCATTATCATCAGCACATGGTGGTAAGTATATATATAGTCGTTTTAAAAGGTTACTAACAATTTGGGTTAGAATTTTTTAATAATAATAATAATTCTTTATTTGTAGCAGCCCTGATTCCCAAACTAGCGTAAGCTGTATGTTGGGAGTCAGTTCCTTCCCAAAGACAATTTAAATCTAAATAATTACAAGCTGATTAATAGATATAATTTATTTTTCTTTTAGTTAGGTACAATAATAATAATACGTGTTGTAATAATGTATGGTGTGCGCATGTGTGTGTGTGTTTATGCATGAATATGTGAACAAATGTGTATTTATGATTGTATGATTGTGTGCGCTTTCGTGTGAGTGTGTGTGTGTGTGTGAGAGGGTGAGGGTGTGTGAGAGGGTGTGTGTGTGTGTGTGTGAGAGTGTGTGTGTGTGTGTAAGGGGGTATGTGTGTGAGGGTGTGTGTGTGTGTGTGTGTGTGTGTTTGGTGTTTATATGATGTTTGAGTCGGAGTTGCAACTTTCATTTTATTTCCAGCTAAGCTAGAATGCTTGTATTAGGAGTATTGTTAAATTTAACCGTGCAAAGTAGGTATTGCACAATTGTATTCGAATTTCATTCGGATGCAATGGGGGCTATCGTTTTTGTGCTCACCAGGCGGCGCCACTAGCGAGTAAGGTCCTGTCAACACTGTCACAGCTGCTGTCGCTGTAATAATTGTCGGTTTCTATGGTTACTGTTGAAGTGACCATAAAGTTTGACGTGTAGACCTTACCATCCACTAGCACCTCTAGCGGTGAATCCAAGCGCGATAGCCCTCATTATGCGCATCATTCGAATGAATTGAATTCGGCTCGTATTGGCACTACGTAGTTAGTTAGTGTGTATGTGTCTGTGGCGGGAGATCGTGCGAAGAGCTGTGTCCGCCTCTACCACCGACGTGGATGCCTCAAAGTGACCACGACCGCTCTGCCAAGAGCGAAACGACAGAAGAAGAATAAATAAATAAAAAATACTAATACTCTTCTATCCGTGACTTATTTATACCTTACTTTTATTCTTTTTTTATATTGCTATCTGTCATGTGGGACATTCGGTAATATCTTTGTAAATTTAATGACAGTGCAAGGTACTTGTCTAGTGACAAGCCCTTATCATTCTTTAAATTAGAGTAAATCTTGTGGTACTCTTTTCTTTAGTCTCCGGGTGCTTGGGAATATTTCATCGTCCATAAGGTGATGTGCAAGTATATTTGGATGTAGCTCTAATTTTATTTTATATTTTTTGACTGTCTCCACTATTTCTTCTTTTACTGTTTTGATGTGGAGTTCGTGGTGTATCGTGATACCTAACTTCTGTTCTACTACTTTTCATAATTAATTATTAGATTTGTTTCATACAAAAATAATTTGCTTGCTCTATTCGCACGACTAAGAGTTAAGACTACACGCAGTGGCAACGGAGAGCAGCGGCGTAGACAAGCAACATACCGCGTGGGTTAGTCGGGAGGGGAAGCGATTGCAATTTTACTTATTATAATATGTTATGGGAAACGATAGCTCAGTGGGGAGACCAACAGACTGCAATACAGAGGGTCTCGGGTTCGAACCCACGTCGCGCACCTCTGACTTTCGGAAGTTATATGACTTTTCGAAATTATGTTCGTATTGATTGACAATTATCGCCTGCTCCGTGCCTCGGAGAGCACGTTAAGCCGTCGGTCCCGGCTGCCATGATCATCTATGGCAGTCGTTATTGGGAAGTCAGTGCCCTCTAATATCCTAACACTGGTCTAGCCTTAGGGTATTGCGGAGGTCAAATGGCAATCGCTCTGTGTAAAAACTGATATCTAGTCAAATCCGGTTAGACTAGAAAGCCGACCCCAAGTGACTTGTGAATAATAAAGCCTAGGGAGAAGAAGATAATGTTTTTTTGGAAACGATTTAAGTTTTGTAAAAATTGGTAGAACTAAAGTTGTCAAGTATGATGTAAAGAAGACACGGATAAAAGGTTTCTAGTATTTTTCATTTAACTCTGTATAATATTGATATTCCCAGGTAAATCTCCTACGATGCAATCAAGCAGTGGCGGTCACAGCCCTCATCTAATC
The DNA here is from genome assembly GCA_963564715.1 of Catocala sponsa. Classification (NCBI taxonomy): domain Eukaryota; kingdom Metazoa; phylum Arthropoda; class Insecta; order Lepidoptera; family Erebidae; genus Catocala; species Catocala sponsa. The sequence continues at coordinate 13,729,519 of OY751354.1, forward strand.
AATATACCGCACCAGGTAATATCATGACATTTAGTTATACTTTAATTACTTATTATACTAATATTAATCATTATGGAGTTTATTGCATCACTATTAATCTATCAAGTCTTAAAATACCATTAAAAATTGATTGTGTCCGGCGCCCAGTGCCGCTGCGACTCAATAGTTTAACTGTCAAAATTAGCTTCCAAAACCATAATGTTAACATTGACAGAATAAAAGACAGTAATCAATTTATTAAATGTTTCCTTTTCAAGATGATTTGTTGGGCAACACTGTCGTGCTTGGCAACGAACTCGCTTTCATTTTAAATAATGATTTATAAAAAAAATTTTGTTTGTCGTTATTCAATCTCCGATTGGAGTTCATTAAAATATAAATAAATATATATCAATTTACGTCTTGAAAACACAAATAAAAAAAATATATATTCGACGTGAATGATTTTGGTTGTTGGACACAACAAAACACAAATTGTATCTCATCAAAGTGGCGCTCATAGCCAGTTGCACCCACTGATCGGTAAACGATTAGCGAGGTTAAGCAACGTTGGGTGCGGTCAGTCTATAGATGGGTGACCGCTTAGTGGTATTTCATTTGAGCGTCTCCGTGCTTCGGAGGGCACGTAAAAAGTCGGTCCCGGTTGTTGTCAAATTGATAGCAGTCGTTAAGCCATGTCAGAGGCCTACGGGCGGCTTGAACAACTCTTGATAACAGGTTGACCACTAACCACACGAAAAGAAGAAAGAATCAAAGTGCGATTCGAATATTAATCAAATGCCACAAATAGATCAACATTTAAATTCGTATCACTTTCAAATTTTTCATTCAATTGGTCACGTTATATTCGCCTAGCGCTACATACAATTTTATAATAATATCAGTCTGTATTAAACTGTCCCACTGCTGGGCACGGACTACTTCTCAGTGTGAGAAGGGCTAGGCCATACTCCACCACGCTGGCCCAGTGCGCGTTGGCAGACTGGTTACAATTTTAATATATCCTGTATTACAAGGTGATACAATAAGCTCCGTATTCATGTGACAGTATCTCGGTGTTTAGAGAAGGAATGGCAGCCACCGGAATCGTTTATAATTTACATTCCACTATACATCTGTTTTGGGAAAGAATATAGAGCATTAAAGGTAAAGAATAATAATAAGTCCACTTTTTCGAGGTTTTCCTAGGGTTTTATACCCGAAGGGTGTCAACGGAATCAAAGTCAAAAATCTTAATTTCCATAAAAATGCGCAAACAATTCTTGGACACGTTAATTCACTGTTAAATTAATAAAAAAATTGGGCAGTCTTTGGGGTCTGCCGATAGGAGTGAAACCTTTAATCCTTGATCATAAACACTTTTTTATAAACCAAAAATAATTCAAAAATGGAAAGCTTTCGGTGACGATGACGCGAGTTCCATGATTTTTTTTCACCCAAGAAGTACTCAACGGGCCTAAAGAAGTTTTCACTTAAAAAAAAATGCTGCCAGTCTTCTGGGCACACTACCGGTCGACTGTGATGCGGAGGAATTTTATGACGCCTATTAGAGGGTTTTAGTTTTCTTTTTCTTTCTGTTTTATAATATTTTAGGTATAAGTCATTTTTAAAGAATTGTGGTTATATGTACATATTTGAATTTCTTAAAAAAAAATAATAAAAATAAATGGAAGGAAATAAAAATTAAGCATTAAAAAAAGCCTGTTCGAGGAGTAGAGCTTTCATGAGAAGAAGCGGGCAAGAAACTCACGGCCCCTCTTTTCAATCGCCAAATGTTTACATCAATACAATTCAATGTTATATTATTTTCCTTATGAGCTGCTGTGTGTAGTTGTTACAGTTATTTATTTCAATAAGATTTAAAAAGTAAAATTTGTTGAATCTAAGATACATATTAATAACAAATGAACAAATTAATAACAAATCCTATTACTAAGCCTCCACTGTCCGTCTGACTGTCTGTCAGTGGGCTCTGTATTTCAAGAACCGTAATAGGTAGACAGTTGAAATTTTCACAGAGTGTGTATTTCTATTGTTTAAACAACAAATAATAAAAAAGTACATAGTTATATCTTGTACGTTAGTACGGCATCCTTTGTGTCCGATTCAGAGTTGCATTTGACCGGATTTTTGTTTACCACTTTCTAGAGTGCACATTTAATTCTACAAATCCGATTCAATCTAATTTCAAAAATACGGACTAAATACTTTTACTTCAGCTGCAAAATTGATCTTTACCTCATAATATTAATTAAAAGTACAATAAAGTGAATGCATCGCTTTAACCGCTCGCTTCAATTGCAGAAGCCTGTCTGTGGATTATATCTCTATTTAACAGAAGATGGCAGTCTACGAACATAGGCATATTTCTACGACGTATCTAGTGCTCTAATATCTTTAAGGAGACTATGTATGTTGTCAACAGGAAGATTAGTAAAAGACTGAAGCAAATGTCAATCCCTGACTTAAGACCATGTCTAACTCAGTTGGCAGAGCGACGCGATTTATCAAGGTCGCAAGCTAAAGTCCTGCTTTATGGATTGTCTTTTTCCTCTGTTAAGTTCTAAGATTATTGATCTTGTTGATCAAATCTGTTTCTCGAGAAATGCAGTTACTAATCTATATATTAATACGTGAAGCGAAAACTTTGGATCCCTTTTTACGAAAATTGGGCGGACGGAGGAGTATGAAATTTCGCACACTTATAGTTTATACAGAGAAGAAGTGACGAATGCTAATATTTATATAAAATATGCATTAGAAATACATTAAATTAATGAAAAAACACTACACGCACACAACCATGCATTTGACACACGCTGTCGAAGCGCGTGACTATGGTTACATATATCAATATATAATGACATATATCAGGATACAAGCAAACTTTGCTCGAATTTCGAACACTAGGCGACCGCTAGTTAATTATAAATACCAATAACCTTTTACCCGTGACTTATTTAGACCGTACTTAACAAATTTTATTCTACCACATTTATAATTCGTTATTTATTTGATTTTTTAATACGGAATTACTAATACTGGCGGTCGCCTAGTGGTCAAAATTCGACCAAAATTCCTAAGCTTGCTACTTTGTTTTCTGTTTTTCTCTATTACATATAAATAAGGTATAGGTAACCATCGTTCTACAGAATTGTACGACGCGACGTCAGACGAACAATGTCGAAATAATACGAACGCGATTCGACTGTGTGTGTCAAATGCATGGTTGTGTGCGTGTAGTGTTTTTTCATTAATTTCATGTATTGATAATGCATATTTTATATAAATATTAGGATTCGCCCCTCCTTATCCATATAAACTTTAACTGTGCCAAACTTCATACTCCTCCGTCCGCGCAATTTTCGTTAAAAGGGGTACAAAGTTTTTGCTTCACGTATTAATATATAGATTTATTGGTAAAAGTATTGAGCTTTATAAACTGTGGTAGAACAACTTGTGTTGTTAAGTATGATGTCGAACAAGTCACAGGTAAGAGGTTATTAGTTTTCCTTATTTCTGTACCGACGACGACGTACGAGAAATATTCCTAGGCAAATGTCTATTGATTACGGTGAGGATTTATAGAATGTATGCCTATCTGCCGTCGTTGAATTAGAATCCTTCTGGCCTGTTATAAATGGAATCGTTGCAAATAACAGTCATGTTTAGGTTTTAAAACATTAAATGCACTCTATAGTCTTATGCCAAAGTGTATAATACATAGTAACATCCATTATTTACATATTAAATAACTACATAAGATCGGTCTGTGTGGAAAACCTTGGGGAAGGGCTATGTCCAGCGTGGACGTCTTTTGGCTGACATGATGATGATGAAATAACTACAAATATAATCATACTAGCTTTTGCGCGCGACTCTGCCCGCGTGGTACCGCCATCAATATACAGTAGCCTATGTCCTTTCCCATGTTTTAAACTACCTCTATATCAAATTTCATCTTAACTGTTGAGTGGTTTAGCCGTGAATAGGTAACAGACAGACAGACAGAGTTACTTTAGAATTTATAATATTAGTAAGGATTCCATCTATGATATACTGTTACTTCAGTCTACAGAGTGTATTAAAACATTTTTAAAATAGAACCTCAATAAATGTATATTTACAAGCCTTAAAATATGACATATATTTGCGACGTTGCGTAAACGCTCTTAAAGATAAATGCCTTAGGTGATGTTATAAAGTCAGAATATTGTTAAGATATCTTTCCCAAACAGATGATCGATTGGCTTGTTAGCATTTGGTTATAGTGACGAGCTTTTGTGTTTAAAATGTAATCTTTATAATTGAGAGATATATCGTCATACGTGCGCATTGAAAATATATTCATATGTATGTGTCTAATTTTCTAAGTATCTATTTGATATTCGTTACCAGTGGCTACAAAGAGAATATACAGGTAGACTATAATTTACGGCTGCGTAAATCTAGATATTGTCAATAAAATTCTCGGGAACAATACTTTTTCCTGGATGAAATGTACTCTATGTCCTTTTCTGTACCCCTGACGATGTGTATGCAAAAATTCATGATGATCGGTCCAGTAGTTAAGTCGTGGAAGCGTAGCAAACAAACTCAGTTTCGTATCTATACTAATATTATAAAGCTGAAGAGTTTGTTTGTTTGAACGCGCTAATCTCAGGAACTACTGGTTCGAATTGAAAAATTGTTTTAATGTTGGATAGCCTATTTATCGAGGAAGGCTATAGGTATAACATCACGCTATGACCCACGGGGGCCGCGCAGTAACGATAAACGCGGGTGAAACCGCGGGAACATCTATTGTATTACTTAGGATAGAAAGCATGTGAAGACTTTGATCTCTCTTCGGTCGTGTCAGATTGCCGTCCGATCGGATTACGAGAGTGAGAGAATAGTGAGTGGACTTTCTTTGCGCACACACTTGTGCACTATATACAGGATGTTTGGAAGCTCGATGCAAAGCCGTAAATCGGAGCTAGTATAGACTATGTAGAACCATTTGAACTATACTTGTCTTAGACGAAGTGTGACAATTTCTTTTTTAGCTAATTTTAATGATTTTTGATGACAAAACCCAAAATTTTGCAGTTAGTTGGAAGTAATGGCCAGTTTAAAAGATAAATCATTTATTTTTTATGTTATTTTATTGAAGTAATGTTTAAACAATCGAATGAATCATGATTAAAGTATCTGAGCCATGAGACAATTTTTTACAGACATTTGAAGTGAATTTTTTTTTTTGAAATTAAGCTACTATATACGGATTTTATCGCGTTGTTTATTTGACACTGTTCCAAAATTTTTTGAAAAACTGTTACACTACTATAATCACTATTAAACTTTACAAATTTTTAAGCTATTTAAATTATTGAATTATTTTTTTTAAGATTTAAATAAAGCTGTTTTGGAAGGCTTTAATAAAAAACACGGATGGTGCTTTTTTGTTCAAACATTTTTTTAAACATGCCTATTTATTGACCTCTCTTTTGAGGTATTAACTACGCGGAAAGCTCACAAATTGTTGAAATTCGGACCTTCAAACCAAATTGAGGGAGAAAATTAAAAATTTTACCAAACGAGTTTCGTGCTTTAAAAAAATACTTTTTATGTTATAACCTTCATAAATGGGCTGAGGAACAGCATAATCCACATTGGAAAAAGCAGAATACCTTTCAACGAAAATTCTCGGTCAATGTGTGGGCCGGAGTAATTGGCAGAACACTGATAGGGCCTCATTTCTTGCCAGATAATTTGAATGGCAACAATTATTTGGAATATCTACAAAATGATCTTCCAGAGTTTGTAGAAGAATCCGGGGCCCCGATATTCACTACAGATCGAGAAATAATCTTTCAACAAGATGGTTGCCTAGCGCATTGAACATTAAGTGTCCACTTAAATAATTGCTTAGAGCTAAAATGTCCTATACACTTAGTTAAATAATACTCGATTTTATCATAATTCCGACTCGTTAAGCAATGTAGCCAAGTAACATATTGCGAGCTCACATCCTTTACGCGCACAGTTATATTCGAATCATATTCGAATATGTGTAATATGTCAATTGGTTAAGAGCTCCTTGAACCGACGGGCGTGTATGAGGAATGTGATGAAAGTGAATGAAGCCAGAGAAGTGTGTCAGGATCGTAGCAAATGGAAATCCGTAGAATCTGCCTACCCCTCTGGGAAACAGGCGTGAATCTATGTATGTATTCGAATAGTCGACAACAGTATGCATAAGAACATTCCCTGCGTCTTATCTGCTTCAATTAGCCGGAATCCAGACATCCAGACATTTCATCCAAGAGAACCATGAAAAGTGTTCGCTATAGTATTCGAATTTCATTTGAATGGATTTATACACTGTACGATAATTCGATTCGGTTTCGGTAATTCGAATGCTAACAGAAGCTATCGAACAAATACTATCGTATGTACTTGTCAAAATAAATAGTCTTATTAAAACCAGAGACACAGTAATATATTTTCAAGATGCGCACACTACAGTTGTTATTGAATCATGCAGTCATTGTCTATGATATTTAGTGACGTAATTAGACTCTTGCGTTGTGTTTCCTTTTCTAATGGCGGATTGAAGAATTAACACCAATACTCCACTTTTGTACTATCTAGAAAATTTATTCCGATCTTAATAGATAGGTGTTGTGTGCGTGCGGGAACACTGTGTACTGGGATATAGAGTAGCCTATGCCTTCCCCGGGATTAAATCTATTGCCTTACCAAATTTCATTAAGATCCGTTCAGTTTAGTAGTTATAGATAAGAATTTCAGTATAGTGGGCTTGAAAACTGATATTTATATATTTACTAGCTTTTGCCCGCGGCGTAGTGCGCTGGGGCAGTTATTTTTTCTGAACGAAAGGTAACTTATGTCCTTTTCTCCACCGCTAACAAAGTGAATGCGAAATTGTATGATGATCGGTGGAGTAGTTAAGGTGCGAAAACGTACCAAACAAACAAACTAACATTTGCATTTATATGTAATATTAAGTTATAATGTTTTTGACCACTATATCCGACAACCTACTCAAATCATAAACAAATTATTTATTAAATAACTTCATTGATTAACTTATCTTTAAAGGGCTCCTTAAAAATTCTGTGGCACTATGTAAGCCATCGCTGTTCATAGGGCAGGGATATAAACCTAAATACTCTAACGATTGCAGGGTAGTTATAGTGACGTCATTCACGTATCAGCCCTTCAATCCGCCATCCAACTAATACAACTTTACTTCCAGTTCTCATCCACTTACATATGTATCACTGTTGTTTTTTACACGCTACTGTCATGGATCCGTTCATGTATCGTATCGTATGGACTGACTATTGTGCGTCGTACGCCCGTTTCGCGATGTCTACGTTAAAAACAAAACTTTGACATCTGCTGTCAATTGACTTTGACGTCTGCTGTCAATTGATTATACCGTTTGTCTTTTACGTCATAACTTATACAACGCGAAACTACTATTTTTAACGTTGATTTACGCAATTATTGTTGACACCGCAATGCATTCTATTTATCGTAATGAATATGGTATAACGGCTATTTTTCACCGTGACGATTGAAATCACCTGTTAAAAATATCTGTTATATTAATGATAATTTTTGTCACGTTGCCTAATGTATAATTTTAAACTGCTTCTTGGAAGTTATATATTTGTGTAAATTATACGTTCTGAAATGCTTATGCACTGCTTTCACTAAATAGACTTCGGCTAGAATGCTTTTTAAAACGCAGAGGTCGTTCTCTGTGCCGACGTCGAAAGACTCCATTGGAGTACCTAGAGTAAATAAAATATTCCTTAAACGTTATAAATATAACTGCTATTACGTTCCTTGATACAATTTAAATACATTCTTAATAGCTGTGACTTAAAAAGTAGCTATGTTTGGAGATATTGGTATTTATTTTTATAGGAACCCTTTTTTAATATATTTTTTTTCCAAAAGCCTCAATCCAGTAAATTCTTGTTAACGTAAATATAAATTAAATAGTAAATCCTGCATGTTAAACCTTGACAGCAGATAATATAGCTGTTTAATTTCAAATGATATAAAGCTGCTTTAACTTACAAGCAAACAAAATTACACGTTCTGCACAAAGTCAAAGATCACGTTAAAGATTTTAGCTATTTGAAATAGCTAAGTCCTTAAAGCTCTGAATCGTTGAACATCTTTTGTATTTAAATCTAATGTATATATTAGGAAACTGCAATAGTGTTTCTAATATACATAAAATATAAGTATACATTTGGCAACTTATCATGACTTGATAAAGGAGAAAAGCCCCGCTTAATTTTGTAGCGTTGTATCATAACAATATATCAATCAAAATTCTGTCTTATCCATTTATTTTATGTAAATTTATCAATATTACTAATGTCCTAATATAAAATACAGTATTTAACCCCAAAATCAATCAAAGTATTGTTAAATTTCGATGAAACTAAATCCTAGAATCTTGCATTTTATTAAGTTCTTGTTCAATAGAAAAATTAAATATTAGCACGCTTGTGGCAAACCACAAAGCTTTTTATAAGGAGCTAAAAGTTATTTTTGTAACTGGACTTCAATTTTACTGCCCTATTTTAATCATCATCTTAGCTATAATGATTATGAATAAAATATTCCGAATCTGATAATAATGCTATATAAATACCAGACATTATTCTCCTAGCCAATTGAAACTACAATAGACCAGTATAGAAATGTCACTGGCATTACCACACATATATCACTGAGGGCTACCGCGCTTGAATTCACCGCTACCGGTGCTAGTGGATGGTAATGTCTAGACGTCATACTCTATAGTCACTTCAACAGTAACCATAGAAATCGACTTAAATACCGCCAAATACGGCTTTTGACAGCTGCTGTGACAGGATTGACAGGACCTTACTTGCTAGTAGCGCCGCCTGGTGAGCACAAAAACGATAGCCCCCATTGCATATACCTAGATTTTTTAGACAATTTAGGTCTTATACAATTCAATCACTATTACACCATATAATAGATGTACTTACACTCAAATCTGTGCACAATAAGCACTCAATATAACATTCACTTAATCAAATATTGATGTTTAAACACACTCTTCATCACAATAAAATTGTCACAAACACAAGTGCTTTTAGCTATTAGATGGTTTGACATGATAAAAAGAAATAGTTACATAGAATTATAAAAATATAGATGCTTATAAATCCTAACTGGCTACAATATTTTATGATTTTGTCGAACCCCTATTCCCTAAATGTGTGTTGTTGTGTGTGGTTTCGAAGTTTGAATAAATAATTATGTAAAATTAATAGCACTACTATGGGTAGGTATATAATCGGATCTTGCGATTAGATTGAGTTCGAAATTGCCCACGACAAGGCTTGTCGTCTGATGGATTTCGGAAACGTATTTTGAGAATTAAGTTCAAAACTCCGCGTCGGAGTTTTGAACTTGATTTGATTGCGTGATCTGTTGAGATCAACGTCTCAGGTTTGCCAGATCGCCTAGTGGGGAGCCGATAGCATATCACGCAAAACCCTCAAACTAGATCCCATATTATGTAGGTAAGACTATCCAAATCAAAGCGCCAGAAAGAGACGCTATTTTATTAACAGAAGATCACTTGTCTGCAGCGATAGCTCAGTGGGGAGACCAACAGACTGCAATTCAGAGGGTCTCGGGTTCGAACCCACGTCGCGCACCTCTGACTTTATATGACTTTTCGAAATTATGTGCGTATTGATCGACAATTACCGCCTGCTCCGTGCCTCGAAGAGTACGTTAAGCCGTCGGTTCCGGCTGTCATGAACATCTATGGCAGTCGTTATTCGGAAGTCAGTGCCCTCTAATATCCTGACACTGGTCTAGCTTTAGGGTATCGTTAGCCTTCGGGTTGCGGAAGTCAATGGCAGTCGCTCCGTGTAAAAACTGATATCCAGTCAAATCCCGTTAGACTAGAAAGTCGACTCCAAGTGAATTAGGAATAATAAAGGCTAGGGAGAAGAAGACTCATCTACGTACTGTAGCTACATCCTATTTGTATGGTAATTACTATAACGGTATATCATTGCTATGATCACAGATAATGTGTTCAACCATGTACATGTGCTATCACTTGGATTATGGGATGTGTTTCTAAGAATTGTTTAATATATTAATCTTGAAACGCCACACATAATCTCACGGATAGATTGGAGTCGTTGGAGCAACGGAGTTTGGTTGGTTTGACTTTGGGTCTCTCTACGTTTTCTACCGACGCTTTCACGGGGAGTGCTCTGAAGAAATGTTTGATTCGGTACCAGCGGCCCCTTTCTATCACCGTATCACTCGAAAACGAAGCAGGGTTCATCCATATCACCTGGAAGCGTTCAAACCCAAGACGGTACGCTTTCAGCGATCATTTCTCCCACGTACGTGCAAACTCTGGAATGAACTGCCTGCTTTGGTGTTTCCCGAGCGCAATGGTATGTCCTTCTTCAAACGAGATTTAAAGAGAGTTCTTCTTTCACGGTAAGCAGCGGCTTTGCTCTGTCCTGATATTGCTGAAGTCCATGAGCAGTGGTTACCACTTTCCATCAGGTGGGCCACTTGCTCGTCTGCCACAAATGGCTATAAAAAAATTAAGAAAAATAAAACCTACTCTGTCTGGCCGCCGGTGTGCCACTGCCACTCAATAGTTTAACACATTGTTGCGCCCACTTTCTACCATCTAAGTTTTGATGCGAATGACTATAGAGTAGGATTTTAAAGGTAATGGTTAAAAGGATTTTTAAAGGATCAACAACGCGCATGTGAAGCCTCTGGTGTTCCAAGCAAGTCTACGATAACCGCTTGCCATCAGGCGGGCAATACACTTACCATCATGGTTGTAAAAAAACCTGTCTTATTGAAAATTTTATAATGCATCTACAGAGATACTTTTTTCTGAATGTTGTTCGTACATTAACTGTCTTGCAGCTAAAGTATAAGAAAACTAGATTTTGCTCGCAGCTTCGTATGCGTAATTTAGCCTTTGTCAATAAATTTTCATCCCTCGGGAATGAAAATTTTCCTAGATGGAAGGTACCCTATGTCCTTTTCTGTACTTCTACCAAAGTGTATGCGAAAATTCATGAAAATCGGTCGAGGATTTAAGGTATGAAAGTGTAACAAACAAACTTAGTTAGGATTGTATTAAAATGGTTTGCTTAAAATAACTTTCGAGACCACACATCCCCTTGAATGTTCTCGGCTCAGGTTAGCTCACACGCTAATAGTGTCTAACTGATGACAGGATAGCGAAGGAAGAGCTCATAGCATGCAGCACGGGGCTACGGGGGATGCAGCCAGGAACGAACACGGAGGCGATGCTGACAGTGGCTTTGACGTAAGTCCTTGAAATTAAATGATTCTTATCTATGCTAATATTATAAAGCTGAAGAGTTTGTTTGTTTGTTTGAACGCGCTAACCTCAGGAACTACTGGTTCGAATTGAAAAATTATTTTAGTGTTGGATAGCCTATTTATCGAGGAAGGCTATAGGATATATAACATCACGCTACGACCTATAGGAGCGGCGCAGCAATCATAAACGCGAGTGAAACCGCGAGCACATCTATGTAGTTGTGAAATAAGTCGAATCAACGAAATGCAGGATCTCACAATTTTCGATTAATTATATATTTTTCTATAGTAATTGCAGATCATTATCTCGGTGTGTCCATTATCTCGTTCTTTCTTTAAATAAGATTGCAATAACACGCCTATATGAGACGTACGGCCCAGTATATTCTGTACAATACAAAAGACTAGCTTTTGCCCGCGGCTTCGCTCGCAATAATTTAGAATTTGACAATCAATTCGGGTTGTAGGTACTCTGCTTGTAATAATATAATTCAATCATGATTCGAAAGACACGTGGCGCCATCTATTATCATAAGAATGTTATTATTGTTTTCCTCAGAAACAGTAATTTTTTTCGGGATGAAAGGTAGCCTATGTCCGTTTCTGTAAACCTGTCAACGTATATGCAAAATTTTAGGATGATCGGTTCAGTGGTTTACGCGTGAAAAGGTAACAAACAAACTCATTTTCGCTTTTATAATATTAGTTAGGATTACACAGTGTACGCTGGTGACTTAGTCAAAGTGCTATATATTAGTCAACGTAGAATTGAATGTAGCTTCATATTTATTGTACGTATACTCTAGGACACTATGCCTTGTCCTTGAAAACTCATAAACAACTAGCCTAGTGGGAGACCGTTGGACTGCCACGCAGAGGTCTGGAGTACAATCGCAAGGCTCGCAACTCTTCATTTTCGAAGTTATATTATGCGTATTAAATAATAATAATATTCTACCACATACACATCTAGCCCAAACTAAGCAGAGCTTGTACTATGGGTACTAGACAATGGATAAACATACATATATACTTTTTTTTTGTAAATACATACATATTATACATAGAAACACCCAGACCAAGACAAACATCCATGTCTATGCACACAAATGTTTGAGTTGTGCGGGAATCGAACCCGGGACCTCAGGCGTGGCAGTCGGTTACATTAACCACTACGCCATCGAGGCCGCCAAAAAACATAGATTGCTTTAACGGAAGGAAAACATCGTGATGAATCCTGCTTGTCCGACACATATCCATATTGTTATCGAAGTTGTGTAAATTATGGTGGTGCTAGATAGTAGTCTAGCCTTTCTCATAGTGAGAAGAGGCCCGTGCCCAGCAGTGGGACAGTTTAATACAGGGCTGATATAAAGTTGACCTACATTCTCGTTAAATTTTGGTAACTGGCAAGACGATCGTGTGCAAGCGTTTTGTATCGTTAGGGACAAAGCTAACGTACTTCAGTATGCCTATGCTCCTTGAACCGACGCGACGGGCGTGTATGAGGAATGTGATGAAAGTGAATGAAGCCAGAGAAGTGTGTCAGGATCGTAGCAAAAGGAAATCCGTAGTATCTGCCTACCCCTCTGGGAAACAGGAGTGAATCCATGTATGTATGTTTGTATGCGTCGTTGACCATGCAAAGTAAGTTATCGCTATGTGCACAAATATATTCGAATTAATTTATTCGCATCGCTATGATAGATAGTTATGTAGATCTATACTCTAAAAACATACAATGAAATTTCTTCGGAATTATTTGCTTCAAGACGATGTTACTCTGTTGTTCGACTACTTCATGAAAGGGTTGAGAACAATCACAAAATTACGTTCCGAAATTCAGGACGAATTTCGGAATAATTGTGATTGACGGCAGGAACAGCTAGTCCGAAACTTCGGCATTTACATTTCTCTGGTAATGTGTAAATATTTGACACTGTCAGATGGTGGAAGACGACGGTCGTGGGTCACCAGGCAGCATGGACGACACTGACGGACGACCTGCCTCCACCAAGTCTGGGGACAGCGACTACCCTGAATCTTCTACTAAGGTATGTTGACATATTTTGTGTTCCAGGACCAGTTCTTTACACCGATTTATTCTAGAGTAAGGTGACCATTTATAAAATTGTATATTTTTAAAAAGCCTGACTTTACATTATAACCTTTATCTTTTCTACTCCTGCTGTCAACTTAATGCAATTCTATATATTCATCAGAGGGTAGCAGATGTGTCCCATGAGGTCCTGGTTTTATGACTTAAAACATAACAGATTAAATAAGTACTAGGACGAATTTTCGCCAATGCTGTTCGATGTAAAACGGAGAGGTATATTGACATTTACTGAGTTCGAGTTACAGAGAAAAATTAACAGAAAAGCCATTCGATTATCACCTCCAGGACCTCAAGAGTGCAGTAAATTGTGTACGTTATAATATAAACTTCAATGTTCACAGCAAGCGTCTACAGATAAGGACACAAGCAGTCCTGAGAGCAACAGTCTGCTAGACCCATCGGTACTGTCAGACTTTACCACCCAGGCGTTGGTGCTGACGGTTCTGGCGACACTCGTCAAGTATACCACTGGTGAGTAGATCAGAGTCAAGTACAGGTGGAGCAATCATCCAATTAAATACGTTAGGTGATGGCGGAGGAAAACACTGGATGTGGTTTTGTAGTAGTGATATTTATATTATTTAGTTACAATTTACGTATTGAGTCGCAGCGGCACACCGGCGGTTGGCACAATATGTTTTCAGTTATGTCTGGTATCCCAACAATTTATAGGTTAATAGACTGTTTACACATAATGTTATAATTAGACTAGCAACATTCAGAGTTGCAGTAAAAGGTGTAGGAGATTTCCTAAAGAAAATCCATCAATTTTAACTCAGAATGCTACTGTATAACTTTGTCCCTCACCTCCGGTATACTTACATTATGAAAAATATTTCTGTAAAAGTGGCTGAAGTGTTCTCATTAAATCTAAAAAATCTTACCTTAGCTTAGCTTAAGCTAAAACTTGATTTTACTTGTTTCAGATGAGGATGAAATAAGAATACTGTACCAGTACTTAGCTGAAGGGTCTGTAGTCTTCCCCAAAGTGTTTCCAGTTATGTAAGTGTCCATAGTCTTTTTGTTGTGTGTTGTTGTTGTTGTTATTGTTGTATATAAAACAATCAGATTTGTAATGTTGCTAAGGCTTCGTCTCTGTGCCATTATATGTAATATGTACCTTGTTATGGTTATTTAAAAGAATTCCACATATTAGTCTGCATCCATCTGTTCAACAATGGAATTCTGTCCGTCCGTTCACCCACCCACCAATCTATCCATCCATCCATCCATCCATCCATCCATCCATCCATCCATCCATCCATCCGTCTATCCAACCATCCACCCATCCATCTTTCCTTCCTTCCTTCGTTTCTTGTTTCCTTCCTTCCTTCGTTTCTTTCTTTCTTCCTTCCTGCCTTCGTTTCTTTCTTTCTTCCTTCCTTCCTTTCTTCCTTCCATTCACCCATCCATTCATCCATTCACCTATACATTCATCCATACATCCATCCTTCCTTCCTTCCTTCCTTCCTTCGTTTCTTCCTTCCTTCTTTCCTTTCTTTCTTTCTTTATTCCTTCCTTCGTTTCTTTCTTTCTTCCTTCCATTCACCCATCCATTCATCCATACATCCATCCATCCATCCATCCATCCATCCATCCATCCATCCATCCATCCATCCATCCTTCCTGCCTTCCTTCCCTCCTATTTCTTCCCTACCGCGTGTAAACTTCACTTCAAAAACATTAACCAATAATGTTATTCTTACAGCCATTCCCTGCTGGATATGAAGATCAACCACGTGCTAATGCACTGCCACGACCAGGTCATACTGAGTGCCGTGCAGTCTATCATACAGGTAACACTAGAGGACTGGCCCTACACCACGAGGTCATCATGTCATGACTTATTTAAGCCTTACCTGTGTCACATCAAGCCATAATCAGATAATGTGACCGGACTTGCGATCCCGGTTTCACATGCTGAATTTAGTGATAATGCTCTTCACCGATAAAATATTCTAATTATTTGATTTTTGCAAGTATATCGAATAATATTGTCTTACGTTTACTTGAATGTGTACAACATTAAAGTAAATTAAATTATACATCTTTATATGCAATACATACAATATATAGTCTTAAATCAAATAATAATAAGTGAATATTTGTTTTCAAACAAGTAACTAGACTTAAAATCTGCATTTAATATTTGATTGATAATTATTCGAATGCATTCATTCTTAATTAATTATTTGATTACGTATTAACTGTACGTACATAAACATAAAACCATCTAGATTTTGATTTAAATAATAATCAGTGTCAATAAATTTATGAACATTCGAATATTTATCGAATATTCGATTTCTTTTGTTTTAGTACCCGCATTACTATTCGATATTATTCACGTTCCCTCTTTTTCTTATCACTGTTTATTTATCCACTAAACATCAAATCCCAGGGAGTTTGTCTGGAACTTACATAGCATTATGATTTTAGAACATGATAGCGAGCGAAGACGCGAGTCAACAGCAGTTGCACTACATGCAAAGCTGTGGGTTTGGTGGACTGTGGCGGTTCGCGGGACCTTTCACTAAAGTAAGTTATATACGACACTCACTGGTTATCGATCGCGTAATGGTTGGTATGTCAAAGACTTTTATCTCAGAATGACATCTATACAACTATAAAAATAATAAAATTGAAGTGTCTGTTTGTAATGTCAAAATAACAGCTTTTTATCTAATGCATATGAAAGTATATAAGGCGCCTATACGAAAACATTGCAATGCATTTGTTTGTATTTTCTTATGTAAGCGACATGTAATTGTCTTTAATAAGAAATAAAGAAATATTGAACCGAAACATCTATTTTAAAAATTTTTGTCTGTCTGTTTGTTCCGGCTAATCTCCGAAACGGCTAAACCGATTTTGACGGGAGTTTCACTGGCAGATAGCTGACGTTATAAGGAGTAATTTAAGGCTACTTTGATTTTTAAAAAAATAGGTTTTCGCGGAGACAAACACTTTTTAGTTAAAATCTACGCGGATGAAGTCACAGGTAACAGCTAGTTTTATAATAAGTTTATATTAAATTTTGTTATAAACCCTTGTGTTGGCATTTTAAATTATAAAATATCGAATTTTTCTTTAATAAGTCAACTCGCGCAGTAGGGTTGATTCCTATGTCGCGGGGACTTTACAAACATTCAAACAACGGACGCACAGAAGACTCGGACTCGAACAACTATTTGTGGAGCACACAGTTGTGTACACTCATATCGTAAAATAGTTACATTATCCACCGGTAGAGGTGCTGATACGGTTTTAGAGTTCGGAAAAACTCTTTATACAACAGCTTTGACCGTCCGTCTGTTATACAATTTTCAACTCAAGAACCGTAAGAGCTAGAGACTCGCGGTCAGCGCCATTCGACTCAGTATAGTCGATATACCCCCGAAATTACTATGACCTTTGACCTTTGACCTCAAGGTTACGTGATACCATATTCCAACTCAAGAATCGTAAGAGCTAGAGACCCGCGGTCAACGCCATTCGACTCACTATAGTCTATATACTCCCGAAATGACTATGACCTTTGACCTCTGACTTCAAGGTCACGTGATACCATTTTTAGAACTCTAAATTTACGGCAATTCATGGTCGTTTCTCACTTGTTGTTTTTTGTGATGCATCATGGTGGATAATTGTTCTAATTAAAAAGGTAATATTAATGCGAAAACATGTCAAGTTAATCATAATTATATAAATTGCAGAATCAATGTACGGCTGAAAGCAGCGAGCTGTTTGTGAACTGCCTGGAGGCGATGGTCGAGACTTGCCTGCCGGGCGGCGACGAAGCCCTGACTAGGGCGCCGCCCCCGGACCCTGACCATCCTGACACTTGCGACGCGCTTCGATATCCTGGTATGATGATAGTGTCTTTACAAACTAGTATTAGCCTTTTAAGTTTAGATCAACAGTCTTAATTAATAATCGAATTAAAAATTTGATTGCTTGGACGTAAATTATAGATGTAACTAATGCCGTACGTATAATCGACAGCCAGGAGGTTACGAAGGACACCGAAAGATATTGCGTCCCTTAGCGTATTCTATCGGCGCTGATTTGTGAAGAGCGGGGCCTCCTAGCACAAGTATTTAATATACTTAAAAGGAGGCCCCTATGTAAGATAAATTCTAGTAGTATAAGATACAGAAATAAACTATTCCTTTTTCCTTTCTATCATGGCAAATGCTCCGAAGAGTTATTTCACCTCATCCTACCTTCCCCCTTCCTTTTGAGAACCACACGTGCCGGTCTTCGTAACCACGGATGGACGGTTACTACAATCCCGTCTCGCACCAAAACTTTGGAATGGTCTTCCGGCGCATGTGTTCCCTCCCTTCTACGACATTGGGTCCTTCAAACGTAGTGTGAAGAAGCATCTGGTCAGACCGGCTTGACACTGACGACGGCTAGAAGACATCTATCTTCTCCTCGTCGTCACTGTCTCTGGACTGTAATTGGGTTTTCCATCGGGTCCGTTACAATCACATTGACGTGACAATAAAAAATAAAAAAAATGTTTTTTTTTTGTTTAATATTATTTTCACAATATTTTGCATTTCTGTATACCATGGTTGCAAATAAAAAAAACCCATTGAAAATCGTATTTAATGCAGATTTCAGAATAATGTATTATTTTATCTCGTGTAGATATGTTTGTAATAATAATATCAGCCCTGTATTAAACTGTCCCACTGCTGGGCACGGGCCTCTTCTCACTGTGAGAAGGGTTAGGCTATAGGCCACCACGCTGGCCCAATACGGGTTGACAGACTTCACATATCTTCGAGAACATTATGTACAACTCTCATATTGTATGTTCTTGTTTCAGGAGTACACCGGCAGGCGACATTGTATTGTACCGGACAAGACACCTAGCTAGAGGAGATCGAGGAAAACTTAGTCTAATTAATGGTAAGAGACTTAATTTAATTAAAGAAATTCTTAATGGTTTGAAACATACATTAATAACAACGTGCAACAGAAATTGCCTTGTTTTATTTACAACTAATGTGGCAAACAAGCATACGGCCCACCTGATGGTAAATAGTCACCTGAGCCTATGGACGCCTGCAACACCAGAGGCATCACTTGCGCGTTGCCGACCCTTTAGGAAAAAAAGGAAGTGGGAAGGAGAAGGAGCGGGTGGAAAGAGGTTGATTGGGCATCCGGCACTCTCACTCGCCGAACGAAACATAACAGTAGGAATACTGGTATTTCACGTCGATATTCTGTGAGAGGGTAGTCCTTCCCCGGTCGAGCCGGCCCATTCCTGCTGACATCAGCGAGGCTCTACTACTCTTAAAAATGATAAAGCAGTGGTAGTGTAAGCGACTGTGCATGAGGTCTCTGGTTCGAATCTCGAGGGCTTCGAATAAGCTACCTACATAGTTTTACAAATAGGTCATATACTTGTGCTATTAGATTGTAATTCTACCAAACATTAATAAATAATAAAAGGTAGCGAAGCGGTAATGCCACTGCCGTAAATGAGGTCTCGGGCTCGATTCCTGAGCCGGGAACAATATTATACCGTTTTCTTTCAAGAAGATCTCTCAGGACACAACGACATCCGTGCAGTCAATAAGAACGGATGAGGGATGACGTAGTGGTTGAAGTGGTCGCGTCGCCGCTGGAACTGCGCCGAGTGTTGTGGGTTCGAATCCCACACGTCATTAACTATTAAGTATGTTTATAAACTGTATGCCGAATAATCGTCCGTGACCAGCCCTTAGGTTTCGGCTGAAAAACAGCGCTGCGGTCATTCATAGCAACGGCTGAGCTGGAACCTTTTGGACAGACTGCACAACATTTTCTTTATATTTTTTTGTATTTTCTTGTTTGGTTTTCATTTTTTGTTTTAATTATAGTAATTACTAGCTGTTACCTGCGACTTCGTCCGCGTAGATTTTAACTATAAAATGTTTGTCTCCGCGGTACCCTATTTTTTTCTAAAATCAAGGTAGCCTAAGTTACTCCTTATAACATCGGCTATCTGCCAGTGAAAATCCCGTCAAAATCGGTTCAGCCGTTTCGGAAATTAGCCGGAACAAACAGACAGACAGAAAGACAAAAATTTTAAAATAGATGTTTTCGTATAGGCGACTTATATACTTTCATATGCATTAGATAAAAAGCTGTTATTTTGACATTACAAACAGACACATCAATTTTATTTATTTGTATAGATTAGAAATAAAAACTTGTACTGTTACCATGTTAATATGTTGTGTTTTTATTGGTGTGTCTAAAAAATTACTTTTCTTTCTTTCACACGGGACAAATTTGCGTGATCCATAAATTGTTGTTCCAAGTCTAGATGTGCATTGTGTCCGTTGTTTAAAAGATTTTAAAGTCTCCCGTGGTACAGAAATTATTCCTAGAGCCTGGGTTGACTTTCCTAAAAACAAAACTAAAACTTTACAAACATTAAAATAACTGACACAAAGATCACCCAGCTTCGAGACAACTACTTGCGGCTTACATAATTTTTAGGGTTCCGTACCCAAAGGGTGAAACGGGACCCTATTACTAAGACTCCGCTGTCCGTCTGTCACCAGGCTGTATCTCATGAACCGTGATAGTTAGACAGTTGAAATTTTCACAGATGATGTATTTCTGTTGCCGCTATAACAACAAATACTAAAAAACAGAATAAAATGAATATTTAAGGGGGCTCCCATACAACAAACGTGATCTTTTTTGCTCGTTTTTGCTCGATATTGATAACGGCAACAGGTAGACGCTTGAAATATTCACAGAATATGTAGTTATAATATATGAATGAAAAAAAATGAAAAAATGATTTGAAATGATTTGATTTGATTTGATTCACTTTAAAAATAAATAATTAAATTAAAATAGAACAAATAT
The DNA here is from genome assembly GCA_963564715.1 of Catocala sponsa. Taxonomy (NCBI): domain Eukaryota; kingdom Metazoa; phylum Arthropoda; class Insecta; order Lepidoptera; family Erebidae; genus Catocala; species Catocala sponsa. The sequence goes on from OY751354.1 coordinate 13,749,929, forward strand.
TTAAGGGGAGCTCCCATACAAGAAACGTGATTTTTTTGCCGTTTTTGTACATAATGGTACGGAACCCTTCGTGCGCGAGTCCGACTCGCACTTGGCCGGTTTCTTTTTCCCGTGTGAGCATCGACACTACACCACTCGCCGCCACGACAGTAACGAGGCGACCACTTCAATATACGTCATCCGTTCAGTCAGTAGATAATAAACTTTTAATTTTTTTTTCAGGTCCCACCGCTTCAGTGAAGAAATGAACTTAGTTCGTTAAACAGAAGCATAACATAAGTCAAACAGCCTAAAACCCTTTAACTCATAACGTAATGTGATAGAAGTTTCTAGAACATTAGTTTATACCCCACTGGCGCAGCAGTAATAAACGTGACTACGATGCATGACTCTTTGTGTTCCCGATTTGGACAAAGTGTTGGAATTTTATATCAAGAAATCCTCAGTGCGTAAGGTCTCGATTTTGATGTCCTGCTTGGGAAGTGTAATTGTGGTTTTCGGTAACGAAATCCTCAAGACAACTGTGCTTAAGGTTTCGGTTTTGATGTTCAGGTTGGACAAAGTGTGATTGTGGTTTTCGGTAAAGAAATCCTGAGGACAACTGTGCGTAAATAAACTAACCTAACTAATATTATAAATGCGAATGTGTAAGTTTGTTTGTTACGCTGTCACGCCTTAACTACTAGACCGATCATCGTGAAATTTGGCATACACGTTGTCAGGGGAACAGAAAAGTGCATAGAGTAACTTTCATCCAGAAAAAAGTACTGTTACTAACCTAACATAATGTACGCGAGCGAATCCGAGCGCAAACTCTAGTTTGTTATAATTTTTACGTTGATTTGCATTATAAAAATGCCGGATGTCATTTTATACGTCCATTTGTAGCATAAAAATGCTACGTAACTTTTTACGCCGATTTGCGGCATGAAAATGCCATATACTACTTTATACGTCAAATTTTCGCATGCCACTTCATACGTCGATTTGCGGCATGAAAATGCCACATTTCTCTTTATACGTCGATTTGCGGCATAAAAATGACACATACCTCTTTATACGTCGATTTACAGCATGAAAATGCCACGTATCACTTTAACGGTCGATTTGCAGCTTGAAAATGCCACTATACACGTCGATTTACAACATGAAAATAAATGCGTATTAGCGATTAGAATGTTTCACTGCCTCTGTCTTAGGCTAAAGAAATTGTCACTGAGACTAGGAAATAGGCCGTCAGTGCGGCATGTTGCCGCATGACAATGCAGCATCACAGCGTGTTCACGAATCAGATTTTTGTAAAGGTTTTAGTGATATGCAAGTGTTTATACAATACGCCAAAATCGATAGCGGTACGTTTATTTTTGTATACGGCTAGTGTCGCCAAACTTACCTATTCATAAAACTATCGGATAAAATTTAAATGCAAACAAGTGAGAAACGGCAATGAATTGCCGTAAATCTTAGAGTTCGAAAAAATGGTTTAAGTAATATGCAAAGGACACGTGACACCTTGAGGTCAGAGGTCAAAGGTCATAGTCATTTCGGGGGTATATCGACTATGCTCAATAGAATGGCGTTGACCGCGAGTTTCTAGCTCTTACGGTTCTTAAGTTGAAAGTTGTATAACAGACAGACGGACAAATCTGTTGTATAAGAGTTTTTCCGAACCCTAAAAGGGTATAAAAATGTCAAAATTAAAGTATCTTAAAAACGATGTTCTACTACAATTAATAATAATTAGTTGTGTATTTATTTTTTATTTATTTACACAAATAATAAATGTCATTAACTCTCTAATTCGTCACAAAATTTAGATGATAATTGTAGAAAACTTTGCGATTTAAATGTTTGTAAACTTCGATCGAATATACCATAGATGCACATTTTCATACAAAAACCGCGTCAATATGTGGCACTGACCAGTAGTACTTACTTATAAGTGTCTGCATTTATTATGCGATCCAGGAAATAAACCGGAATAACCATTGAACGCCCACTGAGAAACATTTTGTAATAGTTTAGTTAAAACGCGCCAATGTAAAGCGTCCTAAGTGTGTTACTCGCGATACGCAAGCGTACTAAGTATATGGTACGGTCTCCACCGTAGTAGTGGTGTCGATTCGCTCTCGCTTACGGGTAGCGCACGCAAGAGTGAGTGGGACAGGTGCATAATATAACGCATACGACTGATTTATGCACAGTTTTGTTGGGGCCGTTTTTCGAGCGACGATCGTGCATCTATGGTATATTTGATCGATGTTTGTAAAATGTTAACTGTCTACGTGGTAAATTTTGACAGATTGTCAAAATCGTTTTCATCATTTTGACAGTCTGTGAAGTGCGACAGCAACAGCGGTAAGCGAAAGTCATAAATTGCACGGTTGTAGAATAGTTTCCTTTATAAAAATATTTTCTAGGTAGGCTAGGTGAAACACTATATCTTAGAATTCTACAACGTTAAAACAAAAGACAAAAAATCGTAAATAATCCATCTAGCGTATTGTACAATTTCGACAGTATATTGACAGGCGGACAGTTTGTCAAAATTCTTCTGTCATTTAAGCTGAGCTAATGTTGCCATCAATTTAATAGATTATATTTGTCCAAAAACCGTTTTTAATAAGCGAAACAGCACCGTATTTTAACGTTTCGATGAAACCGTAAAATCTATGTGTATAATATGTAGTTAAAATAAGATCGTTTAGGTATGTCGTAAAGTTGACTAAAGTTTGACTAAGAATGTATATATTGAGGCGAATATTAATACGACAGGCGGCAAACCTAGACAATGATATTTTATACTGGATATGTTACTTTCATAGTAGAGGACTTTGAAAATCGAATTCCTGAAACTGTTTGCTGACTATGCCTTGAACTAATAAGTAGTGCAATAGATGTAGAATGAGCTTACGTGTAAAGGCCGATATACATCAGACGAGCGAATGCTCATTCTATCCCCTCTCCATCAAATTCTATTACTATATACATACATAGATAGTATATTATGAAATGCAAAAATATTTGAAATTGATATGTTTTGAAAAATACTTTGATGAACGAATTTTTTTAAATAATAACCTATGTTCTATCACATACACACAACACCATCTAGCCCAAACTAAGCAGAGCTTGTACTATGGGTACTAGACAATAGATAAACATACATATATATTAAATTATTTTTTTTATAAATTCATACATATTATACATAGAAACACCCAGAATAAGACAAACATGCATATTCATGCACACAAATGTTTGACTTGTGCGGGAATCGAACCTGCGACCTCAGGCGTGGCAGTCCGTTATACTAACCGCTACGCCATCGAGGCCGTACTTTAAGACCAATATTGTGTCTTCATTTTGTAAGCTAATTAGCATATATGCTTCTTTTCTGTATATAATATCATTGGACCTAGGTAAACCCTACTATACGGAAGACATTCTGGATGATCTGTTAAGAGCACTGTAACGAGCATGCAAGAAGAATGCAAGTAGAATGAATGATCCAAGAGAGGTGCCAGTTACGGATATAATAATATCATTGAATCTAAGTAAACTTTCTTTGACTAGTGACATTCGGGAACAAGATCAAGTTAAGAGCACTCTAACGAGCATGCAAGAAGAATTAATGACGCAAGAGAAAAATGCCAATTACGTACGATCATGCAAGAAGAATGCAAGGAGAATAAATGACTCAAGAGAGACATGCCAGTTAGGAAGCAAGTAGAAATAACAAGAAGTAAATAGTCATACATCTACCTTGTATGTGTATTGTATCGAGAGAAAATATAGCATTACATAAATTGTCTTTAAGCATCGTTATCGATTAACAAATAACCTAATGCACAACATTTTATTCGTATACATCGTTTAAATATTCTATGTGCGTAGATGTTGTCATAATTCTATGTGTATAATTAGGAATTTTAATAAATAAACTCTATGTATGGGCATTGAGTTAATATAGGCTATGTACTATAAGAAACATTTCAAAATTTTTGATAATAGTACTTAGAGTGCATGCTCTCTAACTCACTTAGGCCCGGTTCCTACATTCAAGAGACATGGCGCTTTACCTACGGAGAGTTACATTTTCACATATATATTATGAAAATAAAGGAAAAAAGTAAAAGGAAGCACTTAAAACCGTTGGTCCTGCGCCTGATCTCTCTCCGGTCGTGTCAGATTACCCATCGGATCTTGAGAGTTAGGGAACAATATCCGTGTTTGCGCACACGCTTGTGCACTATAATAACTCCTGCGCAGATGGCCAGTCTCCGTTAAGATTGGTCGCCGTGACCGAAATTCGGTCTGGAGGAGCAAATTATTATCAAATATTATCATATATATATATGTATTTTATAAAGGAGTGCTTACTAATCGCTTTTGAAATCGTTAAAGTTGCTTGTACCAAATACAAGACTGTGGCAGGCGCCAAGAACTAAGGTGTTTGAGGTACCGTTTTTTGAATATAGTAACCGGTCCTAAGTCGATTATTATAACAACAGGTTTGAGTGCAACATTTTATTATTGCTGCTGCTGTCTAATTAATATTGCACTTAAATATCGACCCAGTAATCGGGAGGCAAACATTGAGTGAGAAGCAAGCACTCGAAATTGTTTTACCAAAAAAGTATTTGAGATATCTCGTCTAGTACGTTGTACTTAATAGCTCAATGTGTGCGGGTAGCTATATTGAAGTCTCTTCGTTACACCTAGGCTTGAAGCGAGCTATAGTTTAGTTTTGAGTGTATTGTTGGTCCCACGGGACAACGGTGGAACGGTTGTGTCACGACAACGGTGGAATTATCTTTACGAGTGATCCAAAGGTCTCGTTAAAAGTGTTATGTTTCTAGCACCTCGGTAACACGTGCAAGTAGCGAAGCTCCTTCAATATAGCCCTAAAATAATAATTACAAGTGTAATCAACTACAAAAGTAGATGCACTCAACATTACAAAACGCTTTTTAAAAGTTGCCATCGCGAAATAGTCGATTCTAAATATTACAATAAAAAATGGAAACTATTAAAATATTATTCGATAAACACCAATACGCCATAATTAGCTGTACAAAAATATGTTATAAGTTGCTGAACATCATTGGTAGGGTTGCCATCTGTCTGGGTTTCCCCAGATTTGTCCTAGTTTAGAGGGCATCCGAGCAGCGTCCGGGCGGGGCTTCATTTGTAGTCCGGGTTTCTCACGCACTGTGCCCGCACGCCGCGATCAACCGACGAACCGACTCGCTAAATTCACCGTCCCGTAACTGTTTTTTATTACACTGACTATGTTTAAAAAAACGTGTTGACATGTCCGGGTTCTAGGCTCTAAAATTCTGGGTTTACACGCGTCTTGTCCTGGTTGCCAATTTTTTGAGATGGCAACCCTAATCATTGGTAACATAACAAGACTTACAAAAAATATTTTATATTTATGCATGTTGAACTAATTTTGTTGCTTGCAATGTTCAGCAATTTATGGCTTGTCTGTACGACAGCAATTGCCAGCTAAATATCAATAGGATTTAGTAATAACATTATATGAGTTTTGCAAGGAAATATACATTTTCAAATTAGTAATAATAAATATTTGTTAAATAAAATGGCAGGTAATGAATTCGCTCTAAATGTTTTGAGATAAAATTTGAGGGACCGATCAAACGGAATGCGTAAATATAAGCACGATATTTAATTTAATTGTCTCACTATGAATGTAGTCGCAGTCTAGGTAAAGCTAAACTTACAGTCTGCTAATAAACAAGTTCGGTTTTACAAACCCAAACATAATATCGAAGATAAAATATCGGCAAATATACCAGTCGGCAATACTGACCCGAATATATGAATGTGTATTCAGGTCAGCTTCGTCGGCACAGGCGAGAAAGACAGTATCTGTTTGTTAGGTTATGCCGATTGGATTTTGTCGATTGAACGGTCTGAATGTAATTTATATGTAGAATTTCTTCTGTTCAGCTAATTTTGTTAAACAAAAATATTCGACCTGGAAATATCTACTTACTAATAATACAATTCTTCTCCCTAGCCTTTATTATTCCCAAGTCACTTGGGGTCGGCTTTCTAGTCTAACCGGATTTGACTGGATATCAATTTTTACACGGAGCGGCTGTCATCTGACCTCCGCAACCCGAAGGCTAACGAACGATACCCTAAAGCTAGACCAGTGTCAGGATATTAGAGGGCATTGACTTCCCAATAACGACTGCCATAGATGTTCATGGCAGCCGGGACCGACGGCTTAACGTGCTCTCCGAGGCACGGAGCAGGCGATAATTCTCAATCAATACGCACATAATTTCGAAAAGTCATATAACTTCCGAAAGTCAGAGGTGCGCGACGTGGGTTCAAGCCTGAGACCCTCTGCATTGCAGTCTGTTGGTCTCCCCACTGAGCTATCGCTGCTGATTACTATCTACTTATTAATTACAATTAACTAAGCCAAAATATATAAATGTGTATAGCAACTCTGACCGGTGACGTTTGTACCGGCTAATCAAGTGATAGCCGGTATTAACCTCGTCCCTCTTGCCCCGTAATACGCATGTTGACTGTATACGTCAGCTTTACCTAGACTGTTAGTGATATAACTATATAGTTTTAGTAATGTGTTTCTGTTATATAATTGCCTATATTGACATGTTAGTACAAATTATTTCGATAATAGACTATTAGTAAGTTTTAGTTTTCGTAGTTTTCGATAGAGGTGACTGTTGATTAATTTTATTACTAAATGCTTTAATTTTAGATTAATTGTATTTTTTATAATAACCATATTCGAATCGACATTTGCAATACGGTTTTTGTTGCTAAACTTAACTAAGTCAATAAAATGTCTATATGTATTCATCTTTAATTCGAGTTAACTGATCGGCATAACCATCAGATTTTAATTTTAATGCTTAACGCTTCATCGGCATTTCGGCATGTACAAGGTAATTCGGTCGGCATTATCTAATTACGACGCAAAAAATGGATGTGTAAACTGGTGGTATTTCTTCGATTATTAATCTACACGTATTAGATTTGTTGATCCGAATATGTGTGGACACTTATTTATGTATACCGTATGTGAACAAATCAATGTTTAATCTTAGGATTCACTGTTACTAATTTAAGTATATTTCCAATTAGTGTAAGTCGCGTTATTCGCAGTGGCGCTACCGTCTACGCGGTTTTATAATTTTTGTACTGGAAAGTTGTAGTACCGTAATTGCTCGCAGCATTCCGGTTTCGGTCGATTTACACTAATCTGAGATTTTAATGTTGTAGTACCAACAGTCAGCTCTATCATTAAAAATTAGGTTTAGTTTAAGAAGATATCTGTGGACTTCACAACGATGTAGGACGTATATATCTCAGTATAAATGCTTATCAAGGTATACAAATTCGAAAAAGGTTTTAAAATAACCGCGATAAACTCCTTAAAATGTAATTTAGTTTCAATAGTTTACTAAGATACAACTGGTTTAAGAAGTCTACAGATATCTTAGTGAATCGTTAAAATCTGCTTTAATATTTTTAAATGTAATAACTGTCCGACAAAATAGTGAGTTGAAAACTTAAAAGAAGCAATAATAAACAACATTTTATCTGGTGACGGATTTAGGCGAACGGCAGATGCGATTTAGTGTATAGACCCCTAAAATTTTATATACGTTAAGTGGGGGACTATTATCGGATCTTTTGTAAGTGGCATGCCCAGAGGACCTATAATCCCAAAATACGGCCCTCCTTCAGTGTGCGTTTCACGTTCACTATGCCTCAGATTGGCACAGCGGTAATGTATGCAACTCCTGTGCAACCTTTCGCCTAACCGTCACTAAATCTATAAAATTTTGTATACTATTTTATATTACACTCGTTATTGTAATACTAAACAGCCGAGAGTCCCAATGTATGGCCTAAATTAGGCGCTAATTTAAGCGTTAACTTGTTTTGAAGGAGTAGAGGTGATATTGTTAATGTTGAATCTACTTTAAAGATGTTATATGCATATTGGTATAATTCAATCTGTATATTATAACAGAAATTGCATTATAAAAAAAATTGGTGAACACCTGCACGAGGTGTAACTTCTGTTTCGGACTTTAAAACAGCAGACAAAGAACATCCAAACTCGGAACATCCATTTGTCAGGTCACTCTAATTTTTTATTCATACTGACAACACTCAACATAGCCAAAAGTGAGACAAACACTTAAACCAATACACTATCCTTGCAGTCAACATCTTGTCTAACGAGCTATTATCGCCGTACGAGGATTGAAACATACCGTATTTTAGTGAGTAATATGACCATTGCAATGTTACTGTGTAACTTTAGCCCATAGTATTATCTAATATAAACATCTAATGAAGCACACAAGCAGTTAAATTTTAGATACCGCTCTCTGCATCTATCCAAAAGGCTTCCGACTATCAGCTCGAGTCCCATGATTACAAATATCACGAATAGATAGGTATAGTTAAAGCAACAGAGAGTTTAAAAGTACATACAGAGAAACTGTATGTTCTATTGTCACTTTACTCTGAATTTAGTCTTAAAAATGTTTCGTCTGAGTAATGTGGTCTTAGGTTTCGATTCTTAGGTAAAGTGTTATTGGTTTCTGTCCCGAAAGTATATGTATGTAACAACACGGATTCTGGCACTTCTTCTCCCTGGCCTTTATTTTTCCCAAGTCACTCAGGGTCGGCTTTCTAGTCTAACCGGATTTGACTGGTTTTACACGGTGCGGCTGCCATCTGACCTCCGCAAGCCGAAAGCTAACGATACCCTAAGGCTAGACCAGTGTCAGGATATTAGAGGGCACTGACTTCCCAATAACGACTGCCATAGATGTTCATGGCAGCCGGGACCGACGGCTTAACGTGCTCTCCGAGGCACGGAGCAGGCGATAATTGTCAATCAACACGCACATAATTTCGAAAAGTCATAAAACTTCCGAAAGTTAGAGGTGCGTGGGTACGTGGGTTTGAACCCGAGACCCTCTGCATTGCAGTCTGTTGGTCTTCCCACTATTGTATGTATTCTGGCACTATGCTAGGTAAAAGGCGGTAGTCCCCAAATTATAAATCTCTGCCTTGCCCTTCGGGGATATAGATGATGAGACTATGTATCTACAATTAATCATCAATTAGCAATACTCTACAGTATTGCTAATTGTACTCCACAATAAAATATTGGTGCTATAATATATTACAGTCCTTTGTATCTGATATCAGCAAAACAAGACTACACTATTTTGAAACTTAAAGTTACACAAGACTACTAAGTGGTCGGCAAAATTGGGCATATAAAAATAAATGTTCGGCAAAAATGTCTATAATTTATTTTATCAGTAACCACACATAGGTTTTGGTTTTGCTTCTAATTGCCAATCGAAATTAACTTATATTGCACCGCCAGTAAAATGTATCTTAACACTAAAAACAACGGTGCTTTTAAAAATCAAGATGATTTTGTCGAACAGTCCGAAAAGCTTTTATAAAGTATTTATAAAGAGTTTAAACATATATCCCTTTTAAGTTTATGACAATTTTAACACTAGCGCTGTCCCGTGATAGACACAATTGAAAATCCATTGTTATGTATCATATATGATTCATAATCACATTTTTATAAAACACAGCTTTACCAAAATCGCCTCTACTTCTCAATTTTTTTATTAGTGATCAATATTTAATTTTGTTACAATTTGTAGATCTGAATAGTTTATACAAATAAAAGTGAGATCGTAGTGTAAAGTATGTTGCATATTGTATAGTAATTATATATTCAATGTTAATATATATAAAATACAAGCTAGCAAGCAAGGTTTCGGTACCACACAATCTGATAATAATTATAAGGGAAGTTTTTAATTCCCCGTTCATGTGGGTACTTCAAGATTAAAAGTATATATTATGTAGAAACATTCCTAACTAATATTATAAAAGCGAAAATGAGTTTGTTTGTTTGTTTCCTTTTCACGCCTAAACCACTGAACCGATCATCCTGAAATTTTGCATATACTTTGTCAGGTGTACAGAAACGGACATAGGCTACCTTTCATCCCGAAAAAAATTACTGTTCTCGAGGAAAACAACAATAACGTTCTTATGATAATAGATGGCGCCAAGTGTCTTGAATCACGATTGAATTATATTATTACAAGCAGATAACAACCCGAATTGATTGACGAATTCTAAATTAACGCGAGCAAAGCCGCGGGAAAAAGCTAGTCTAATACAAAAATGCAACGTCGTGAAAAATATAAAGTCAATCTATCGAGATTTGCGGACACACTGCTATATAAATATATATAAAAAATTAAGTACAGTTATACCCTGAACTTACGCGATAGGTGGGACTGAGCGATAACCGCGTAAGTCGAATTCGCGTAAGTCGGGGTATAGTTAAGTATATAAATAGATATTGGATTTTACAAAAAGTAAAATCGCGAACTGCCTTTATTGTGATGTACCTACAAGGTTTCATAAAATCTAAGAAAGTAGTTTGACGACTCAGACTCTTTCTCCTACAATATTGCCGATATTCCTGAACAATAGTGTACGAGTAAGTCTAAAATCCATATTTGAGAGTTTGCGATGATCAAACAAAAGACGAATCGACGAGATTTGAAAATCGCGTAACTCCGAGTTCGCGTATGTCGGGGTAGCGTAAGTCGAGGTATTACTGTATAAATAATTTTTATACTAGCCCACCATTATTAAGGGTGCTATCAAGCACTGGCGTTTGTTGGGCGTGCGCGTTCTTCTTACGTTTGACCAGTGCCAATCTTGCGCGCACGCGTCGCTATCTGTCGGTCAAAAAACCGCCACGCTCATGTCGCGTGAAACTGTCGTGTTCTCTTAAGTCGGATAAGTATCGACAAAAATGGCGCGCTCGCGTCACGTGGATACGTCACGTTCTCTAAACTTGGGCGATTATCGGCAAATACGCTGCACTCGCGTCGCGTTCTCTCAAGTCGGGATCTAGCTACTAGCGAGTAAGGTCCTGTCACACAATTGACAGAACCTTCCTCGCTAGTGGCGCCAACTGGTGAACACCAGAACGATACGATTGCAATCGATTATTCGAATGAATTGACAATACCATAACTAAGTGTGTGCGCTAAGTTACTAAACAAAGTAAGTATCACGTAGGCATAACTGGGTGCCTAGTGCGAGTTTTTTTATGTTAACGCGATCGAAACGTATACCGCGTTTGGCTCTCTGATTGGTTAAGAGCTTGGAGCGGGCCAATCGGAGCGCCGAACGTCATAAACGTGTCGATCGCGTTTACGTAAAACAAAGTCGCACTAGGCACCTTGTACCTAATCGTAAATCATTCGAACGCGAGTCGCTACACTGAGCTGCCGCCGGTGTTCATGTATGTATGCACAAGTACACGAGTGTTCTCTGAGTAATTATCATCGCATTTTTTAACAGTGTTTAATAATGGGTAATATTTAACTTCACAGCAAAAAAATACTACTTGCACAGCAAAATATATTTAAAGAGATCAAACTAAGTGCTATTTTTGGGTGGGTTTCAATGCGGCAAGAAATTTTGCTTTCACTAGCCAGAATCGACTCATATTTAACGTAAACGCCGATCGGCGTCAGCAGCACTTGATGAAATAAAAAAAAACAAAATATCTAAAAACTACTCATATCAGGCATTTCATTAGTAAATTCCAAACACATTTGTTGTTTTATTAATATAATATCTTTAAATTTGGATAAAATATAAAACAACTATACATGACGCCGATCGGCGTCCTCCGAATCTGAGTATGAAAAAATAAGACGCCGATCGGCGTCCACCGCATTGAATGGGTTAAGAAGGAACCTAACCTAACCCTTCAGAGACGGAATGCAGTGATTTTAGGCGTATAGGTGCTCGTTATGATATATTTTAGTAAGCATATTTTGCTGCGCAATTAGTATTTTTGGTGGTCATTATATTTAATCCCTTTAATAATTATCTAAGCTTTATTATACAGTATGCAACACATTTCTAAAGAATTGTATTTTCAGTATTAGTATTATTAAGATCCAAATAAAAGATTACTGCTATATTGATGTATTTAGTAAATAAATGCTATATACAAGTATTGTTTTGTTTTATTTCATCATAATATTACGTCAATTCTTAGGAATGGTTCCTGTGTTGAATTAACAGTCTATTCCACTAGTTCCTACCAGCTATGCCGCCTAGTCGGAGCAAGTGGACCTTTTCCACTCTTCCTCACCATTACATCACTGGTTGGAATAAATAGAATTTCATTTCCACTTATGCTCACGGGGCTACAAGTGAAAATGATTTTTTATTCTATATCTACAGTATATATAATGTCAGCCCTGTATTAAACTGTCCCACTGCCGAGTATGGATGTCTTCTTAATCAAGAAGGGTTAGGCCATAGTCTATCACGCTGGCTCAGTGCTGGTTGGCAGACTTCACATATCTTCGAGAACATTATGGAGAACTCTCAGACATTCAGATTTCCTCATGATGTTTTTCTTCATCGTAAAAGCGAGCGATAATTAAGCGTGATGGATCATGGCCTTATCTTTCTCACACTGATAACAGGCCCAACAGTAGATCAGTTTAATACAGAACTGATATAGCCTAAGGTGTAAAAGGTATATTAAAATAATACAATTAAAATTGTGCTCTTTAATGACAACATTTATTAAGTCTTTGTCTTTACATACATCCACAAATCCTCACGCAGCTCTCTAAAGGGATGAGCAGAACACACTATACACGAACACATCTTAGATGACACATATTTTATATCATCTAACTTTTGCTTGTGGCTTTGCTCGCGTAATCAAAATATTTAGGTATCAAACCGTGTCGCGGGAAACTTTACTAGCATACAATTATTAACGGACATAAGATACACTCAGACTCAGAACAATCATTTGTTGATCATAATATTTGTCCCTCGGATTCGAACCTACGATTCTCTGCACGGCGGCAGCGGCGAGGCAATCGCTTGCAAGCGCTTGCAAGTGGTACTATTGGCTACTAGTCAAATAGTGCCACTGTATTCGAAAATCATTCGAATACATTTTCTGAAGAGTCTAATAGAATGTCTATTGTGTGTGATCGTTTTTTGTGATGTACTAATGAATACTCTGCTCACCCCTCTACAGCTAATACTAGCGAAGATAACATATAAAACCTACTTAGGAAATAGATATATTTATTATAAGATATTATTATAATATTCGCTAAGATGTAGCCATGATTAAAATAGTTTATAATATCGATGTGACATACAAACGAACAGCTCTTCGATATCGATTAACTATTCGAAAGAATCGACGGTTTCACCGGCGCAGCGGTAGTGAATGGCGACTACTGTGTTAGTCTCGAGTTCGATTCCCGGCAACAATGCATATTAGTTATTTAAAAACATCTCCGGCACTAACAATAGTTCGTGTCGTGACTCGTGAGTGCCTCTACAAACATTCAAACAACGGACACAAATAACACCATAGTTTGGAACAAATATTTGTGGAGCACACAATTTTTTGTCCCGTGTGGGAATCGAACCCACAACACTCGGCGCAGTGGCCCACTTAAACAACTACACCATGCAGTCAATTATTACTTAACAGGAAACCTGGTAACATATTACTCGACCCGGGAAACCTCACGATAATAAATTTAAAAGACAACCATAGACTTTCATAATCATAGACTACACCCGTACTCTATAATAGTGTTGTGCTTTAGTCCCATTTCTTGAATTCAACGCCATCTGGTGGCTTCATTTCAACCTTGTCTTTGGCCACCTGGTTCCAATTGGTACTCAACACTGTGCCTCCAGATTCCACCTGCAAATTAAAACTTAAATTATTCTAAAGATAAGATAATCCAGTGTCACCTCAAAAATCCGCCAAGAACAAACATATAGATCTAAACGATGGGAAGTCTCATTTATCTTTTGCGCGCGGCTCCGCCCGCGTGTTACCTAAATCAATAAAAAGTAGCCCATGTCCTTCCCCAGGTTTCAACCTATATCTGTAACAAATTTCATCTAGATCGGTTGAGTGGTTTAGCCGTGAAGACAGATGTACAGTTTTTTAGTTTTTTTTATTTTGCTCGTAGAAATGACCACACTCCACCTGATGGCGAGCAGTCGTGTGCTCTAAGAGCAGTGGCCTTTACACCGCCCTCATAGCAGCCGAGGCGATGTTGAGGTCTCTACTTTGACGGCCTGAGAAGGTGCTTTTTCACGCCCCGCTTAAAGGATCCAGGATTGAAGGAAGAAGGAAACACGTGCCTTGGCAGAGAATTCCATGCCTTGGTCGTTCGGCAGAGGTATGAGGACCCAAGTTACTTTCGAATTTACATACATACATATATTATATTCACGCCTGTTTCCCAGAGGGGTAGGCAGAGACTACGGATTTCCATTTGCTACGATCCTGACACACTTCTCTGGCTTCATTCACTTTCATCACATTCCTCATACACGCCCGTCGGTTCAAGGAGCTCTTAACCTGGCCTTTGTCCAGAACGCCTCCGAATTCGAATGTATAATATTAGTAAGAATTTAAAGCCCTGACCGTTGGGATGTAGGTACCTCAAACACCTTAGTTCTTGGCGCCTGCCGCAGTCTTGTATTTGGTACAAGCAACTTTAACGATTTCAAAAGCAATTAGTAAGCACTCCTTTATAAAATACATATATATATTATTATGATAATAATTTCCTCCAGACCGAATTTCGGTCACGGCGACCAATCTTAACGGAGACTGGCCATCTGCGCTGGAGATATTATAGTGCACAAGCGTGTGCGCAAACACAAGAGCACTCTCTGTTCCCTAACTCTCATGATCCGATGGGACGGTAATCCGACACGACCGGAGAGAGATCAGGCGCAGGACCAACGGCTTTACGGAGCACGGGGGTGTCTAACACCGCCAATTTCCTAACTCCGGGCTGCTATTGAGATTTCTTAACAGAAAAATCCAATAACTTTTTCTTGGCCCGATCTGGGATTCGAACCCGAGACCTCATGCACATCAGTTGCATTCACTACCGCTGCGCCACGGAGGCTATATATGATAATAAATAGAAAGCAGAGGTGAATTACACCCACTTTTCTAACTATGATTAGATCCCATAAGATATGAGGCAAACCTATTGCGGTTTTTCGGACAGTTTCAAAACCTATCTATTGAATGTTTCTTGACAGAAAATCCTAAAAATACTTTGCCTAACCTGAAAATCAAACCTACACTCTTACAGCAAGGAGTCTACCTGAGAATTTATTGATAGAGAAACTCAATACACAAATTTTTCTGACCCGGGAATTAACCCCGAGACCGCTAGCGCTGCAGATTCTTTTTCAGTATCGCTGTGGTTTATTATCTTTACATACAAATAAATAAAATTGAAGTGTCTGTTTGTAATGTTAAAATAACAGCTTTTTATCTAATGCATATGAAAGTATATAAATAAGGCACCTATACGAAAACATATATTTTTAAAATTTTTGTCTGTCTGTCTGTTTGTTCCGGGTAATCTCCGAAACGGCTGAACCGATTTTGACGGGACTTTCACTGGCAGCTAGCTGATGTTATAAGGAGCAACATGGGCTACTTTGATTTTAGAAAAAAACTAGGGTTCCGCGGAGACAAACACTTTTTAATTAAAATCTACGCGGACGAAGTCGCAGGTAACAGCTAGTCTATTATAAATCGAAACTTTAAATTTGGAATGTAATTTTAGTTACTATAAACTACTTTTGGGATTTTTAGATATCTCTTCTAAGTTATGTGCGTATTCAATAGTTAATTATTGCTTGCTTTAACTGTGAAGGAAACCATCGTAAGGAAACATCCATGTCTGAGAGGTCTCAATAATGTTCTCGAAGATATGAGAAGTTTACCAACCCGCACTGGGCCAGCGACGTGGACTATGGCCTAACCCTTCTTACACTGAGAAGAGGCCCGTGCCCAGCAGTGGGACAGTTTAATACCGGGCTGATATTTTTTTATTTTGCTCGTCAAAATGACCACACTCCACCTGATGGTAAGCAGTCGTGTGGTCTAAGAGCAGTGGCCTCCACATCGCCCCCACAGTAGCCGAGGCGATGTTGAGGTCTCTACTTTGACGGCCTGAGAAGATGCTTTTTCACGCCCCGCTTAAAGAACCCAGGATTGAAGGAAGAAGGAAACACGTGCCTTGGCAGAGAATTCCATGCCTTGGTCGTTCGGCAGAGATATGAGGACCCAAACTTTTATAATATATTAAGGGATTAAATATAATGACCACAGAAAATAGTAATTGCACAGCAAAATATGCTTACTAAAATATATCATAACGAGCACCTATACGCCTCAAATCACTGCATTCCGTCTCGGAAGGGTTAGGTTAGGTTCCTTCTTAAATTCACCCAAACATCCCGAAAACCCGCGACGCGGGGCTCCGTCGTCTTAGTTTTATCTCTTTAAAATATTTTAGTTAGCATATTTTGCTTTTCAATTAGTATTTTTGGTGGAACAAAGACAAAAAATTGAGGAACAATAAAGTACTACCTACTTCGATCAAATATACCATAGATGCACATTCTCATACAAAAACCGCGTCAATATGTGGCACTGACCAGTACTACTTACTTATAAGTGTCTGCATTTATTATGCAATCCAGGAAATAAACCGGCATAACCATTGAACGCCCACTGAGAAACATTTTGTAATAGTTTAGTTAAAACGCGTCAATGTAAAGCGTCCTAAGTGTGTTACTCGCGATACGCAAGCGTACTGAGTATATGGTACGGTCTCCACCGTAGTAGTGGTGTCGATTCGCTCTCGCTTACGGGCAGCGCACGCAAGAGTGAGTGGGACAGGTGCATAATATAGCGCATACGACTGATTTATGCACAGTTATGTTGGGGCCGTTTTTCGAGCGACGATCGTGCATCTATGGTATATTTGATCGATGACTACCTATATATAAATGTTTAAATATTCAATGTCGGTACTCACAAAGCTCTTGTTCATGGCCTTCCGCACCTCGTCGGATCCCTCGCCGTATATCTTCTGTAAGAGAGCGTTGAGCGCCGCGTCGCCTTCTGGCTTTTCTTCTTCTTCCTACAAACGAACATAAAACATGTTTTATTGTGATTATTTTTAATCTAAAACTAGTGACTAGCCTCTATTTAACCTGGTTTGAACATATTATATACTCTAAAATAGAGGTTTTTCTCATAGACCACTTTCAAAATTTAGCTGGTTCCGGTGGACCCCCTGCAGCTACATTTCTACCATATTTATATTGGTGAAGAATCAAAAAAATTTGATCAGATGTCTACGGACAGACCTATTTTCTTTTAATTCTCAGGGCTGACCCTACCACGGTAGGCGAGAGGACTTTAGTTTTAGAAATTTTCTTCCTAACTACCGAAAGCAAATAAATTTTCGTGGACCCACGAATTCTTAACCCCCATTTTGTTGTCACGCCAACGTAGAACCCCGTTGAGTCTCCCGTGGACCCCTGGGAGTCCACCTGGACCACTTTGAGAACTAAAGGTCTAAACTAATATTATAAATGCGAATGTGAGCTTGTTTGTTTTGTTATGATTTCATACTTCAACTAATCGACCGATTATCATGAAATTTCGCGTACATACTGTCACGGGTACAGAAAAGGTACCGTTCATGCAGAAAAAGTACTGTTCCCGAGAAATAGCTAGTATTATATAAGAATAGTCCATGTCCATCTGAAAGGATTTTCCTAATCGTGGTTGCGGTGACTATGATAACCCTTCACACGCGCAAACTCACAAAAACTATTTGTGGGTTTGTGTGTATCGCGCTTTATAATACTATAGATGTTCCCGCGGTTATCGTTACTGCGCCGCCCCCGAGGGTCGTAGCGTGATGTTATATAGCCTATAGCCTTCCTCGATAAATAGGCTATCCAACATTAAAATAATTTTCCTAATCGAACCAGTAGTTCCTGAGATTAAGTCCGTTCAAACAAACAAACAACCAAATTCTTCAGCTTTATAATACTAGTATAGATTAACAATATTGTCATATAAAATTTTTGTATTAATGGTATTCGGGTCAAAAATTATAATAATAATATCCTTCAGACAGAATATCGGTCACATAAGGATGCGCGCGTAGAATAATTTCGGATAAAGTTGACATTCTCATATAAAGAAAAATAATATAACCGGACAAAAACTATTAAACTAATATTATGTCATACATACCATTTTCTGAATATCCTTCTCAATTTTGTCCCAGTCTTTTTTAAATACTTTAGGCGGCTTCTGTGGTCCGGAAGCGTCTATGACAGCTGGGAACGAGAAAATACAATTATGTTAAAATATTATGTCTCATTGAGGAAGCGGTAGTCCAATCGCCCGTGCAAGAAATCTTGAGTTCAATTCCCGGATCGAGCAAAATGTGGATATTTTTCTTTTAAAATAATTCTCAGATTTACGTTTTCCAAAAAGTTTTAAATAACAATTTGAATTATTTGGACACCGAAAGTTTTAACGTAATATATCTAAAGAGAGTAAAGTACCAGACTCTTTCCTTCTTTAACAGGTTCATTGCCGAAAACTAAGCGCGGAGTCAGACGGTTATTTCAAAACGGTGCCGCTAACTCCGCGCGGGTATTATTAATTAGAAAGGGGTACGGGAACAAAATCTAATCTAAAATATACGAAAGCACTAAAAAGTATATAAACACACAAACTTAACACAAAAAAGAAATTGGATCCTAGGTGACAATTTTTGATTTGAATAGCTTGGACATCGGCAATGAACCTGTTAAATTTTCAAATAATAAAGGAAGACTGAAACCATAGCTCACCAGCTATGCCACTTATCTTATCTTATGTGGGAGCCAGTCAGTGCAGACCGGCGACACTTCGACCCAGTGGGATCTTTTGTGTCGACACTCTCCCAATAACGACTGTCATAGATGTTCATGGCAGCCGGGACCGACGGCTTAACGTGCTCTCCGAGGCACGGAGCAGGCGATAATTGTCAATCAATACGCACATAATTTCGAAAAGTCATATAACTTCCGAAAGTCAGATGTGCACGACGTGGTCGTGGGTTCGAACCCGAGACCCTCTGCATTGCAGTCTGTTGGTCTCCCCACGGAGCTATCGCTGCTCAGC